>JARWLC010000005.1:88571536-89171536 GCA_033318265.1 Phyllotis vaccarum | reverse complement strand
ATAATGAGAGTAAAAAAAATCTGTAGCTCCTCTTTCCCATAAGATGGAAATATACTCTTGACATATGAAATGCTTTATTTGGTCTTAGGGCATTCCTAGAACCTTGCAGCCCACATGACTGAGGAAACTTCTTTTCATTTACAGATGGAAAATTGAAGCTCTGAGGAGTTGGATTTCAGGAAAGAGGCCACAGAAGCAATTCTTCATGGATTAGATAACTATGTGAGCAAAAGAGAGAGACATATAGCCCAGTCCTGAGGGGGATTAATGTCCTGGGGTGTTCAGGGGAGCAGGCTGCAACGAGATCTACTGTAAACCAAAGGGTGTCTGTGGTAGGAATGGGGGTGTCATACGCACTCCTCAGAGTTTGTGAGAAAACACTGAGACTTTCTCTTTGTCTTTGAGGAGCAGGAGGCTGGAGAGAGAGAGGTGAACACTTAAAAGCATATACTGCCCTTGCAGAGGGCCTGAGTTTGGTTCCCAGCTCACAATCAGGCAGCTCACAACTGCCTATACCTCCAAGTCTAGGGAGATCCTATACCTCTCTTGTGAGCACTTGTTTTGGTGAGCACTTCTACTCACAAGAACACATTCAGAAACATGCACACACACATTTGCACATGTAACTTAAAAGTAAATGAAGTGTCAGAAGCAAACCTCACTGACGGAATGTGCTGTGCTGGGAGAGATAACATTCCCTATCACCTGATTTTTTAGAGGACACAGAACTCCTTGTACAGAGTGTGGGAGATTACGTTGTTCCATTGTAAATAATTGCCCCCGCCTATGAGTTTAATAAAAAGTGTTGATTGGCCAAAGGCAGATAGGAAGTGTGGGTGGGGCTAACAGACTAGAAGACTCTAAGAACAGGTGGAACAGAAAAATGCCAGAGAGAAGCCAGAAGAAGCAGAGGACAACTATGCTGCTCTGAGAAAAGGTACCGAGCCACATGGCTGAACAGGATAAGAGTCATGGGTTAGATTAAGGGTAAAGAGTTAGCAAGTGATATGCCTGGGCCTTAGGCTGATCAGCCTAAAACTATTGTAAGCATCTGTGTGTCTCTGTGGGTCTGCGGGTCTAAACCTTGAGTCTAGGCCTGAAAGTCCGGAACAGAAACCTTATACTACAACAGAGGACATAAGTATCCCAGGAACCTGCTTGAGTGACCAGACTGAATTATCACTAATTTCACAGGCTATCTCAGTCTTAGATTTGTCAGAAGCAAGCCCAGGTCTCTCAGTGGGGTCAGTGAGAAGAACAGAAAGTCTAACATGGCTGAACATTGAATTCAAAGGAAGTGTGATCCTAATTAGTCTTATCAATATTAATCAGGAGTCAAATATTGGGGTAATAACCTGAAAGATCAAAGAAACAAAGGAGCAGCCACCAGCGACTTCTTACTTCTCCGGATACTCGGATCCTCTCCACTCACCTTATATTCCTGTCTCCACTTCCTGACTGACTGTGCTGGGATTAAAGGTGAGACCCTCCCAAGTGCTGAGACTAAAGGTGTGTGAGTTATCACCTCCTGACCCCTATAGTTAACTAGCGGCTAGCTCTGCCCTCAGATCTCCAGACAAGCTTTATTTGTCAGAACACACAAAAAATTATACAACATCCAAAGGTGTGTGGGATTGTAGTGAAGAGAAAGGAGACTTGGAGACAGCACCTGTATTCAAGAAGGCAGCCAGTATGAAGTGGCGTGATATGTGTTGGCAGGTGACCACAGACGGCAAAGTGGAAATGCACAGTGAGCAGCAGAAGATATAGGATCAGAGTTATAAGAGGTAATGATATGAGAGATAACCCAGTTAAAAAATATTTCTTGAGATAGGGTCTCTGGCTATGTTTTTCTACACAGGTCTTGAAGCCCTGGATTCATGGGACCCTTCTTCATCAGTCTGTGGAATAGCTGGAAGTACAGATGTGCATCTCTGATCTGACTCTAATTTAAATTTTAAGGATGTGTACATTTCCAGTGGAAAACAGTACAGCATGCATAGATGTCAAAGAGTAGGGCTGAGCTCAGTGTGGAGATGGTACAATTCAAAAGATGGAGAAAGAAAAACAGCAAGATGGGAGTGAAATAAAACCACGTGAAAAGGAGGCTTCTGGGAAGATGGGTGATTGACACAAACAAGGTTCCACTCTGTGCTCTGGCAGGTAAATCATAGTATGTTTATTTTGGCAGCAACATAATGCTTTGTGAGTTATGAAGTGCTTTTAAATTAGTCTGGGTATTTCTTAAATAGGACTTTCTAAAATACCTCTCAGAAAATATATCTTTAATCTTGTCTCTCTCAACTTCTCCATCATGAATTAGAGATCACTTTCCTTCATGTTTAATGAGTTCCTTTCACCTGCTCACTTTACAAAGGTGATTCCCGATGTCCAAACATGGTTAAGTAAGACATGGACATTGAGATAATGTTATGTGCCTGACATACCTTCATTAAAGACTCAGCAGCAGAATTCTGAATTTATTTCTTAAAGCAAAATCTCAAAGACAAGCCAGACGACAACTTGGACTTTAGGAAATAACTGTTGAGAGTTAAAATGAAAATGAAAGCAGTCTACAAAACCTTCACCTGGAGGTCCTTATAGTGATGAGAGCAGGAGGTGGGTCTACAGAGTGATGAGACCAGGAGATGGGCCTACAAGAGTGATGAGACCAGGAGGTGGGTCTACAGAGTGATGAGAGCAGGAGGTGGGTCTACAGAGTGATGAGAGCAGGAGGTGGGTCCACATAGTGATGAGAGCAGGAGGTGGGTCTACAGAGTGATGAGAGCAGGAGGTGGGCCTACAGAGTGATGAGACCAGGAGGTGGGGTCTACATAGTGGTGAGAGCAGGAGGTGGGCCTACAGAGTGATGAGACCAGGAGGTGGGGTCTACATAGTGATGAGAGCAGGAGGTGGGCCTACAGAGTGATGAGACCAGGAGGTGGGGTCTACATAGTGGTGAGAGCAGGAGGTGGGCCTACAGAGTGATGAGACCAGGAGGTGGGGTCTACATAGTGATGAGAGCAGGAGGTGGGTCTACAGAGTGATGAGAGCAGGAGGTGGGATCTACATAGTGATGAGAGCAGGAGGTGAGGTCCACATAGTGATGAGAGCAGGAGGTGGGTCTACATAGTGATGAGAGCAGGAGGTGTGAACAATGGGGGTCTACTCAAGGATGAAGGCAGAGGTGGAGGTCCATGCAAGGATGAGTGTGGGAGGTGATGGTTGAGACCTATCAACTCTGCTTCCAAAACTGACACCAGTGAAGGAATGTGTACATAAGGAACAGTAGTAGACACTGTAGCATTCCTGGATTCTAAGTGGTATACTATGATCACAAGCAAGCCTAACTTCCATTTAAAAGAGTTCCCAAATGTTAACTTCAGAAGCTAAAAATTAAAAACAAAAAGGCCCTTTCTTCCACAGTAGAGGACCTCACTGAGTGACAGAGAGAGAGAGAGAGAGAGAGAGAGAGAGAGAGAGAGAGAGAGAGAGAGAGAGAGAGAGAGAGAGAGAGAGAGAGAGAGAGAGAGAGTGAGAGTGTTGGTCTGGCATTTTCTAAAATTTCCTTTCTGTTTCAGATCTCTGGACTAGGATATTGAAGTACATGTTAGGAAAAAAAATGTAAAGCACAATGCTATTTAAGGATGCCAATGCTTTAAACCTATTCTCTTTACAGGAGATCACACAGTGCTGAGTCCTCAGCTCTGCACTCACTCAACAGTATGTCTACCCAAACTTGTGGTCCTTCTGGGAGAGGAAGGAGAGCCTTCTAATGAAGACTCTCCTTCAGAGCTGAAGAATTCTCCACAGAGCTGAAGAATGTCCCAAATCAGGTAGTCTACCTCATCACACATCACAGATGAAGAAATCCAGGGCTGGAGAGAAATGTTGTCTTCATCAGGTTGGTTTTACATTCTGCTGTCCCCCAACTCTACCACCCTCTTACTCTGCTGGAAAGGAAGCATGGAAAAGATCTCAAGCCTCCTGTCTCTACAAATGAAGCAGAATGGGTTTAGATGAATACAGTCCTTTTTTGAGGACATACATTGTCAACCATGCTGCCTTTGTAGAGTTACACTTCATATTCAGGGGTTTATGACTAAATTCTGCAGTGAATGCTCTACTGCTCTAGAAACAACCAATTCCTAAGTTTTAAATTTTGTGTCATTTCAGATAGCTTCATGTTCTGAAAATCACTACCATAGTGCTCCAGTGCTGTGTTTAAGCAGCCTTCATGCATAATAAAGCCTCTGAAGCACAGGAGCAGCAATGTCAAAAATTCAGTTCTGACACAGAGGGCTTTCATTAAATAAAAAGTTAAAAAAGTGCCTAAGATATTTTGAGAGTGAAAGAGACCAGATTACTGTAACTTTCATTATGCTCTATTGTTGGGTGGTTCTATTGAATTACTGTCTTAATCCCTTATTGAGCCCAACATGTAAAAAACCACTTTATCATGGGCATATATGAACAAGAAAAGCAGCATGTCCTGATGCTGCTCATCTCATAAGTGTTACATTCTGGAAAGCTCCTGCTGATATCAAATATCCTAAGATACATAGTGAAGATCAGAATTTAGTGACATGGGGCACCACACAGCAGCAGCTGTTTCCTCCAGACAGGCTGCGTGGGAGTGGAGACTCAATACCGTTGCTCAGTGGTATGAGAGTCTCATACTGGGGAAATATTAAATTTCAAGGGATCACTTCTGAATCCTGAATTCATCATTTTCACAGATCTTAGTTCCAAAACTATAAGTTGAATTATCACAGTCTGGTGGACATCTGAACGGGTTTTGGTGCTATCCAAGGTGTTAGGCATACACTGGGAGTCTTGCAATCATTCCCATTAATGTGGGCCCCTTCTGGTACACTATTCCATCACATATGGAAAGATGTCATGTGTACTATTTACTTACAGCTGTCACCCACACGCAGAGGACTTTCTAAGAAAGTTAACCAAAGAGGCCCACAGAGGCCTAGGCTGAAAGAATGAAGACAGCCTTATTAAGAAGGGGAGAGTACAATCTGAGAATGGCAGTGCATACCTGTGTGTCCTGACACTCAGTAGGGATGAGATAGAAGGGGCAGGAGCTGAAGACCAGCTGAGTTATATAATGAGAACATATAGAAAGAGGGGTGTGGATGGGCTGAAGGATGCTTAGTCTGGAGGTCCTAATTTAGGTGCTAAGAACCTACATAAAAATCCAGACATGGTGGTGCTCTCTTGGAAACCCAGTGATGAGTATGTAGAGACCAAAGGATCCTTGAGGTTCACTAGCTAACAAATCAAGGCTCATTGGTGAGCTCCAGGCCAACGAGAAACCCAACCTCAAAGGAGGCAAACAGTGTTCCTGAGATTGACACCCAAGGCTGTCCTCAGACTTCCACTCACTGTGTGCACATGCATGTAACACACACACACACACACACACACACACACACACACACACACACACACACACGCATGCATGCATAAAATAAGGGTGAAATATGCTGTTTCCTTGGATACCAATTGTGATGGCTATACTTGGTTGTCAACTTGCCTACATCTAGAACTAAAACCCAAATCTATAGATGGCTTAATATATATGGAAGGGTGAGTTTAGAGTCATATGCAAATACTCTGCCACTTTATTTAAGAGTTTTGGGCACCCACTGACCTAGTATCTGAAGGAAGTCCTGAGTCTATGCCCACTCCACATGCACATGGGACAACTGTATTTACACAGGTTTGTTAGGAAATGGAAGAACCAGTTATTTACATATGTTGTTACTTTTGTTAAACCAAAACTAGACTTACATTCATTTAGTAAAACCTGTCTAAACATTAGTTTTTTTCAATAAAACAAAAAGAGGTCTTGGGAGATGGATCAGTAGGTAAAGTGCTTGCAGCTCATATATGACTGCCCAGATTTAATCCTGAGAATACTTTTAAAAAGCTGCAGCGTGTGGTTGTACATACTTTATTCCCAGCACTCAGGAGGCAGAGGCAGGCAGTTCTCTGTGAGTTCAAGGCCCACCTGATCTATGTAGGAGAAGCTGAATATATATACACACATATACAGACAGACCCTGGGAATTACTAACCAGCTAGCCAGGCTACTTAGCCAGTTCCAGGTCAAAAAGAGAAATTGTCTCAAAAAAACAGTATCTGGCACCTACAGAATTACACTTGAGGTTCTTCTTTTGCCTTTACAAGCATACACACGTATACCTGCATACGCACACACCCATGCATGCACACATACACCCACAGCCACCCTTTCCTGAATGCCAGGAGGGGCAGGAAGCTAAGTTCTTTCTTGGTAGCTTTCTCTAGCTAGCAATCTTGCCCTAACTTCCTGCCAAGGTTGCAGCAGCTAGAACGACAGGGGCGGATCCATCAGGAATACTGGATGGAGGCTAGGCTTCCTCCTATCAGTTCTCCAAAGATGGAGAGAAATATGCAGAACAAGAAGGTGACAGAGGAATTGATCCATCCAGGGAGTTCAAGCCCCTCCCACCTTCCACCCAGCTTCCCTTCAGTTGAGAGCCCCTGTGTGGTTCACACTCACTTAGCTGCTGCGTCTTTTCTCAGCTGTTCATGCTTCATGAGGAGGTTCTTCCGGTCTCGGAAGGCTTTTCTGACCTTGTATCCTTTGTAGACAGCTTGGATTTTGAAGGCAGCAATGTCTTGTATAGCTGCAATGGACAGGGCACCACGTTCCAGCAGGAACTGGATCACCTCATGGCGCTCTCCGAGCAATGCATAATCAAGGGGTGTGTACCTAAACCAAGAGGATGAATTGGTTTGAATGGACTGGGACTCAAGGCACTCTGTTAGTACCTAGCAGACAGATGCTCATTCTACCAGGGCCTATTTCCCAGGCAAAACGTTTCAGCCTTCTCTCCTTCCCTCTCTATGGAGAAACAAAACAAAATAAAAACAAGAGACTGCAGGCAGACCTTTGAGTGGCTGAGCTCTGGACTGGGAATAAGGAGCCTGTGTAACCCTGGGCCATCAATTAACTTCTCTGGGTTTGTTTCCTGATCCATAAAACAGGATGACAATAGGGAGGGGGAGACCCAGATCCTTAAGCTGCCTCTAGATTGAAACTTGACATCTTAAATATTTTTATTATGAAAAAATTATATTTTCGTTATGAGATATTTCAAGTATAAAATATTGAGAAGTAATATAACAATTCTCCGCACTTTCAAAACCAAAACTTAAAAACCAGAAAGGTTTTTTTTTTCTTTTTTGCATGTTTACTTCTATGGTAGTTTGAATGTAATTGGGCCCCATAATCCTGTAATCTCAGGGAGTGGCACTATTAGGAGGTGTGGCCTTGTTGGAGGAAGTGTGTCATTGTGGGGGTGGGCTTTGAGGCTTTATATACTCAGAATACCTCCTAGACAGTTGACTTCCTGTTGCCTGAAAGATGTAGAAGTCTCAGCTCCAGTACCACCTCTGTCTGCATGCCACCTTGCTCTCCACCATGATAGACTGAACCTCTAAACTATAAGCTAACATCACAGTTAAGTGTTATATGAGTTGTCATGGTCATGGTGTCTCTTGACAGCAATAGTAACCCTAACTAAGACAACTTCTTCATTTCTTCCTTTTAGTTTTTGCTTAAGTATTTTAAGGCAAACGACGGAGTCCTGACAATCCAACTCTATGTGTCTCAGCATTCATTTAGACATAATATAGGCACAGCCACAAGAATCATTAAGCTAACAAAATTAGCAGGAATTTCTTAATAAAATATAAGGCACAACTTCTCAACTGTCTCAAACATGTCTTCTTTTAATCACTGATTAATTCAAATTAGAATTTTTAATTAAATCAATCTTAGCTTCAGAGATACACAATCTAAATATCTAGTCAGTTTTCAAGATTAAAGTTTACATCTAGTGTTTAAGCAACTGATCATGGTGTTGTTATTACCATTCTACCCCAAACTCCATTGAGCAACATCAAGCATTGTGAATACTCCCACTGCCACGAGAGAGTGACTGTCAGATAACTATTGACTGAGAGATATCGCAAGTTGGCAGAAATGATGTGGATTGAGGTACATCACTTGGTTAGTGTCTATGCACAAGATGCAGACATTAGCACGACACTGATGATAACCAGCCAAGAAGCAATGTAGACACTGAGAAGAGATAACATACAATTGGACTTGCCACATGGGAATGGGCTGACGAGTTCAGCAGAATGCCCAAACCAGAATGTCAATAAACATAAGCTGCAGTGCCAGCTTCTGACACGTGTATATCAAGGTGCAGGGCTGGGGAAATGGAGACAGCCTGAAGCAGGGCCACTCCCTCCAGCACACGTTTTCATTGTTTCTTTACAAAGAGATCAGATAGAAAATAAACACTGTTAAATTCTTTTCTCTAATTACTTCTAAACTTCACAGACGCTGAAAGATTTGTGATTGGCTCTAGGAAATAAGCAACTTCTTTTAAATTAATTGATTGATGATGATGTGCATATGCATGTGTGTGAGCAAGTCCCATGGCACAATGGAGGTCAGGGAACAACTTTCAGGAGTTGGTTCTCTCCTCCACTGTGGGTTCTGGACACTGAGCTCAGGCCATTAGACCTGTGCAGTAAGCGCTTTTACCTGCTGAGCCATCTTTGTGGCCCAGAAATCACTAACTTGGGAGATTCTTATTTCTCCCCTTTGTTTTTCATTTGGAACTTAAAGAGAGACACCTTTAATTTTCTTACTAACAAAGAGAGATCCTGAAAGATGTTTGGAAGCCTGATCATAAACTTAGTCACTATCTACAATTTACTAGAATCTTCCCAGAGCCAAGATCCTCAGAATCTCTCCTGCGTAGACTCCCTTTGCATCTGGTCCTTTTTCTGCCCATGCTGGGAATGGAACTCAGAGCTGAGGCACATGGTAGGCAGACACTTGAAACTCAGCTACACTCCCACCATGTCTGAGCTTTTTTATTGGGATGGAGTCTTTCAGTGACAACCCTAGCATATGTCTGTGAACAATATTATTCAAGAAGGCAATATTTATAGACACTTATAGATGTTCAGCTTTCATTTCAGTTCTCCATGTTTTCAGACACATGATGGCAGCCTCCTGTCCACTAACTAATTATTTCCTTACCACCAACAGAGAAACTTGAATATGGAGCTCATTCTGCTGGGCTGGTCATTCAGTATTTCACTGATCATATGTTGGGCACAGGCTTGAAGAAGGTCCTTTTCCTGATCTGCAAATGTGAACCTGCCATAAGTGTTCCCAAAGTTTTGAGCAAGTGCAAAACTCCCAAGCTTCTAAGAGAACATGGCATGGAAATGTGGCTCTTTCCTCTGGCTCAGGACTGCTCGGTACAGTGTTCCTTATGACTATAGCACTATTTCTGGGAAGGATGCGAGATGAACACTGCTCTCACTCCCATTCCATCACTGGCTTACCTCTCCTCGTTGTTCTCCATCTGATTAGGGAAAGCAGCAAAATCTAGCAGTAATTTAATTGCATCAAGGTAGCCATTATTACAGGACCAGTGCAAAGCTGTTCGTCCCTGAAAATATGAACAAATCAACTATATGGAGTAAACAATTTCAGACACAGGATAACTCAGAAGAAACATTTTCCCTCAGACTGACCAACAGCAATGAAGTATGTAACAGAGAAAACAGAGGGGAGACAATTATAACAAGTTCGTCAAAGGTCATTGTGTACTGTCCAAGGTGAAACCTGAGGATTCAAGATAGCTCAGAGAATATTCCAACCAAGAATGCAAACTCTGGCTTTCACTACAAGAAAACAGGAGGCAAACCCAATTTGAGTTAAATTCAATAAAATAAGTGGTGTGAGGGCTATTCTTGGTTGTCTACTCAACTATATCTGAAATGAACTTAAACATAAGTGGCTAGGTACACCTGTGAGAGAGTCTTCTTAATTAGATCTTTTGAAATGAAAAGACCAACCCTGAATACAGATCTTTTGAAATAGGAAGATCCACCTTAAACTGGGCCACAAGTTCTGCTGAGGGCCTATATAAAGAAGATGGAAGAAGGAAGCTTACTCCCTTTGCCTGTTTGCCCTCACTCCTGCTGGCAAGTCCATTCCCTGGGATTTGAA
Organism: Phyllotis vaccarum; assembly: GCA_033318265.1. NCBI lineage: Eukaryota > Metazoa > Chordata > Mammalia > Rodentia > Cricetidae > Phyllotis > Phyllotis vaccarum. Next base: position 89,161,431 of record JARWLC010000005.1, on the reverse strand, counting down.
CCTAGTTCTTTTTAGGATTCTGGTGAATACTGAAGACCAGCTGAGACGTTCAGCTTTGGGTTCTGAACTATTGGATTCTAGGATTTTCTATTGGTAGCATTTTCAAACCATAGCCTGTAAGCCACTCTAATCTCTCTCTATATCTATCTATCTATCTATCTATCTATCTATCTATCTATCTATCTATCTATCTATCTATCTATCAATCAAGTTCTGTCCTATTGGTTCTGTTCCTCTAGAGAACCCTGAACTGAAGAATGGATATAGAAAATGTGGTATATTTACACAATTATTCAGATGTTAAAAACAATGACATCATGAAATTTGGTAGCAAATGGATGGAACTAGAAAAAATCATCCTGAGTGAGGTAATGCAGACCCAGAAGGACAAAAATGGTATGTATTCACTTATAGGTAGATATTATCTGTAAACTAAAAGACAATTATGCTATGGCCTGCAGACCCAGAAAAGTTAAGTAACAAGAAGGGCCTAAGAGGGGACAGAAGATTCTCTCTAGGAAGTGGAAACAGAATTTGCATCACAGGTGGAACGGGAGGAAGAGTCTGTATTGGGGGGTGGGCATGAGAATAGGAAGGGTCAGGTCAGGGGGAATGAAGGGAGAGAGTATTAGGAAAGATGAATAGAATGGTGGGCATCTCTAAGATGCCTAGTGCAATGGAAACTCCCAGGAATCTATGAGGGTGACCCCTAGCTAAGACTCATAGCAGTGGGAGATACAGAGCCTGAACTGTCCGTCTCCTGTAACCAGGCAAGACTTCCAGTGGAGGGACTGAGACACTGGCCCAGTCACAAATCCTTTGATCTATGATTTGGCAATGCCTACAAGATATGGTGGGGCAAAGGTAGCACAGAAATTATGGGAGTGACCAACCAATGACTGGTCCAGCTTGAGACCCATCCACGAGAGGGAGCCCAGCCCTGACAATACCTACAGAGCCATTACCCAGAGGCTAGACAGCTCGGAACTGAGGAGAGAACCAAACATGACTAGCAAAAAGTCAATGAGATAACTCCTAACCATATTCTGTTATTCTCATAGATCAGTGTGAGCCCAATTATCATCAGAAAGGCTTCACCCAGAAACTGATGGAAACAGATGCAGAGACCCACATTAGAGCCAAACGTTAGACAGAGCTCAGGGAATCCTGTGGGAGGGCAGGAGGGAGGGTTGCAGGAGCAAGAGGGGTCAAGAACAACACAAGAAAACTCACAGACTCAACTAAGGAGGGCTCACAGGGGCTCACAGAGAATGAAGCAACCGAGAGAGCCTGCACGGGACTGACCTAGGCCTCTGCACATGTTACAGTTGTGTAGCTTGGTCTTCTTGTGGGACTCCTAACAGCAGGAGCAGGGGCTGTCTCTGACTCTGTTGCCTGCTTTTGGGACCCTTTCCTTCTATTGGGTTGCCTCAACCAGCCTTAATAGGAGAGGAGGAGCCTAATCTCACTGCAACTTGATATGACATGGCTGGCTGATAGATACATGTGCCTGCCCTTTTCTAAAGAGAAAGAAGTGGTGGTTGAGGAGGGGAGAAGAGAGGTTGGGGGAAAGGACTGGGAGAAGAGGAGGGAAGGAGGAGAAAATGTGATCAGGCTGAAAAAAATAATTAATAAAAACACAAATGGCATATATTTAAGATTTTCAATGTCATAAAAATAGGGAGGGAAGATGGGAGGAAGGGAAGGAGAAAGAGAAGAAAAGAGGGAGGGGGAGGGAGGGAAGGAGGGAGGGAGGGAGGGAAGGAGATAGTTCAGTCAGCAAGAGTGCTTGCCACCAAGCTTTATGACCTAAGTTTGATCCTAAGATCACAATGAAAAGACAATTGGCATGACCCAGGTCTACATGTGTCTGTGTCTGCACACATGCATATGCAACACACATAAATAATTAAATGTAAAGAAAAGAAAGCTAAAGAAGGCATGAAGCACTGCAGAAGAGAAATAAGGTATGTATAATGCTGAAGGGGCCAGAGGGGGAGCTAGCACAAGCCCAAATATGTACACATTTAACACAGCTTCTAAATATATCAGACAAACAGTCCGAATTCAAGGCAATTAGAGCCAAAATCATAATAACAGATTTTGAAAAATATTAAAATCTATTTATTTATTTTCTTCCATAGTGGTAAATTTTAAGTTGTATTTATTTATTTATTTATTTGAGATAAGGTTTCTCTGAGTTACAGTCCTGGTTGTTCTGAAACTCCATTTGTAGGCCAGGCTGGCCTTAAGCTCACAGAGATCTGCCTGTCTCTGCCTTCTGAGTGCTGGGATTAAAGGTGTGTGCTATTATTGCTCAGTAAATTGCTTTATTTTGTGATGGCCAATGTTAGAAACATATAAGAGAACACTGATGATATAGAAGATATAAGTAACACAATCTGAAGATTAGTATTTAGACATAAAACATGGACTAAACAATGACAGAATTAGAATTCTTCTCCATTACATATTTAGTGTTTACCAAAATCAGTCATATGCTGGACCATGAAGTCTCTAAAGAATAATACCCTTCCCTGCAAAGACGTCTATATTCCAGAACTCCTGACTTGTGATGCTACATGAAAAACTAGGTGTAGCAAGAGGGTCATTATGGATTATCTGAGTGGATCTGCTGTAATCACAAGGGTCTTTCCAAGGAAAAGAGGTCTGGAGAGTAGGTATCAGTGACTCAGCTAGCCCTTGCCAGATCTGATGATAAAGTATGGTCAGGACTTAAGCAGCTTTTAAATGCTGAAAAAGTTAAAAATAAGAAACCACTTCTCCTCAAGGCCTCCCAAACATGGCAGAAAATATACTCTGATTTCTTAGTCCAGTGAGACTGGCATGGAACAGTGACATAACTAATTTGTGTTGGATGTTTGTGCTAATTTCTTACAGAGCAATAGGTAACTATTAAATTAAGGTTGAGAAATAAGGAAATATCTGGGTACCTGGAAAACAACAGTCTCCTAAATAATGTGTAGTCTAGCAAACCAAGCAAAGAGAAAAGAAGAAAATATGCTTACTATATGTCAGTGAAGTGTGACTTAAGTGAATGCGCATAGACCAGATGAAGCAAGGCTTAGAGGAGGCAGGCTGACACACAAACATTAGACAAGAGTACTGAAAAAATGAAGAACTAAAAATTTCATCTGAAGAATCTAACATCCTAGCACTCAGGGAGTTGAGCCAAAAAGATCTTAAGTCAGAGGTCAGCCTGATGTAAATAACAAGTTCCACGTCCACGATGAGCTACAAGGTGGGATTCTGTCTTTAAAAGAAGAGATTTTTTTTTTTTTTTTTTTAAAGGGAGGATCTATAATCCTAGCACTTGAGACTCAGGAGGAGAGGGAAGGAGGGAGGCTCAAGAGTTCATCATCATATGTGGCTATATAGTAAGCTCAAGGCAAGCCTCTGCTTCATGAATCGATGTGGGATGTCTTTCTGTATGCAGTGAATGTCATCCGTTAGTAAAGTAACTGTCTTGGCCTATGGCAGGCATCTTACAAGTATGTGGGAAATTGGAACATAGATAGGGGAAGGAGGGCAGAGTCAAAAAGAGATGCAATCCAGCCGCCCAAGAAGCAAGATGTAAAGAAACAGGTAAGCCACAGGCCACGTGGTAGGACAGATGAATGGAAATGGGTTGAGTTAAGATGCAAGAGCTAGCTAGCAATGTGCCTGAACCATAGACTAAACAGCATGAAATTAATATAAGCCTCTGTGTGTTTCTGTGGGACTGCGGATCTGTGCCATGGGCCAGATAGGCCAGAAAACTATTACATGAGGCCTTGTCTTAAAAACCAGCCCCTGCTCACCAAACCTAGAGAAAATCAAAGCTGAGGAAAATGGGTGGCAGGAAATAAAGATGAGAGCAAACACCTTTCTACGAACAGACATGCTCAGAATGCAGACAGTCAGCAAAGACAGACGTCCCTGTGAGTGTTGAAAAGAGGAGGGGGGTTTAAAGAAGACGAGAGAGGTAATCCATACCAGTAATGTGTACACTTAGAGAGTTCTAAACATAGTATAGACAAGTACAGATCGGACCAACTTCCTATAAACACAACTAAATGTAACAAGAAAACTCCTATGATCAGTGGACGTCAATGCATTTTACCATATACTTAAGGAAGATGTAACATCAATCTCATGCAAATTCCTAAAGAGGAAATACTTTCTAGCCCTTTTTAAAAATAAGGTCAGAAACTCCTTCCTACACAAACATGACAAGTAAGAAGAAAGGGAAATTATCATGAACATAAGATACAAAGTCTTAAGCTATTAGTGAGTAAAAATCTACCCACATGTAAAAGGAATACTTTACTGTAAGTGAGGCTTACTCTACAGGTGTAAGGCAGGCTTAACATCAGAACAAAATTCAGACGACACGATCTACTTTATCAACAGAGAAGAGAAAGATAGGAACATGTTGGTAGGTGCAAAGAGACTATTTAATATAGCTATGATTTTAAAAAATTCTTAGCAACCAGAAATACAGTCTCATACACTGGTCAAGTATTGGAAGCCAGATCTCTGAGAAGCCAGATGAGTTAAAGATAGTTATCTGATAGATCCTAGATAGTTCTAAACAGGTGATTCCAAAATGCTACATATAAAACTGAGTAGAACTAGAAACTTGCTTAATATAAATATGTAAGAAACTGCCCACTTGGCAAAACATAAAGGATATGCTAAATTATACATGATTCATTCCTACTAACTTAGGGACAAGGACCATAGTTTACATATTTTTCTTTATGTTACTTTTAATTTGTAAAGGCATTTATTGCGTTTATATGTTTATTTATTTAGCATGTGAGCATACCTTTTCTAGCATACATGTGGTCAGCAGACAGCTTCAGGAATCAGCTGTCTCTTTCCCACTCAGCTATCTTGGTGGCTCCTCATATATTTTTACATATAATAACAACCTTGGTAGAAACTTCTGAATGTTAATAGAGAATTTGTTTTCTGACTTGGAAAACATGACTTATGCTAGTATTTTTAGAGTTAAGCTAGCTCTCCATGAATGAGTGCTAGGTAAACTATGAGACACTGTGCTTACTGAATAGAGGAAGAAGTATGTATTAAATCCTATTTTAGGATTCTGACAGAAACACACAGACACACATAGAGACACACACACATGCCACAGCTGATCATACTTTATAGCTCTTGTTACTTTGAATTATTCTAAGGGAATAATCTAAAAGAAGAAGGATGAATTCATGAAGATTATTCTGGCAACAGTGACAAGTGTTTTGTTATGGGAGTTAATTACTGAATTCTTGAGTTTGGGTTAAGGGCTCCCCACTCTCAACTGGTGTTGCTGCAGGGAATTACGGGAGCTGCCTGAATTCCAGTTTCCTCAGCTGTAAAGCAGGGTAGGGCAGTAACCTACCTCATCAGGTTGCTGTGAGGGCTGAATGGACTATTGCTGAATATACAGCTCTTGGCATTTTAGGATATTAAGCAGTTATGATTATGAGAAATATTATATATCAGTTGAGATATAATCTGGTGCTAATTTTAAGTGAACAAAAGGTGGTTTTTAAGATCATGTATATGTATATATACATACACACATATATTTTATAAATATTTTAAAAATTATTCCTTGTGTATATACATATTAAATAATATACAGATATATATGAACACCAGAAGGAAACATTGACAAATGAATTTCATTTGTCCCCAAGTGATAAACTGTTCTCATTAATTTATGACAAAGAAGAAAACACATAAAGCCCACCTCTTTGTCTTGGATGTTGGGGTCTGCATTGTTCTCCATGAGTACAGCCATGCAGTTGATGTAGCCTCCGTAGGCAGCACACTGAAGAGGCGTCCTCCCTGCATCATCCTGCACGTTTGGGTTAATCTCGTTCTCTATCAGTATCTGGCAGACGTCAGCATTTCCCCCCAGAGCTGCCCAGTGCAGAAGTGAATGTCCATCTTGGTCCACCAGATCTACCCTCGCTCCTCCTAGCAAAGCAAAACTGCAGTGAAAATGTCTGATAGAGATAGCATTTGTCAGAAGGAACGGAAGCTTAAAACATAACTATGTCCTAATACTTGTACATATTCTACACTGTCAGTGTCAGAGCTTTAGAGTATCCCTCAAGTCTGCATAGGCTGGGACTCATTCTCTTTCAGCAAATAGAGCTGGGTCCTGGGAGGTGGGGGGAGTGCGTATTCTGAAGTCACGTCGTCACCAACAGGTGAGCTACAAGTGCAGGCTTCTGGGGGGACTTGGTGACACTCTTCCTCAACTTTCTGCCTGGTGGCTCTGCGTGTGTTGCAGTGCCTACCTTTTGTGTGGGTATTAACTGACCTTTAATAAGGGTCTGAATCACATCTTTGTGCCCCATCTCACAGGCTCGGAAGAGTGGAGTATGTTTCATGACGTCAGTAGCATCTACTTGAGCATCATTGTCCAACAATAACTTCACAGTGCTGACGTGGCCAGAAAGGACAGCAGCATGTAAAGCTAAAAAAGAAGCCAAAGCCGTGATAAACTTCCAAAATAACTTTACCTTCTAAGTTAACTCTGTTTTTCTTTCTTTCTCTTAAGATTCCCACGTAACTGTGGCTAAATGTGGCCAAAGCAATCTCTCTCTCTCTGAACATGCAGGTGCTGCTGTGGGTACGTGTGTGGATGCTGAGGCCTGGTTGGTTGTACTCAGGGCTGTGCTGGAAAGGTCTTTTCCTTCTGACTTGCAATTGGGATCTCAAAGAAGAGACTTCATGTTCACACTGGATGCTAAAAACCACACCTCTTAGTGACCAACACAGTCAGAGGGCTCTTTTAATAAAGAAAGTTAAAGCAGGAGTCTGGTAAGGACCAATGACACTGAAGCAGTGAAGGCTCTAGAGCCACAGGAAGTTCTCTCTCATATGGGACATCAGTGTGGAGTTGAACTACTCCAACTTCAGAAAAGAACATTAAAAAAGACACTTGAGAATACATTTAGATATATGCATCCCTTAAAACACATTTTGCAATGCTAGTAGCTACTAAATATGCACAGTTTTTAAAATATGTCTATGTGTGTTCAGGTGTACATGCATGTGTGTGCACATGTGTGATGGGGACTGAAGCTGACACTGGTGTCTTCCCTTATTGTGCTTTATCTGCATATTGAGGCAGGGTCTCTCAGTGACTACAGTGGTCACCTTTTGGCTAATTGGGCTAGCCAGCTTTCTCTGAGGTTTCCTTGTCTCCACCAGTAATGCACAGGAATCCACTCACTTTCTGGTCCTCACACTTGCATGACCAGGGCTTTACCCATTGAGCTATCTGTCCAGCCCCAACTATGCATAATTGTAAGTTTCTACTTTTTTATGTGAACTTGAATAATTGAGACAAGTTTCTATCTTGTGTCTAGTGTGCAGCCAAGGCAATAAACCAGATGCTGATGTTCACCTGGTAGAGATACTAATTTTAGCCACAGTACTTAGAAGAAATAAAGCCTTTGGAGTGAAACTTAAAAACTTAAAAAGTGAAAACTAAGCCAAACAGTATTATCTTAGGAACAGTGATCTCAAGTTACTGTCTTATAAATTTGATAGCATTCTTTGGCACCTGAAGCAAGGTGAGCTCATGTGCCAGTTCATACCTGTGCCCCCATACTTGTCCGCCATGTTAACATCGATGTCAGATTTTAAACTCAGCATAGTCCTGAGCACGTCATCACTGCCTTTTCCTGCTGCCCACATGAAGGATGTTCTTCCTTCCAGGTCAGAATCATCTTTCACTGAAGGATGCTTTAAAAACACTTCAACTGTTTCCTGTAAGAAAACTTCATTTGAAACATGGTAACAGAGCACCTGCTAGAGGTGATTCCATGAAGAAACCAAGGATTTCTCCTGCTATCTTTTTATGAATAACAAAACCTCAATTTCCATAGAAAATGATAATCTCCTTTCTTCATATATTAGTTTTAGTCTTTATAACACTTCAAAAAGCATTATTTAACTTCATCCAACATCCTTAAATCTGAGAATGATGACCACCTTCCCCAGGAGATGACGATAAAAAAGAGATAGAAAGCTCATAGAGCCAAAGGCTGGGGAGGGCTGCTGCCCACCTGTGTCTTTGGACATGACAAAGATTGATGTATGTGTTAATTCATTGAAGCTGTAAGCTTGTCAACATTTCATCCTGAAGGCAGAAGGGCTTGTGAGGCCCCAGCCCTCTCTGAGGGACTACTGACAGCCAGTGGTGGCTGGGAACAAGCGTCACTCTCCCCATTAGTATAACCAGTGGTAAGTTGCCCATGTTCTAGTAAATCACCTCCCGTTCCTGCAGGACACCCTATTTAAGCCCAGTGTGCAACATGCAGAAGACATGGAAGTAGGGAGAGAGCTTACTGGGAGAAGGGTGACGTGGGATGTCTTTCTGTACACTGTGAAATACCACTGAATAATAAGGGGACTGTTTTGGCCTATGGTAAGCTAGCTTATAGGCAGGTAGGAAATCCAAGCACAGATAAAGGAGGAGGGTGAAGTTAGACAGAGACTGAGCAGCCATGAGCTGCTACAGAGGAGGAAGATGTAAAGGAATTCGGGTAAGCCACAGGCCACATGGCAAGACATAGATGAATAGAAATGAATTAAGTTGTAAGAGCTAGCAAGGAATATGCCTGAGCCATAGGTCAAACAGCACGTAATTAATATAAGCTACAGTGTGTTTCTTTGGTACTGCTGGTCCAGACCTCAGGGCTAGGCAGAGCTAAGTAGCTTTGGGCAGGTCCAGGTCTTGGGGTTAGTCTGGACCAGAAACTAATTGCTACAAAAGGTGTGCAACATGAGGCATGTACATCCATGTAAAGGCTAAGCTTTAAAAGGGTTATAGAGCACAGAAACGGAGCCCAAAACAGCTTCAGAGTTGTGTCTCTCAAGTGATCCATGGTACAGAGACCCCCTGGTGTGAGCTTAAGCTACAAAATGTTAGGCTTTTGTAGTGCAGCCTTAGATGCAACAAGGCCAGTTCCTGAAGTCTCACAGGAGCCTTGGTATAAACACAAGTTGCTTATGACAGATTTTAGTTATTGCCCTTACAGGCAAAAGGAGAACAGATTCAAAGATGGCCTCTTAGTAGCAAGATTTTCTTGGGTCAGTTCTATTTGCTGGAGGCCAGCAGAGGCATGGATTTTTAAAGAGAGGCTTCCTAACTCAGCTTTAGCAGTTTTAAAAAAAAATGTGTGAGGTACTGCTGCCAAATACTTAAATGGAGTTCATGAGCATTGGACGGTAGTGTTCTACTTGGTGGCAATGTGGATCCTAAAATTCCCCAGAATGATACTTGTGGCTCCTACCAGTACCTCTGCTAAAAAGCTCAATTCTATGAAGCTACACTAAGGAGCTGGGTAGAGCCAGCCAGCCACCCTAGCCAAGCCTTTAATCCTAGCCACACTGTGGGAGATTAAAGTTCTGGTCAGAAACAGAAAAAGATAAGAGATAAACAGTAAAGACAGATAAACACATCTCTTAATGGTTTACAGTGTGTTCAAAAATATAAGTAGACTTGAGAAAAAAAGAAAAAGGAAAAATAGAAAAAGTCCTTAAAAAAAGAATTAGTAGAAAAAATAAGCCAAATAAGCATGAAAATTACAAGGAGTGTCTGGATATTGTCTTGTCTTTAAGTTTTTTGACTGCGAAAGAATAGTAAGAGCTGCTAAAAGACATCTGATTACAAATGCTGCTGGATTAATCAATCCAACTTATACATTTTGTAAATGAGTTGACTTTAAAACTGAAATGAAAGGATATGCTACTTTGGAGAAGAGGTTTTCTTTTTATTTCCACAGAAAATGAGAGGCTATTGTCGTATATAGTTTCTGGCCTGTCCGGCCTGTGGTCCAGACTCGCTGACCCAAAGTCCCACAGAAACACATGGACACGTATACTAATTTTAGGCTGATTGGCCTAGGGCCAGGGCATATAACCTGCTAACTCTTTACTCTTTACTCTTAAACTAACCCATGATTCTTATCTCGTTTTGCCATGCGACTCAGTACCTTTTCTTAGAGCAGCATTACAACTTCTTTCCTCTGTGTCTGCTGGCATCTCACTGTGGTGTTTCTATGGTGTCTCTTTGGCATCTCTGCTTTGCTCTTCCTGTTTCCAGAGTTTTCTTAGTCTGGTAGTCCTGCCCACACTTCCTGCCTGACCCTGGCCAATCAACTTTTTATTAAACCAGTAGGAGGAACAAATATTTACAATGTACCAAAACATACTCCCATAGAAGTCTGTGGATTTATTCTCAGTTAAAGAAAATAAGGTTTGATCAAGGAAGATCCACCTGAAAACTCTCTGATGGAAAGAGATGACATCAGCTTCAAGGCTACCATCTAAGATGATCCAGCCTCAGGACCCCCATAAGACTGCCAGCGCCACCAATCAGCAGGAAGTAGTAATGGAAAGCTACGTCAAAATCCCAAAATATTGATTATAAATGTTCATTTTCATTATAAATGATTAATGGCCATAGTCAATCTCTTTCTAAGAAAAAAATATAGAAATGGTTTAAAAAGATAGATTATTGAATCTACTTTAATCCAAAAAACAGCTGTTAATCTTAAAATATTTTACATTGGTATTTATTGGTTTTGCTTTATTAATATAAATTTAAGATCAATTTTGTTATACTATGTGTATACTTCTACTCTTGTTTACGGTATTATGTTTATGCAACTCATTTAAGATTGAAATGTATTATTAAGAAATGCAGATTAATAATCATCTATGTTAATCAAATTATACTCATGTTAGGTAGGTTTTTTTAGATATACAAAAATGTATTTCAATTAGATTGGAAATCTTCAAATATTTCAAAGACCTACAGAATATGGCATTTAAAATATTTTAAGAACTCTAACTTTTCTGGACAGTGAGACAGGTCTGCTCCTAGCAGCAAGAATCTACTTCAAGAGAATGATTGGCACTGAAGAAGCTTCATGTGAGGTTTACTTTCTTTGCACCAAAGGGTAGCCATTAAATAAGAAATTCTTCTTGCCTCAACTATAAACTGGACATGCAGGACCTGTAGGAAAGTGACCTCTGATCTTTGGCAGAACAAGCCAGGATAGTCTTTCAGGTTCTTTCTTCACAGAAAACTGCCAGACCTACTTCAGGACACAAGAAGTGATTGACAAACTATGCCAGAATGGGCAGAGCAGTCCTTCAAATTTCCTGCCAGAGATTCTAGGCTTGTAGGCTGAAGATGGATACCCCAAAGTTGTTACAAAGGAACTATGGGTGACTGTCCAGGGAACCAGATGTCTCTGTCACTTCTAGATTTTGGAAGTTGCTTGAACTTCCTGTTTACTTGAGTAATAATATATCCTTATGTGGTCTTTGATGTAGTTAAATATCAGATAGTTATAATTACAGTTTTCTTTAGTTATAATAAAAGGTATATTAGATGTGAAACTTTGAACTCACAAGGATAAGTTAGATGCTAGAATATTTTCTTTAATTTTGCCCAAAACAAATAGACTAGATATTGTGACTGTAATTCTTGCTTGATGGCTGTTTTGTCATATGTAATTTTGCTATGTTGAAATTGAAACCTTCCTTTTTGATTAGACAGAAAAGAGAAAGTGATGTGGGATACCTTTCTGTACACTGTGCAATACTACTGGGTAATAAAGGAACTGTTTTGGCCTATGACAGGCTAGCTTATAGTCAGACAGGAAGTATCAGTCGAGCACAGATAAAAGAGAAGGGTGGAGTCAGAGAGAGCCGCTGTGAGCTGCCGCAGAGGAGGAGAATGTAAGGAAATTCAGGTAGGCCATGGACTATATGGCAACGCAGATGAATAGAAATGGGTTAAGATGTAAGAGCTGGCAAGGAATATGCCTGAGCCATAGGTCAAGTAGCATGTAATTAATATAAGCTACTGTATGTTTCTTTGGGACTTAGGGACTGCCGGTCTTGACCTCAGGGCTAGGCAGAGCTAAGCAGCTTTGGGCAGGTCCAGATCTTGGGGGGCTAGTCTAGGCCAAAACCTAACTACTAGAGAAGGGTTTGAACAGGAAAAGGTAGGGATGAGTGAGACTATCAAAGAGTGAGAAATAATAAAGAAATCAAAACATGAGAAGAATAAAACAATTGGGAATAAATTTCCTTCATCAGGCTTTAGAACTTCAGGGCACTGTCAGAAATGAAAATTAGCATCAAGACCAACACTAAGTTGTTGTTTCATGTACACTGTGCCTGCCTCTGGAGACGGCAGACAGATTGTCTCACTGGGTATTACATTTCTAAAAATGTTGAGATGGTTAATACATTTGCCGACTATTGAACAAAGGCTACTATGAAATGTAGCATTCGATTCCTTTAAACAAGTTTGTCTAGCCATTCCTATATTCAAGGTCCTGCCTCTGGAATAGTGGAGTCTGGGCAGTAAGTCCTGGTAGGGTTACTGTCAATTGGGTTACTATTGTTGCTTTCTGTGCTGGGATCAAACCCAGGTCCTTGTTTTGCTCTATAAGCTTAAGTGCTATGTAGCCAAACATCACTCCCAGTTCTTGGACCTGTGTCACGGCAGAAAACCAACCATGGCCTCTTTTAGTATCTGTGTCAGCTTGCTTGCCTTCACTCCACTGAGCAAACCCAGCACACGATGGACAAGAATACACTTAGTGATTCATGAGGATTATCAGGGAAGAACTATTCATAGCTCTCAGGATTTCTCGAAATAATAATTCACACTGTGTTCTTCTCAGATGTATACAGTTATAGTGATTAGTATAAATCATAGGAATGTATGTTTGGACACCTGCTCTCATATGTACACAATCCACAGGTCTGAGTGCATGCCTGCTCTACATCAGGTAGTAGACACTTGCCATAAATTTGCTCTAATCTTTCCAGCAGTCCTAAAAGAAGACATACAGTTATCCTCACACTATCTGTGAAGAAGCACAGATTCAGAGAGGTTAATATAGTTGTGTGAGGTCACACAGATAGCGATCTGCACAATTGGGATGGCAGGAGTTGGCTCTTCTAGCTCCAAAGCCTTGCTGCATGGCTTTCATGACAGTTACAGGACTTTGAACACCGAGATGTCCCTAGTGCTATAAAAGTCACAGAATGATGCAGTACAGTCTCAACAAAGAAAAATTATACCAAGTGTTTAAGTAAAGCTGCATAAACTTGCCACCTTTAAAAAACACAGACCATGACCTGCATCATGGCAATGACAGGGTGAACAATGGTTACATGCAATCATGCTATCAACACAGATACATGTGTTTCCATCAAACTGGTGCAATTTGAATTAGCTCAGTGTCAACCTCCTGTTTGTAATACTGATCTCTGTTTATCATTAGTATTGGCTGACTTAAGGAGGCAAGGAATTACAGCATATAACTTATTATAACTGCATATGAAACTACAATTAGATCAAAATACAATGTTTTATTAAGAGAAAAGGAAATCATAACTTACAGCAAAGTTACTCTGAGCTGCGTAGTGCAAAGGTGTTGCTCCTTGGCTATCGGAAGGGATAGTTCCAGACTTATTTCTTTCTAAAAGGAGATGGACAATCTGTGCATGACCTGAGAACAGACACCACGTGGTTATCTCACATAAAGGGGTAAGTCCATTTAAAATAAAAAAGGTAAGAAAAACCACTAACATTCAACAGTATTTAAAATGGTTTCAAACAGCTGCCAGTGTGGTCTCTTCAACCTTCTGCCCTGTATACTCTGATAGAGTAGAAAGAAGGTCAAGCCTAACACACTGAAAATCGGATGCTTTGCTAGGGAGAAAAGCATAGTGGTGGTGAGTGGTGGGCTTAGGCGTTGCCTCTTGGCCTTTGCTGTCATCACATCAGGTTTCTTCTTTCTGATCCACCAGAACTGAACATCAGCTCAGCTGAACTAGCTGAAATGACACTTGTCTGCCTCTGAGGCCTTCTGACTATCCTGTCAATGTCTCTCCCTAGTTTTTCAATATGAAGGTAGCAATTTCAAACTCCACAAAAAGCAGGTATTGTAAAGTGGTGGTGGGGTATTAGTTTGTAGTGTGGCTTGAAAAAAATGGTTTCGACGAAGGAGATGTACATGCAGTCACAGAATTAACAAGCTGGCTGTGACAGTGTGTGCCTATAAACCCCTCAGTTCAAGGCAGGAGACCTGAAAAACTGAGTCCAGTCTGGGCTACCAAGCAAGTGCTAGAATATCTTCTGGTTATCCTGTCTCAAAAACCACAGCAGCACAGCACAACACAGCATAACACACAGGGTAGCAAACTTTTATACTAAGAGAGCATATGGGTAGCCAGGCAAGGAAGAAGCCAATGCCCTGGTGAAGGAGCCCTCTGAGCAAGGCTGAAGCCAGGGAAAGGGAACTGCCTGCGGGTTGTCCTCGCCTACTCACTCCACATACTGGTCTAAGATGGAGCCTTCCTAACACACATACAGGCCCAATGACAATCTGTGAAAGAGAGTCAATCTAAACACATCTCATCTTGTTTGAGGAGCAAAGAGACTTGGGGATAACATACTACAGGGCAGGGAAAGAGAATTGGCATTGGAAAGATAAAGAGCATACCTCAGGAATGGTCTCAAGAAGGCCAGGGCAAAGTTGAGAAACTGTTAGGCATCTTCAGTTTAGTGCAGAAGGAGATGGCTTCTAGGAAACGAAAGAGAGAAAGAACCCTAAGAAGAAAATAGGCTGTCATCAAGGAATAAAAGGAAATACAGTGAGGTTAAAAAGAAAGATAGGCAGCAGACCAGGGTGAGGTTATGGCTGAAGGGAGAATCCTTGTGGGATAAAGAATAACATCGGAAGCTTTAGCACAGGGTGAATGCAGTGAAATAGGAACAGGTTTGTGAAGCATCCACAGTCTAGAGAAAAAGGATGGAAACACGCTTGGGAAGGAAGACTAAGAACAATTATAAATCTGACAGAAATGCTGTACGGAAGCATGAAAATCACTTTAAAACAGATGGTCTGCAAATTAAGATTAAGACCAAGATATTAACAAGGGTGTGGACCCTCCGACTGTTGGCAAACAGCAGAGGGGATGAGGAAAAGCGCAAGCCGGCCTTACGTGGGAGACAGGTGAGGTCTTGCTCTTGACTCTGACCCATGGATACACATGATTCTGATAAACTAAAAAGTCACAGCTGAACTTTCACTGCTGCCTGAAACACCAGGCAGGCCAAAGCTGAGTGACGGTAGCACAGGGACTCTATGTGGCAGAAGGTGAAAATGTAGGGGTGAGAAAATATGAAGAAAAAAAAAAAACCCAGAAAATACTAATAGTATCCCAGGAGAAAAACTTACATTTTAATAATGACTATAAGTGGTTAAACTACTTCATGAAAGAGAAAAAAATCCTAGCTTATACTCCTTCAAATGATCTGACATAACCACGCATACCAGACGCATAGTGCCCTCTCATCAAAACAGTGACCCCCCCCCCCCGAAAGGTGACAAGGCAGATATGAAGAGAAAGGCTCAAGCACCAAGGGCTGGATACAAGCATCAAATGAAAGCCCTCCTTTGCCCACATAACAGTCATGAATGTGAAGAAAGGTTATAATATATTCATATCTTGTCAATAAATTTTCATTCCTTTATAATAAAAATAAAAACTTATGACATAATGTTGAAATAAAAACTAGTATTTAATAGAGAATTAGTTTATATTACCACATACAAAGCATACAACAGAAGGAGCCAGGTTATAAAATAATTGAGCATATTGCTTAGCTACGAAAATTTAGCTCTTAAAACATGAAGAGGAGGTCTACAGGAGATGTGGAGGCGCAGGACTCCTGTGGCTGGGCAGTCTTTCCTATCACTCACTGGTCCTCTGACTTACAGCAGAACATACCTAGTAAGGCTGCCCAGTGAAGTGGGGTTCTAAATAAGTTATCGTAAGATGTGATGTTGCAGCTTTCATAGGAGGTCAGGACATCTACCACCGTCAGGTTTCCGTCGGCGACCGCGAAGTGAAGAGGTGTGCGGCCCTCATAGTCTTGCCAGTTCAGTAAAGACTCTGTTGGGGCAGCATCCTGTGTTCAAGAACCAGAGACTTCAGACACATGTGGAATCCTCAATAAATAATATGTGGCATGCACATTAACTATTTCTTAAAAAAAAACCTCTACAGTCTCTACAGGCACAAATAGAATGATGCATCGAGTATATGGACTAACTCTTTAACAATCAACTTTCGTATTTATCAATGTTGTGGGAATTCATTCCGTTCAGCCAAAGACCTTAGGGTATCTTGCCCGACAGGCATGGTCTTCTTTGGGTACATGATGGTGACCTGTTAAAACTGAGGAGAGAGTGCACCTCCTTCTCTCTTTGTGGGTCCCCATCACCCATGGGCAGAACGGAGGACAACAGCTGCATAAGCAGCATGTTTACTTGGTTCTGTGTCCACAAGTTTCTGTGTATTATCCCTATTTCATATCTTAACAAATTCTTGAAACCCTTTAACAGACTCTTGTGGGTTCCCATAACATATTAATAATATACCATGATTACATTAAAAAGGTGTGACACTTTGCCTAATGTGCTTTTGTGTCTGTTATTAATTAGGCTAAAACTTTTTTTTTTAACTTATATACAATGTAGTCACCCATAAACAGCATACATTTTGCACATGTGCTTTGGATATTTACATCATAGAAGTACACAAGTAGTCTCCTTGGCAAATCTTCCTCCTACACCACCCTTGTGGGGATTCCTGTTGATTCTAGCTCATTTGTTAAACCAGGACTTAGCTGTCCATTTTTCTCCAAAGGACAGTTAGTTTATTTCCATTTTTTTTCACAATCACAAATAATGCCGCAAAGGCTATGTTTCTGCCACATAGTTCCTGCAACACAATGTGTAAGGTTTCTCTCTTTGCCTCACATGGAAAGAGGCACTGCTGGTTGGAGGATTTTTGTACCATCTACTGCATACTGTCAAGCTGCTCTCCAAATGCTCAGACCAATGAATGCACCAGACACAATATGTAAAGTGTTTATTTCCCACATGCTGGCATGGATTAATCACTTGATACTGTCAAGCTTTCTACATATTATTCCTACAATGAAGCTGAAAAATTTACCCCTTTTTATAGTATTTATAGTATTATAAATTATAATAATTATATATTTATATAATTATATATTTATAGTATTATAAATAATAATATATATAATTATATAAAAGTATTATAGTTTATAGTATTCAGTTTTATTTCTCTGAAGTCAACAGTTT
This sequence comes from Phyllotis vaccarum, assembly GCA_033318265.1. Taxonomy (NCBI): domain Eukaryota; kingdom Metazoa; phylum Chordata; class Mammalia; order Rodentia; family Cricetidae; genus Phyllotis; species Phyllotis vaccarum. Next base: position 89,144,185 of record JARWLC010000005.1, on the reverse strand, counting down.
ACCACATGTACTCATTCTTTTGCTGGATCTTTGCAACAGGCATTCTGATACACTTAAGTCTCTCTTTTATATTAAAGGCCTTATTTCACAGCTCCCAGGGACACTACCAGAGACCCCCATTTTTGCTTCCTGGAAAAGCTTTAGCTAAGGAATTTCCTCATCTAGAATTCCTTCTCAGGTTAGGTCATACCTAGAGCCAAGTCCTGCTTCAATTTGACTCGTTACGGGCCATCCCAGACTTACAGTTTCCTATGTGGTCAGCTACCTATTCCCTAGGAAAGCTACAAATTAAGCCAGACCCCTGACCAAAATAATAAATTTAAAACATTATGTGATTATTTATTGTAATTCAATTGCAAGGCTCTTGATCATAAGCTTTTAGATGACAATGGCATCAAAGGTCAGGCATTCCTAGGCTCTCACAGTAAGGTATGTTTATATGAGGTAACTATCTATGAAGTCTGTAAGAAAATAAAAGATGGGATGGAAAGTAAACAGAAATGAAAACTACCACAATGATCAGGATGGTTTGAACACACCAAATGGACTTTCAGATGTGAAGAGTATAATTACTAAGATTAAAAGCTTCATGAACAGGGCAAACAAGGTCTCAGCTGAAGAGAGACTTAGTGAACTGAGAAACAAACAGATGAGAATGTAAAAGGAAATTAGGAGACGTGATGAATAAAACGAGAAAGGCCCAAATACACTGAGCTGAGATCTAAAATGCTATCGTAGAGAAAAGCAAACATATAATAGCTATTTGTTTTCTAGAAGAAAGATTTGATAATCAGAATAAAAAGTAAATGAAATTCTGTTTATTATAGTCTTTTTTTACATTCATTGGATATGTTCATGTATGTATAAATGTATGCATACATGTATGTTTGTATGCCATGGTGCATGTACGGAGATCAGAGGACATCCTGCGGCACTCAGTTCCTTTCTTCCAAATGTATGTGGGTTCTCAGGAATCCAACTCAGGTCCTCAGTTTGGTAGGAAGTTGCTTTTACCCACTGGGTCACCTTGCTGGCCCTACTACAATTCTAAGATAGAGTTTAGCTATGTAGCTCATGCTGGCCTGGAACTCAGATCTTTGGCTTTAAACTCCTGAATGTTGGGACTGTGCCTACCTCCAGAAAGGGTCTATTTGTTTATTTATTTTTAGTGTGACAGGGTTTTATATAACTAGGGCTGTTTCAAACTCACTGTATGCTCCTGATCTTCCTGATAACTACCTACGTGCTGGGATCACAGGTCACCCTGCCCAGAAAACACATAAAAAACAAAGTCTAAAGACTACACCTAGACACATTGCAGAGAAACTGTAAGATATCAAATACAGAGAGTGGAAAACAACCTAAGTGAAAAGGCAGGTCACCTTACAAAGGGTTGTTCATCAAGACAACAGACTTGATTTGCAAGAACAATGAAAAAGGCAGAAAGCTATAAGATAGAAGAATAAAATAACCAACAGGAGAATAACATCTAGGACTGCACACAAAGAAGACGAGTTTTCAAGAGGAAGGTAGCAGTTATTGAAGACATCAAGAGGACAAGCTTGAGAAGACAGATCTGGCGATGCAAGAAAAACATGGGGGGGAGGGAAGGGAAGGGATGAATTATATGTTAACTTTTACAAGGAAAAGTTATAAAGATTTTCTTTTTACTGAAGTTGAGGTTCAGTTGGTAGAGTGCTTGCCTAGTGTGTACAACACTCTGCACACGATGCCTGGGGTCAGAAGTACATGGTAATCTTCAGCTATATGAGATTGATGCTAACCTTAGCTACAAGAGACACCATCATAGAACAAAAAGAAAACCAGAGTTTATCATCAATATTTCTATAAAGGTGAAAGTTCTAAGAACTATATATCAGGAACTAAGAGGAATGATAAGGAAAATTGAGATTCAAGGTGGGGCAATGAGGCTAGGAGATGGCTTGTCACTTGTGGAACAAGCCCGGGGGAGAAGTGTGCTTGTCAACAGAGCTTCGGAGTAGGAGAGCTGAACAGCACTTTCACATCAGACATGGAGATGCAGAGTCTGGAGTTTGCCCAGCTGGTTTTGGTCTTGCTTTGGTCCAGTATTTCCTCACTATGCTCCCTTTTTGAATGGTAATGTATAATCTGTGCCACTGTATGGATGTTAGAAGCATGTAATCTGGTTTTTGACTATGATTCTATGAAGGTTAACTGATGTGGGAATGTCTTTCTGTATGCTGTGAATATCAATCTTTAAATAAAGGAGCTGTTTTGGTCCTTGACAGGCACCATAGAAGAAGTAGGTGGGGAATCAGAATAGGTTGGAAAGGGAGGGCAGAGTCAGAACTGAACAACCCAGCTGCCAAAGAAAAAACATATAAAGATCCCAGGTGAGCCACGGGCCACGTGGCAGACAGATTAATGAGAATGGGCTGAGTTAAGACGTAAGAGCTAGAGCTAGGAATATGCCTGAGTCATAGGCCAAACATCATGAAGTTAATATAAGCAACTGAGTCATTTTTTTTGGGGGGGGGACTAAGCAGCAGTGGGCAGCTAAGGAGTGGTGAGGCAGGTCTGCGGGTCTGGACCTTTGGTTAAACCAGGGCCAAGAAACCATATTGTAACAGTTAACAGTTATGAAACTACCATGAGTCTCAGAAGAGACTTTGAACTTTTAAACAATGTTGAGACTGTTATAGACTATGGAGACTTCTGAACTTGGACTGAATGTATTATTTGCATTATGATATGGCTACAAGCCTATGGGGCCAGGGAATAGAATGAGGTGGTTTGAATAAGAATGGCTCCCATAGGCTCATAGATTTGAATGGTTGGTAACCAGGAAGTGGCATTATTAGGATGTGTGGCTTTGTTCGAGGAAGTGTATCACTGAAGGTGCACTTTAAAGTTTCAAAATGCTGAGGCCAGACAGGCCTAGTGACTCTCTCTTTCTGCTGCTTGCTGTAAAATTCTCAGCTACTCTCCAGCACCATGCCTGCCTGCATGCCGCCATGCTGATAACGAACTAAGCCTCTGAAATTATAAGCAAGTCCCAATTAAATATTTTCCTTTATAAGAATTGTCATGGTCATGGTGTCTCTTCACAGCAATAGAACAGTGACTAAAACATTAGTCAAACAAGAGAACCCTAAGTACCAAGTTTGGATCCCAGAATCCACATAAAAGCTGAGTATGTGTGGCAGCCTGCCTTTAATCCCAGAACATGGGAAGTGGAGACAGGGAATTCTTGGAGTAAACTGGCCAGCTAGAGTAGTCCAAACTTCCACAAAAAAATCCTGCCTCAGTCAGTAAAGTGAAAAATAATGGAGGAAGACACCTGGCATCCATACACAGACAGACATGAACATGTACCCTCATATCCATATCAACACACTTGTCAATACATGCATGCATATCACACACATATACAAAAATGTAGAGAAAGAAATTAGTGAATATGTACATTAATCATTGTATACACAGAGAAGAAAACTTTTAAAAGTCTAATTTATGTGTTAAAAGTCAGCAGGGGACTGGAGAAGTGTTTCAATTAATAAAGGGCCCAGCACCCTTATAAAAAGCCAAGTTTGGCTGTGTTTGCACCCCCAGCATTGGGAAACAGAGACACTTAGATCCTGAGAGCTTGCTGGCCAGCCAGCTTAGCTGAAGCAGTGAGCTTCAGGTTCAGTGAGAGACCCTGTCTCAAGGTTAGAGGCAGAGAGTTATAGGAGGATACTAGATGTCTTGTTTGGGCCTTGGTATAGACACTTATGTTTATTTATCATACACATAAACACTCCCCACTTCACATAACCTGCACTCACCAACACATACATACACAAATTCACATACACTCATACATGAAAATGAAAACTTAAAGGGTTAAAATAAGTACAAAACAAAGCAGAGAATGAGGAATGTGGACTCTGGAGGTGGCTGGTGGTGGAAAAGTGGGCAACAGCAAACCTCAGTGTGGACTAACAGCTGTTGCTATGGTCTGTCTCTTGGAGGATGAGTGCACATGTTGATATTCTTGCTTCATAATCACCTGTCTGTCACATTTATGCTTTTGTACATATTAGATTTTTTTTTTCCTTAAAAGCGCTTTTGGGGGCTAGTGCAGCATTCTACTTACCAGGATGCATCTCACTGTGTGCACAGCACTAGGGTCTTTATGGTTGGCTGCCCAGTGGAGTGGGATCTTGCCTTCAACGTCGGGAATCCCGATGTTGGAGTCATGTTTGATGAGCAGTTTCACATGCTCTGGGTTGTTGTAGTAGGCACTCCAGTGCAAAGCTGTTTGCTGCAAGGTAGAGAGGTGCCCAAAAAGACAACTTCAGTATACTACTCTTCTAGAACATCTACTATGTGACAGGCATGGTTTAAGAGTCATCAGGATATTCTCTCAGAGCCTGCACAGACTAACACCAACAGCCTCCCTCCACCTCTGCTCTATCACCATATTCTAGCCCACAACTCTGACAGGGACCCAGAACTCCAGGTAAGACTCCCCACCACCTGCAGACCACCAACACTCCCTCAGAGCCCCCCCCAGCCTATCCCCAACAGTCCCTTATCCTCATCCCCATACCCAGGCCCACAACTCCAAAGGAGGCACCTGCTCCACCAGACACTAGAACTCCATCCCTCAATTCGGCTAGAGACCCTTTACTCAACTGTAGGCCACTCAGGCCAGAAAACCAGAGGAAACAGAAACCAATGGAAAGCCCAAACCCAAACCAAACCAAACCACCCCCCCACTCATCCAACAAAGACAAGCTCAGAAATTTGCACCTAGACTTATAATCACCCCAAACCTAGACACCTAGACATCAGCGTAAAAATATAATCAACAACAGCCAGAGCAATAAGTCACCACCAGAGCCCAGCTATCCTACCACAGCAAACCCTGAACATTCACAGCTGAAGCACAAGAAAACAACCTTCAAACAAACTTTATAAGGATGACAGAGGACCTTAGAGAAGAAATGAATAAATCCCTTAAAGGAAGCCAGGAAAAACAAGCAGTTCAGGGAACGAGTAAAACTGAGCAGCCCTGAAAATGGAAATAGAAGCAATGAAGAAAACTCTAACTGAGGGATCCGGACGCGGGAAATCTGGGTAAGCAATTGGAATACAGACACAAACGTCACAGAATACAAGAGATGGAGGAGAGAATCTCAGACATTGAAAATACAATAGAAGAACTAATAGATACATTGGTCAAAGAAAATGTTAAAAATCTAGAAAATTCCTGACACAAAACATCCAAAAAATCTAGGACACTGGGGGAAAAAACACTTAAGAGTAATGAGAATAGAAGGAGAAGAATACCAGTTCAAAGGCCCAGAAAATATTTTAACAAGATTATAGAAGAAAATTTCCCTGCCCTAAAGAAGGGCATGCCTATAAAGGTACAAGAAGCTCACAGAACACCCAACAGACAAGACTAGAAAAGAGAGTCCCCTCACCACACAATAATCGAAACACTGACCATACAGAACAAAGAAAGAATATCAAAAGCTTCAAGGAAAAAAGAGCAAGTAACATATAAAAGCAGATCTATCTGAGTTACACTCAACGTTTCAACAGAAATTGTAAAAGCCAGAAGGGCCTGGTACCAGAAGGTGTCCTGTACACTCTAAAGAGACCACAAACGCCAGCCCAGACTACGATACACAGCAAACTTTCAATCATCATTAGATGGAGAAAAGATATTCCACAATAAAGTCAAATTTAAACAATATCTATCTACAAATCCAGCCCTACAGAAGGTGCTAGAAAGAAAACTCCAACCCAAGTAGGTTTACACACACACACACACACACACACACACACACACACACACACACTCACATATACACCACTACCACCAAAATAACAGTAATTAACAATCAATAACAGTCATCTCTCACTATCAATGGACTGAATTTCCTAATAAAAAGACACAGGCTAACAGAATGGATGCAAAAACAGGACCTATCTTTCTGTGGCATACAAGAAACACACTTCAAATAAAAAATAGACATTACCTCAGAGTAAAGTAAAGGGTTGAAGAAAGACTTTCCAAGCAAATGGACCTAAGAAACAATCTGATGTAGCCATTATAATATCTAACAAGATAGACTTCAAAGAAAAATCAATCAGAAGAGATATTTCATACTCATCAAAAGAAAGACCCACCAAGATATCTTTCTGTTTGAACATCTATGCCCCAAAGGGCACCCACATTTGTTAAACAAACAAACAAAGAAAAAACAACAACCCCCCACTACTACTAAAGCTTAAATCCCATACCGGTCCTCACACATTCTGAGTCACATACACATTCTGGGAGCCTTCAGTACCCAGCTCTCAATGACAGTCATCCAAACAAAAACTAAACAGAGACATGCTACAGCTAACAGACATTATGAACCAAACGGATCTAACAGCTACGGAACATTTCACCCAAACACAACTGAATATGCCCTCTCCTCAGAACTTCATGGAATTCTCCAAAATTGGCTGCATCCTTGGTCACAAAGCAAGTCTGAACAGACTCAACAAAATTGAAATCACTCTGCACTCTATCAGACCACCATGGATTAAAACTACATCTTAACAACTGAAGCAACAGAATGTCTATAAGCTTATGGACACTGAACAATTCCCTACTGAATGACTGCTGAGACAAGGCAGAGATAGAGAAATAAAGACCTCCTAGGATTCAATGAAAAGGAATGTATAACATACCCCGACTTATGGGACGTAATGAAAATGGTGCTAAGCAGAAAGCTCAGAGCCCTAACTGCAACATAAAGAAACTGGAGCGTTCCCATATTACCAACTTAGTAGCACACCTAAAAGCCCTAGAACAAAAAGAAGTAAGCTCACCCAAGAGAAGTAGATGGCAGGAAATAATCAAACTTAGGGTTAAAACCAGTAAAAATAGAAACTTGAGAACAAATCGAAGAATCAACGAAACAAATGGTTCTTTGAGAAAGTCAACAAGATAGACAAACCTTTATCCAAACTACCCAGAAGGCTGAGAGAGAAGATCCAAACTAACTAAGTCACAAACAAAAAGGAGGAGATGACAACAGACACCAAGTACATCCAGAGAATCATTAGGCCGTACTTCAAAAACCTGTACTCCACTAAATTGGAACATTTAAAGTTAAATCAACATCAGGAAAATAACTTAAGTAGGCCCAGTGAACTAGAAACAGTCATTGAAAGTCTCCCACAAAAAAAGCCCAAGGCCATACAGTTTTGATGTTTATCAGAAAGAGAGTCTGCACAGGCAGCCCACAGATCTGGAACCCTTCAGCATATTAAATTTAAGAATAATTTTACTAATAGCTAAATGTAGCTACTGATACTTTTAAAACTATATATGCATTTTATTTAAAATAATAGTTAAAGTGTAATTTTGGACACAGTGAAGCAGCTTGAAAACCATTTTTGCCACATCTATTGAACATGCATCTTATGGGGAGAGTCACCATGAAAAGAACCAAAGGTGCTTAAATGTACATTAGGTCCACACTGTCACCCAGCAAGCCATCTGAAAGTGGATAATTTCCTGGGCAGGAGCCAAGCTCATCTGTCATGAAAATTAAAAAAAAACTGACATCATGGTATCCATTCAAAGTGCACTTATAGGCCTTTTTTACACTATGAAGTCATTATTAATGCATTATTTTCTAGGATTCAGTTTATATGTATTTACTTTTCGAGCTTGGTGAACTCCAGGAAGTCAGAGTGTTGGAGCCTTTGGAGCTAGAATTACAGGATGTTGTGAGCTGTCCTGTTTGAGTGCTCAGAAGAGAACTCTCAACTCTTAAGTGTCGAGTGCTCTTAACTGCTGAGCCATTTCTCTGGCTCCAAATTCATTGGTATTTTTAGTAATGACTGAAGATCACAGAAAAATCATATCTAATAGTAATCATTAATTGATTATAAACACAAATGACATCTGTAATTCCTTTCTTTTCCTAGGTTATGATTATTCAGGTTTTATGTACTCAAATGTAATAAGCCTTTAGTCTGAGAGTAAATAGTTTCTACTTATATTATGTACATATTTGTTTTTTATTTTTAATTTATTTTTGCTGTGGTACAATATATATATATAATTAATTATTTAGCAAAATGTATCAGATGCTCTGCATGGGAAATATTAATGAATGGTTGCAAAGTAAAAGTTTATCTTCCATCTGACTACTAGAGAAAAATAAAAAATACATAGAGAACAGTATGAAGGTAGAAGAGGACTGGGAAGGGCTAGGGGCTGGCTCAGCAGCTTGAAGTTCCTATTCCCCGATGACTGGGCTTCAGTTCCCAGCGCCCACATCAGGTGGCTCACGATAACCTATTATCCCATCCCAGAGTTTCTGATACTCTCTTGCTTCCAAAGGCACCAGCATTCACATGGCACACATAAATTTTCTCTCTCTTTCTCTCTCTGTATGTGTCTGTCTGTCTCTCTCTTACACACACACAGCAACACCACATTTAGGAAATCCTTAAAAACTAAAAACATTAAGAATAATAATAATAAGTATTTTAACTCCACAGGGCCATTGGCGTTAACAAGATAATGGCCCAGCCCATGGTGTGATAAAACATTACTTCCTGTGTCTAACAAACGACCACACTTTTTTTTTTTTTTTTTTTTTTTTAATGTAAGGAAAGTTCAACAAAGCTATGAGAAGTGTGAATAATCTTTTAAATTTAGGAGCAAGAAAGGCTATAAAAATTCCTTGCAAAAAGTGAGAAGGCAGATGTCAGAACTGAATTGTAATTAGTAACTGTTTTGTGGTAAACATTTATGAGAAGTGTATCCTGCATAATGCACTGTGTTAAGCACTTTGTCTGCATTACCTCATTTTACCTTCACTTATGTTTTTCTTGTATTCTAAAATTATGACATAATGAATTGAGTAATTTTCCCAAGAACACAGAGTGAGTATGTGGTGCCTTTTAGATTGGAATCCAAGGACGCTGCTGTTGACAGCCCAGTCATTAAAGCCACTGCACGCTTAGTGCACTGCATGGGCAGACAGCCACTGTGGGCCCACGCACTCCATGCTTAGTGCAGGGCACTGGACAGATGGCCAGAGAGAGTCCAGGTGCCCACAGGTACTGTCATGATTTTTTGGCAAATGTGAAAAATTCTTCTACAGTTAAATAGGCCTGGGGTTCGAATTTAACGCACACCTTCTTTCCTGAAGCTTCACACCATACAATGAAACATCTCCTTTCTTTTTTTCATTTATCTTTGACCTTGACTGTCCATTACCTTGTTCTTGTCCTGTGTATCAACCTCCCCGGGAGCCATAAATTTTAGCAGAAGGGCTAGACACTTGGGGCTCTTATGCCGAGTAGTCAGGTGCAAAGGTGTCATCTCTTCTAGATCCTTCTGCATCCAGTTTGCTCTGCGTGTAAGCAAGAGTTTCATAAAGCGGTAATTTCCCTAGATGGAAACAAGAAAACAAGAGATTAAGAAGAAGTTTCTTTGTGGCCAACTTGTAACTACCTTTAAAATGTTTTCAGTATTTTAATCACTTTCATAGAGTATACCACGCAGAAAAGTTAATAAAGGAAAAAAATATAACATCACTACACTAAGATAGCTATTGCTTTATGTTTTCCTGTCTCTCCTGATCACTTTAGGATACATATAAAACTTACACAGTGGCAGCCAACACTTATTGAGTGATATAACATGGTATTTCTAGGTGTTTAGAGTGTTAGTCTATTATTGCTGGACATGAAGACACAAAGCATTAAATTACAATATCTATTACAGAAAATGCTTCAATATACACTGTTTTGTATTTAGTTTTATCTTTTATCACAAAAGTAAATTACCAAGAGCCAGATTTGGGGATTAAGTTTATACATTTTATGGTTTGTATCTTCTAAGTTACTATCTAGTAGCATTAATATGGATGTCATTGACTGGCTGCCCCAACAGGGTGCATTAGATATTTATAATACATTCTCTTTATATGATCTTTTCACTAGCATCTCCCTCACAGTAATAATCTTCAGGAGGTAAGGCTACTGCACCCAGTATAAACCAAGTACAAGCCAAGGACTTGATAAACGTAAATAAATTAATATGATGGACTGAGCATGAAGAAATTAAATAACTTCTGCATTTTTGTTTTCATTTAAAATTTTATTTACATCTGGTACGTGAGGTCAGATCAGTGAAAAGTCTTCATTCTCAAATAATCAGTATTTGGCTCTTGATTTTCAAAGCTTCACTGATTCAAGCTTTTTTAACAGGGCACAAGACTTACCTGGTTTCTGTTTTACTCTGAGAAGGAAGACATGAAAGTTCCTCAAGAGGGCGCCCTGCTCTAAATTTCCTCAAGAGGGCGCCCTGCTCTAAAGTTCCTCAAGAGGGCGCCCTGCTCTAAATTTCCTCAAGAGGGCGCCCTGCTCTAAATTTCCTCAAGAGGGCGCCCTGCTCTAAATTTCCTGCCATCTTTTCTTTGAAGGGGGAAAAATGTGTTCGGTTAAGAGAAAGAGAGAAAAAAATCAGTGTGACACTTCATACCAAAAAATAAGGTTTGACTTTTTTGTGCATAACATTTCAAATATTACTGAATAATTCATTATGACCTTTTGGAAATATTGAATCAACCAGTCATTTTGGTTGTGGAATCAGGAAACAGGAAGTAGAAGGAAAGCCATATAGTTGACAGCACTGACCACTAGGCACATACAAGGTTCCTGGCATATTTATGTTTCCTGTTATTCTTGGGACTCAAACTTTACTACCCGCATGGTATATACCAGTAACAGCCGCTCCTCCATTCAACAAACATTTGCTAAGCCTTGTTATGAAGCAGGTGATTAGGACAGAACTGTTGACATAAATCTATCTCATAGCTGTGACACACTAACCTATGGTGAAAAATGTCTACAGATTAAAGTACTCCCCTGCATCTCAATGCAAAAGAGACAACAGCAGTTCATAGACTTATTACACAGGTGAAATGAGGCAGATATTATCTGAAGAATACTTGAAACACTACACTAAGTGGTTGTCTAGCAAACATCTGCTAGGACTATGAATGGTTTTCTCACCAAACTGGGCCTTATAAAGTCTAGCCTGGTTAGCAAGACAAATGGAGATGGTGAGGTGGAGTGAAGAATGGCTGTGACAAGGTTTGATCATTATTTATAGTGCAGCTAGTGATTAAGGAGAGAACCCTGAGCAAAGATAGTTGGAATGATAGAGATAACAGCTTCTCAGTTTTTCTCACACTAAGAAACATGTCTATGCTCGACCAGATTCCAGCACAGGGCTAAGATGAATGACCGGTGCTCTGGGGAAGAGTCAGCGCTGTGAACAGTCAAGTCTCTCTAGGTCTGGAAGACAGGGGACTTCCAGGTGTTCTACAAGACAGCTGGGGCTGGACACAATGTAATTCACTTGGGCCAATGTCAACCTCCTGGGTTTCATAAGCAAGCAATTATTAAATGCCAGTTATATGCAGACTCAATCTCTGAAAATAAGCAGAGAGCCACAGAACTTTCATAACTAAGATGAGAAGGGTTGGGGTGTGTGGCAAAGTGGTAGAGTGCACACACAAGAACAAGGATTTAATTCCCAGCAGAGAAGAAAAAATCAATTAAAAATTTATTTTTAATTTTGTGTGTGCATGTGTTATATGTGTGGTTATGAATCTGTGTACATGTATATATGTATTTTGGGTGCCTAAGCGTGCATGCATGTATATGTCTGTGTGCATGAAAACTACTGCTATTTTAGAAGCATGCATATAGTTATTTAATCTGAGTAATAATGATATGAAAGTTTTGAGTAAATTACTTTGGTAGTTTGCATTCAATTTTTTATTTTAAGAAAATAACACATAACAGGGATGGGAAACATAACTCAGTTAAATGCCCTGGAAATAAAAGAACTTCAGTTTCATCCCCACTACTGACAAAAAGCCAAAAGCTGAATATGGAGGCATGCTCCTGTAATCCAAGCACTGGGGAGGTGGAGACAGGAGGATCCCTGGAGCTCACTGGCTGGCCATCTAGATGAGTGAACTAACTGAGCTCTTGGTTTAGTGAGGGACTCTGTCTCAAAAATTTAGGTGGAAAGTGATTAGAACAGGCACCTGATATTGACCTCCGGTTTCCATATGCATGTGCACACATGGGCGTGCACATTTGTGTACACCTATGCAAACTACAAATATGTAATATATACACACCCCCACACATATACAGAATAAAACATAACAATTACAGGTAACACTATTTTTGTATTCAACTTCTTCTCTCCCTCTTTGGAGAGTCCCATACTGACTTGGGTGTCTCTCACTTAATTTTTTTTAAATATTTTATCTCATACAAACACTTAATTTTTTAAAAATATTTTATCTCATACAAACGTGTGTGTGTGTGTATTCATAAACTGGAAAATGCTACCTTTATAGAAGTTCTATTTGAGTCACTGGCCATCTCTGCTCAAAAAAATGTATTTAAAGAGTTTTTCAGGTTGCTCTGGTTCCTACCTCTTCACTAGAAAAGCATTGTTATAGGAATATGTTTTTATTCCCTCTAGAGGAATACTTAGCGTATTTCTCACTTTTCACAATTGGTGCTATAATGAATTGTTTTGTACATGTCTCCTGGTACATGCACAAGAATTTCTGGGCTCCTTCAAAGAGCAGTTCCAATTTGCATTACTAATAGAAACATGAGAATTCTTGTTTTTCTGCAACTTTTTCCCATTTCGTCCTGTCCATGAACTGAGGACTTTGGCCATTCTAATTGGTACACAGTGCTGTTTTGATCATAAATTTATCTGCACTTCCTCAGCGGAGGCGGAATATTTTGTTGTCTATTTGTTTCTTCTTCTGTGGATAGCCTTTTTGTATTATTTTCTAATTTGGAAACTCAGTTATTTGTCTTTCTTACTGGAGTATTTTTACACCCTCTGGAGACCAATCTTTTTGCTTTTCTTGGGCTCTATCACTAAAAACGAGATAATATTCAGAATGGCATTAGCTCCCTTGCCCTTTATCTTTTATTTATTCCTTTTTATTCATTCTATTTGGGTTTTTTTGGACAGTTTCATACACGTATTTAGTACATCATATTTCCTTTTTTTCTCTTATCTTTCTGTCAATCCTCACTCCTTCCTACAGGTCTCCTTCACACACTCGTGCCTTTTTCTTTAGTTTTGTGACTCGATGATTTTAACCAGGATCATCTGTGTGGCCACTGGTTTGAAAATCTCATGGTACCGATCCGAACCCTAAATATTAACGTGTACACCTATCGGTAAACAGCACTCTTAACCTTAATCACAAAAGTTTTCCTTTGCAGTGAACTGTGAAGAATGCAGAGACTCATGAATATTAAAAGATGTTTAGAATAAATGATGGTTGAATGCTTAGCCCTAAAAGGACATTTATAGATCTTCTTTAAGGCCTAGAGAATATTGGAGAAGAGAGAGCAGAAGAACGTAAGAGCCAAAAGACAGGAAGAAAGGCTGGGAAATGCTATTTTCAGGCATGACATAGATATTGCAAACAATCTCCTAGCAGCTGTGGTAGGCTGCAGTGGGCCTGCCAAGAGCCAATCATGGATCAGGGAGGGGTTCCTGGCCCTGGTCCTTCCTGCTGAACTATTGGCAGCTGACAGGAACAGTCCTTGCCTTCAGTTGTGAACCAAATGGCATTGGCTTTTCTTCAACATTCAGTTTCTTCATACATTTTGTTGCTTTTGTTTACAAGCAAATTATCATTACTATTCTTCATTACTACTACTGCTATTGAGACAGAGTTTGAAATTTAGTCCTAATGGGTTTGAAACTCACTATGTAAACCAGACTGGCCTCAAATGCATGGTTGCCCTGCTGTCTCAGCCTCCTGAGCGTGCTAGGATCACAGGCATGTGATCTGAAGGGAAGTTTCGTTGCTGCTGTCCTCCATTCCCCTTTGGTTGGCTTCCACATAGCTCCTAGTCCAGTCTAAGAGACCACCTGATGGCATTCTCTTGGAGTATTGTCTCCTATGTTGTTAAGGACACCATACTGACAGTCATTCAGCTAATGGGCAGCTTTCTGGTCCTGAGGTTAGCCTTTACTCTGTTCTTGAAAGTTCTGAATTCTTATTACCTCCGCACGGTCCCAGCATTCCTATTCACCAGTGAGGAGAAAAGAGCTGTTCACTGCCATACATAACGTTCATATTTTGGTCCATTTATAGGTTTGCATAATTTTGCTCTGGAAATATTATAACTATAATTATAATAGCAAATATATATGTAGAGAAGGCATTCTGTCACATTTCATTCTAAATGTTAACATTAGATAAAACTACAATATTTTCCATTAAAACGGAATTGATAGAAACATTTGTTATTAATTATAATGATATCTTTATAATTACATATTTATAAACATTCAAGGCATTTGCTATATTAAATTTGAAAAAGAAACACTATCCCTAGGAAGTATATAGGTCACAATTTTTAGTAATCAGTGAAACTTTTCTATAATGGCTGCACATGCAAATGAGCTTTGGCAGTACCACCGTCATGTTAGGAGAGAGCGTATGCCCTGCTCTTGGGTATTGTGTAGGATCAGATGCAAAGCTCTGACCCTGGTTTATTGGGATCACTTCTCATAGCTGAGCTTGCAGTGAGCAGTCTTAGAAAATGAGATAATATCAGCCCTGGGACAAAGGGAAACCTTGCCTCATGCTTCCTCAAAGTTGGAGAGTGAAAGCACAGCATTCCTTGGAGAGCTTGCAACCTCCACTGTATGCTGTGTTCACCCGTGTCATCTGCATCATCTCTCAAGGGAAACTGATGCAAACAAGCACTTGTGCATGTTACTTCCTATGCCACCAGTGGAAAAGCTTTTTATTTCCTAGGGAGTCTTGTGTCTTCTGACAGTATCTCCAGGGAACATGTTTAAACATGTTACCTTGCAAGAAGGGTAAAAATAAATCCTAGAACAGACAAGACAGTAAAAGAGTTTAAAGTGCTGATATAGTTCACTTGAAAAACAAGGAAAGGACCCTGCACTCTCCTCCTCGGGATCAGGAATGGGATAGCTCCCTGACGTTACTTCCAAGTAGTGGGTAAGGGAGTGTAAAAGGACTCCATTAGCCTAACTGTTAATGAATAAGAAGGGTGAAAAACAGGATTAAGGTGAAATGCCCAGACAGGGCCTCGTGCTAACTCAGCTTCCTCTCTGGGCAGGCAGAGGGAGGGGTTAGAATATAATGATACAGCAGTGGAATGGACAACACGTGCTTATAGCTGCTAAGCCAGAGTCTCCAAAGCAGAAATAAGTGGTAAAAAGAACGAGGAGCATTATATTTGGTACAGAATTTTAGATGCAAACACTGGGTGTTCATTTGATTGAGACACATATGGACAGCTGTTTGAAAGTGAATGCAAAGCCTACTGGGCTGTGAACTCTATGGCAGCCTGGCTTGTCTGACTATGAAGACAAATGTTGGACATAGCTGATGGAAACTTTCTGAGGAAAGGCTGTTGACTTTATGGTGCTTTCATTCACAGAATTTCCCTTAAAGGCTTTGACCTATTTTAACAATAATTTCATTCAGTCAAAGCCTGATGCTATCCATTGAGAGAGGCAGTAAAAGGCTATTCAGGCCAATAGGCTGAGACAAAAACCATCACTCTCACTTCAGTCAATAAGAGCTGGCTGTACTTCCACTAGTTCTTGGCCTGTTATCAATGTTGCAGTGCTAAGATATGCCATGTGGAAGACTACAGATGCTAGATTAAATACGCTCTCCTCTGGTGCTGCAAACCATGGGGACACGGTGTTGCTGACCATCAGTCCATACAGCTGTGTTGAAGTATACAATAAGAGCAACTGGAATCAACCTGATGAACAAGTTTAGGTCACCTAGGTCACTAGTCTTTTGCCATTTGGATCTATCATTGCACTAGATATGGGGATGAATCCATCCCTGTAGACTGGGCACTAAGTAAAATGTATGTTTGTGATGTAGAAGATATCACTGTATATGGGACTAGTGTCTGTCTCTTGTCAAGCTTGTCATCTTTCATGATGAAGAAGGTCAAGTTAATGGAGCACTGCATCTGCCTATTCTTGGCAAGGACTTATGAGAACCTCTCTTGGATCCACCTTCCATCTTCCACTGTAGACACATCTCAGATCACAATGTTACTATTTTCAGTAAACTGTCCTACTTTAACCACAAGAAGTCCTCAATTCTAAACTGTTTCAGTTGAGATCACCTGTGGTCTGACCATGGTATATCATTTTTCAGGGAGACCATCCAGCAATGGACCAACAGTTAGGTGGCGTTTGACTGAATCTTCCTTTTTCCCACAGTCATGAGCTATCTGGGATTATTGAGAACTGTGACACTTGAAAATCAATTAATAAATACTTCTGGTATTATTTCTTGCTTGCTTCTGGCCTAAAACCTAAACATGACTATTGAATGTGCCCTTCTCTAAAGAGTTCCTTTCTTACAGGTGATGATAAAAACAAATGTGGGTGGGTATTATATATTCCTATTAAAAAAAAAAAAAACCTGTCATTCTATCCTGTCCATTACCAATTAAGATATTTTCTTCTCCCTAAAAGCCATTTCAGGCTGGTTTTGACTGACATGTCCTTTAGCAGTATCCTGACCAAAAAGGATATTAGAGACTCAAAATGTATCCTGGTTTATTATTATTAATCTTGATTAATCTGTTCAAGTGATATGGTTCTAGATTTTAAAAAATCCACAGGATTGAGTGCCTTGCACACTGATCTTCCCATAGCAGCCCAAATTACCACTGTAAATTTGTTCCATAGAGACACATCCTTCTGGATGGAAGGTACAGGTAATGGTGGTTAGAAAGAAGGCGAAGTTATATCTATTAAGATGGGACTCGGGGTTGATGAGATGGTTCAGTGCATTCAAGTCTGGTAACCTAACTCAATTCCTGGAACTCACATAATGGGAGAAGAAAACCAACTCCTTCAAGATCTCTTCTGACCTACCACAGCACAGGTATGAAGGTCAAGGGACAACTTCCAAGAGTTGGCTGTGCTGTGGGACTTATACATGAGTGCGCAGCATTTTTAGAAAAAGACAAGACTCACTAGTTTTATGGCCAAAGTGGGAAGGTAACTTTGGGACTTGGGATGGAACCTCAGACTCTGTAAGGTGCAGGGATAGGAGATCAACCAGTACTCTTTTTTTTGGCTCTAGTACTGGACTCTTACAAAATGAAGATGGCTTGTACATTCGTCATATAGAAGTGGAGAGACTATGTTGACCTACTTGGAAGTTTGCTTTCCGCACTCATGTACGAAGAAACTATCAATGTTGGTAGTTCCTATTCTGCTATGATGTCATCAGTGGGAAGTCCTCAGCAATACCCAACAACGTGGACCCATTTGCATGCATAGAAGCACAGGGATAGGCACACCCCTTTTTAATCTAATAAACAATCCATATGCTCCTCATGGTTCATAAGAAGATTTAGGGTATGTCATATGTGCCAACTGTAGCTGCAAATGCCTTGAGATACTGACTGTACCTCTTACACATTTGTATATAGAACAGAGTAGGGACAGAACAGAATCCTTCATTGGGTTTGGGGGCTGTGATGCCAAAGTTCACCATTAAGTACCCTTGCCTGGGTCATGATAGATGATAAACTGGCCTTGGATTTGTATTCTATATGTCTGAAGTAACATCTATTACTTCCTATGGTATTTATTCACAGTTGACTTAGTCAGATGTAGGAGTGACCACTCTTTACCTAGGCAACTTCCCAGAGGCATGTTTGCAACACGCTGTTGGAGAGATGAGGTCATGCCTTTATACTGGTGAAAATAACATGGAAGACTACTAAGGCTCAGTGCTTAGATAGAGAGCATCCATCTTGCTCTCCAACTCTCCCAGGTTTCTTAGGGGCAAAGGAAATCATTGTAAGCATGGAAGCTCAGGCTTTCTGCTGTGTTGTGAATAATAAACTCCTTTGTCTATGCTCTGGAGTCTAATGTTTATTTTAAACATTCATGCAATAGTAAGAGACCAAGTTGTTAGCAAGCATATGGGGCAAAATCAAATCTGAGACCATTCTTACAATTCAATATTATTGTAGCATGTAGTACAGAATAAGAAGTTAAAGATACGGCTAAAAAGGTAGACAGTTGAGAATGATATGATGAGGAGCATAAAACATATTTATCTAGTACTTAAAGTATTCAATTATTATTTTTAAATTAAAGTACATAAACTAGAAATATGAAATTACATCTTACTTGAAGTAAAAATATAATTTCAGTGTATACATAAATGGTTCTGTATAATGAAAGCCAATATGTTTTTAACCTAGACCAGAAGATTACCACAAGCATACGAAACAGGGACTATAAATGCGCCTGTCCTTGGACAATCTTCCTGTCTCAGCTGATTTAAGTGTCTGCTTGTATTTTGGTCTCCTGGTCTTTAGAGTGAATTTTTATAGGACAGGAAAGCAAATAGTTATAAAAATCAAGTTATTGAGAGATACGAGTTCACTGAGTTCTAAGAAATGAAATTGAATCTGCATTGTTTTTCCCAGTGGTAGACATTGTCTCACCTTCCTTAAACTTCTGATGGTCAAGTTCAAATACTGTGCTTTATGAAAAAGCTTTCTAATTGCATGTGATTGTAAGTATATCACTAGCCTGCCATCTTGAGCAAATCTTTCAAGACATTTAAAAAAGTTATTTGACAATTCTAAGCAAAAGCTAAGAAGGATGCTTCAAAGGCAGATTCTGAGCTTTATTTGCTATTTTCCAAGTTTAAGATGCTCATCCATCTGGCAGAGCAGCCAGACCATACATCAGCCAAGAACATCTCTCCGGATTGAAGTAGATCCTGGCTCTCAAAGAGGATTTGACTGAAGGAAAAGTAACATCTTTAGCTGCTTCATGGCTGAACTCTCCTAATATTTCTCCCCAATGCCTCCTCCAAACCTTGGCGCCATCTACTAACTTGGTTTCCATAGGAATACACAGAGCTATCAAGTGTCACATAGTCAAACAACACAAGAAAAAAAGTTACTGTAATACATATATATGATTTTATTTTCTATGAAAGAAAACTATGGAAAAGATTTCTTTGTTCTGAGACTTTCTTACCCAATGCCAGTTTTTTTTTTTTATGTGTTTTTCTGGACTATGACAGCATATTTTATTTAGCTTATTAGTCCCTCAGCAGACAGAATTTTATCTATAGAAAACTGACAAAAATAAAAGCTAGAGAGTATGAAAGATTGAGATGATCATTTTGATGAAGGCAATCCTACTGTGCTTGTGGTGTTCCCTTCATTTATTTAGAGTGACACTTTAAAATGGCACAGCCTTTAAAAATTAGTGTTATAGTTAGCTTATCATGACATTTTCATACATATGCGTCATTACACCCATTGCTTCCCTTCCCAGGTCTCTGGCCCTCCTCCCCCTCCATCTCCAGCTAGATGCCTTTCTTCTTCCACATAAACCAACTTCTGTATCCCACTTCCCTTGAGATGGACTCCTTTCTCTTTCTCTCTCACAGTTTTAAGGGTGAGAGAGAACATGCAGCACTTGTCTTTCTGAATTTGGCTTGTTTCAAGTTGCATCCATTTTCCTACAAATGCCACAATTTCATTTTTCTTTAGTGCTAAATACAATTCCTTGTGTATAAGGAACATATAATCTCTACTTATTCATCTGTTGAAAGACATCTAGTCTGATTCTGCTTCCTGGCTATTGTGAATAATCAGCAACAAATACCAATATACAGCTATCCCTGTAGAATTCCCAGCAACTACATGATGACTCACAACCATCTATAATGATATCTGTTGCCCTCTTCTGTCATGCAGGCAAATATGCAGGCAGAACACAATATACATAATAAATAAACAAATCTTTAAAAACTCTCACCCAAAAGAAGTAGATAACAAGAAAAAAAATCAGAAGTACTGATGCAATCAATAGAATAAAAACAACAAAACACTACAAAGAATTAATGGAAGAGACAAAGACTCCAGCAGGCCCCATCACAGCCAGCTCAGTTTCTAGGCCTGGGAAATAGGACACAACTTATGTACCCCAATACCATTATGCAACTCCAGTTTCAGACCAGTAAGCAGGACCTCTTTGGGCAGGCCTGCCCACCATCATCCCTCATTGGACCCTGTAGTCTATAAACCCCACTCCATCCCCCAAACCCATCTATCTCCTGGAGATCTCAATTGTTCCCGGAGGCACAGACTCCACTGACTCCAATTTCACCAAGAGCTCTGATTGTACCAAGAGCACCAACGGGACCAAGAACAGTTCCCTGAAACACAGACAATGTTTTGCACTGGTAGATGCCAGTGCAAAAATATATTCAACAACATAAAGAACAGTGACATCACCAGAACCTAGCAGTTCTACAACAGCAAGACTTGAATATTCCAAGAAGAAAATTACCTTAAAAATAACTTTATGAAGATGATAGAAACCCTTAAAGGGGAAATGAATAACTCATTTAAAGAAAAAGAGAAAAAGACAAACAAAAAATTGGAAGAAATCAATAAATCCCTTAAAGAGAACCAAAGAAAAGCAATCAAATGTGTGAAAGACATTTTAAGACTTAAAAACTGAAACAGAAGTTATAAAGAAGGCACAATCAGGAGTAACGCTGGAAATGGAAAACATGAGCAGACAAACAGGAACTACAGATGTGAGCATCACCAACAGAATCTCAGGTGTAGAAGACAGCACAGAGGAAATAGATTCCTAAGTCAAATGAAACACTAAAGTCAAAAAAGTCACAACACAAAACATGCAGGAAATATGGGATCATGAAGAGCCAAACCTAAGAATCATAGGAACACAAGAAGGAAAAGACACCAGCTCAAAGGCCCAGAATATATATATTCAACAAAATCATAGCAGAAAACTTTCCAAACCCAAAGGAAATGCCCTTGAAGATACAAGAAGCTTACAGAACACCAAATAGACTATAGACATTCCCCAAAAATCTGCTCGCCACATAATACTCAAACCACTAAACATACAGAATAAAGAATGAATATTAAGAGCTGTAAAGGAAAAAAGGCCAAGTAATGTATAAAGGCAGATCCATCAGAGTAACACCGACTTTTCAATGGAGACTATGAAAGCCAGAAGGTCCTACACAGACATTACACAGACACTAAGAAACTACAGATGCCAGCCCAGACCTACTACCTAGCAAAACTCTCAATCACCATATGTGAAGTAAACATATGACATTCTATGACAAAAACAGATTTAAATAATAACTATCCACAAATCTAGCCCTACAAAAAGCACTGTAAGAAAAACTTCAGCCTAAGAAAGTTAGATGCGCCCATGAAAACAATAAATAAACCCACAGCAGGAAATCTCAAAGAAGTGAAACACATACACACTACCACCAAAAAATAAAATAGAAAACCAAGAAATTAACTGTGACTGGTCATTAATATCCCTCATATCAACAGACTCAATTACCCTATAAAAAGACACAGACAAACAGAATGGATATGAAAACAGGACCCATCCTTTCCTGCATATAAGGGACACACCTTAACTTCAAAGACAGACACTACCTCACAGTAAAGATTTGGGAAAAGACTTCCCAAACAAGTCTTAAGAAAAAAGCTGGTGTAGCTATTCTAATATCTAACAAAATAGACTTCAAAATAAAATCAATCAAAAGAGATCTGGAAGGACATTACATATTCATCTCAGGAAAAATCCATCAAGATGAAACATCAATCCTGAACATTTATGCCCCAAAGAAAGATTACTAAAGCTTAAATTGCACATCAAACCCTACACACTATTCCTGGAGGACATCAATACCCCATTCACAGCACCGGGCAAGTCTACAAGACAGAAACTTAACAGAGAAATAAAGGATCTAACAGATGTTATGACTCAAATGGACTTAATACACATATACTGAACTTTCTACCCAAACACAAAAGAATGTATCTTCTTCTCAGCACTCCATGGAACCTTCTATAAAACTGACCACATACTTGGTCATAAATCAAAGATGACTAGATACAAAAAAATGGGAATAACTCCCTGAATCCTATTGGACCACCATGGCCTAAAGCTACAGTTCAACAACAACACAAACCACAGACAGCCCACAAACTCATGGAAACTGAACATCTCTCAAGTGAACCATTTCTGGGTCAAGGAAGAAATAAAGACATTAAAGACTTCCTAGAATTCAATGAAAATGAATGCATAGCATATCTAAACATATGGGACACAATGAAAGCAGTGCTAAGAGAAAAGTTTATATCACTAAGTGCCTACATAAAAACTTTGGGAAATCTCACACAAGTGACTTAACAGCACACCTGAAAACTCCAGAACAAAAAGAAGCAAACTCACCCAGAAGTAGAAGACAGGAAATACTCAAACTCAGGGCTGAAATCAATAAAACTGAAACAAAGAGAACAGTACAAAGAATCAAACAAACAAAAAGCTGGCTTTTTGAGGAAGTCAACAAGAAGGACAAACTGATATTAAAACTAACCAAAAGGCAGAGAGAGTATCCAAATTAATAAAATCAGAAATGAAAAGGGGGACATTACCACAGACACCAAAGAAATCCAGAGAATCATTAGGTCATACTTCAAAATCCTGTACTCCACAAAATTGGAAAAATCTAAAAGAAATGGACAGTTTTCTGGACAGGTACCACTTACCAAAATTAAATCAAGAGCAGATAACGGATTTAAACAGACCTATACCCCCCCCCAAGGAAATAGAAGCAATTATTAAAAGTCTCCCAACCAATCAAAAAAAAAAAAAAAAAGCCCAGGGCCAGATGGTCTCAGCACAGAATTCTACCAAAATTTCAAAGAATTAATACCAATACTACCCAAATTGTTCACAGAATAGAAACAGAAAAAACATTGCCAAACTCTTTTAGTGAAGCTATAGTCACCCTGATACCCACAAAGATGCAATGAAGAAAGAGAATTACAGTCCAATCTCCCTCATGAACATTAAATTACATTGAGTACTTAACAAAATTCTGGCTAACTAAATCTAAGAATACATTAAAAAAAAAAAAAAAAAAAGCATCCATCATGATCAAGTGAGCTTCAGCCCAGAAATGCAGGGATGGTTCAACAGATGTAAATCAATGTTAAGCCCCATATAAATAACCAAAAAGGATTAAACCAAAAGATCATCTCATTCGATGCAGAAAGTGCCTTAGATGCACAAAAATCAAACACCCCTTTGATAAAAATTCCTTAGAGATTAGGGATACAGAGAAAATACCTCAACATAATAAAAATAGTTTACAGAAGTATTTCAGCTTCATGAAGTCTCATTTATTAATTGTCAATTTTAGTGTCTATGCTACTAGTACTCTATTCATGAAGTTGTCTCCTGTGCCAATGCAGTCAAGGCTGTTTCTTACTTTCTCTTCTATCAGGTTGAGTGTAACTGAATTTTTGTTGAGATCTTTGATTCACTTGGAATTGGGCTTTGTACAGGGTAATAGATATAGATCTATCACATTTTTCTACATGCTGACATCCAATTATCTTCATATACTCAAAAGATGCTCAAGCATACCACAAGGACACGACACTTGCTCAACCTTGTTCATAGCAGTTCTATTTGTAATAGCCAGACCTGGAAACAACCTAGATGCCCTCAACTGAATAATGGATAAATTATGGTACATTTACACAATGAAGTATTACTCAGCTTTTAAAAACAACTGACATTAGGAAATTTGAAGGCAAATGGATATTAGCTGTAATATAAAGGATAATGATGCTACAATCCACAAATCCAGAGAGCCTAAGTGTTGTGGAATATTAGTAATACTACATTTACTTATGCCGTGGAATATTTGTTTAATCATGTAAAGATGTGTTGAATTCTTTTATGTTACATTTGTTTAACTCTGTAAATTGTGTTACTTTGCCTGTCTAAAACACCTGATTGGATCTTATTGGCAGTTAAGAATCTTAACTGCCAATAGTAGGCAGGTGAGAGGAATAGGTGGGGCAGTCATATAGAGAGAATAAATAGGCAGTAAAACCAAATACTAGTATTCTAATAGAAAGAAATGTAGTAATAAAATGTCTCCTAATGACATTATGCTATTAATACTCATAGATCAATACCTTGCTCAGCCATCATCAGAGAAGCTTCTTCCTAGAGCAGATGGGAACAAATAGACCCACAGCCAGACATTATGTGGAGAGTGAGAGACTTTAGAACAATCAGTCCTAAACTGGACTAAAATTCTCCCCTCAGAACTCAGGGAATTCTACAGAAGAGGAGGCAGAAAGAGTAAGAGCCAGAGGGGATGAAGGGCACCAAGAAACCAAGGCCCTCTAAACCACTGTGACTGGTGCACAGAGGAACTCACAGAGACTGGTGCAGCATGCACAGGGCTACTGTACCAGTTATGATTCTACAGCTGGGAGGAAAGTGGACACACTCCTCACCCCTAACCCAGAAGGTAGCTCCAATTTGTAACTACTTGCAAATAAACCTTAATATTCTCCAACGGAGTCTCACTTGGGAAACAAACTACTCTTAAGGGTCAGGGGTCGGCTGCATGCCCAGCAGTAGATAACCAACAGAAAATAAACTCAAGGGTATTTTTGAAATTATTATTGCCCCATAATATTGTCCCAGGGTTGTTCTTTTTTAAAATAAAATTTTTGTGGTGATATATTGTTTATCTAATAAAGTTTGCCTAAAGATCAGAGGACAGAGACACCCACAGAGTTATAGAGATCAGGAAGTGGTGGCCCACACCTTTAATCTTAGCACTCAGGAAGCAGAGGCAGAGATCCTTCTGGATCTCTGTGAGTTCAAGGCCAAACAGAGCCAGGCGATGGTGGCACACACCTTTGATCTCGTGCCTCTGCTCCTAGTACATGGGAAACACAGTCTGCCTTTAATCCTAGCACTAGGAAAGTTGAACCCGGAAGTGAGATGACTGGGTGGAGAAAGCGAGTTAAGGCAGGAGGAAGCAGGAGTGTAGCCGTTCCCTGCACTTCCCTTCCCTTTTCACTCAGGACTGAGAGGCATCAGTCTGCAGAATCCTGAGGACCGGCTAGGTGAGAAGTGGCTGTGGCTTGGTCCTTCGTCTCTCTGATCTTTCAGCTTTTCCCAAGTATTTGGCTCCGGGTTTCTATTTTAAGACCAAATAGAATTCCTGCAATAAATTTTACCTTGTTATTTTTTAATTTTATTTTATTTATATAATTTTTCTTCACTTTGCCTTAAGGTCCTTAGTGTATATATTATGGCTTCCAGTTTAGTGTTTTACGGGATTCCTAAGTGTGCAAAAGAGTAGATCTCTGTTTCTTATGCCTTTTTTAGCCTCTTTTTCTTCTGTGTGTTTTGCCCAATTCCAATGTATTGGCTTTTGGGTTTTTCTTATTATATTATACTTTATTATTATCCCATGGAAGCTTATTTGTTTTCTGATGAGAGACAGAGGAACATGGATCAGAGTGGGAGGGGAGGAGGGAAGAGCTGGAAAGAGTACAGGAGGGGAAACCATAATTGGAAATATTATGTGAGAAAGAAATCTATTTTTGATAAAAGGGGAAAATGTGTCACTGCTTCCCTCTATGTACAAATAGACGTCTAAATTCTGTACTGATGCCAGCTACCACACCCAGCCTTTTCTCTTTGAAACTGAGAGAGGCAACAAAATTGGCGAGGAATAATGGTGCAGTTTAGTGGTTGGAGTAGGAAGAAATATTTTCAGATTAGACACTATTTTAGATGTTCCAATCTGTAATTATCCCAGGGTAGGTGTCTTTCTGGCAGTTCTGAGTGAGGTGGCATCATACTTCCTATATCATATCTTCCTCACGCCCTTTATGGACCAATTGGCAATAAGCAAATAGACATTTAAGATATCCATTCACAAATTTTAGTTATTGGAAAAGTATTTTAAATTGTAAAAATATGGGGGAACCCCCTATAATTCCAATCCATGGCGCCTAGAACAAACTTAATATTTTGGTGCACCCACCTTATTCCTTTTTAGCTGTGTGCTTAAAATGGGAGGTGCTTTTCCTGCTTTTAATTAAACTATATATTATAATGTTATACTTTACACCTGGATAAGCAGTGTTTTATTTTATTTTACATTATACTCTTTTTTGTGGCGTTAGGGATCAAAGCCAGCCTTGTATGTGCTAGGCAACTACTCTACCTTGAGCTAAACTCGACCTTAAGCAGTGATTTTAAAATTACCTTCTTCCATGTGGACCTGTACAGTAACGATTCAGATGGGACGGTCAAAGGATGCTAACATCAGTGACAATATAAAAAGAACTGGATATTTATATACTTTCACATTTGCTCTCCATGTGAGACTTATTAATTATAAAAGAAATGAAAAGACAGTGACATTACAGTGGATCGCAGGTGCCATTTGTTACCAAGTGTTCAGAATGAACGTCTTCAATACGGGGAAGCTGCTTTCCCTACAATCAATTAAGAAGGACTCAACATGGCATCAGAGACACGGCTCAGTGGCTGAGAGTTCTACCGCTCACAAGGAGCTGGGGTTTGTTCCCGGCACCCACACGGTGGCTCACACTGTCTCCAAATCCAGCTCCAGAGGATCCAAAGCTTTCTTCTGGCCTCTGTAGGGACTAGGAAGATAAGAAATACATGCAGACTACACTCATAATACACATTTTAAAAAATGTTCTCTATGCCAGGCAAGTGGTGAGGCAGAGGCAGGCAGATCTCTTGAGTCCAGCCTGGTCTATAGAGCAAGTTCCAAGACAGCCAGAGAAACACTATCTCAAACAAACAAACAAACAAACAAACAAACCAAAACCAAAACAAAAGGCACACCTAATATCTTTCCTATAAATGTATTACCTGAATCAATTATGAGAGAGCAGTCGACAAATTAAAAGAGTCTATTATTCCAGTGGCCTATGATAAGATAATCTGTTATGTAAGTATGCACACACACCAAAAGCCAGGTAACTACTTTGGTTGTAAGCCTAACCTTTAACAGCTGAACCATCTCTCCAGCCCAAAGTAACTACTGTAGATTAATAAGGATGAAAGTGACTTCACAGACCCCAGCACCCAATTCTGATTCTTCTTGGTGTAGATGACATTATTGATACAGCTAGAGAAATCTAAACAAGCTTTTGCCATAGATAATTGTAATTATGCTAATTGCTGATTTTGTGATTCCAAATGTAGTTATGTAAGAGGATGTTCTTGTTTGGGGGAAATACTAAGTGAATATTTGGGGCAAAGCACAATTACACATGCATTTGACTCACATGGTCTAGAACACAATATTCTTATCCTTGCATTCATGGTCAAAAGGATGAGGCACACAGGATAAGATGTGCACACTTGAGGAACTAAGTGAAGGAAATTTAAAAAATCTTGACAGTTTTTTTTAACAGCTTTTCAATAAATCTGAAATTATGTCAAAATATGTTAAAAGAAAAGAACTTTTTTATCATAAAACTACACTCACTAAAACATTTCAAACATAAAGAAACATTCTATAAAGGATACAGTGGCCAGCCTGGGAGCCACAGCTTCCCTCTGCAATTTTCTTCTTGCTGTAGGAAGAACTGGATTCTTTCCAGACTGTGCTTCTTATTTATCCTTAGTTAATATTCTCAGTATTCTTTTTGAGAGATTCAGAATCATCATTAATTTAAACAGATTAAACTATGGACTCACTTGAAAAGATATCATGTAAGAGTGTGATAGGGCGCTGAGAAGATGGCTGCCCATGTTTTAAAAACTGCAATTTAGTTTCTTGTTAAATGGGAAGCTTGGGGAAAGGTGATTTCTAGGCTCTCTTTCAACCTTAAAATGCTGTAACTTTAACATAATCTATCCTCACATTAATATGTGTGTGTGTGTGTGTGTGTGTGTGTGTGTATAAAATCTGTAGTGTGCAGCATGGTGTACAATATTTAGCTGGAATAAGGTACATGAGTTAGAATGAAGAGTTATGAAGTGAGTAATGAATGAAGAGTTATTAAGCAATAGAGGAAGGTTAAATATATATATATATATATATATATATATATATATATATATATATAGCTTATAATTAGAGTTAGATGTTACTGGTGACTTGTTATAGAAAATGACATAAATCTAATTGTTTATTATATTAAAATAGATTACAGTTGAAAGTCAATAGATGTTACCCTTTTATAGGAATCTAAGATATTTACTACAAATTTGATTTCTATATTATATTTTCTTCAAGTATAATTCATTTTAGTCTCATCAATAACCAATTTAACTGACTGTTTACAGACAGATGGAGAGACAAATGACAAATTAGTACTGCCCAGGTTTGTGGCATGAACATAAAAAGTGAATTTATTTTCCAAATACCTTTTATAGCTATGGTCTTGAGTAGAAGACATCCTATCTGCTTTGCTATTGATCCAAATGACAAGGCTGAGCATCAGATTAAGGACATGTCAGAAACCTGAGAGAAGGCTACCAACAGACACAGCAGGATGGGAGCCTCTTCAGAATGATGTATTAAGGCTCCCGTGTTTACAAAGGCAGTTGGAAAAACACAGCACAATATACTGAGTTGTACCAAGCAGTCAGCAGTGTGGCCATAAAGACGTAGGATAGTGATGTGAGTCCCACACATTCATCTTGATGCACATTTATTTTCAGCAGTAAAAACTATGTGCAGATTTTTAAAGATAAACACAAGATATAGGGTCCCTGCCCAGCCCACATTCCTATTGTCAGCATTTCTTTGTGGACAAATGATAGCATTTCTAAGAAAAGGTATCTGTTGTAAGTCAGTGGGTGATACTATCTAATTTAAGCTCCCTGTCAGCTGAAAAGATCCAGTGCAATTCAAAAATTTCATCCCAACATCTTTTCTGGTGATACCAAAATATAACTTAACTAGTGTGGTGATGATTTTTTAAATGTCCATATAGAGTCCTTTAAAATTTCTGACTGCTCCTTATACACAGTATAGCATTTGATGAAAAAGGGTTTTAAGGCCAAATATACTACCCCCCCCCCAATTAACAGAATTAAAAGAAACCTTCACAAAACTGGGAAGCATTTTTTGTGATTGCCTTGGGATTAGCACCTCTGTACAGAAGATCTATTGCTTTCCAGACTAGAATGAACTGAAGAATTTCGTGAGAATCATGGGAATAGAAAAGAAGTCTCAGAAAATCCCCTCTCAAAGCCTCCAAGGAGACTTGGGTTGTTCTTTTAAAACCCAAGGTACTCTCAAAAAAGAAAAAAAAATTAGGATATCAACAATTGACACTGCTATAGACAACAACCTAAAACTATTACAGTTTAAAACATCAGCAAATTTTTCACTTTTACTTTGCTTTTTTACCAGCATATTTTTTAAAAATAGAAACAATATATCACTTCACCTTCAGCTTTTAGTGGTGAACATCCATTAGCCTTCAATGATGCAGACATAATTATGTTCAGAGGTCTGGGTTTGGATCCTGGCTCCAACTCCAAATGTAAATACGGATATATGATTCAGTTTGCCTAACATCAATATGTACCTACATTCTGGAAGGCATTGGCTTTAGGAAGTGATAAGCAAGGTAAATCTGCAGTCTAGTTTCCTTAATTACGAAATGAGGTAGTCCAATTAAAGCACAGAAATTAGTATTTACCAAATGGTTTAGAAAGCACCAGTTTCTAAATGTTAGTTTATGCTGGGAAAAAAACCTATTGGGATCAATGGACTATGAGAAATCATGGATTATGAAAAAAAAAAAACAAAACAGGTTTCTTTAGTGTGCAATTTCTCAAGAGCCTCTACATGTCCTATGAATTTCCAAGATTAAATAGACAGTATTCCCCCACACTTATTTGACCATGGGATTCATTTTTCACACATTTTATGGGAATATGATCTTTCCATGTGTGCTTGTACACATGCACGTATTTGTGTGTATGAATTCAGGTATGTGAATGCTCTGGTGCTCTGTGGAGGTCAGAGGGCAGCTTTGGGCAACAGTCTCTGTTGTTTTCCATTGTACGCAAGGACAGACTGGCCTAGAAGGTGCTGGTAACTCTTCTGCCTCCATCTCTCATGGCCCAGCAGGAATTCTGAGATTACAGATATGCACTACACATCTGGCTTTCGCTCTGGTTCCTCACGTTTGTGTGGTGAGAACTTTTACCCACTATCTCCCCAGCCTGGGATGTTATATTAGGGAAGAAGTGATCAGGAATGCTGCACTAAATGATGGTTGAGGTCCTTTTAAATTTCATTTCTCTGTTTGTTTTTACTATGAAACACACTTCTAAATTCTAAGCCTCATTAGCTTGGATAAAATAAATTTCAGAAAACATGTTTGAGAAAAAACTTTTGAAAAAATTCCAAGGAAAAAGTTATTTAAGGCTATACATAGTTACTAACAGCAAATGAAATTCACTAAGAAAGCCCTCAAGCAAATGTCCCATGAAGACAAGATGGCAGGGAATACCTGAAGTGGACAGTTCTTTAAATGATGTCTCCTTCCAAAGTACCCAAATTAGAAACATGGTTTGTAATGGTTTCCCATATGCTACTGCTGCTAAACACCAAATGTTGTTGGACTGTACGCTTTGTCCTTAGGAGATGTAATTGGTCTACACTTACTGAGAAGCAAGCCTTCAACAAGCCATGCACCCATCTTCTATGAGCCCATCACATTACTCTCTTGCCTCCCACGAACTCAAATTCCCTATCACACCCTTACCTTTCCTCTCCACAGGTAAGAGCTATTGCTCTGGTTAGAATCAGCTGGCAGTAAACAGGGCTGTAAAACCCAGAGCTTCCATGTGCAGTCAGGCACGTCCGGGAGGATTTCTGATAGCTCACAATAATATCCAGTTAGTCCAAGGAGACTAAATTTATGAATGATTCTGCTTAAGAATAGAGCCAAGTTTAAGAATGACTCTGCTGACTATTCTCTGTGGAATATTCAATGGGAGGAAGCTTTGGAAGTGCAGCAAATTTAATTCTGAACACCACCAAAACAAGTAATATCTATAAGTAGATATCATATGTGTATGACATTGGAAGGTTTAATGTATAGACAAGTGGTATATGGAAGAAAAGTAAAAAGCAGGAAAAGAGACATTAAAAATTAGTATCACTTAGGATGGAAATAAATAGGTACAACAGGAACTCCACTTTATAATTGTTTTCTGTGTTCACTGTTCTGCCAGCCTATTCTCATCTTTCAAAGTTTATTTATTCTAGTCCCTGTGCTTGAAACCCAGCTCCCCACTCACATTCCTTCCTCCACTAGGCATGTTCAGACAGGAAACAGAAGTCCTGTAGGTATCTTGGGCAGGAAGAACTTGATTACAGAAATTATGGCTTGTAAAACTAGGCTTCGAGGAAGGACCTCATGAACATTGGAAAGTGTGTAACTACAGCTCAAAGCACATATGTAGCTGCAGCAGAAAGTCAAAATACGAAACACAAGATTTGTTGTAGTAGAAGCAGGAATGTTTCACACAAACACCCCCTAATGATTATACTCATCACTTTTTGTTGGTTTGTTTACTGTGAGACAGGGTCCTGAAAAGTCGATCTGGTTGGTCTGAAACTCAATATATAGAGCAGGCTGGCCTCAAACTCAAAGCTCTGCCTGTCTCTGCCTCTGGATTGCTCGATAAAGGCATGTACCAGAACACTGACTGTTTATAAATGACATTCAGCAAGCTAACACTGCCTTGCAACTTATACTTGACCCATTATGCACCCATCTTCCTTACATGGAGTGTAAGTCCTTGTAAGTCTTCCTCTAACCAATCCTAAGTTGATTCTTTTGGATAACAATGTAAAGTATGGATACCCTGCTAATTATAGTTAACATCTTTGTGAAGAGTCTTCTTTTTGAGCTTAGGGGAAATGAATGTTTCCCCAATACTTCTGAGGTAATTCTGGTTTACATTCTATACCTTATTGTGGGATAAAAGATTTAAAACTTATGTAAATTTATACCTGCAATTAACAACTAGTTGAGGGTTGTTTTTCTTTTGCAAATGGTGAGGGAAATGATAGCAGGAGTAGAGAAATAGATGTGATGATTGCACTGGGATTCAGGTGTTAGCTGGCAAAGCTGGGAGGCGTGTATCTGGAGCACCTGGAGCCTGAATGGGGCGTAGTCAGACCCCATTGAGACACCTGGACATTGACCACCCTCCTGTTTGTTCCTGTGTTTTGGGGGAGTGGATTAACCATCCATCATGGGACAGGTCAACTCTCCAAGAATTGTTGTAATGTTCAATTGTATCTGTGAGTGTTTATATACCCCTTAATAAATATTAGTCCTTTATATAATATATTGCTAGTAAATTTTCTGTGATAAGATATGTTTCTGGTATCTCTGAAGTCACTCTTAGAGCTTGGCCAAAGGTAAGTTTGCTTTGTTCTTGTTCCTGTTTGTAGTCATTTTTTCCCCATATTGTTTCAACACGCATAGTAAGTTGGAATATCTTCTCAAGACTGTCTGCATGGGAAGTGTATCGGAAGCTTGAGACAGCACCTCTCATAAGCTTAGAGAGTAGATTTGTCTGCAGACTAGGAAAAGGATATTTCACTTGGGGACAAAGGATTCTGATTTGCTCATAGCTCTGTTGCTATATTGGGGTTTTCTAAGCTGGTGTTTCCTCAGGTGTGACACAGCATCTCTTCCATACAGCTTTACCTGGACCTGCTTCCATATTGCCTTTGGTACCTGGTACAAGGAAGGTCCAGTGAGGATGAGGTTTGTGCTGCCTGTTGGGTCTTCAGCAATGAACTGTTTAAGCCAGTTTATATTTGTAGCCTCCCTAAAGTGGAATCTATATGACAAGCCAATAGAGAAGCTGCAGCAGTTTGACTGCAGTGTTATCCTCTGAGAAGGCATTCACCAATTATCTGTTAAAAGATTATCAGTGGATAATATCTGGCATTACTGTGAAGAACGGTTTAGAAAGAAGAAAATCTTGAATCAGGAAGATTGCTGAGCGACATCATCTGATTAGGTCATGAATATGATAGTTGGGATTAAGACAATACGTAGACATGGGAGGGGGAAGACCCCCAAAAGGGCCAGAAAGAGAGAGAGGGAGAACTGATGCATAGAAGTTTCACTAAAATCCTAATACTTGAACTGAAAATATAGAAACTCCAAGAAACCTTCAAACATCCAAATTTTTAAAACATGTGATTGGAGATTTCAGCTACTGTTCAGGACATTGAGAGCTTGGTACATAGGCTTCCATGAAGTTAAAACATAGGTATACTGATTTGAGCTCATTTGGAGGACTTAGTATATAGCTCAGCCTTCACGGAAATCAGGACATAGGTAAGGAAACCTGAGTTCCATAGAATTGGAGGGTTCGATGCACCTCATGATTACATTGAAATGAAGATATAAGTATATAAACTTGAGTTCCATATAGTCAGGGGGCTTAGTACACATCTCAGGGTTTCCATGGAAATCAAGACATATGTATAGAAACCTTGGTTCCATATGGTTGGAGGACTTGGTACATATAACTCATGCTTCCATGGAAATCTCAGAATATAGGCCATGGATTTGAAATATGAAAGAGGTCCAAGAGATTCGCCCAAAGATTAACAAAAAAGTAAAATAGTCAACAAATTCAATGTGATTCATCAATTTAAACTGTTTGACAAAACAGTGTCTCCAGAGGAGGATAATAAAATGAAGAGTCTCTCACAAGGTATCATCCACAATTATGGGTACATAATCAAAATTAAACATGAAAAAAAAGGTAAGATTCAAAGTTAAGAGAAAAAACACTACAAATGAACATCAATATGAGTTGAATGTTAGCAATATTACAAGGAGCTATATAAGGAATATGCTCAAAGGCTTAATAGACAGATTTGTAATTCAGGCAAAGAAAATGTAGCAGATCCCTGCAACTCTCTAGTATGCCAGCGTAGCCTAGTTGGTGATTTCCAGGTCAGAAGACCTTGTCTTAAAAACAAAAGTGAATGGTGCCTAAGGAACTACACCTGAGGAATGACAAGGTTGTCCTGTGGTATGCACACATACCTGAATAATACCTCTCTCTCTCTCTCTCTCTCTCTCTCTCTCTCTCTCTCTCTCTCTCTCTCTCTCTCTCTCTCACACACACACACACACACACACACACACACACACACACACACACACACACACACACGAGATGGGGGGAGAAAGAATAAATCTAAGAATTGGAAAGCACATTGTCAGAAATGTAAAAATTGCAACATGACATGAATGTAATAGTCTAACTAAAATATGGTCAGTGCATCAACATCAATAGAAACATAAATGGAGAGGAAAAAATGAAAATGTCTTAAAAATCAAGAGAACTTGTGGTGATATATTTTATATTTAATAAAATCAGGAATTTCAGAGAACATAATCACTCACAGTCAGTTCTCACCCAGCCAACTTCTCAAGGGAAAAGCTATCTCCAACAGTCCTCAGCCTGGCTTGTAGTTTCTACAGAATACCACAACATCTACCTATGCCCAGCTTAAATATCTACTTCACCCAGTTGTTTCACTTCTGGGTTCAACTCTGCATCATAATTCTAGAGTTTGGATTAAAGATGTGAGCTACTACTGTTTGGTTGTTAGGCCTTGAACTCACAGAAACACAGAAAGATCTCCGTCTCCTGAGTTACCACTTTGTTATTCCTGTGCTGGGATTAAAGGCACAAGTTACTACTATGGCTTGACTGTGGGTGATTCTGTTCTCTGATATTCCAGGCTATTTTATTAAATGCAAAATATATCACTAAAAGAACTTCAATACTCTGTAGAATAATTCAGAAAAATTTGACATACCATCCCCTAAAGGACAGATGCAATTGAACAAAGTATTTGCAAAAAACAAATAAACAAACAAAACCCAAATGAAATAGAAACTTTTGTATCCAGGTGTCTCAGTGAATCACAAGGATGGTTAATATAAATAAAACCATCTTTAGACACATGATAGGAAAACTGCTGAAACACCAGAAAGAAAGCATCAAAGAATACAACACTATTACATGTAAAGGGAGGATGGGAAAGATGCTCTTTCCCCTTGGGTGCTCTTGCTTCTGATACTGGGCGTGGTCCACAGGCAACCCCATGATGCTCATACCCAGCAGTTTCACCACTACCCTGGTGGGATGGTTTCTGCTTATTAGTCCAAGATTTCTGGCTCTGGTCTTTGGGATCTCCATCATCCACACCAACAAGGTCTGATCTGAGCTTTGTGGGGAGGAAGATCCTCTTCTGTGTTTGCTTCTCCCTTGGAAACTGCTGTTACCTGAGAGGTGGCAGTGCTTCCCCCCTGAGTCTGCTGTCCTTCATATGCAAAGATCTCTTAAAAACTGAAAGACAACTTTGTACTCAGTGTCAAAATAGTAAATGCTTTCCTCGGAAGGTCAGAAACAAGTGTGTCTGCTTTTGTTATTTCTATTTGACCTATGAAAGGAAGTTTTAAGCTTTAGTTCTTAGCCTAGAAAAGACAGAAAAAAGGCAGGCTTAAGACTAGAAAATGATTTCATTTGTATTTGGACATGGCATGATTATTTGCAAAGAGGTATAAAGAATTTACCGAGGAAATTTAGAAAGTTTGTAGGACCAAAGAAAATACAAAATATGATGAAGAAACATGACAAGCACACGGAGGAAGCTCCAACATCATGTTTGGTTCAGTCTTTACATCCGTGGAAATTAAAAAGTGGAAGAGTGGCTTGATTTAAAATGGCCAAGAGGAAAAGGACTGACTATTCAGTGTCCTGTGAGGATACAGGGGATCAGAACTCTCCATCCACTATTGGTGAGTAGGTAGAATAGTACAGCCACTTCAGGAACTAGATTGACAATTTCTCAAAAGTTAAATGATTGCCATATGATCTAGCCATTCCATTCCTAAGTATTTAGCAGAGAGAACTGAGAGCTAACACTGATGTGTCAATGCCTATGCCATTACTGTAACGGTTCACAGCTACAGACAACCCAAATGTCCATCAACAAATGAATAGCAATGGGTAAGTTACTGGTTGAGTAATTATTTTTATAATTACAAATTGATTATAGTTAGTGAAAGGAATTAGACAAACCAAACAAACCAGAGCAGCATGATTCCATCTACACAGAATTCCAGAAAATATACTTCTGAAAGGAAAAAATGATCAGTAGCTGCCTAGAGAAAGCCATTAGGTGGGAGGGAAGAATGGAAATAGTCCAGAGGAAATGTTTGAATACGGTGAATATGCTCATGATGAATATGCTCATTATTTTGATTTCAGCAATGGTTGAAAGAATATTAAAGTTTGTCAAATTGCACATAATTAATTTCATGTCAATTATAACTCAAACCTTTAAATAACAAAAAGGATAGTGAAGCTAGTTTGTGAGACATTAGGAATGTATTCAAATCACTGAAATTAGTCTTAATTTGGTTAAAATGGTAAATTTTATATTAAGCATACTTTGGTACAATATTATTTTTGTAGTTCTGGGGACCAAATTGAGTCCCTGTACATGCTACTGGCTTTATTTTATTTTATTTTTGTGAGGTTAGGACCTCATGTAGTCCACGCTGGCCTCTAACTTGCTACATACATATATGCATGTGTGTGTGTGTGTGTCTTAGGTAACCCTTGAACTCCTAAACTATCTGCTTCTAAAAAATTTTAAGATTATAGGCAGGTGCTACCATACTTAACAATGGGCACAATAAAAACGACAACACTTCCCACCATAAAAGATGCATTACTAGGCCTGGGGAGGCCTCAGCAACCCCTGCAGTACAAAAGAAAGCACTGGACTGCTTACAAAGACAGTGTGGTCTGAGGTCTCACTTTGAATCTGTTTTAGTGTCCTCCTGGAGTATAATGGTAGCATTCAGGAAGCAGATGCAGGTGGATGTCTTTTACTGCAAGGCCAGCCTGGTCTACATAGTGAATTCTAGGCCAGGCAGGGACATGCACTTAGCCCATCTCAAAAGCAACAACAATAAAACACTAGAAGAATCAGTAAAGGTTACAAAACAGACAATGTCACAAAGCAAGTCATACAAATGGTTACTAAGCACATGGAGAACATTTAATTTCATCTGTTATTACACAGAAACAGATTAAAACAAAAGTGCTAAATCTCAAAATCTGACAAAATCAAATACTGCATACATAGTACTGATCAAAGTGCTACCAACATTTTAGAACACTGCCGGGAAGAATCCACTAAAGCTAAACATGCACTTACCCCACCACAAACATCTGATCCTACAGAAAAAATAACCCTGTTACATGCAAGGTCTTTACTCTCCTACACAAATGTTGTGGAGGAACCTTGGTTTAGACCTTCTTGAGCTGGTCCCAACACCAGCACTTTCAACATATACATACTAAAATGATCTAGAAAGCTTTAAAAAAAAAAAATCTGCTTCCTGCGGCAGACCACTTGGATCAAAATTCTTGGAGGGCATGTGCTGGCTAGATTTATGTCAGCTTGACACAAGCTAAGTGTCATTTTAGAAAAAAGAACTTCAATTAAGAAAATGACACCACCCTACTGGCCTATAGTAAGCCTTTACTCACTGTGAATGGTGCCACCCCTGGGATGGAGTTGCTGGATGCTATCAGAAACCAGGCTGAGCCAACAGTGAGAAGCAACCAGTAAGCAGTGCTCCTCTATGGTCTCTGCATCAGCTCCTGCCTCCAGGTTACTGCCCTGACTTCTCTGGATGACGGACTACAAGATGTAAGGTAAAATAAACATTTCCTCCCCATGTTTTTGGTCATGGTGTTTTATCTCGGCAATAATCAGGCGAGATCTAGTTAATTTTTAAAGAATTGATTTTAAACTTCTCTATTGAATCTTATTTTAGTTTTTCAGTTAAAACTTTCTTTTTCTTGAGATAGGATCTGTAGTTTTTGTTCATACGTTTGTTTGTTTCAGGCTAGTCTGGAACTCCAGGCAATCTTTCTGCTTTTGCCTTCCCAGTGGGACTATAAGCATGAGTTATCATACCGGCAGATATTTTAAATCTATACTCTTTCCTGTTATCCCGGCACATGTTCCAAGGATAACAGCTTTTAGTCTTCTCTTTACAAAGTCTACTTAGTATTGTAAAGCTGCACTTCTTCCATTATAGACACTAGTATGTCTATTTTTATAGTCTATAAACCTCACTACAATAATTTTTGCTTTAAAATCATATGCATTTAAAAGTAAGAGAAAATAACCCACCTGTTTGTCTATATTCTAACCATCTACCTATTATAATCTATACTTCCTGGCGTATTTAACCCAGGTTTCTATCTGATATCAACTCCTCTAAAGAACTCCTTTACTATTTTTTATATACACTTATTTGAATTAGGTTCTCTCGTTTGGTTTTGCTTATTCCACCTTTACTCTGGTTAGTTTTATTATCTACAGAATTTTAAGTGATGTCTTCTTTTTACATTTAAAGTTATTCTTTTTATTTAGCATACATAACAATGGTTTCATAAACCAAATGAACCTAAAATATTTACAGAACATTTCACCCAAACCTTCTTCTCTACACCTCATGGAACTTCCTCCAAAACTGGCCATTTACTCAGACACAAAGCAAGTCTCAGCAGATACAGGAAAATTGAAATAACTCCTGCATCCTATCAGACCACCACAGATGATGGCTAGGTATCAACAAAAACAGAAACAGCAGAAAGCTTATAAACTCATGGAAACTGAACAACTCTCTACTGAATGAAAAATGGGTCAAGACAGAAAGAAAGAAATTAAAGACTTCCTAGAATTCGATGAAAATGAACACAGCATACTCAAACTTATGAAAAAAATGCTAAGAGGAAAGTTCACAGCACTGAGCACATACATAAAAAATTGGAGATATCTCTTACTGGGAATTTAATAGCACATCTGAAACTTCTAGAACAAAAAGAAGTAATCACACCCAAGAGGAGCACATGGCAAGAAATAAAACTGAAGGCTGAATCAATAAAATAGAAACAAGGAGGACAATAGAAAACCAACAAGATAAACAAATCTACCCAAACTAACAAAAGGATGAAAAGAGAGTATCCAAAGAAACATAGTCAGAAAGGGAGGGTATAACAACAGACACTGAGGAAATCCAGAGAATCATAGGCACATACTGTAAAAAATCTATACTTCAATAAACTGGAAAATCTAGTGGAAATGGATACTTTCTTGATAGGTATCACTCACCAAAGTTAAATCAACATCAGGTAAACAGTTCACTAGACTAGTGAGATAGAAGCAAAGAAAAGCCCAGGGCTATATGGTTTTATCCTGGAATTCTACCAGACTTTCAAAGAAGAGTTAATTCCAAATCCTCTTCAAAGTATTGCACAAAATAGAAACAGAAGAAACACTGCCCAATTTGTGTTTTATGAAGCCACAGTTACCCTTATGCCCAAATCACATATACAAAGAAAGACAATTACACATCAATTTCCCTTATCAACACAGATGCCAAGATACTTAACAAAGTACTTGAAAACCAAATCCAAGAACACACCAAAAAGATCATCTTTGGGGAGGGAATGGGAGGAGAGGAGGGAGGGGAAAGTGCAATTGGGATCAAAAATAAAATAATTAATTAATTAAAAAAAAATCATCCACCCATGATCAAGTAGGCTCCAACCCAGAGATGCAAGGATGGCTCAATGGATGTAAATCAATAAATGTTATCCACCATATAAACAAACTAAAAGAAAAAACACCCACATGACCATTTCATTAGATGCAGAAAAAGCCTTTGACAAAAATCAAATTGCACTTCATATATAAGTCCTGAAGAGATTAGGAATACAAAGAATACACCTCAACATAATAAAGGCAGTGTATGGCAAGCTCAGAGCCAACATCAACTTAAATGAACAGAAACACAAAGCAATTTCAGTAAAATCAAGAGCAAAACAAGGTTGTCCCTTCTATCCATATCTATTCAATATAGCACTTGAAGTCTTAACTAAGAGATCAAGGGGATACAAATTAGAAAGGAAGAAGTCAAAGTATCTTTATTTGTAAATAATATGATAAAACACATAAGTGACCTAAAAATTCCCCTGGGAAACTTCTACAGCTGATAGACAAACACTTCCAGGAAAGTAGCTGGATACAAAATATACTCACAAAAGCCAGTAGACCTTTTGATAAATAAACTACGAAGAAATCAGGGAAATAGCACCTTTCAAAACAGCCTCAAATAATATAAAGTATCTTTGGGCAACTCTAACCAAGCAAGTGAAAGACTTCTATGATAAAAAAAACTTCAAGTCTTTGAAGAAAGAAATTGAAGAAGATATCAGAAGATGGAATGATCTCCTATGCTCAAGGACTGGTAGGATTAGTATAGTTAAAGTGGCCATTTTACCAGAAGCAATCTACAGATTCAATGCAATCCTAATCAAGATTCCAATACAATTCTTCACAGATCTTGAAAAGATAAGTTTCAGTTTCATATAGAAACAAACAAACAAACAAAAAAACCAAAACCAAGATAGCCAAAACAATCATGAACAATAAAAGAACTGCCAAATATATCACCATCCCCAATTTCAAGCTATAGTCATAAACAAAACTTTATGATATTGACACAAAAACAGATATGTTGATTAATGATGAAGACCAAGACACAAATACACACAACTATGGACACCTGATTTTTTATTTTTATTTTTTTTTAAAAAAAAGCCAGAAATAAACACTAGGAAGAAAACAAACAAACAAGCAAAAAAGCCAAGCAGCATCTTAACAAGTGGTGCTGGTCAAGCGGGATGTCTGTATGTAGAGGACAAAACTCAGGTCCAAATGGATAAAATAACTCAATATAGGGTCAAGTACACTGAAGCTGATAGAAGAGAAAGGGGGAGTAGCCTTGAACAATGGACAACACTTTCTGAACACGCACACACAATAAGATCACCAATTAATAAATGGGACTTCATGAAGCTGAAAAGCTTCTGTAAATCAAAAAAAAAAAAAAAAAAAAAAACACTGTCATTTATACAACGACAAAGTCTACATAATGGGAAAAGATTTTTACTAATTCCACATCCAATAGAGAACTAACATCAAAATATATAAGGAACTAAAAAACCTAGATATCAAAAGACCAAATAATCCAATCTTAAAAAATGGGGTACAGATCTAAACAGAGAATTCTCTAAAGACAAAAGTCAAATGGCTG
Organism: Phyllotis vaccarum; assembly: GCA_033318265.1. Taxonomy (NCBI): domain Eukaryota; kingdom Metazoa; phylum Chordata; class Mammalia; order Rodentia; family Cricetidae; genus Phyllotis; species Phyllotis vaccarum. Next base: position 89,102,920 of record JARWLC010000005.1, on the reverse strand, counting down.
AGAAACAAGGAATGTTCAACATTCTTAGCCATTAGGGAAATGTAAACGCAAGTGACATTGAGATTCCATCTTACACCTACCAGAATGGCTAAGATGAATAAGGCAACTGCCACATCATGCTGGCACAGATATGGAGCTTGGGGAACAGTCCTTCCACTCCGGGTGGGAGTACAAACTTGTACAGTCACTATAGATGTCAACTAAAGAGATGGGAATCAATCTACCTCAAGACTCTGTTATAATACTCCTGGCATAAACTCGAAGTCTGTTTCACCATATTAAACAGACACTTCCTCAATCATGTTCATTGCTGCTTTACTCCCAATAGCCAGAAACTAGAAAGAATCTAGATGTTCCTCAAGGGAAGAATGGATAAAACAAATGTGGTATATTTACACAAAGGAATATTACTTAGTACTTACAAAAAAAAAAAAAAAAAAGAAAATTACATCATGGAAATTTCAGACCTACATAGAGCCTTCACCCCTATGTTCTAGTTTCTTTGGTGAGGGTTATGAACATCTGAAAAGAAAAAGCCAGACCCATAGAGTCACTGGGGACTAAATGCTAAAGGTCTCAGCATAGGAAACTCAAAGTTGTAATGCTAGCTGCTCCTTTCTGGGTTAATGACAAGAACAACCACCATCTAATGAATTTAGTACACAGAGTCATAAGCCCCTAATTTGAAAGTCCTTTGCTATGTTCTTAGTTCTCAATGCCCAGGGCTATACTAGCTTCCCAAAAAATTTCAGAGAACTAAGTCTATGATGTCAAGTATTTGGAGTCATAGTGTGTGGCTTTAGGTGTCCAAATCTATAACTCTCTGATTCTCAAGGGCTAGAGCTCTAAGTGAGACTGGAGTTTGAAATCCAGGTAACAGGAAGACTTCAAGTTCACAAGTTCACAGTTTACAAGGGAGCCCTTCCTTTCAGATTGATGCTTTGTATCTAAGTGGAAGCAAAGAACCTCAGTCATTTGTAGACATTATTCTTCACTGTGTTTTTTTCCTTACATAGATACTTTCCAAAAGCTTTCTCTAACTTCTCTCTTGTATTCCAGAAAGATATGGAAGTGTTTATACATGCTGGGCGTATTTTGTTTTTGAACAATTCTCATGTTTTCTCTATGCAGTGTACCTTCTCTAGGATATTATTTCCTTATTTTTGGATATTTTCTATATCAAAGTGATTGAAGCCCATCATTAAAAATAGGTTTTTTTTTAAAAAATAGCAAACACATGACTATCCGTCTGTCATTCTGTCTGTCTGTCTGCCTGCCTATCTTTCTGCATTCACGTCACATACATCCCTTTACCCTCTCCTGTTTCATCCTCCGCCTTCCTGTAGATTTCCCTTCTGTCTGTCCCCTAGTCTTTCTACTTTCTCTCCCCTCATCCAAGGTTTAGTTTCTGTCTATGAAAGAACACATGCAGTATTTATCTTTTAGAGTCACCCTACTACCAGGTCTTCCTCTCTCTGCTTCTAGCTCATGTTTGAAGATGTAGGCTCTAAGTTTCTTGCTCCTGATGCCAGGCCTCCACACCACGATGGGCTCTTACGCTTCTAGAACTGTATTCCCAAATAAACTCTTCTTTATGCCATCTTGATCATACACAACATAAACCCTAACACAAAACTCTGTATCTACTATAAATATTAATCTCCTATTGGGCGTACAGCTGGCAATGGCTCTATCCTTTCCCCCCAGTGTCTCTTCAATGTGTTTACTGTCCTTCATGAAGATACTTTTAACTTCATGAAGTATCATTTGTCAAGTTTTGCTATTTCCCATGCTGTTGGTCCTTTTCAGAAAGTCTTTCCCTGTTCCTCTATGTTGATGCTTCCCCTCAATGAATACTTAAATAGATTAGAAATTCAGGTCTTTCATTAAGGCTTTGATTCATTTTTAGTCGATGTTTGCAGAGAGAGACACACAGATCTATTTCCATTCTTCTATTCACTCTGTTGATCACTATTTGTTGAAAAGGCTGTCTTTTCTATTGTGTCTTAATGTTTTGTCAAAAGATAAGGTGGTTGTAGTGGCATCTCTCCTGTCCCAGTGCTCTGTTTCTTCTGCATCTGGGCCGGCACCATGCTTTTGTTTCCACTGGCTCTGCAGTATAACTTAAAATCAAATACTGTAATACTTCCTGCATTGCTATTATTACTTAAGATTAGCTTGGCTACTTGATACTTTTTGTGCTTCTCTATGAAACTTATTTTTTTTCTATTTCTATGGAAAAAATGTCTTTGGGATACTGATGGGGAATGCATCGAGCTTACAGACTGTATTCACAGTAGAATTATTGCTGAGAAGCAATATACAGTCATTTGCATTCACGGCTTACTATATGGATTATGCCTTTCTCTCTGCTCCTCCTTGACTGCTCCTTTGTCTTACAAACGCTGGATAATCATTACCCACATTAGATTATGGAGATTAGTGTTGGGCTTTCCATTGTATTTGTTTTACTGGAGTTCAACAAACTTTTTGTAATTTTAAATTCACATCTTTTGCTAAGTTTGGGCATTTTGGGGTATAACTTTCTTAATTATTATTATTTTTTCAAAATCACCAGTCTTGGAATCCAGTTTTAAATAAAAGATATCTTTCAGTGTTGCCTCACACATTACAGAACCACAGTTCCCTCACTTCATTCCTTCACTTTCAGGTGGAATAACTTCCATTGACTGTTAAGTTCTCTTACATTAGATACTTTCTATGGATTTACCTTTTAAGTTTACTAACTCTTTTGTTACCTCAGATTTGCTGATAAGCCCTTCCAATAAAACTTTACCAAATATTAGATTTTTATTTATATAATTTCCATTTACTTCTTTATATGTTCCATTTTTCTGATGACATCGTCTTTATTCATTATAGGCACATTTTTCTTTGTATCTTTGAACAAAGTTAAAAGAATCATTTTAAAGATTTTTTGTTTTGCTTTGTTTTTTATTTTATTTTTTGAGACAGGGCTTCTCTATGTAGCCCTGGTCATCTTGGAATTCACTCTATAAACCAGACTGGCCTCAAACTCAGAGATCCATCTGCCTCTGCCTCCCAAGTGCTGGGATTAAAGGTGTGTGCCACAGCCACCACCAGGCTCTAAAGTGTTAATTAAGCATCTAGGACAACACTGATTTTTTCCTCTATTGTTGCATTTTCTCTTGAATATGGACCAATTTTTCTTATCTGTCTCTCTATATAATAAGTTTAAAAATGCTTTGGACATTAAAATAATATTGCAGAGACACTAGAGTCTGTTATGCTGCACTGCAGAGTAATGTTTTAATGGACAGATAACTTAGTTGCACCCGAGCTCCAAACTCTTGTTTTTCTTGCACATTCAGGTAGCAGCTAAAGTCTCTGCAGAAGGCTGGAGAATGGCTCCACAGCTTAGACAACACACTTACCCCAGAAGATCTGAGTTGGGGGATAGAAATCAAGTTTCCATGTTTGTAAGGCAAGCACTTTATCAACAAAATCTCCAGCTTAAGTCAGTGATATTTAAAAATATATCTACAAAGCTGAAATTAGAAAAAAGGTTAAAGAATAACAGATATCACACTGGGCCCAGAGCTAATTCTGATAACACTGACAGCGAGAATTCAGTTTCACCCTCACAGATATGGATTAGTACCCATTTGAGAAAGGCAATCTAGGGGGATATAGAGATAAATACAATGGGGTTCTATACTTCAAACACTCACAGAACAACAGGAGTGTATCTGTGCATGAGTGATAATATAGGATAAAAGTTTTCGCATTCATGAGTAAGAGTCCAGTGGTATTCTTAGAGTTACTACTTGAAGGGTTGTTCTTAACACTACTTAATTTTAACTTCACGGTGGTCAATTCAATCTTCTTGAATACACTTATATACACTCAGTGATCACTTGATTTTGTGAACAAAGTCAAGGCTCTTTAAATTACATGTCCCTCAACAGAATCAAAGTTTATATAATCATTTCAAATCCATTATTTTGTTTTACTCCCTATAGGACTTAAGTATAATCACAAATTTGAAGAAATAGAAACATAGAATATTTACAATTTTAAGACCTGCCTAACATACTCAGAAAGAAGCAGAGCCTTAGTATGCACTCAGGTATCTTACATGTTTTTAACTGTATAAATTAAGGGATTTTTTTGTTATGACATTTCTATATATGCATATAATGTATTTTGATCACAATGACCACCTATTGTCCTTTCTTATTTCACCTCATCATCCCCTTCTACCTCCCTAATACTCCATTTACTTCCATTCTCTCCAATCCATAAATTCCATGGAAGAAAGCAGCCAATAATTAAAACTTTACTCTTCATTCTTGAATAAAACTTGTATGTATGTGTATACGTGTTTGTGTGTGTTGTATCACATTTTGTTTAGTCATCGTCCATTGATGGAAACCGAGGTTGAGTTTATGATCTAGCTGAACAGTGCAGAAATAAGCTTGGCTGTGTAGTATGCAGGCTATTGCTATAGTTAGATGACACTGTATATGTAAGTTTCTGACTTCAATGATCTAACCTTTTGCCTTGTTCTAGATTATGAACATTAAGAAAAGAAGATTTGTGGAGACAGTTTTGTATGGTGTAATGCACCACTCAAGTTCAGGAAGATAAGAACCTAGGGAAGGTTCATATGCGATGTCTTTGTATATATTGTGAATACCACTGAATAATGAAGGAATTGTTTTGGCCTATGGCAGAGCAGCTTAGAAGGTGGGAAATCCAAGTATAGATAACAGGAAAGGAGAGTGGAGTCAGGAGAGACAAAATCCATCCACCCAAGAAGCAATATATAATAGAATATAGGTAAGTCAGGAGCCACGTGGCAAGACAGATTAATAGAAATGACTTAAGATGTGAGAGCTAGCTAGGAATAAGCCTGAGCCACAGGCCAAATCTTAGGCTAGGTCAGGCCATGGGCAGTTCATTTTGACTGTGGGGCTAGGCTGGGCCAGAAATTTTGGACAACAGAAGGTATTGGGTGGAATTGGGTGATCAGAAGGGGGAATTAGGTCAAATACTCTTCCTTTAGCTATATATAACCAGCTTTTAAATTTTAAGTCTAATCCTTCAGTAATTTTTTTCAAATCACTCATTGTTTTCCATGGAGGATCCTTTTTTGCCCCATTTCACTTTGCTTCTCCAAGATCTTCATATTTATTGCTTATTATTTAACACTCTATAGATATTAAACTATATATTATATATTCTTTTTTTTCCTTGGGAATACCCTGATGACAGTAAGTATGTATGTGTATAAAAGAGTTTTAATTGCATATGATAGCATTGGTATGTCAAATCCAGTATTGCCAGTATACTCTACTTTACTAAGGTAGGAAAAAAACCCCGCATTTCTTTGAAGAAGTAATTTAGCCCATGAGTCCCCATTCTTCAGGATATCTCATATAAGGCTTTGCTTCATGAGATTGCACATTTCTAAATGACTATAGATAAAAATAACTTAAAGCATCTGTGTTTTATTATTAACTCATCTATCCTTTTAATGTCTCATTACTTTTCCTAATATTAATGCAAACGCCCATCATCTGCTAACCCTGGACATGAGAGGACAAATGGAAAAGTCTCATTTTAAATCTCCATTTGAATGGTTTGCATCCTAACATTGTCCGAAACAAGAAGATCCTAAGTTTGTGTGGTGGGATGTGTGCTGTTATGCATCCAGGTTTAAAATATCATTTGAAGTTATAAAGATTTATCAGCCAAAGAGATTCTGATTAAATAAAAAGAGAGGATATGTTAGCTGAGTCAACTTCATCTATTCCTTTGTATAAAGGGCTTTTACATGCCTTCCTCCGCAATTCTGAGAGCACAGGGCTCCTTATTCCTTTCACCATGAATAGGGCTGACATTTGACAGCTTCACAAGGCTGACAGGGTTACCCAACAGCCCGCCCTCCCTATTCTCAATCCAATTAGACCTCTAATCCTCTAGATGAAAGGCCCAACTGCTCATGTTCCTCATGACAACGACAGCTATTGATTATTTGTCACTGCAGCTAACACCTTCCCTGTTGAGGTTGCTCTGACAGAGGCAAACCTACCAAATTAGACAGCATTTTATCTGCCCTGGAGGCCAAATGGCACAACAAGGAAAGGCTAATAAATGGTATAAAAATGAACAAATCATAACATTATGACAGGCTGATCGTTGCCAGCAGACTCCCAGCTCAAGCGTGATGCTCTGAGACTGGCTCCTTCCCTTTTCCCTCTGCTCTAGCTCTGACTTTGACTGAATTAAAGGCCAGAACAATTAAGGCATTTGACCAGCAAAGATAAGCCAATTGAAGTATCACCAAGGGACATAAATGTCAATAAGTGACTGCCATTTGTCAATACAAACATTCTAGAGATGCAAATGTTCAGGCCTCTGCTCACCACTAGGCTGCACTGATTCACTTTTCAATGAGAGGTAGCACAAAGGGACAGTCTGTGGCTATTTAACCAGAAAGCTTTAGGGGGCAGAAAGCAAAGAAAAAAGAAATCTGTGGTCTCAAGAGAGGAAGTATTCTATGAAGAACAATCAAGAGTCACTAGGGTGGGGACAAAGGTTTGTATGAGAAAAATCCAACTAGGAAAGCAAAGACATTATTTCTTTAGAAAATATTTTGTTATAAGACAACTATATTGCTATTCTACTTCATGCAAAATATGGGTATAATGTAAGAATGCTAGACTATTGGGAAAATTAATCTGTAGCTGTATATTTATTTATTCAACAAATATTTTTGAGCATCAACAATACATCTGTTTTAGGCACAGGGATAAATTAGTGAGTAAAAGAAACACATTCCTTAACTTCATGGACACTTGCTACATTCTAATGCAGACATTATTTTAGATAGTGATTAGGTAGTTTCACAAATCTGAGTTGTGTGAAACACAATGTTTTGAGGTGAAGAGGGTTATTGACAGGATGTGGTCCCCTGGCATAGTGACCTCGGTAAAGAATTGACAAAAATGAAGGCGTTCAACATGGAGCTTCCTATTGGACAAGCACAGCTGGCAGACACCGAGAGAATAGTCCTTGACTGTTAGAGGGAACATCCAAGGCAGACTTTCTTAAGGAGATAGCAAGGGAAGAATAGAAACAAGGTCATGAAGACAAGAGAATTCAGAACATGTAAGGATTTATAGGCAACAGGAAATACAGTGGTCCTTGGTTCCTATGGATTGGCTCTAGTACACCAGCAGATATTGAAATCTGCAGATGCTCAAGTCTGTTATATAAAATTCTGTAGTATTTGTATCTATATGTACTTTATATATTTACATATTTTAACTGTATGTAGTAAATGTGCACAGTTGATACTCAAATGAATAAATATACAGATACAGATTTTTACAGATTTATTAAGTTTCCCAAAATAGTCTGGCATTTTTACATTATACTCATATTTTTCATGAAACAGAATGGCATATAGTAAATGTAAAAGTACCTATATACTTTAAATAATCTCTAGGTTATTTATTAAAGCCAATACCATTTAAATGCTATCAGTTGTTATACTGCATTATTTACAGAGAATTTGGGATAAGAAAAAATCCTTACATTTTCATGCAATCTTTTTCTAAATACTTTCTATTCATGCTTGGTTGCTTCTGAAGATTGCTTCTGAAGATTTATAACCTACAAGCCCTCATTGGGTGAGGAGCAGAGAAATGGCCCGACTTAGGTTATAAAAGATTATTCTGGTTGATGTATTGTCTACAGACTGAAAAAGCTGGAGTAGAAATCAAGAGACCAGTTAAAAGTTTATCTTAATTACGGAAACAGATTCAGAGACCCACAACAAAACATTAGATAGAATTCAGGGAATATTACAGGCTGATGGAAGTATGAGGGGTCAAGGACATCACAAGATAACTCACAGATTTAACTAACTTGGGCTCATACAGGCTCACAGAGACTAGACCAACAACCAGGGAGCATGGGAGTGACCTAGGCCCTCTGCATACATGTTACAGCTCTGTACCTTCCTGTAGGACTCCTGACAGTGGGAGCAGGAGCTGTCTCTGACTCTTTGGATGTCCCTATTCCTCATATGGGTTGCTTTGTCCAGCCTTAATACAAAGGAGGTGCCTAGTCTTATTGCAACTTGAAATGTCATGTTTGGTTGATATGGGAGGGCTGGCCTTTACAGAATGAAGGAGAATGGGAGGATTGGGAGGGAGAAGGTGTCGGGGAGGAACTGGGAGGAGATAAATGAAGGTGAGGAAACTGGTCAGAATGTAAATAACAACAACAACAATAAAATCATTTTTAAAAAGAGAAGGAAGTAATCATTGTTATGCTACTAACAAAGTAAACTATGTGGTAAGTAAACATGAACTGAAATTACTTCTAACAATTTTAGTTCTTTCTGAGTACTAAGTACTATGTTAACCGCTTGTAATTCTATCGCCATGCCTTGGTATATTATCCTGATGAGGAAATTCCGACTCAGGGAAGTTAGGTAACTTTTATAAGGTCACACAGCTACATGGTATCTGTGGTGGTTTGAATGAAAATTGTCCTCCATAGACTTGGGTATTTGACTGACTGGTCCTCTTGATGGTGCTGTCTAGTGAGCTTCCAGAGCATTTAGGAGATGTAGACTCACTGGAGGACCTGCATCACTGGGGGGAGGGGGGAGGGTGAGTACTCACTCCACTTCCTGTTCTCTTTCTCTCTGTTTCCTGTGTGCAGATGAAATGTGATTCCTCTGCTTCCTGACTGAAGGCTGATTTCACGCTCCTGGTACCACATCTCCCCTGCCATCTCTACACACACACACACACATACACACACACACACACACACACACACACACACACACACACACACACACACACGCACGCACGCACGCACGCACGCACGCACGCACACACAGAAGGATGAGTTTATCATAATCAGCTTAAAAAGAAAATTCTAGCACTCCAGCACAATATGACAGCTGGAATGAAGATGGCGGAGATGCTATGCTGAAAACAGTGGCTGAAATTTGTACAAAACTGGGTTTAATCGACAGACATCTGTCTCACACAGGCAAACAGGAAACGGTGACTCAATACTGTTAACTAAGCTTAACGCCCAGGCTCAGAGTTCTATTAAAAATGCTTGAACTTGTCTCACTATTGTTCCTCTTTTGCTCTTGGGGTTGCCTCCTAGAATTCTGTGGTAAGACTCTATTGTGGAATATTTGTTTAACTATGTAAAGATGTGTTACTTTTGTGTTGTTGCTTTTGTTATCTAGGTAAAGATGGGTTGCTGTTTCACCTTGTCTGCCTAAGGCATCTGATTGGCCTAATAAAAAGCTGAACAGCCAATAGCTAGGCAGAGGAGGGATAGGCACTACTGGCAGGTAGAAAGAAAAGGAGAGCTGGTCAGCCCACTGGGCCAGCCAAGGAGTAGCCAGGGCCCAGCCAGCTAGACACAGTGGAAAGCAGGACATACTAAATGAAAGAAAGGCAAAAAGGTTCCAGAAACAAAGCATAAATGAAAAGACGCAGGTTGAATTAAGTTATAAGAGCTAGTGGGACAAGCCTAAGGTAAGGGTGAGCATTCGTTACTAAAAATAAGTCTCTGTCACGATTTGGGGACTTTTTCCAAGAAAGTCTACTATACCCTATTGGTGAAGATACCACACACTTTGGTCCAGGACATGGAGAAAATCAAGTTGTTATTGACCAAGAAACATTCTTCCTGTTTCTATGTAGGCTGTTGGGGGAAGAAAAGTCACCAACAATCTTACCCAGCTATCCCTAAAAACTAGAATAGTAATCAGTGTGGTGAGATAGGCCAATGGGTGCAAGAGTGACATGCATGCTAGGGTTGTGGCTAACCCAACTGCTTTCTGGTTGAATTTAAAGCACATGCCATAGGAGAAAATACATGCCTAGTTTTGTGAATCAGGCTACAAATCAATGGCTGGAAGTCCATAGCCCTAAGGGCTGAACCTACTATTATTATTTTGTTAAATGTTCAAAATATCAAATTTTCATCTAAATTCATTTCTCTATACCTATTAATTAGTGAAACTCTCAGACCTTACCAGAGAAGTTTATTTGTGCAATGAATGGTGGTTAGTGTGGAAACTCATAACCAGCCAAAGTACAAAGAATGAACATCTTTGGATGGGTCATATATAAATGGAACAGCCATACCACACCCCTAAACTCCAAGGCTCAGGGACTAGTGAGGAAGAGGGCACCAAAAGGCTGTAAAAGCCTGAAATTTGAAAGATGGGAGCCAAACAGTGTCTTTGGACATGACAGGATTGCTACACCCAGGAAGTCACAGCAGCTGTGGCTGCCTGCAAAAGACCAGCACCAGATCAAGCCAGTCTACATGCTAGAATTTAGACTGGAGTAGCTGAGGTTCTGTTTACAGTTAGTAGCTTCTGAGGGAGGGAGAGTCAGTTTTCCTTATATGACTGGAGGGGATGGCCTTACACTGGTAAGTATGTAAGCAGCACAGACTGGACTTGGAGCTGGGGAGGATCTGAGAGGAGTTAGGGGTGGGTGGGAGTGAATATGAACAAAACACATTGTATGAACATGTGATATTCTCAAAGAATAAGCAATATTATATTAAGTTGCTGTGCTTTGCCTCAAATAAGCTATGTCAGGCCAAATTTTATAAAAATGACTTGAAGGCAAGATTTTCCTATCTAATGTAATATATTCTATCTTTTACAGTAAGAGAAAAATGGAGTACAGATGTAAGATATAAGAGGTTACCTTAAATTCCTTTTAGTCCTGAATTAGAAAAGAAAGTAATAAAATCATGTTTTTATGTTTAGAAATTACTCAGGTTCTGTCCATTGTAAAAGCTAGGGAACAATTCCCAACCTAGACCATAGACTGTGGTCTCCAAATCCTTTTTCCTACTGTAAGAAAAGCCTTAAAGAAATGGCTCATTATAGTTTTGAACAAAATAAATTAAAAAAAAAAAGTTGAGTATTTAGACATAGTAGATAACAAGTAAGCTATCAAATATCGTCTTCATGTCAAATAGATCCAGCTCCTGACCTGAAGACTTCCCAGGGGCCAAAGATAGAGCGATATATTGTTTGAGAGCAACACTGGTGGATTAATATAGCCACTATATTAGGCTGATACTCTGAATTCTTGGCCCAACTAGAATGATATTAACAGACAAAACAAACAAGTAAACAGAACTAGGTCATGAAATCAGGATGTCAAGAAATCACTCCCTATTTTGAAAATTGACAAATAAAAGAAAAAGAAGCAAACACTCATTTTTCCCAAAATAAAAAGCACCAATGAAGCATATAATAGTAGTAAGGCAAAATTTATCTAGAACAAATTATTTTAGCTAACAGTTGTGGAAGGGCTGATAGAATTTATAAATCACTCTTTGTAATTCCCAGGGAGCCAAGGACTCTAGACATGGCATTTTAGTAACTGTTGATATCATAAAATAGAGACAATGAGACCTTACCTCCCTCTTGATGTCAAATATACCATAACAATGAAAGTTTCCCCCAACTCCCCCCAAAATATTGAGCTTAAATAAAATCAAACCTTTATAACTAATTCACAGGGAATGAAGGGGTCTGAGGAATGGGTTAATTACACCTGGGGAGAGAAGCATCATCCTACTAAAACAATCCATTTAAACTAAGACGGTGGATTAGGGTAAAGGCTAACACTACACACCACACACACACACACCCGCACCCGCACCCGCACAGGTACAGGTACACAGGCACATGCAAACACACATAAGCAACAAACTTGTAAAGGTATGGAGTAGGCAGAAAAAAGAGAGACTGAGGTAAATCTACAGATTAAAAAATTAAAAAAGAATATAGCAGTCGCAAAATAAAGTGTTCAAACAAAAATATGTAATGTGGAATATCTTTCTGTATGCTGTGAATGTGTTTCTGTCACTTGTTAATAAAGAAGCTTTTTGGCCTATGGTAAGACAGCTTACAGCAAGGTGGGAAATCCAAACAGGAGAAGAAGGGTGGAGTCTGGAAGACTTGATTCAGCTGCCCCAAGAAGCAAGATGTGAAAGTACCTGTAAGGCACCAATCACGTGGCAATACATAGATAATAGAAATGGGTTAAGTTTTAAAAGCTGATTGGGAATGAGCCTGAGCCATAGGACAAATGGTCTGAAATTAATATAAGCCTCTGTATGCCTATTTGGGACCAAAGGGTGGCAGGACACAGAGAGGGCCTTGAGCATGCTAGGCAAGTACTCTACCACTGAATTACATTCTCAGTCCTTGGTTGTTAGGATACAGTCCTTCCTATACTGGGATGACAGGTGTGCTGGCTAGTTTTATGACAACTTGATACAAGCTAGAGTCATTGGAAGAAAGGGAGTCTAAATTGAGAAAATGTCTCCATAAGACCAGGCTGTAGGCAAGCCTATAGGGCATTTTCTTAATTAGTGATTGATATTGGAGCATCTAAGCATTATAGCTGGTGCCACCTCTGGCCTGGTGGTCCTAAGTTTTGTAAGAAAGCAGGTGAGCAAGTAGCATACCTCAGTGGTCCTCTCCATCAGTTCCTACCTCCAGATTTGAGTTCCTGTCCTGACTTCCTTCAGTGATGTATAAGTGTAAGCCAATAAGCCCTTTTCTCCCTAGCTTGCTTTTGGTCATGATGTTTTCATCATAGCAATTCTAACTCAAAGACTACAAGTGTATACTGCCACACCAACCTTTTTATTAATTAAAAAGACTTTATACTGACTACATTTTTAACAATTATACATTTTAAAAAAATTTAAAGGTACATGAGTATTTTGCCTGTGTGCCATATGTGTGCTTGGTTTCCCAAAGATGTCAGAAGAGGGTATCAGATTCCTTGGGACTAGAATTAATATGGTTGGTTGGGAGCTAATATGTGGATGTTGTGAACTGAATCTGGATCCTCTGGAAAAGTGGTCCCAGTTTTCTTAGCCCTGGAACCATTTATTCAACTAAATTATATTTTGTAAAAAATCATTTTATTTTAAGAAAAAAAATATATACTGTAATTATCTTTTAGTAAACTGACCCTAATGTAGAGAGCAAAAACAGAATCCTTAAATAGGACATGAGCCTTACTGCCTTTCCGTATACATCTTCACCATATAGCAGCCAGTGGCCTCCTCATGAGCTATCTATAGTAAATATGAACCTGCTTTCATCTCAGGCCTCAGGCCCAGCATTCTCCTTCTCTGCAGAATTTATTCTCCCATCATCTCCCAGTCTTTGCCTATTACTTTAAGTATGACTTGTGCACTATATTTATATTTGTAAGTGTCAAGGTTTCCTGGCTCTCCCGAATGCTCTACTTTTCCCATAATGTATATCCCCATCTGACACGACATGATACTCTATTATTTCATAATAATTACTTGCTTTTTTTATTGCTTGCTCTCCACCAACAAAATAAATGCTGCTTAAAAATCAGGATTTTTTTTTTTTTTTTTTGTATTCTAGTATTCACTGGTATAGCCCAAAGATACAGAACAGTACTTAATGATTAATCAGTATCTACTGGCTAAATGAATCTGAAAGAACACTGGAGCCTCAAGAGCTCAGGGTCATTACATTACACTTGTTTAATCTATTAAAGATAAGCTTGAAAGTACACTAAAGTGAAGGGTACTGACCAAAACTCCCAATCCAGTAGAAGCTAGAACAAAGAACTCCTGAATACAGCCCCCCAAAACATTCTTTCCAAATAATGTCACAGGGCTAGCCCATCCTGATTATAATACTAAAGCCCAACCCCCAAGAACATAGGGCACAGGTTTATATAATTCATGAAAATTCATTTGCTTTCCACTTGGATTCCCATCTAAGAGAATTCTGTTGCTACATGGTCAAAGACAATTGCTCCAGAAGGCAATAGGCAACAAATCTTTTGATTTTGAGATTAGGGCTTATCATCACTATGCTTCTCAATAAGCATATGAGATGAAGAACTGGGCAACAAGCTAGGAGGTGCTGTTACTAGCAAAGCTGAGTAATTTGAGTATTCCCTTACTTGGGAGTACTCAAGAAGAAATGTCCACATTTGCTGAATGCTAGCAAGGATGTCAAGAAAGGGTGATGACAAGTCACCTCAGTTGTAAGAAGAGTCTATTTAGTTAGTTTTCGTGTAGCTTAGAGCTGAAGTGCCACACTATAGGGGGAATGCCAAAGGTGGCATACGGTAGCTAAGGCCTTTACTTCTCTAAGTGGCTTGGTTCAAAAGCTCTGTCATCAAATGGACACTGCTAGTGTTGTGGAATGCCCACTTGACTGCATGATGCAGTCTTCTAGTCTTCTAGTCTAGCAGAATCTCCATTTTTATGGATCATATCCTTCAAAAGAGGCTGAGTAATTCCCAACACGATTTTTATTGGTATATGCATCCTTGGAGAGATAATTTTCCTTTAATGGAATTGGGTTTGAGCTTGGAACGAAAAGGACAAGAGTCTGACACAGGCTTTCCTTGTTCTGAGGTGAGTAAGCTAAGGCTATTCAGTTGTCTTATTTACAGATACTGTGGCCTGTATGCAATTCCTAGAACTTACACCTTTGTTGATATCACTCGGCTGACAACTCTGGATATATTTTTTATATCAGAACCCTTGATGTCTAAAGTAACAGATGTTCTTATTTCTACCATTTTTATGTCACTTAAAAATTCTTTACAATATAAGAGTCACAATGGCCACAAATGGCTATAAAGCTACCCAAGCACATATGAAATATTCTAAAAAGGGAATTCAGGAAGAGGAAAGAAGAAAATATACACTATGTAACACAGAAAAAATAAACCAGAAAACAGGTTGTCCATATGCAATAAGGAGGTTGGGAGAGAATGGTGATGGGAGTAAGACTGTCTAAAGTCACCAAAAATGAAACTAGCACAATTGGAGGGGAGGGAACACAGAAACCAGCAAACTGAAACAAACAACATTACATTTATGCATTTACAGTACATACCACAACCAGAGAAAGAGGAAGAGCTTTCTTTAAATAACCTGTGAACACAAAACTTGACTATCTGCTGATAGTTCCTTCCAGTCGCAGTGGAAGAGCTATAACCAAACTTGGTAGTATTTTTACTCGGCTGGTATTTTTGTAATATGATGCATGAAGCAATTCTGAGACTGTTCTGAAACTATTTCAGGAGTGAATAAATGTGTTGATGATGTTGGGAGACATCTCACTGTGGGGAGGAAAAGGAAGTGCAAACGTGAATGGAGGAAGGAAAGGAAGGAAACTGTGGAATGAACTCAAGTTGAGAAAACTGGTGTAAACTCCTAACTTCTAAAATACGTGTGCACCTATACATAAAAGTGGGGCTCAGGGAACCTCATGGTACCATGTAACATGTTCTAATATTCTGAGTATTTCCTAAAGATGGATAGAATTGGAGGCTTAAGACAATATACTCTTCTTGTTTGGATGAGATTACATCATAGTTCAATGTGACTCACCCTGCCCATCACCCTTGACATATGATATCTACTCTCTTTGCTTTTGTGAGGTTAAGAATCTCCAGTCAGTTCAGATGTCCTCTTAGTGTGTCATAACATTATCCATCAGTCTTTCTTCTTAATAATTTTAACCTCCATTGATGGCCACTGTCTCTATTCATTATTCCATTAGTGATTCCAAAGTGGTGAAACTGTATATCCACTATTCCCCTACATTTGTATCCTGGAAATCACTTAAAACTCATTAATCATTGGTTGCCCAGAAATATAGCTTGTGCAGCTAATTTTCACAAAAAAAGCCCAATCAAATGCTTGCTCTTCAACCCTGAGTCATCAGCAACCCTTAAAGTGACTTTTCTGTAACAATACTTTGAGCACATGGACCTTAACAAGCTGCACGTGTTTTTCTATCCCCTGAAACTGTCATATTTTTGTGGAACAGGTTGTCCAACTTTGGAAACTACTTTATGTTCTACCCCCCTCTGGTATGATCCCAGTAGACATTGCGGTATCCTTGCCATTCAGTGTGACAAGAAATCTATACATTGCCACCTGTAAGCACATCTCCATATCTCTATGGAGTTCTGGGTCCTCTTAGTTGTACTGAGAAATCACAAATTGAGCGATCATCAATACTGTGTTAGTTATTACTTCAAGGTTTTTGTATACAGAGCTATGAAATAAAAAACATGAATCCTTAAGTAGGAAAAAATATCACCACTTCATATTTCTATGTGTTTGCCTATCTCTTACAGAAAATATTTGCTAATGAAATTAACACAAATTTCTACTTGCTTCATCCCACACTATCATTTTGGTGTCTAAAAATAATAAATGGATTTCTACAAATAGTACATTTACTAAATATGGGTTACAATTTTTCATAGTTTTATTTTTGGTCTTTAGTGTTTATCTTGCTAGGATTGCAGAATCAAATTATTGTTTTAAAGTCACTTGTATAAATTTCTGTGTAGTTAAGCTACCAATTTAATATACAGTAAGGTTTATTTGTTTCATTTTTTATAAATGTTAAGGACTGTCCTTAGCAAAATACGGTTTTAAAATAATTATAGAAATCCAAAAGTGAAATCACAGAAGATTACATTTGCAGAAGTCAACCTTCTATACCTGTCCTGCATGCTACATTTTTCCCATTAGGAAAGATTTTCTATTCACTTCTCATCTATTCTACATTTGGGGAATATTCTCTTTCCTAAAAAACAAGTTCATGTATATTCTTTAGAAACTTGTTTTATTCTTCTAACAATAATTCTGAAATTCATTTGTCACCTAAATAAAATATGGAACTATTGTACACAATAATCTATACTTTTTCCATATCATTTAATACTTTTGCCGTATCATTTAATAATAATAATAACATAACATTTTACTTCCTTTTAAATAGGTACATGGCATTATATTATGTGGTTTATTCAACCAATCCTCAGAAAATACATTTGCTTACAGGCTTTCACTATCATCAAGTTGCACTGACTAGATGACTCAGTGGCTAAGCAAATGCATTGTTCTTGCAAATATCATGAGTTCAGTTCTGAATACCTATATCAGTCAGCTCACAACCTGCTTGTAACTCTAGTTTCAGATGATCTGAAGCCTCTGACATCTTGGCACCTACATTTCTATGGACAGACCTCCACACAGATACACATAACTAAAAACAGTCAAAATCTCTATCAGACATGGTAGTGCATGCCCTTAATTACAGCACAGAGAAGTGGATCTCTATGAGTTTGAGGCCAGCCTGGTCTACATGGTGAGTTCCAAACACTGTCTCTTGTTCTTTCATTTTTCTCGTCCATCCATCAGTGGGGATATGTTTCAAATGTAATAAAAACCAGTCGGAGATATCAGAGGGATCTACCCACAGTTAATCTAGGTGGTAACTCACACCTTTAATCCCAGCACAGGGAATATCCTGGAGTGGTGACCTAGACCCTTAATCCCAGCAAATCTGAGTTTGAGGTCATTTCGGTTTACAGAAGGAGATCCAGGTTCCCAGGCAGGCAGTGGTGATGTCATGCCCTTAATCTTAACCTGGATGTGAAACAACTGAGCGAAGAGTGTATTTAAGGCAGGCGTAGAGAGACAGAGCAGGCAGAAGAAGCCAGGAGGAGCAAGGCTGAGGAAAGCTGGAAGACAGCTGGGTGAGATTTGACTGTGGTGTTTACTCTCTCAGCCTTTTCCTGAGTCTGGCTCTGAGTTTCCTTTATTCACGCAACATCCATCCATCCATCCATCCATCCATCCATCCATCCATCCATCCATCCATCCATCCAATAATTCATCTCTTTGCATTGCTGATACCCAAACCACGTATGCTAGGCAAGGACTCTGCCAATGACTGACATCTCCAGCCATGCATCATCTTTTATTTTGAAGACTTTGTGTAATGTAGACTCCCAGCAATGGAAATTTGGGGTCAGTTAGTTCACTTCCACAGAAATTCCCCCTACCTTTATCCTGTCTTCCTTCATCCCCTGTCACTTGCTATGTGGCCCAGAATAGCTTTACCCCCTGTATAGTTCAAGTTCCTAAGAAGTAATCTGCAGAGTCAGCCTGATAAATGACAAAGAAATAGAGGTGATCTGAATGCCAGTGAGATGGCTCAGGGGGTAAACATACTTGCAGACAAACCAAGTCTGATTAGCTGAATTAGATCATAGGACCCACAAATCAGGGAGAAAAAAAGAACTCACACCTGCAATGGTCACCTGACATATACACACATACACATGTACACATACACAAAACTTGTACATTACACACACATACACACACCACAATAAATAAATGAATGTAATAAATGTATTTGAATAGAAAATTTCAAAGGATCCAAGCATGTCTTCTGAGATCAAGAACTACTTGGAATAAACTCTAAGTACATTCTTAATGCTTTTTCTGAAAATAAGGTAGTTTTATTGGTGAAATGTTAAACATGATTGCAAATTCTGAAAGTCCTTATTTAGGTACAAGGTGAATTTAAAATACATAGAGATACACATGAATGACATACTCATCAAAATCAGAGTGACAATGAGTTTATAGATTATACATAAATTGCAACATTTTAGCTATTGGTGAAAGCATGGTTTGAACAAGTACAAGGAAAGAATAAACTAATGTCTTCAGTTAGACAAGCTGAGAGGTTAGGGATTAGTTCAGGGCACTTGATTAGCATCCCCAAGACCCTAGGTTCAGTCCTCAGTAGGGGAAAACATGATTTTAGTACTAGTGGCTAAGTTTTTCTATACTTAGGATATGCTTTGATATCAAAGATTAGGATGGAGTTGGTGACACATAGCTTGGGGAGATAGCTGCATTGAACCAAGTGGACCCTGGTAGGCTGCATCATGAACCCTAATCCATTACCAACCATTGATTGTTAAATATTAGGCAGCAGAAGTAAAAAAAAAAAAAAGATTGAGTGATACTTTTGTATGTAAAGATTCCCATTATCTGCAGAAAACAGTTGTCTTTTCTGTAAGACAGGTGATAAATGACTGAAGGCACAAGATACAAAGACAAGGGAGGGATGGCTAACTCTGCCTCACGTGAAACTCTGGCACAGTCTGAAACATGGATACAATGAGACATTGCATTTGGGTCCAAATCGGAAATAATATGGATACAGGATGTTGTTTGATCAGATTTAGATACAGTCAATGGTGACTGCTAAACAGTCAATGGGATAGTTATGTTATGCTCTGGGCTTATCAAACTGGAATGATAATCTGTTGTAGACAGCCTATCTTCAAGAGAATTTAAGACAAATGGATGAATATCTGGTGAAAGAATGATAATGGGCAGTAGACACAAAAGTGTATTATATAAAACATAGATAAGGAAAGGGCATGAAAACTGATTAAGATAGATGACAAAATACACCAGCCTTTCCTCAGAATTTCCTACTGTATCCTCATATTTGTGACAATGGCCTCAAGGTCTCAATGCACCACTTTGTCACCTTACTAGCTTCCTCTTCTTTTCCTCCCTAAGTTGTTCTAAGGCTAATTCACAGGGGCGTCTTGCTTTCTGTTGAAGGCTTTGGCCCACTGTCTCTTCTGCCAGTCACAAATGCTCCTCCTTCAGCACTCACCTGCTTATCTCCTCCATCTTCTCTCAGGCTTGCCTCAGATACTGGGCTTTTTTTTTTTTTTTTTTTTTTAAGTCTTTTAAATTCTATTTATATATTTTTAGGATTTTTTAAGTCAAGGTTTTCCTGTGTAGCTTTGGTTGTCCTCAAACTTACTCTATAGACCGGCTGGCCTTGCCTCTGCCTCCTGAGTGCCGGAATTAAAGGTATGCACTCTCACCTCCTAGCTTAAAGTGTTAACTTAATGAATATTATTTTGATTGTTTTATTTATAAATACGACCTGGGCTGTGTAGCTCAGTGGCAAAGTGATTCTAAGCCTGGGGGAGACACAGGATTCCAGCACTGGAGACCCCGAAGCCTCCTGGTCCACAGCTGACTAAGAGCTGACTAAGAGCCAACTAAGAGCCCATTAAGAACGACCCCGGTGACAACTAGAGACACATAGTTCCTCGGTCTACAACCAACTAAGAGCCAACTAAGAGCAGCCCCTACAATTACTGGAGGCACACAGCCCTTGGGCCCACAACTAAGAGCTGACCAAGAGCTGACTAAGAGTGAGCTGAGGAAGCAATGGGCAGACGCAGTGCAAGAGTACATAGAACAATACAAAGAACAAGACAGCACCAGAAGAAGCTGGTGGTTCTCCAACATCAAGACCTGAGCATAAGAATGAAGAGGAAACAGAAGGAAACAACCTCAAAGACAACTTTATAAAGATAATAGAAACTTTAAAAGAGGTTACAATAAAAAGCTCCCTTAAAGAAGTAGAAGAAAATACAAACAAGAATTGGAAGAAATGAACAAATCCCTGAAAGAAAACAAACAGGTGAAGGAAATATTTCTGGAATTAAAATTTGAAATGAGGCAATAAAAAAGGTACAAACCAGGCAAAGCTAGAAATAGAAAACCTAAGAAACAAAGCCGAACTACAGATGCAGCATAACCAACAGAATATAAGAAATGGAAGACAGAATCTCTGGAGTGGAGGATTCAATAGTGGAAACAGATACATCAGTCAAAGAAAACATTAAAATTAAAAAAGTTTTAACACAAAATGTCCAGGAAATCTGGGACACCATGAAAAGACCAAACCTGAGAATAATTGGAATTGAAGAAGAAGAATACCAGCTCAAAGGCATAGAAAATATAGACAACAAAATCATAGAAGAAAACTTTCCCAACCAAAAGAAAGAAATGCCTATAAAGATACAGGACACTTACAGGATACCAAATAATCTGCTTGCCACATAATAATCAAACCACTAAACCTACAGAACAAAGAAAAAATACTAAGAGCTGCAAAGGAAAAAGGCCAAATTACCTATAATTAAAGCAAACCCATCAGAATAACACCTGACTGTTCAATGGAAACAATGAAAGCAAGAAGGTCCTGATCAGATGATATACAGACACTAAAAGAGCATGGCTGCCAACCTAGACTGCTATACCAAGAAAAACTATAAATCACCATAGATGGAATAAACAAGGTATTTTACAACAAAACCATATTTAAACAATACCTATCTACAAATCTGGCCCTACAGAAAGCTCTAGAGAAAAAACTCCAACCTAAGGAAACAAGACACATCAATGAAACCACAAACAATCAATAATCCACAGAATAAAAACCCAAAGAAGGGCAATACACACAAGCTACCACCAAAAATAACAGGAAAAAACAATAACTGGTCATTAATATCCCTTAATATCAATGGACTCAACTCACCTGTAAAAAGACACACCCTAACACGATGAATACAAAAACAGAAGCCATCCTTCTTCTGCATACAAGAGACACACCTCAACTTCAAAGACAGACACAGGGTCAGAGTAATGGGTTGGGAAAAGACTTTTCAATCAAATGGTCCTAAGAAATGAGCTGGTATAGCCGTCCTAATATCTACTAACAAAATAGACTTCAAACTAAAATCAATTAAAAGATGCCAGGGCAGACATTACTTATTCATCTCAGAAAAAATCCACCAAGATTAAGTTTCAATCCTGAATATTTATGCCCCCAACATAAGGGCACCTACATAAGTAAAAGAAACACTATTAAAGCTTAAACCTTACATCAAACCACACACACTAATAGTGGGAGACTTCAATACCCCATTTTCATTCTTGGATAGGTCAACCACATAGAAACACAACAGAGAAATAAGGGATCTAACAGATGCTATGACCCAAATGGACTTAATAAATATATACAGAACCTTCCACCCGAACACAAAGGAATATGTCTATTTCTCAGCACCCCATGACACTTTCTCTAAAATTGACCATATACTCGGTCATAAAGCAAATACCAGTAGATACAAAAAAAAAAAATGGGAATAACTCCTTGTATCATATCAGACCGCCATGGTCTAAAGTTAGAGTTCAACAACAACAAAAATCACAGAAAGCCTACAAACTCATGGAAACTGAACATCTCTCAATTGAACCACCTCTGGGTCAAGGAGGAAATTAAGAAAGAAATCAAAGACTTCAGAGAATTTAATGAAAATGAATCCACAACATACCCAAACTTATGGGACACAATGAAAACAGTGTTAAGAGGAAAATTCATAGCACTAGATGTCTATATGAAAAACCTAGAGAAATCTCACACAAGCACAGCTGAAAACTTTAGAACAATTAGAAGAAAACTCACTTAGAAGTAGACGGTAGGAAATAATCAAACTTAGGGCTGAAATCAATGCAACAGAAACAAAGAGAACATTATAAAGAATCAATGAATCAAAGAGTTGGTTCTTTGAGAAAGTCAACAAGATAGATAAATTCTTACCCAAACTAACCAAGAAGCAGAGAGAATCCAAATTAACAGAATCAGAAATGAAAAGGGGGACATAACAATAGACCAGGAAATCCAGAGAATTATCAGGTCATACTTTGAAAATCTATACTCCACTAAAATAGAAAATCTAAAAGAAATGGACAGCTTTTTGGACAGGTAACGCTTACCAAAATTAAATGAAGATCAGATTAAAGACCTAAACAGACCTATAACCCCAAAGGAAATTGAAGCTGTTATTAGAAGTCTCCCAAATAAAAAAAGCCCAGGACTAGATGATGTCAGTGAATAATTCTACCAGACATTCAAAGAAGAACTAATACCAATACTCCTCAAACTTCCATACAGTATAAACTGAAGGACTATTGCTTAACTCTTTTTATGAGG
This sequence comes from Phyllotis vaccarum, assembly GCA_033318265.1. Taxonomy (NCBI): domain Eukaryota; kingdom Metazoa; phylum Chordata; class Mammalia; order Rodentia; family Cricetidae; genus Phyllotis; species Phyllotis vaccarum. The sequence continues at coordinate 89,080,143 of JARWLC010000005.1, read as the reverse complement.
CCACAATCACCCCGATTACAAAGCCTCTCAAAGATGAAACAAATAAAGAGCATTATAGACCAATTTCCCTCATGAACATTAATGCAAAAATACTCAATAAAATTCTGGCAAAGTGAATCCAACAACATATCAAAAAATAAAAAAAAAAAACACCCAAAAAACAAAACAAAAAAACCCCCATCCACCATGATCAAATAGGCTTCATCCCAGAGATACAGGGATAATTTAACATATGAAAAACTGTGAATGTCATCCCTTATTTAAGCAAACTAAAAGAAAAAAAACACATGATCATCTCCTTAGATGCTGAAAAAGACTTTGACAAAATCCAACATTCCATCATGATAAAGTCCCAGAGAAATCAGCAATACAGGGAAAATACCTACATATAATAAAGGCAATATACAGGTGGCCAACAGCCAACATCAAACTAATGTTGAACTACATGGATAAACACTCAAAGCAATCTCACTAAAATCAGGAAGATGACAAGGCTGTCCCCTCTCTCCTTATCTATTCAATATAGTTCTAGTTCTTGAAGTTTTAGCTAAAGCAATAAGAGAACAAATGGAGAGTAAGAGGATACAGATTGGAAAGGAAGAAGTCAAACTATCACTATTTGCAGATGACATGATTTTATACATAAGTAACCTCCAAAATTCTACCAGGGAACTCCTTCCTACAGCTGATAAACACCTTCAGCAATGCATCAGGGTACAAGATTAACAAAAAAATCGATAGCCCTCCTAATCACTAAGGAAAAGAGGGCTGAAAAAGAAATAAGGGAAACATCACCCTTTATAATAGCTGCAAATAGCATTAAATATCTTGGCATAACTCCAACCAAAGAAGTAGCAGACCTGTTTGACAAAAACTTTAAGTCACTGAACAAAGAAATTGAAGAGGATATCAGAAAATGGAAAGATCTCCCATGCTCCTGGATAGGTAGGATCAACATAGTAAAAATGGCAATTTTACCAAAAGCAATCTACAGATTAAATGCAATTCCCATCAAAATCCCAACACAATTATTTACAGACCTTGAAAGAACAATACTCAGCTTCATATGGAATAACAGGAAACCCAAGATTGCAAAAACAATCCTGCTCAATAAAAGAACTTCAGGAGGCATCGCCAAACCTGACTTCAAGCTATACTATAGATCTACAGTAATAAAAACAGCCTGGTACTAGGATAAAAACAGACTGTGGATCAATGGAATCAAACTGAAGACCCTGACATTAACCACACACCTATGAACACTGATTTTTGACAAAGGGGCCAAAAGTATTCAATGGAAAATAGATAGTATCTTCCAAAAATGGTGCTGGCATAACTGGATGGTGGTATGTAGAAGAATGCAAATAGATCCAAATCTATGACCCTGCACAAAATTCAAATCCACGTGGATCAAAGATTTCAACATAAACCCAGCTACACTGAACTTGATAGAAAAGAAAGTAGGAAATACCCTCCAATGCCTTGGCACAGGTGACCACTTCCTAAATATAACAGCAGTATCACAGACACTAAGAACAACAATCAGTAAGTGGGACCTCCTGAAACTGAGAAGCTTCTGTAAGGCACAGGACACAGTCAATAAGATAAAACGACAGCCTACAGAATAGGAAAAGATCTTCACCAACCCTACATCTGACAGAGGACTGACCTCTTAAATAAATAGAGAACACAAGAAACTAGAACCCCAAAACCTAAACAATCCAATTAAAACATGAGGTTCAGAGCCAAAAAGGGAATTCTCAACAGAAGAATTACAAATGGCTGAAAGGCACTTAGAAAATTGCTCAATATCTTTATCCATCAGAGAAATGCAAACTACAACAACTTCAAGATACCATCTTACACCTGTCAGAATAAGCATAAAAAACACAGAAGACAGCCTAACGGAGAGGATGCAGAACAAGGGGAACACTCCTCCATTGCTGGTGCGAGTGTAAACTTGTACAGCCACTCTGCAATCCAGTATGGTGGCGGTTCTTCAGAAAACTGAGAATCAATCTCCCCAAAGATCCAGCAATACCACTATTGGGCATATACCCAAAGGATGCAATTCATATCCCAGAGGCATCAGCTCAACTATGTTCATTGCATTAGTATTATTATTATCATCATTATTATCATTATAGCAAGTACCTGGAAACATCCTAGATGCTCTTCAACTTAAGAATGGATTAATAAACTGTGGTACATCTACACAACAGAGTACTATGCAGCAGTTAAAAGACATTCTAAAATTTTCAGGCAAATGGATGGACTTGGAGAATATCCTCCTAAGGGAGGTATCACAAGCCCAGAAAGATAGGCATGGGATGTACCCCCTCATAAGTGGACTTTAGACAAAAAGTAAAGAATACCCAAGCCACAAACCACAACCCCTGAACATCTTGGGATCAGAGGTAACTTAAGAGAGACATTCAGAGATTCCCTAGGAAGAGAAAATAGAGAAGATAACTTAGCAAATTGGAATCATAATGGGTTGCAACCAAGAAGAGGTGGGAACAAATCATGAGAGAAGGAGATGGCTGAGTGAGAGGAGCCAAAAAGAGGGAGAAAAAAAGAGATGGAGATCTCAATAAAGGAAGCCAATGTGGGGTTGAAGAGAGACTGGGTGCTAGGGAAACCTTTAAGAACTCACAGGGATGTCCCTGGCTAGGTCTCCAACCAATAGGGGAGGGGGGTGCCTAAACAGGACTTCCCCTATAATCAAATGAATAACCACCCTAAGTGTCATTACAGAATCTACATCCAACAATGAACAGAGGTGGAGGCAGAGATCCATGACTGGGCAGAGCTCCTGGTCCAGCTGACAGCAGGAGAGGAAAGTCTGTATGAGCAGGAGGATAGGGATTATAAGGAGGAGTCTCACAGTGAGTTCTTAAAGGTTTCCCTAGCACCCAGTCTCTTTTCAACCCCACACTGGCTTCCTTTATTGAGATATCCATCTCTTTTTCTCCCTCTTTTTCGGCTCCTCTCACTCAACCATCTCCTTCTCTCATGATTTGTTCCCACCTCTTCTTGGTCGGCAGCTCTAGTGAGCTCACTGAATCAAGAACAGCCACCGGGGAACCACAGGGTGAAGGAGCTAGGCCCTCCAAGGGTAAGCAACTGTTGATTTGCATGGGCAATATGTGGAGCCTCGAGGGGTGGGATCAGACTGTGTTCCTGTGTGTGGGCTGGAACCTTAGAGCCTATTCCCTGCAGAGGAACACCTAACCCACTCTTGATATTGAGATGGGGAAATCAGATTTGTCTGGAGTGGACTACCATGCTAAGCTGACCCATCTTGGGACTTCTTGCCCTTTTGGGGGAGGCCATGGGGAATTGGGGAGGGATGGGAGGGGAAGCAGGGGGATATATGGATAAAAAAGACATTGTTTATAAATAATAATAAAAAGAAGTTGTATTAGGTATACAAATCAAACTAAAAGACATCCAAAAAAAAAAAAAAAGTCCCAGCACTGTAATCAACCATCCATCCGTTCATTTAATCACCCATTAAACCACAACCAGCCTTTCCTGTTCACGCTTTCCCTTAATCTCTTGATCTAACTTTGATATTTTGGTTACCTGTTATAATATAAGTAATCATTTGAGCCTTGTAGAAATTTAGTAACAGAAGATGTTGCAAAGAACCTAAAATTGTCCATAAGGGAAAATGTCATAAACAGGGATGGACAATATGCATATATAGGATTAATAAGCACTCTTAATCCTTCTTTACATAGCAAAATATGAGCAGGATAAAAACAAGAAGAAAAATTGTATGAACAATTATAGTCCTATGACATATACATATAATTAGAAAATTAATGCTTATGTTTTCTTTGGAATTGATGTTACATTCAAAATTAATTTTTAAAAGGTTAAATGAAAGTAAATGGATCTGAAGTTCCTTTTTATCAGCCATAAAAATATTCACTGGCTCTGTGCCCAGTCTAAAGGAAACCAGCATGAGTCTAATGAAAAACAAGCTGTAGGTCTCAGGGAAATTCAATATATTTTCTTTCTTTTCCTTTTAGTTTTTGATTGGTTTCCATGGGAATCTGGGCTTGTGGGGATCACTGAACCTATTCATGAACAGCAGATGCTTTATTTCATAGCTTGGTAAAAGTCGGGGTCAGTGAAGAGATAAAGATGATTAGATGATGAATATGGTTGTGGGAAACAAGATTCTGTTTAAAACAAAATTCCATAAGCTATGCACATGTAAAAAATGCAACCTTCAACTCTGCTCTACTGTGTTTGAGAGGTATGATAACATAAAGTAAAAACAAATGCTAGAGATGAAGGAAAGAGCTCTGGATCATGCTGTGAATCTAGTCTATGAGAAACAAACAGTCAAGTACTTTCTTGGAGTTGAGATGGGAAAACTGGATTTGGGGCATATTCTTCAACAGAAAAACCAGAAGCTGAAAAAAGATGATGTGAAAACCTGAAAGAACGCTGAGGGAAGTGTGAACCTTTCCTTTTAATGTGACAAATCAGGAGCACTAATATGTGAGCCAGAAAACAAACCAAACCAAGCAAAGGCCAAACTAATTTTGACAGTAAGAACAAAGTTTTAAAGAGACTGACCAAATTGTACCCCAATTTATGTATAGAGAAACAGATAACACATGATGAATCGGATGCATTGTGAAAACTACAAAGCTAAGCAAAGATTTTTTCACATAATAATCATGTCAGAAAAATTCAAAATGATGATCTCAACATGATTCACATGACTAACAACTCCATGCAAGTAAATGTATGGGGACAAAAACTCAACCACTATGTGAATCTGCTTGTATAAAATATTTTTAATACATAAATCCATTGAGACAGTAACTTTATCAGTGGCTGCACAGGTTGGAAAAAAGAAGTAACAGGAAGAAACTGGTTAACAAGTAATAGACTTTGCTTTATAGTGACAGAATGCTTAGGAACTAGATAGACATTGTGACTATACATTATGGATGTACTACTACTTCCAATTTGTTTACTGGAAAAATAATTAATTTGGTTGTATGAGTTTCAGATAGACAAATTAAGTTTTAGGACTTATTTTTATATGTATGCATGAGTGCTCTCATGTATATATGTGCACCACATGTATCCCTGGTATCTGTGTGGGTCCTAAGGTGTTGGAGCCCTTGGAACTGGAGTTACAGAAGGCTGTGAGTCACCATGCGGCTCCCAGAAACCAAACCTAGGTTCCCTGTAAGGGCACCCAGTGCTTTTAGCTGCTGAGTTATATCTAGTTAAAGACATTGTGAAGCATGGAGGCATACACCTCTATGTAATTCCAGAACCCAGGAGGCAGAGGCAAGAGGATCAGGTTTGATGTCAATCTAAGCTATATAATGATGAATTCCAGGTCTGTCTGGGTTATAAGATACCCTATCCAAAAAAAAAAAAAAATCAATGAGCAGGCTATACACGAATAGAAGACAAGAGATTGTTTCAATATGTTGAAACTGACATTTTTGGAAAAATGTGTGTCACTTTAGTTTATGCTGTGGAATATTTGCTTTAATTATGGAAAAAAATAAAATTTGCTTTTATGTTGCATTTGTTTAATGTGTGAAGCTCTGATTCTTTGCCTTGTAAAAGAACCTGATGGTCTCATAAAGAGCTGAACAGCCAATAGTGAGGCAGAAAAAAGGATAGGCAGGCCTGGCAGGCAGGGAAAATAAATAGGAGAAATCTGGGAGAAAAAGGAAGAACTAGAGAACAAGGAGAGAAGGATGCAGGGGCCAGCCACAGAACCACAGAGCCACAGAACCTCAGAGCCACAGAGCCACGGAGCCACAGAACCTCAGAGCCACAGAACCTCAGAGTCTCAGAGCCACAGAGCTACAGAGCCACAGAGCCACGGAGCCTCAGAGCCACAGAGCCACAGAGCTACAGAGCCACAGAGCAACAGAGCCACGGAGCCTCAGAGCCACACAACCAGCCTGGAGTCCCAGGGAAGAAAGTTGTTACTGCGGGACACAACAATCAATAGAAAAGGTTAAGAGGAACAGAGAGAAAGTACAAATGTCAGAGAAGGAAGGAAGAATCGGATGGAGGCAAAAACACGTCCACACAAATTATGTCATAATGTCCTTTAATGAAACAAGGACTTCAAACAAGTCATCAGAAAAGTACAGGATATGACTGTGCTGCCTAGCCTGAATCAATTTGATGCACAGAGTTATATGAAAGGAGGAAACCTCAGTTGAGAAGATGCTTCTGTAAGATCCTCTGTAAGGCATTTTCTTAATTTGTGATTGATGTGGGAGGGCCTACCCCTTGCGAATGTTTCCATCCCGAGGCTGCTGGTTCAGAGTATAAAAAAAACAAGCTGAGTAAGCCTATAAGCAACATCTTACATAGCCTCTGCATCAGCTCCTGCCACCAGGATCCTTCCCTGTGTGAGTTTCTGTCCTGACGTCCTTCAGTGATGAGCAGTGATGAGGAAGTGTAAGCTGAATAAGCCCTTCCTCTTCATCTTGCTTTGGTCACAGTGTTTTGTCGCAGCAACAGACACCCCAACTAACACAGGTTATAAAAGACATCTCTCTGTATAATTTTTTTACTTGTTTTTTTTTTTTGAAAAATTTCAGCAAAATAATTTGAAAATGCAAGTCAAAGTCATGAAGATTTGATTAGTTTCTTTATTCAAACAATAAAATTTCCATGCCTTTTGATATAAGCACACAGCTTGGTTTGGGCAAATGATAGATCAGATGGGTAAGAGCCAAGAGAATGAGGCAAATGTTTGGGCAGAAGGTAAGAGCCATGGAGATGGGAACATAACATGTTTCTTAAATTTACAATCTATTTTTTTCGTCAAAGAAAAAAATATTTTGAAATTCAGATGTGTAAAGACCTATGTATGTTAAAAAAAATTTTGCTAGTAAGGTTAAAGTCAATAAATATGCCAAATTTGCTATTTTTCCTAGCTAAAGTAACGTATAAAGTAACTTATATTATTATAAGTAGTTCTCAGATTTTTAAAGTTAGAAATCAACAAGAAAAATCTACTCAAAGTGTGTTTACTTTTAATGTTTATTGGTTTATTGAAAATATAAGAATTGAATTCAATGACAATTTAAAATGAAATGTTTTACTAAGCACATCAATTTGTAAATGCAATTGAAAAGAATACTATAATTAGGATAGCAATTACTTATATGGTCTTCAGATAATGATCAAACTTGTGTGTTTGTAAACATTATGCATAAGTTATCTGCCTCTCATGGTCTCTGGCACAGATGTTAATACTGATATTTCTTAAATATTCACAATTTTATAAAGAAGTAAGGTAGTAATATAAAACCTACTTTTACAAAGCCCTGGAGACTTAAACCACCTGTGTCAGGTCACAAGCTAGTGAATGAAGTCCTGTGGTACCAGATGTCTTTGAAATATAAATGAAATACAAATCTTGAAACTTCAGATCCAATTTCTTTTTCATTATGCCATATTGACTCAATAGAGAGCTGGAAATTAGTAGGTCCTTGTCATCCAGTGAAGAACTAAGTTATCAGTTCACGTTAGCTTTTCTACTACTTTGCACTTAAACCCCAAGCATTAGTGTTTTATGTTATCAGGGTGCTGTGTTTAGGAGATGGGAAGCAATGGGTTTTCACAGCCTTAAGTCTGTACTCATCATCCTTGTCAAATATTAGTTCAATAGTACATGAACTTTCTTATCTACTCTACTCAGCTTTACACCAAAAAACATCTTACTCTAGGCTTTTAATTATCAAACCCACAGCAAGTTGTTTTCCCATTTGTCTAATGAGAATAATTTTCCAGGGAAATTCTGGTTTTATAACTAGTTCTCAGCAATATTCAGACTAAATTCATCCATGCTCACTAAACAAACAAACCTAATTGTTGAAGTCCAAACTCCCTCACTATACTTTGGAGATACTTTTGAATGTTTTGTTCTTACTTTCCAGGGTACTTACTTTTATTCAGAAATTATCTACTTAGCCCCTAAATTTGTGTTTGCATATGTTTTCATGTAGGTGAATATGTGTGCACACATGAATGTAGAGGCCAGGGGTCAAGCTTGGGATCTTCCTCAGTAAATGTCCATCTTGATTTTGTTTGACACTGAATCAGTGTCTCTAACAGCTTAAAGCTAGCTGATCTGGCTGGGTTTGCAACACTACACTCATTTAGTTCTTCTTTAACTGGTTCTTTCATAAGCGTATTTTCCTTATAGTAACCTTTGATACTATTGCTTCCTAGTTATGCTCTTGTTTCCCTCTATATTTCACACTTGGGAACTGCAACTCCTATGACCCTATTTGCATTAACAACTCTAGTTCAGGTCTCACTTTGCAGATCCAAACTAGTATAGCAAAATTCTCAGCACCTGTCAACTAAGACATACCACAGCGACCAAACATTGAGCTTTTACTGTGAACTCAATAACTCTTTGTATCATTATTGCTCCTTGATTAGTATATACCACCTTTGTGAGTAATTCCATCCGAAGTCAGTAATACCAATTAATCTAAGCAGTTAGTATCTAGACAAGGGCAATGGCATTGAAAATAGAAAGAACACATCAAAAGCAAATAATGTAGTTCTCAGGGTTTTGTCAGCATCACTGTCTTTACCTTGGAACTTGTCAAAGAAATAAACTCTGTGGTTCATGTTGCCTCAACTGAATTAAAAATACCAGAGGTTGGTCCAGCAATTTTTGTTTTCGAAGGCAGTCAAGGTGATCCAGGCATACCTAGTTCTAAAAACTCAAGGATCAGATCATAGGTGTAGGGTTTTCATATTGCTCTACAAACTCAGGTGGGAAATGCAACTTTAGGAATTATATTCCCAGGCCAGGAACCATCAGTGATTCCTTTCTCCATGATCTTAACTACAAGAAATGGTTACAAATCCCAGGACAGGGGTTGGAGCAATGGCTGCTCTTCCAGAGGTCTTGAGTTCAAATCCCACAACCACATGGTGGTTCATAAAGTTCTAGACATTTTACCATGGATAAATAATAATTTACATGGAATAATATACACACAGTAGAGGACATAAATCTCAAGAAGTTGGGCTGACACATTTTTAGGAAGCCATCACACATACTAAGACACAGAACATTTCTAGTACCCTGAAAAGCTCCTTCATGTCCTTTCAGTTACTACCTACTCTGTAGGTAACCACATATCTGATTTCAGTTACCAGAGTTCAGTTTGGTCTGTTCCTGAAATCCCTAGAAATAACATGAACATTTAAAATTAATCTGCTTCATTCAACACAATGTCTATAAAGTTCACTTAAGAGGCCGAATGTACAAATACTTTGATCTAGTACTGACCCAGCATGTGTAGAATCCTGCATTATATTCCCAGCCCTGCAAAAATAGATTTTTTTTTTTTGCTTTTATGAGTAGAGACCTGATCTTCTGCAAACACTTTTTGACAAAAAAAATTTCATTTACCTTATGTATTAAATTTACAATTATGTGTCTAGTAGGCGGTACAGTTTTCTGGGGGAGGGGGATATGCAACAATTTACACTCTCGTAAAATGCTGAGAGTTTCAGTTCTTTCACATTACTACCACCAACTGGGGTATCAACTATCTGTCTTCTATTTTCACTTTAGACATTCAAATGGCTAAATAGTGGTTTCTTACCATGGAATTTGCATTTACCTAATTAATGATGATGTATACCTTTTCATTGTCTTTTTGGTGTTTTGATATAATCTTTAGTGAACCTGGGCTACATGTATCAATATAAGTAAATTCCAAAAACATAATGGTCAATTTAAGAAAGTTGCAGAATGATGTTTATCATACCATTCATTTAAAAATTTTAAGCAGATAAAATAATGGTGCTTATGTGTGTGATATATGTTAGAAAAATATTCATGGAATTGAAACTCAATCCAACTTAGGAAAAAGAGAAATAGAGAAACAGGATGTTAATGGTAAGTTGATTTTAAAAGTACATCTATTCTATTTAGCTGCATTTAAAGGATCTTATGTAAAATATGAATAATAGTTTTATTACTTCCAATTGTGAGGTACTCGAATGTTTTTCACATTATTTCCTATTCTACCCATATATGTATAGTGCTTCATTAACATAAAAATGAAACAAGGAAGAGCCCACACATAGGCAAAGGAAATGAGAACGGTGAATTAAATTTAAGAGAACTGGTACTGGCGATATAGCAATTGCCTGATATGCATGAAGCCCCACATTCAATCTTCAGCACTGCAGAGAGCGAGAGAGAGAGCAAGAGAGAGAGAGAGAGAGAGAGAGAGAGAGAGAGAGAGAGAGAGAGAGAGAGAGAGAGAGAGGGAGAGGGAGAGGGAGAGGGAGAGGGAGAGGGAGAGACAGAGAGAGAACAAGAGCAAGAGAGAGAGAGAGAGAGAGCGCACTAGTCTCCTTGTCCAATGGCAAACTAGACAAGAACCAAAGAGCCATCTGTCTGCAACATCCACTGATCTACGTGGTAATCTGATGTTGATATCTATGTTGCCATATGCCTGGCAGCAATAATGCTGATGACACATTCCTAGAGAACATACCTCTCCAACAAATTAAATGCCATAAGTCTAAGGACTCATAACTTCTATAGAGAAGATGAGGATTATGAGCCCAAGTATTCATCTTTAAGATAAAGAAACTGGGGCATAAAAGTTTTATTTATAATTAAATTAAATGCACAGAGTTCTATAAAATATGTTTACAAAATTGTAAAGGGAAGTAATGAGAAATGGAAAAAGAATAGCTATACATTTAAACTAACAGTTTAAGTGCATACCTTTAATAATAAATTCATCGCTGATTCATTCCTGTTTATTAATCAAGTACAGTCTACTAAGTGGTAAAAAACTGGTTAGAACTGTAGCTATAAAAACAATACCTGAAAAGAAGCTACTTTACCCGTGCCTCTGTCCTCAGCTTAACTGAAGGAGGAGGTAAGATCCATCTAAAGAGCTATGTTAGATGGACTACATCTAGAGAGATTCAAAAATAAAACAAAGTGATTGCCTGGCATTTCAAGTTTCCTCCTGCCCCCCAAAAGAGACATGACTTGACGCCAGCCTGGTCTACAGAGTGAGTTCCAGGACAGCCAGAGCTGTTACACAGAAAGATTCTGTCTCAAAACAAACAAGGAATTTAACAAACAAAACCCAAAACAACAACAATAAAAAACCCTAAACCCCAAACCAAAACTACTCAAATAAACAACCCCCCTAAAGAACCAAACATCAACAAAAATGAGACATGATGGGTGACAGTTACAATGCAAAATACAAGGCACTAACAAGTATAAACATAGTACTATAGAAATATGTTTCCTCCACAAATAAGCCTAAAAAAACCTACTAAAACCCCAGTATAGTTTTATTATAAAAAACACATAATAACATGAGCATGGGTATCAATAATAACCTGACTATTTATATGCTATGACTGTGCTATATGCTAAATGCATTCATTATAAGGTAGATGGCCCAGCTGTAAGAAAGTTGTCCATCTTGTATTCCAACACAGTACCAGTTACATAGTACTTTTAATTTATTTTTGTAAATGAATCATAGTCATATTCATGAAAACTGAATTAACAAAATAGCAAATTTATATGTGTGTTCATGTGGAGTGTCAAGCTGAGTGTCACTCATCAGGTATCATCCACCTTGTTGTTACAGACAGGGTTTCTCACTGGCCTGGAGCTCACTCATTATGATAGGCTGGCTGGATCTGCTTGTCCACATCCCAGCATGTGCCTTCATACCAGCTTTGTTTTTCTGTTGAAACAGGGTCTCTCTATATAACCCTGGCTGTCCTGGAATTCACTATGTAGACCTGGCTGGCCTTGAACTCACAATGAGATCCTCCTGCCTCTGTCTCCTGGGTGCTGGAATCATCCTAGCTTTATTACATGGGTTCTAGGAGTCAAACTCGGGCCCTCAGGCTCATAAGGCAGGTATCTCATCTACTGAACTATCTTCTCAGTCCACATAGCACACTTCTAAGACCACAGATATCAGATTTAAATGGGATAAACAATACCTGGAAAGAAGTTTGATTGAAAAAAAGAAAGTTTAATGGGGACTATACCAGTGACTCAACCTAGAGCAGACATGTGCAACTTATTTTTCCTGTTCTGCCAGTTTACTAAATCATGACTACCTTGGAAATGTCTTGCAACCACTTGGTGAGTCAACACTTCCATGGTGTTTCTCTTAAATTCAGCCCCACTCCATTGGCTCAACTGTAATCTCTCACAATGCACCTATATTTTCTTCCTCTTTCAAAGTAGCTATGATTGCCATGTTAACTTCCTTAGATAATTCAATCATGTAACTTTTCATATTTCCTAAATGGCTCCATTGTAGAAGAAATTTCTCATTAGAAACAAAACAAAACATAGGCATTTCATTGCATAGATTGCTATTATATTGCTGAGAATTAATGCGCTGGTGTTATCAAAATTAATTATCTGTATGTTTTAAAGTAAGATGACTCAGAAAGAGGCCAGTGTTCATGGCTGCTACTGCTCTGGGCCTCTCTTTAGGATATATCTACGAATTCCTCCCTTTCAGTCCCACAGACTTTCCTTAGATATCTCTGCAAATTCCTTCCTTTGGGTTTCACAGTCTCTTCTTAAGATGAATCTGCAAATTCTCTATTCTGGATTTGATGTTAAGTCAGTGGGATCTGACATTTTATGTACAGTCTAGAAATACTTAAAACAATACTTATCACATGGTACAACCAATAATGTCCTATGAAAGTTGAGTAAAGAACATTTCCTCAAAAAAAATGTTGACGTAAATTAATTCAAATATATTTTTTGTCTCCTATTACTTTGTTTGAGCTGGGTTTTTTTGTTTGTTTGTTTTTGTTTTTTAAACTGTACTAGTCTTTTGCTTGTATATTATGGTTTCCAATACAATGATTTTTTTTAATCGATTTTGTGTGTGTGTGTGTGTGTGAATGTATAAGAGTGTCTCATGCTCTTTCTTCATTTGTTTGCTCATTTTATTCTTGTTTGTTTGTCTGTTTTATTTGCCTGCTGTTTTCTAGAGAGGGCATCAAGTTGGAGTGGTGGAGAGGATCTGGAAGAAGTTTTAAAAGGGGATACTGTAATCAGAATATGTTATAAAAACAATTTCAATAAAAAGTCACAAACAAAAAAAATAAAGTGAAAATACATAAAATACAAATAAAATATACAATATACAAAAATCAGTTTGCTATGGACTAAAAGACTTAATTGTGAAAGAAAATGTAGGATAATTTATAAATTAGTGCCTGGCCTTCCCACTTCCCAGCTGCTGTGGACTGCGAGGTTTCACCGAGCCAAGACCTGCACAAGCACAGTTTAACTGTTGACTAGATAGACTTTATAGCAGGATTTTTGGATTCCTCCTCTGCTGTTCTCTTCACTCCAGCAATGTTATCTATATCTTGGTTTCTTCAACCTCATAAGACTGTTGGGGTTGTATTCATCTGTATTACAAGCAGAAAAAGAGCCAGGATGACTGTGATGCTCTTTACACAGGTTTTCTTTCCATAAATAATTATATTTTCTTAAATCATGTCCATGCTGATTATTCTCAATGCTTTTAAATAGGGGACACATATTTTCACAGTTATATCAGATATATGCATATATACCTGGCAGAGTGCCTAGTTGAAAATTAGCAGGCATGGTCAGAACAAATGCCTTGTCAAGAAAATCTTTTTGGAGGTTCTCTTTTTTTCTGGTGTGTCTCTTTGCCTCTAAACATTCATTGGTAATTATTGTATATTTGTGGGGATATTTTCAAATACAATAAAAACAACTGGAGATATGAGAGGACAGATCCACCTCTTCCAGTCTTTGTTTTTTTTCTTTTATCTTTTTCTTTTCTCAGAGTTTTCTTAGTCTGGTAGCCCCGCCCACACATCCTGTCTGCCTTTGGCCAATCAGAGCTTTTTATTAAACTCATAGGCAGGACAATTATTTACAATGTAACAGCATGAATCCACTACATATATTGACTTTAAATTTTCCAATACCACTGTGCTTCACAGACTAAATAGGTTGCTTTTGTTGACTTGTGTTCATACTAGACTGCTTTCTTATGTGTCTGGTTGCCTTTTATTGGTAGATCATATTTAGTTAATTTTAGTATATTAGAATCCTGGAAATTTAATGCAAAGATGTTCCTTAAAGTGTGTGTATATGTTTCCAGAAACAGGATGCCTTAACAAACTTGTGACTTATCATTTCTATATATTCTTAATTTTGATCATTCAACATCATATTCTTGCTCATTTTGATTTCTTAAAAATTATTCATTATTCAAAGCAAAAAATCAAACATAATACCCAGGTCTGACTGAACAGAGCAAGGTACTAAAGAATCATTCCCACTCTTGCTCTGGAGAGTCTAGTAGTATAACTTAAAGACATATCCCTGCTCTTGGCAAGCATATAAAAAAATAACAACAAAGGGGAGTTGTAACTATCAGACACTTGAAAGAGCATGAAACTTGTATGTGATCAATTATATAAGTTAAAAACGGTAAGTTTAACCTATTCTTTGACACTATAAAAACCATAATTAAAAAAAATCAAGGCTAACAAAATGGCTGTCAGTGGATATTGTAGTCTGAATAAGACTGTTCCCCATGGACTCAAGAGTTTTGAATACTTAGTTGCCAGTTGATGGCCATCTGGAGAGGATTAAGAAGTGGCCTTGCTGAAGGAAGTACGCCACAAGGGGTGGGCTTTGAGATTTCAAAGCCTGTGCCACTCCCAGTTTGCTCTTTCTGCTTTCTGTTTGTAGTTTGAGATATGAGATCTCAGTTGCTGTTCCAAAACCATGCCTTTGCTTTGCCATCATGGACTCTAACCCTCTGGATCTGTCAGCTCAAATAAACTCTTTCTTCTATAAGTCGCCTTAATCACAGTGTTTTATCACAGCAATAGAAAAGCAATACAGTGGGCAAAGGCATTTGCTGTACAAGCTTGTAGAGCCTCAAACCTAAGTTCAATTTTCAAAATGCAGGTAAAGTTGAGAGAACAGACTCCCACATCCACATATGCTCATATACCAACAAACATAAGAATTTAAAATTTAAAAATATCAAAATAGGAAGCCTGGTGTGGCGGCTTGCACCTTTAATTCCAGTATGAGGGATGTTGAGGTAGGTGAATGGCATGTTTGAAGCCTGTCTATGATGCACTGAGAACTTGTCTCAAAGCAAAACACACACACAACAACCACTACCCACCGAAAGAAAAGAAAAAAAAACCCCACAAAACAAGCAAGCAAGTAAACAAAAAGCAACCCCAAGTTAATACTGAAACAAAAAGCAGCTGAAGACAATGCGTTGTATCTGACAAAACTAACTTGGCTGATGCGGCAAGCTCTGCTGTCAACCACGCTGGTCAAATTAACTCTCCAAGAAGTCAGAGTATTAGATCATCAACTTAATCTCTTTCCGCTCACCCCAAGAGTCTACCTGATGTCAGGGTCTTCCAACCTACATATTTATAACTAAGTGACTCCCACTGATAAGTCTAAAGAGTACCAAATTCTTAATTTTTTTTTTATGATAACAAGCTAAATGTAGTTACCCTTCTGAAGTAAATGATTTTGTTAGCTGACAAGCCTAGGTGAAAGGCTATAAATATTTGAGTAGCAGTTAAAATAATGATTTTTTTTAGAAATTACTATGGTTAAAATCATTTTAAGGGAAGTAACTGGAAGCAAACTGACATAGCTCACTGATGAGTGCACATGACAGCATCGTGAGAGCAGATCTTACTGTCAACTCATGAAAAGGTGCTTTTCTACCCTTTAATTACTCAGCTGTCTGGTCATATTTATAAATGGGAACTACCATTAATAGTTTATGCTGGATCTAACTCATGTTCACTGTTTTTTATTTTATTACAAAATTATAAAGCCTAATACAACAAAAAGAAAAATACCATGGACTAGAAGTATGTCTAATAAACAAAAACTTTATGTAGAGAAAATGGTTTTTAGGTGAGTATTTGAATTAATTTAGAAGTTTCTTGCTTTATCTTTTTACCATGTTTATCTTAAAAATCTCATCTCTGAAAATCTGAACTAGAAACCCCTGGTGTAGTAACCCACACCTTTAATCCTAGGACCTGGGAGGCAGAAGCAGGTACAACTTTATGATGTTCAGGCCAGCCTGGTCTACAGAGTTCCAGGACAGCCAGAGCTACATAGTAAGACCCTATCTTGAAAAAACAAAAACCTGAACTCTGTTGTAACAATGACTTTAAAAGCTTGAAATCACTAATATTGCCAATATAAATTATTATTTTTTTTTAAATCTGAATAGAACTCTCATTCAGTAACTGATGGAAGCAGATGCAGAGAACCACAGCCAGGCACTAGGTTGAGTGGGAGTCCAACTGAAGAGAGGGAGGAGGGGTTATATGAGCAAGAGGTGGGGAGTGTCAAGATCATAGAGACAGCTGACCCAAACTCCTGGGAGCTTACAGACTCAAGACCAATAGCTAGGGATCCTGTATGGAACGGATCTAGGCCCTCTGTATGTGGGTGACAGTTGTGTAGCTTGGTTTGTTTGTGGGGCCCTTAGCAGTGGGAGCAGGATTTGTCCCTGGCACATGAGCTGTCTTTTTGAGAACATTCTCCCTGTGGTAGGATGCCTAGCTCAGCCTGATGCAGCAGGGAGGAGCATGATCCAGCCTCAATTTGATATGCCATGCTTTGATGACTCCCATGGGAGGCTTGCCCCTTTCTAAAGAGTGGATGGGGGAGGGGCTAAAAAGGAGGTGGGGTTAAGAATGGAAGGAGAGTAGTAGGAAGGAAAAACTGGCTGGTATGTAAAATAAATCATTAAAATTTAATTTTAAAAAGATGCAAGAAAGGGAAATGGGGGAAGCTAAAATTGTACTAAAAAGTTGAAAATAAATTTATTTATGGCCTTAATGCCACTGATTACTTAAGAGAACGAAACATTTAATTGTAAAAGTTCATGAAAAAAAAATAAAGCACAAAGATTCACTTCCAGCACTAAGCCCAACCATGGGCATCAGTGCTGTGTTTCACTTTAGTTCTTTATCCTCTCTCCATCCATGATTTTCTGTGTATGTGCCAGCATGTATGTGGAGGCCTAGGTCAGCCCTGGCCGCTCTTTCTCAGGTCCACCCACCTAGTGTTTTATTGACACCAGGCTTCTTTATTGGCCCAGAACTCACGGCTTATGTTGGGCTGGCTAGCCAGAGAGCCCATAGATTGCCCTGTCTTTAGTTCTCCAGTTTTTAAATGTAAGTTCTGGGAACATTTGTGCTTGGAGGCAAGCACTTCATCAACCAAGCCAGTCTTCACCAACAGTCCCAGTTACCTGTGCTTTATAGACTGTGTTACTTTATCCATAGTTTATAGGACATATTTGTAGAGGCCCAGAAGCCTGGATGTCATGCTTTTGCCATTTATTTATTCACTGCACAGTTCCACCAAACAAATAACAAATAGCCACAGTCTCCTCTTCAAAATATTCTGACTTCTCACCTTTTGAGCTGCAAGGTGGAGGGCTGTTCTCCGGCTATGGTCAGTTTTATTGACATCTGCTCCTGCTTTTAGAAGAGCATCTGCACAGTCTAGTCTGTCTGCCAACAAACAGTACATAAGTGGTGTTCTCCCAAACTGGTCTTCTTTGTCTTTAAGAGCAGGGTTTCCTGTAAGTATAAGAGTGATATTTAATAATTGTGTTTATTACCAATATAGGTGATACATTCACTAAATTCTTATTATTGAATACTGTACTAAATCCATTATATATTATATCATTTTAATTTAGTCTATAAGGTAGATAATAGCATTTCTACATTATCAACAGCTGAGGCTCAGAGATGTTTATTAACCTATACACATGCATACTGAGAGCAGATGGCAGAGCTAGATTACAAACTGGCAAATGACTCTAAAGGTCATATTTGCATTATAGTACTTTAGCTAAACATTTTGATATATGGAGCTATTCATATTTCTCCCTGACTTCTTTCTTTTGCCAAAAAATACTTATTTGGTACTAATCATAGAGTATGCATTGCGAATGCTTTTATGAGTGATAAAATCATATTTGTTTCCTTTTCTAGACAAGATGAACAAGTACAAAGTGTCTTGATCCTCCCGCTAATTACAATGAAAACTTCGTGCAAAATAAATTTAAAAAAAAGGAGATAGTACTTTGTTGGCTAAGTAGCCTAAATACTTGTGTGTGTGTCTGACTCTGTGTGTGTGTGTGTGTGTGTGTGTGTGTGTGAGAGAGAGAGAGAGAGAGAGAGAGAGAGAGAGAGAGAGAGAAAGAGAGAGAGAGAGATCTTCTAGTCTACTGTCTTTATTACTAATATAAGTAGGAAATATATCCCCTAACCCTACAGTGCTATCATTGTATATTATCTCATTTTAATTTGGTCTACATATGTTGCATTCTGACATTATTGACAATGGTGGTTTAGAGAGGTTTATTGGCCTATACACATGCATACTGAGAATATATGGAGAGAAGACTGGGGCATAGGTAGCCCTGCCACATGGCTATCTTCTGACTATCTGGCTCCACTCTGCACACAGATAAGAAGAAAAGACACCTTTCTCCTCCTCACTGGGTGCTGGGGAGAAATCTGTCAAAGGATAGCAGGGAGGCACTATCAGGGAGTCAGGAGAAAGCAGTCATTAAACTGCTGCCTGGCATGATGGGCAGCCTGAGCAAGGCCTGTGAAATGACCAGAACTAAGATAGCAAAAGCCACAGAACTGAACCACAGGTGGAACCCTGCCCAGGTCCTAACCTAGGACATACAGCCCAGAAGTAGCAAAGGCCAGATGAGCCGGCAGGGATCTGAAAACTAAGTTGATACTTGAAACTGAACATTTATTCCAAACCAAAACAGGCCATTAACCCTCTTAAATAGGATAAATAATCTAGTCTCATAGTAGATAAAATATCTAAGGTATAGTTCCAAATTTCTAGATAACCTGAGTAATGAAAACACTATTGATCCAGATATTATAATCCTGACAAAATTTAAGGAAATTCTGAAAGTCCTCCAACAATCAATTATTAATACTCTTGACACAAATAGGGAAAAAAGTCTTTGCAAGGAGAAAAAAATAGAAATATGAGCCAAAAGAAAATTTTAAATATTTATTTATATATGCATATATGTATATACCAGATACATGTATGTTTGATACAGACTCTCATTATGTAGCCAATGGTGACTTCAAACTTATAATCTTTGTTTTAGTTTCTCAAGCGCACAGAATATAATTGCTCACCAATATACTGGCGCATAAAGTGATGAATTTCTAATAATCAAGTGCAAAATCAAATAAAATAAGCAAAAGCATAACCTTGGCAAAGAGCTAACACAAGAAATAATCTCTAAACTTGATGAAAGACCCATAGTTAGCAGGCTGAGTAACAAACACTAAAGACACAAACAAAAGGGTTAGCAGTTTGGGGGATTCTTATGGTTCAATATCAAAAACCATTGTAATATACATCAATGTTTCAAAAAGTAAAAGCTGAACATAGCAGCCTGAGCCCATAATCCTACTGTTCCTATTGGAAGAGAAGCCCTGGAAGCTTCAAGCTCTCACCTGCTGAGCACAGCACAGCAGACAGGCCCTGTCACAAACAAGGGGGAGGGGGAGGACAATATCCAAGGCTGTTTTCTGACCTCCACATTCATTTGCTAAGGCACACACGCACCCGCACTTTTACATGCGCAAACACATATGCACAGGAAACATTTAAGAAAATATAAAATAAAAATAAAGATATGGTTTAATGAAATAATGGCTAGAAGTGGCCCAAATTTGTTAAAAGATGAAGATCTACAGATGTAAGAAGTTGGGAAAAGATCAAACAAAATAAACTCAAGCGATCTATGTTGAGTCAGGTCAGTCAAATCAAACTTATGAAAGCTGAAGACAAAGAAAGAAATTATAAAAGGAGCAGACACCCAACACTCCCTGTGGGGAGCAGCCATTCACAGGACTCAGTGTCCTCATTGGAAGCAAGAAAGGCCAGAGAGACAGTAGCACATTTTTTAAGTATTGACCAAAAACAAAACTGTTAATTGACAATTCCATAGTTAAAATATCTTTTATTAATAAAGGTCAAATAAAGAAAAACTAACAGAATTTAGACAGTTCTCATAAAATTAATGTGGAAGGTTTTTCAAAGAGAAAGGAGGTGACCAACGACCCAGCATACCAGGAATGAAGAAAGAGAAGTCCACAGTGGTTAGGAATTTAGCAGATTATTCTCCTCACACTTACACATCCTACTCTGCTGACAAACAAAACTGCAACACTGTATGGCATGGTTTTCTATTCACACAGAGGTAAATTAAAATTTGGGGGTGTATGAGAGTGCAGTGGTTAAGGTGTGTACTATATGAGGTGTGGGTGGCACACACCTTTAATCCCAGGATTTTAATAATATGGAAGCAGAGGCAGGCAGATCTCTGTGAGTTCAAGGCCAGCCTGGATTACAGAGTGAGTTCAAGAATAGCCAGGGTTACATAGAGAAATCTTATCTGAAAAAACCAGGTGGTGTGTGGGGCAGGTGGTGGAGGGGAGAAGAGTGTATACTGGTATTGCAGAGGACCCAGTTTTGATTTTCAGAACCCATGCTGGGAGGTAACAACAGCCTGTAGCTCAGGCTTCAAAGGATGTAATCCTCTGGCCTCCATGGGCACTGCATTCACCAGCACATGTACACATAATTTAAAAAGTAACAATAATTCAAAAATATTTACATGTGTTTAAGCACACATGCTCATGTACGCATGATATGGTACACAAGGAAGTCAAAGAACAACTTGTGGGCGTCAGTTCTGTCCTTCCACCAAGTAGGTTCTGAGGATCAAAATCAAGTCATCATGGTGGCAAATGCCATTACTCACTGAGCCATTTCACTAGCACTGTAGTGTGGTAATATATAGTATGTTTAATAAAATCGTCTTGGAATATCAGAGTACTGAATCACCCCACGGCAAAGCCAAGAAGGCGAGAGAGTGGTGACCCACACATTTAATTCCATCACAGGGGAATGATCAGTGACCCATGCCTTTAATCCCACCACTCAGGAGGAGACAAAAATCTTTCGGATTTATCTGAGTTCAAGATCTAAAAGTCAAGCAAATAGTAGCTCACACCTTTAATCCCAACTCTAGGATTATGATACAGATTATGAACTGGAAGTGAAAAAACTGGGCGAGGAAAGTATATGAGGCAGGAGAAAGCAGACATTCAGGCATTTTGTAGTAGTGACCAGTCAGGCTGAGAACCCTTGAAGATAGCATTTTCCCTGTACAGCCTGAGAAGTTGCCTGGGTGAGAACTGACTGTGGTCTGTATTCCAGCTTTTCTCCAACATCACATGTAATAAGTGAAAGAAGCTGAACCAAATACCATATGCTGTATGATTTTATTGATATGTAATATCTGGTACAAATATAGCTATTCAAACAAAGAGAATACATTAGCAGTTACCTTTAACTTTGAGGAGTCTGCTGAATTTGAGCTAGTCCCAGATAAGAGGTATAAGATTTCTTAGCAGGGGGTGGTAATATAAGTATATGACTAAATAAAATAAGCAAATTGTATGGTTTTGATTGGTGAATTGTATGGAATGTGAATTTTATCTTATTAAGAGTATGTAGAAAAAAAGTTGATTACAAATAAATTGAAATGGGATACTAAAACTATCCAATAAATGGAAAGGAAGACAAAGCAAAAAAGCAAAAAAAGAAAGTTAGAAATACAATGAATTGAAAATCTTAAATCCTAACATCTGCAATTACATTAAATGTAAATGTTATATAAGCAAACTATTAAAAGACATGGCACAGAAAAAAAGACCCAACTACATGCTACTGATAAAAAGTTATTTACTATATAATAACAATTGGTTAAAAGTAAAATCAGAGCAAAGACCTAGCATGCAAATATTAATCAATAGAGTTGAAGTAGATTAATATCTAATAGAGAACAGCAAAGACAATTATGTGGAACAAACAGAGGCATTCTGTAACTATAAAAGGGCCAGTACAACAAAAATGCATAGTAATGCTAAGTGTTTATGTATTAAAGCACAGCCTTGAACTACATAGCAAAACTGATAAATTAGAAATCTTTGAGAGATTCAAACTTGGACTTAGTAACTTTAGCATTCTTCTTTCAGAAACACCAACAACCACTAAAATCAGGACCTGAAAGGAAAAAGCCAACATCATGACAAAGGCCGCAGGTCCAACGAATACTTATTGGACATTATGCAGTGACAGCTCCCAAAGAGCATTCTCCAAATAGACCAAGAAAGCTGCAATAAGCATCAAACCCACACTAAGGGGAATTCTGCCAGGCTGTACTCGGGAAGAGCATTCTAAATACTGGCTCATATGCACAACAGTAAAAGAAATACAGGACTGAACCTACCAAGTATGTTCTCTGATAGTAATAATAATTAAGCAAATAATAAGCAATAGAGTTGTAATGGGAGATCACCAAATACTTGGGAATTAAACAATATACTTTAAGATAATCAATGGATTAAAAAGAAAATTTCCAGGGAAAATTTAAAACAATTTTTAAATGAAAAAAATAAAAATATTACAGGCTTCTTACTTTACACATAAGGGAAGCATCAAAGGAAATAGCACTGAAAATTTATGTAAGAATAGAACTGTTTCAGACTGATAAACTACACTTCTATTTTAGTATACTAAGAAGAGCAAATTTAAGGCAAAAGAAGGAGGAAGAGCATAAGAAAAGTAAGAATAGCCCTTGGAAAATTAAAAAAAATATATATATATATACAATTGTATTGGTCATTAAAACAGATTATACTAGATTGGGCAGTGTTGTAGTCAGGGAAGAAAACTTCCCTTGCATATATGAGGCCCTAGGGTCAATCCCCAACATTGTAAAAACAAACAAAATGATAACAAAAACCAGTGAAAACAGATTTTTAATATGAGGAATGAAAACAATTATCAGTATAGACTTCAGATCGTTAGAAATTTAAAAACAAGGGAATAACATGAATAATTTTATGTTCATAATCATTTATTCTAAGAGAAATGGATAAATTCCATGGAAGATGTAATCTATTAAGTGTATAGATATCTTCAATGGTCTTTGCAGTAGGCAAAATTCTAAGACGGCACCTATATTGGTTTAAAAGGAAAACAGGAAAATATCACTCATAGGCTCATGTATCTGAACATTAGTGACACTATTTGGAGTGTTATGGAACTTTTAGTATGTGGAGCTTTGCTGGAGGAAGTATATCAATGGAGATGGGATTTTCGCTTTGTGTGTGTGTGTGTGTGTGTGTGTGTGTGTGTGTGTGAGAGGGGGTGGGGAGGGGTGACCGATCCCTTAGCTTCCTGCTCCTTCAATATAGCTTCCCTACCATTATGGGAATCTAGCATCCTGGCACCATAAACCAAAATAAACAGTTCCCTTAAGCTGCCTGTGCTCATAATGTTTCATCACAGCAACAAAAATGTAACTAACAAGTAGGATATCCACTTCTTAGAACACATTCCCTGTATGATGCCATCTTAAGTGAGGGTAGTCAATGGATGTGGTAGGATATCGGTCCCATGATTATCTTCTGTTTTATGGTAAATATGATGAGGTTTGCAGCATAATTAAGATCATTAATCACTGAACTTAAGTTAATCATGAAAGATTAACTTGAGTGGTATTTTATTGATTGAAGATTGATTGATTGTGCTGCTTTGGATCAAATTCCAGGCTTAGTGCATGCTTTTCAAACACACCACTACCAAATTATAGTCTCAACCACTTGGGTTGCTTTTTAAAATAAATTAGAGACAAGGCAGGGGGTTAGAGAGATTTAAGGCAGGCAAGACATCTCCTGGCCTAAGAGAGGTAAATTCTGCCAGTGTGACCTTAGAAGAGAATTCTGAACCTCAGATGAGATCCACCCTTGCTGACAGTCTGTCAGTCCAGCTAAGCCATGTCTAGACGCCTGATCCAAAGAAACGGAAAGATAATAAATATTTGTTGTTTTAAACTAAGTTTGTGTTAATTCTTAGGCAGCACTAGAAAACTCTAAATATGACTCTACAGTATGACATCTGTTAAAGAAATCAACTTTAAAGTTATTCCTTCCTATAAAGTACTGCTAAGATAATGTACTAAAAATTCTCTTAAGCAATTTTTGTACAAGCATCTTTTAAAAATTATTATGGAAAGGCAAAAATGTAAAGATGAAAAGTTATTTCAGGGGCCAAGAATATAGATTAGTGTAGGGTACTTCTCTACTTTGTTAGGCCCTGAGTTTCATCTACAGCTGTGAGAAGAAAAAGAAATTTTTAAAAGAAGACTAAAATTGGAGTAGTTTGTATGGTAAGTCTGAAGACAGAGAGCTACAGTAATGGAGATGGCATGGTAACAGCAAGGACTATAGATCGATATAGTATGTGGATCAATACGGCAAATCTGAGAGTATTGGAAACACACTTGCATGTACATGAATCATTGGTTTTTACAAAGCTGCAAAGACAAGCCACAGAACAGTATTTTAAACATATGTAGCTGAAAAATCTGAAATGTACAGGCTAAATAAGTAAATAAAATAACCAAACCCTTTCTGCCCATATGTTGCAGTGACCTTATCAGGTTTGGCTGCTATAGTAAGAGAGTATAGGTTGGGTGACATATAAACCACAGGAACTTATTTTCTGTCATTATAACCATGAGAACCTAAACTCAAGGTGCCAGCAGGGCTGGGTTCTGGTGAGGGCTTTCTTCTTGGTGGCACACTGCAGACTTTTATATTTTTAAGCAGTAAGCAAAAAAGTTAGACCACTCCCTAATCTTTGTGAGAGTTCTCTCTCAAAGCCTAAACTGCTGTCAGACTGGGAGGGCATAAATATTTAGGTCACAAACAGCACAGAAGATAAAAACTACTTCCAAATGCGTCAGATTTAAATGTACAATTGTAACTGTATACAACTTTTAGAAACAAAGGTAAATATCTTTGTGACCTGTGTTAAGGATTTCTTAGATATGATCCCCAAATAGTTCATACACAAATTAGTTTTCACAGTAATTTTAAACTTCTGTGTTTAAAAATCATTGGTAAAGAATAAAAAGAGAAACATAAACTGGAAGAAAATACCTGCCAAACACGTATCTGATCATGCCTTCTTTCCAGAGTAAAGAACCTGCTGCAACTGAGCACCGAAACGCAGACGAGGAGACTGAGGGTGAGTGGACATCCCACCCAGCTACACATGACAAAATCAGGCATCATACAGAACGAAAGCAATGTGATGGCACTGCACTTCCTCTGGCACAGCTAGAGTGAGGACAAAGTCCAAACAAACAGCCACAGCAAACTGGAGAAGGGAGAGCTGTAGGCGCTGCTGCAAGGGATACAAAATGGTACAGCGGAGCCCAGCTGAAAACTGCCCTTTTCTTATTACCCCAAATAAACACTACAAGACCCACACTAAGGAGAAAGGAAAGCACAAAAGCCAGTGTTCACAGGAAAGCGTGTGGGTGTTTATGGTAGTTTAGAGCTGAAACATCCCAACTGTTCAGCAGACAGTGACAAAGTGCCATATGTTTACACAATGGACTGCTCAGCAAGGAGCAGAGGGCTGAAGGCCACCCAACGCGAGGGAACTCTTAAACATGTCAGATCAAGTGAAAGAAAGCCTTCTACAAAATCACACAGAGTGATGCACTTACATGCTATTTTGGAAAAAGGAAAATTTAGGGGCAGAAAACACTAGTGGTTACCAAAGGCTGCTGTGGGAAGGGAGACCGTAGGAGGGCCACACGTGACCATGAAGGCGTGGCAGAACTACTCTATAGTGTCAGTGTTATTATATATGGTTGTGATTAGGTACTTAGACTTGTCAAAATTTAAAATAATTGTATACAATCTTACTGTGCTATGCGCCATTAAACTTAAAACTGGTAGCAATAAAAGGGCCACAGCCTTGCCATGCACTTTCAGGGTAGGTCCTGATCAGGTGCTTCTCCACTGGCTGAGCGTAACCTATGTGAGGAATGGCAACTGCTTGTGTGGTAACTTGGCCTGAATTCTGCTGACAAGAGAGGCACTGACCAATGAAATATTTTATTTGAGGAAACAGCAATGCAAGATAAAGAGAGCACATAGCACTTCTCCCTAGGCTGTTCTGTGCCTGGATTTATGCTATTGAGTTAGGTTTTAAAAGAAATAATTTCTAAAAGTTTTCTGAGGTTATAATGTAATTACATTGTTTTTCCCTTTCCTTTCATCTCTTCAAGCCCTCTCCTATATCCTACCTTGCTCTTTCAAATTCACGACCTATAAGAGGAAAAGTTGTGTCTGTGTTTGGGTGTTGTGTATGCTTCCTAAAAATATAAATGTAACCTGCTTGGTCCAACCAGAATACTCCTAGTCTGGTTGCCTCACCTCTAATTATGCTACTGGCCAATCAGCATTTTATTAAACCAGTGCCAGTAACAAATCTTTACAGTGTAAAAAAAGCATAGTCCCATACAATTTTTCTTTTCAAAACAAGAACCACAAATCTAATTTCCTTTGTTTAGCATTTTTTTCCCTGACCATTATCTACAACAATTTTAGTCAACACTCTAAACAAAGACAAACACCCATAATCCATTCTTTTGGGAATGTGGATGTAGTTCTCTAGACTACTTCCTGATGATTGGGGGCACTAGTAATCTTATTGTGACCCAAATAAAATTTAGAATTATGAGCAAGTCTTGAGTGGAGTAGTCTGTGAGGCTGGATCATCTCAGGCAGCAGCCTTGAATCTGTTCTGAATGTAGAACTCTGAAGAAACTGCAACAGAGTTGCTCTGAAATCTTAGATCATCAGGGACATCCATTACCATCAGAGATTTCTCAGGGGGTTGAACAACCTTATTTTCTTTAACCCAGAATGAATCCACAATCTCTTATTTTCTGTGGAAATAAAAGGAAAACCTTTTCTCCAAAGTAACATATTTTTACTTAAGTTTTGAAGTCACGACATTTTCAAAATATATATGTTGGATTAATTCAGCAGCTTTTATAATTAAATGTCTTCTTAGCAGCTCTTGTTCCTTCCTCTGCAGTCAAACAATGCAAAGTTAACACAGTAACATACAGTAACCAGACTCTTCTGTCTAATTTCCATCTGTATATGGCTTTGCCTGCGTATTTATTTATTTACTTACTTTTACTAGATTTTTTTTAAAAGGATTGTATCCTTTTTCTTTTCTCCCCCAAGCCTACATATAATTTGAAACACACTGTAAACTATTTTGAGAGTGAGTGTGTGTGTGTGTGTGTGTGTGTGTGTGTGTGTGTGTGTGTGTGTGTGTGTAAGAGGGAGAGAGAGAAAGAGTTTCTGAGTCTGTCTTGACTGTGTATTTTTGTTTTCTGACCACAAGAGCCTTTAATAAAACAAAGTCGTGGCTAGGATTAAAGGCTCAGCTATGGAACCTGGTTCCACCTAGCTCCTGTGAGAGCTTAGCTTCTTGGCAAAGGTACTGGCAGGAGCCATATTTACCTCCCCAACTCTGGGGAATTTTAGGGTCCACAATGTCACCAAGTAAAGCACTGTCACCCGCTGCTCATAAACCTTATTTTAGTGTTTGGCAGCATGGCCTCTTAAAAGAGCCTCTTGTCTTTTGCTGCTAATGCGGAGTCAGGAAACCTCTCTTAAAGAAGCAGTGTTGCTCACCACCAGCAAACAGAGGCCACTCAGAAAGCGCTGCTACCAAGAAGCCATGCTTGACTCTTCTTTCTGTCTGTATGAGCAGTAACCTTAAATCCATCATATGCAGCTCATGCTTATACCAAGGCTTCTGTGAGACTTCGGGAACCTGCCATGATGCACCTCAGGCTGTATGCTCCCAACCAATCATGTTGTAGCTCAAGCCCCATGCCACTCTGTACCACAGCCCACTTGAGAGATACAACTAGGATGTTGTTTTTGGCTCTGTTTCTGTGTTTTAGAGCAACTTTTAGGCTTTCTCAGGCTTTAGGTAGAAGTATGTGCCCTATATTGGAGAGCTACTTGAAGTCAGAAGTTTCACTGTCCCACCCAGATGGGTCTCACAGCTGCTTATAAAATAATTAACTTGGAGGCTTAATATTATAGTAACTGCTGGGCCAGTAGTTCAGGCTCATTATTAACTAGCTCTTACATCTTAATTAACCCCTTTTCTTATCTATGTTAAGTCACATGACGTGGTACCTTTGCTCAGTACAGCCTTTTCATCCAGCTTCCTCTGAGTCTGGCTAGCAACTGCTGCTGCCTTTCCTCTTCCCAGAATTCTCCTAGTCTTGGTGCCCCACCTCTACTTTCTGCTATGGGCCAATCAGTGTTTTATTAAACCAGTATGAGTAACAAATCTTTACAGTGTACAGAAGCATAGTCCCACACCAGTCCATATAATGTTACCTTTATGGGCATGTTTTTAGGGCTATAATGGTGTGTTCCTTAGGAGAACTATTCTTCCTCCTTTGAGCAGTCCTTAGCTGCCTGCAGTTCTTTATCTAGAGCTGAGGCTTTATGAGCTCCCCTCTCCCATTCCTGTACTCTTTTAAAAGAACTTCAGGACATACTCTACACCTGAGTGTACTGAGACCCAGAAAGACTAACAGCTTCTTTAATGACTTACTGTTTTCATGTACACTGGGAACAAAACAAAGAAGTCATTCCTTGAAATTCAGATATACAAATACAGTCATGCTGTGTATAACTCCTAGAGGAGGCAGGTGGTCTTCTTTATAACCTTGGTTTTGAAGATGGAAGTGGTTTTACAATTGTATTAACATGTCTGACAACAGAAGTTAGTGGTCCAGCTAGTTATTTTCCTGTATAAGAATCAATAGTGAATCCAGAAGATTCCACAGAATTACCACTTTATTTATAAGTAAAATCTCTTTTAAGCCAGACTTGCTACAGACCTAAAATGTAACATAAGTAAGCATGGTTATTTCACTGGTGTGAATCTCTGGTATCAAGGTAAGGGATAGGCTGTAGTAAAGCTGAGATGTCTTTTATGAGAAAAGGACACTCTGCAGGTGTTAAATTTGCTAGGGTTACATAAAGATAGATGACATAAAGAAAGTACCCAAATTACAATGTTAGTGATATCATAAAACCTTGTTAAATGTGATTCCTCCTTGAAAGCTCAAGAAAGCAAACTGAACCAGAAACTGTGGTCACAAGAATAAATGAAGAAAATCAAAGGATCATCACACTGTGGCACAATCCTAGCTGATTAGGCTCCTCACACTCAAAGTGAAGCCACCACCATGAGGCTACCATGTTACTCTGCTACCTAGAGGAGCACACTGTAGGCTCATAGTTGTCTCCTTTTTTGTGTCCTGTGATGTAGGGAAACTTTGCATTTGACTTAGTGGTTATATTTCCCAAAAGGGAAACTTTAATTGGGTTATGTTGCCACCATTCAGTATGTTGTGCCTTTGGGGCAAAATCTATTTGAGGAAATTGAAAGTATATAACCCTTATTCATTATTACAAAAAACATCCTGTGGGTCCTGCCTGGTGTCACTTGAGGGTGGGGTAGGGTGAGTAAGACATAACGACTTTCAGGCTAGTTTCTGAGTAATGAGAATACTACAGGGTTCAGGAGTTTTATGCCCAAACAAAGTACCTAAGGGAGGGCTTTATCTAATTATGCTAACCTCTTTCTATTTTCTTCAACTATAACATTAGCTAATATATATATCAGGTCCATACAAAAATAATATTTTGGAGACATAGCATTTTGGTGCCCAAAAATTTTAAGTAACATCAACATGTTCTTATAGAGTTAGGGCTTAGGAGAAAGGTCTGGCATTCTCAGGGATAACTAACATGGAAGCAGCTGGCTAATGTGCCTTGTGGCTTTAATTATTCTGTCAGTTGTGGACATGGCTTCTCTTCCATGACCAACTGGGACTTCTTTAGCTAGGGTTGGCATTCAGCTGAGTCTGACCACAGCTCAGGAGGCTGAGTGGAACTGTGTCAGAAAGCCACTGCCTCATCTCACTCAGTTGCTGCAAGGCTAGGTGAAGCAGCAGAATCTGAGTGGCTAATGGGCTGCTTGGCGAGAAAACCCAAGCTCCAACTCTAATTAAGAGAAATGGCCATCACTAGCAGTGACAGTTGTGCCAGGCCCCAACCGCTGTATCACCACAGTGACCCACACAAATAAATGGAGTTCTCCTCTGCTATTCTCTGCTTGTTGGAACATGTCATCTTCATCTGACAGCACAGGAATATGATTTCATTTGCCTTCACTTACTTCTCCACACTTTTCATAATGTTACAGTCTTGGGAAGGCATTTGCTGTCACTGAAGGTACTCCAGAGTTTACAAAATGTTTAAAAGTATTTTTTCTCATTATAATCATTACAAACATCTGAAAAGATTACTTGTATCCATGACTACTTCAGAATTACCATGGTTGAGAGACCTGCCACTAGATTCACTATTGAATATGTTCCAAAAGTTACACTATTAGTATATTGTAATATTAAAATATATACTAACTATATGCCAATCTCTTGGCTTTCCTTTGGAATCCTGTAGATTTTAGATTTAACTTTTTTTTTTTTAAATGAGAATAGGTCTAGATGCTTTACCACATTGCCAAAAGAGTTTATCATCTGTTCAACCTGTTGTATATATGCACACAGGTATGCCCGCCCTAAACACAATGCTAAGACAAAAATTCGGTCTAGGTAACTGCTCAGTTCATCAACTGAGGCCCAAGACTACCCAGTTCTTTAGTTCTTATTCTTTACATATAAGTGTGAATGTGTACAGAAATTTGTAGCTATACAGTGATATCCTATAAGTTATTTGTTCTAACAAATAAAACTATTAGCTGCAGGCTCAGTTTTGCTATATATAGGACAAATTACATAACCTCTCAATTTCCTTACCTACAAAGAAATTAAGAAGCGCATCTAAAACTCTTTGACTGTATTTTTAAATTAAACAAGTTGCAAACACTTAACACAGTGACTGATACATAAAACATGACTTTATGAAGGTTAGCTAACTTTATCACTAATACTAGCAAATATAATCATGTACACAGTCTTCCCTTGGTGTCCAAGGTCAAGTGGTTCTGGGATCTCTAGTTTTCAATATCTGTAGATGTTCAAGTCCCTTATAAAAACATAATACTGACATATAACCCACATGTGTTCTTCCATATACCTTAGATTGTCTATAGATTACTTATAATACTTAATACAATGTAAATGTTACAGAATCATTATAGAATACTGTCTAAAGAAAGACAAAAGTCTGTACATTGTCCAGTATAGAACAAGTCTCTTCCCCTCCAAAATCATCAGTCTTCAATTAGTTGAATTTGTGCCCATGTAACTCATGACACAGAGGGCCAATGGTACATTAATAATCACATTCATAAAATACAAATTATTAAATATTTTGTTATGATAATTTTTTGTTCATTTTTTCAAGACAGAGTTTCTCTGTGTAACTATCCTGGCTATCCTGGAGCTCTCTCTGTAGACCAGGCTGGCCTCAAACTCAGAGATCCAGTTGCCTTTGCCTCCTGAGTGCTGGAATTAAAGGCATGCATCACCACTGCTCAGCAACCATTTTACATTTTATAGAACATTCAATTTAATACTTAAGTTAAAGGTTGAAAGAAAAGAAGAAATAACTTTAAATAGTACCTGAAATAATAATCTTGCAACTCACAGGGCACACTACCATATCTACCTTTTTCAGAGATGCTAAGCGGGGAAATGATTCTGAGAAATTACGCTTGCTCAGAAGGTGGACAGGTAATCTGGGAAGTGGAAAATGCTAAAACATCAACACCAGCATTGTGTTAGGTGCAACAGCAAGGGCTTGGACTGAAAGGATGCTTCATTCAGAGAAGGCCTCTTCAGTTCTCTTCCAGGACAATGGGCAGCTCAGAAAGTGTTCGATTTAATTAGCTGTGTAAGTAGAAAGAGACAGTCATTGGTTTCCATGGAGTCAAATGAATCATTGGCATACTTTTCCATGGAAACAGAGATGGAAAAACAGAAAATGTTAAAGTGAATGAAGTTGCTGAGCAGTTGGTAAACAAAGATCCAAGAAAATAATTCATCAGTAGTACTGTGGTACTAGCTTAGGAGAAATAGCACCCATGCAGCGGTCACCAGACATGTGGTATGCCACCAGACATAGACTGAAATTTAAGATCACACAACAGATATTTTAGCATGGACACACACAAGCTGGGACATGTCACAGAATAAAGGTGTGGCTGTATCCACAGAACACACTGGTACAATGCCTAAAAGACCAGCAGTGGCCCTCAGACAGTAAGGACTTGGGAGTTCCTAAGACAAGGTGATACAAAACACAAGGGCAAGTTGCAAGATTATTAAATCAGTGAACTTGTTAACTCTATTTGTTTTATGTTATGCTTTTTAGTTTTTAAGAATTTTCTTTTGGGTATATTAAATTATAAGAAAGTTTCAATTTTACAATGAAATGTTTCCGTTGGTTTATATGAGTAAACTAGTATGCTTTTACTTTACAGCATACCATTCTGTTTCTTTACTTTGGAAGATTGTAATTTTCATTAAAATAATGAAGAAGTCATTTTATATAGTTCTTCTTCTTTTTTCTTGAACTCTGATTCAAATTTTTTTTTCCCCTCAGGGAATTTTGTCTCAATCTGTTTCTCAATTCAATTTAATTCAACTCAATTCACTTAGTCCTGGCCCTCAAGGTATTCATAGACTACTGGGAAGGAAAGATAATTAAATAAGAGTTATAATATTTACTCATTTCTTCAACAAATAGTTCTCACATGCCTACTATATGTCAAGTACTCTGATGGATATGGTAATGAATGATTCAGTCTGTTCTTGGAAAAGTCACTAGATTATGTGGAAGAGAAAGACAGTAAAACACACATTCA
This sequence comes from Phyllotis vaccarum, assembly GCA_033318265.1. NCBI lineage: Eukaryota > Metazoa > Chordata > Mammalia > Rodentia > Cricetidae > Phyllotis > Phyllotis vaccarum. Next base: position 89,047,142 of record JARWLC010000005.1, on the reverse strand, counting down.
CACAAACATAGCTATATAATGTCTATGAAGGAAGCCTATGGAGTGCCAAGAGAGAACATAATGAGGAGACTGAGCTGAGACTAGATTGTTGGAGTTACTTCTTTGAGGAAGTAACTGTATGGGTCAGAGTATGGAGTTAGCTATAATTGAGTTAGTCAGACAGACAATAGCAGGTAAAAGCCCTAAAGTAGAAAAGGGCTTGGCAAGTTGGAAAAACTGGAAGGAAACAAGATTTCCCAGGAAACGAGTTATGCAAGGTGAGGCTGGAAGGGGAAGGAGTTTACAAGAGGCCATGTAAATGTTGCTTCAAGTAGAATGACAAGAAATGAGAGCATTTATAAGCCAGGAAAGATGTTATGTATATAGACTTTCCTTTTCAGAAACACAGAGCTGAAAACTGAAATATTCAGTGAAAACTCAAAAAGGCTAAAAACAACAGTGTAATTATTATAAATTTAAGATGTGTATAGGGGTATAATATGCACAAAATTTTGGATTTCACTCTCAAAAAAAGAAAAAAAGGAAGAAAGGGCAAAAGGGGGTCCTAGAAGGACAGGCCTACCAACCTGTAGGAAGGAGATGATCAATGTTGTCGTCAGCTACAACGGCAGTTTGAGATCAACCTGGGCTACATGAAAGGCTGTCTCAAACAAACACAGGCAAGACAGTAAGTAACTGTCAGGGTACTGAGGATGTATTGTTCTTTAACTCAGATGGAGCTTAATGAACATTTGCTTTGTATTGGCTTAAGTTGTACATAAAAGTTATATGTGCTTCTTTCTATATAGATCTCAAAATAAGATGCATATACATCTCTGTTTTTTAAACATGAAAAAATAGATTAAGGTAAAAGTGGGGTTAATGGGTGCAGATGTTTCAGTGAGCTCAGTTCTGCTCACAGAGTGGTAACTTACACCATTCACCCTTTTACTTTGCCTCTCTGGAACAGTGTACTCTGGCTTTTAATAAGATACCAAACTGTCCAGGGAAAGACTGGTTCTTCAGCTTCCTTTGTCCTAGGGTGGGGTTCTGTCCTTAATTTTAGTCTACCATCTTAATGACAAAGTACTTTCCTCTGACAAATGAGCTTTGACTACACAGTATGTGCCTTGTATCCACATCAACTCTGAGATCTGTGGGGCCAAGCTCTGGAAATATCTCTGGTTGATTCTGTAGAGATTCCTACCAACCTTAGGTGCCTTTGTCCTATTGTGATCAGATAGAAGTCTGACTTCTTCAAGCCAGTGTTGTGGCAGTTTAGCTGTGAAGGAAAGCTAAGAGATACAGCAACATGTACAGGCAGATAAAAGGATAAGGAACGTGTTTCTAAATACAAACAGCAGCAGAGCATGTGTAAATGTTATTGGGGAAAATTTCTAATAGAAGAATTGACAAAAGGTTGAAGATGTAATTAGAGGTTTAAACAAAATGGAGTAAATTCCTAGACAAAAAGGATGGACAGAACACTGAGCTGGTCAGGCCTGTGACAGGAAGCAAATATTTTCCATTTTGTTAGAAAAAAAAAGAAGAGGACAGGCATAAGTATAGGACTATTTGTAGTTTCTTCTAAAAGATAAAGGGGTTCTTATTTAATGTCTCCATTTTCTCTAGAGATCATACAGTATGACCTGAGAAAAGGAGGAGCAGGAATTGGGAGCCTTGCTTTTACAACACAAGGAAGGCACTGGGCATTCACAACAGAAAATTGTGGTATGATAGTTAAGTGTTGAGTGATTATTTGAAGCAAAGATTAAGAACTGACATTTTGTTTGCTCCCTTTGAGAATGTGACTATGAGAGTTGGTGGTTTTAACAATTCTGTTAACTTTTTTTTTAAAGCATTTTGGCCTTAATTCTGTTCATTATTCATTTTGTTCTCTCTAGGACTTCCATGTTGGACTTCTAGACCATAAATACATATAAATTACAGAGAAACATACTAAATAATTTTAAATTATCAAAAGTTATTTATAAACTTAATACTTTAGTTAGTAAAACATTAAATTTATACTTAATACTTTATATTGTATAGTAAATTTATCAAATAATTTTCACCTCATCCTAATCCAAATTTTGGACATTCAGGATTTGAGTTGTTTTCTTATCCAAGTACTGCAATAGAACATAAAACTACTTATATATTTTTGTTAAAATGTTAAATTTTAATACATTGCAAATTTAAATTATTAATGGACTCCTTTAGGACAGAGTTGTTTTTAATTAGTTGGTTTTTCTTTGGTATTTGTGAACATAACCATGTGCATGTGGATGTCAGAAGTCAAGCACTGACTGGGTATCATCCTTGAAGATAATTACACTTATATATTTATTTTGAGTGTGTGTGCATATGACGCCCATGTGTCAGTCAGAAGAAAGCCTGCATGAGTTGGGTCTCAGGGATTTAACTCAAGTTGTAGGGCTTGGTAGCAAGTACCTTTTTTACTTGCTGAGCTATTTCACAGGCACTGAGCCTTAGGCTCATCAGTTGAGCCAGGCTGAGCAGTCAATGAGTTCTAAATATCCTCCTGGCAGCCTCATGTAAGCCCTAGGGTTACAGATGTACCACACTGGCCTTTGTATGGGTGCTAAGGATCTCAATTCCAGTCCTCATGCTTCTGTGGTAGACACTTTACTGAATAACCATCTCCCCAATCTATTACAGCATCCAAGTTTGGAGATGACTGCTTACCAACAATGAGTCTCTGAAGGGCACCTTTATCTCCATTAACTGCAGCAGCATGAACCTGTGATACTAATGAGGATCCAGCAGAGAGCACATTCTCTGAATTGTTCATAGTTTTCTCCACAACAGGAGAGACCTGAAATAGTGATTGACATAATGAGTACAAGCAGAAAACACTTTTTGTTTGTTGTTTTGTTGGTTGGTTTTCTAAGACAGGGTTTCTCTGTGTAACAGCCTGGCCTTGAACTCACGAGATCCACCTCCCTCTGCCTCCTGAGTGCTGGGATGAAAAACATGTGTGTGCCACCACTGTCCGACCAGAAAACACACACCTAAAACCTGCTTTATCAGTGCCAAGTAGGTAGCTTGTGATGACTTATTAAAGATATTTAAATAGGATTTTACTATTTAATTCTTACTTCTGCTGCTATGATGTGGCAAATTAGATGGCGTTTGTATTACTTGCTTAACTCTAGGGAGAATCTTCTCAAGAAATGAGAAGACATTACATTAGGCACAGAGTTTAAAAGTTATACTGACTTCTAAGATTAATATAGGTAATGTGATCCACACAATTCATGTTAACATCAGTCTGTGCCCTGCTTTAAGTTACTCCATACTGGGTAAAATAGTGGTTTATGACACTCCAATTTATTAAGTGCATTTGAATTATTGCCTCAAGGGTAGAGGATGACTGTGCTCTGGAGTGAAAATGAACACTAGCTCCTGACCAGCACTACCCATACAGGTGGGATCAAAGATGGTACCTATACCATCCTATACACTTTCCAAAGTGGAAAGCCTATGAAAACTTGGTTGAGAAACAATCCAGAAAACTGTGACATCTGCATTTGGCATTGTCCCTTTGGGAACTCTCAGACAAGACTCACACAGAGGGCAACAAGAGAAGCAAAAGGTGGATTAAGGCTAGGTGCTAACACTCTGGAGCCAAACCAGATGTAGCTCTATGGGTATTCTCCCTCAGTATTGAAACCATGGAAGCATGTGAACATATCAAAATAACACTAAGGAAACCAGACTCAAGGACTTACTGGACATGCCAGACCAAGGCTAGGTTGTAACTTTCTTACTGGAACACATTAAGGACTAGCAGTTGCTTTAGCCAAGTTACCAAAGTAGGTTGGATTATCTGGCAAAGGGCTACCATTGAAACTGCTATTCCTTGTGAATTTATTGTCATTCACTAAAATTTGATGTTGTAGAAAGAAACAAACATGTTTGCTCATGTTTCTGACATAGCTCTTTCACAACTGACAAGGTTTATTGGATTGTCCTAATTTAGAATATATTAAATCATGGTAAATATTAGCTTTTAATTTCTCTAATTTGCTGACAATGTGAGTTAACATTCTGGAAGAAAATAAGAAAGACAATGTTGTGAGGCACTGTTTGAGCATTGTCATGTTATAACAAAGAGTGTCCATACGCAGGATTGTATCAAAGTCACTTGAGAGAAACTACGAAACAAGGATTGAGGGAAATCACAGGGAACTGCATTTATGTTCCTGGTCCAGTTGTGTTAATGATCAGCCATCTGTCTTCAGACTCCCTCAACTCTTTAGATTTCAGTAACTATGAAAAATTAAAAGGGCTGACTATGTTCCCTTACTTAGTTAGGAGTCAGTCATCAGGAGCATCATTCTGAATTCTAAAACATCATTTTGGATGTAAAGTGAGCAGAGTTTTAGCTGTGCCAGACCACAAAAAAAATCTTAAAACTTTGAAACTGTCAAAATAGTTATATTTATTTCTATACATAGTTTTGTTGCTTAACAATAATTTTATCACTTACTGCAGTATTGGGAACACAGTTAGCGGTGCTAGCTGAACGTTTTGAAGGAACGTCATAGGGTGGGTACTAAGTCCAAAGGGTAAGTCAGATCAAATTTTAACTTCAGGGAGTAATAAGGATTTTTTTTCTCCTGTTCTCTCCCCCCACCCCTCTCTCTCTCCAGCCTCCAAGTGCTGGGAATACAGGCATACACCACCTACTGTTTATGAATTTCTCATTTATCTAAACTTGGGTTCTGTAAGAGAATGAAATGAGTAAGAAGTAATGGATTTAAGAGTCTTGGCTCCACTACACTTTAATTTTGAAACCTGAGAAAAGCCATTCCTCTAGGATTCTTTTTAACGGAAACGTTATTTTCCTTGCTGTCCCCCCCCCATAAATAATTTTTATAGATAGTAATCAAAGCCACTTTGTTAGTGCTATAAAAGTGTATCATCATCGTTAAATCATAAAATAAGCCTCCAATATGCAAAATATTGGAGCTGAGTTGACACACAAAGAAAAGGCAATTCTGGTTAGGATGAAAGGGTTGGTGACTGTGACAAAGTCAGTGGAGTCATGGTGAGATCGGAGATGGGACTCTGAAAGATAAAGGCAGCGGGAAAGCTAAAGCAAAGACAGGGTGTGTGGAGAACCTCAAATGCAGAGTACCTGCTAGGTGCTAGGCAGTGACAATGTGGCTAATTTTCCACGCATATCTGGGTGTCCACAGAAGATTCTAGAAAGCCACCAGACATCAGGTTAAAATACTTTGCTACGTGGTTATTTCGTAAATATACTGTAAGAAGTGGTTACTGTAACTTAGGCATTGAGCTATACAGTTTACAACATGCTTCCCCACCCCTTCTCGATTCCTTTCACGGTCCCTCAGAAACAGCCCTGGATAAGGCATTGATTGAAGCCCCAGCGGTGGCTCTCCTTATATAATAGAAGTAGCGCAGAAAGAAGAGGCTGCAGGCTGCGAGGCCAGGGATGGAGGCTGAGGCCACACCTCAGACCAGGCGGGCCAAGAATCTGAAGCAGCGGTCGGGGGATGCTCGCCAGCCTGCCCGAGCCACCCGAGCCAGACTGCTTCCTACTCACCCTTGCCTCCAGGACTGGCGTCCCGGGATGGCACCAGGAGGCACGACCCCCACGGGGCCGCCCCTCCCGCCAAGTCAGGCCAATGCGCCTGCAGGAACAGACCCCAGGACACCAGAGCCCGAGCCCTGAAAGCAATCAGAGGATATGAGCCGCAGAGCCCTCTGGGAATTGTAGTTCCCATCTTCCGAGGCGCAGAAATACGCGGTCCCTTCCAATCCCGAAGAGCCCCGCGAGCAGATGGCTTGGCCGTCCCGGGCTCAGGGCCTACTGGGAAGAAGAGTTCCAGCTCTCAGATGACGTGATCAATGAGAGCAGTATGGGACTACATTTCCCGAAGTGCTCAGAGGTGGGCAGGACCCGGAAGTGAGGGCGTGAAAGGCCTCTCTGGAAGTTGTCCCGGGTGTTCGCTGCTGGAGCTCCGGGTCGAGAGGACGAGGCGCCGCTGCCGCCGGTCCCCGGAGCCCAGCCCTTTCCTAGCCCGGTCCAGCCCCAGCCGCCACCTCCTGACCCCACTGCGGACCCCACCGTTACCATGAATCCTGCCATCGTCCTGTCTTTACCCGACCTCAGATGCTCCTTACTGCTCCTGGTGAGTGGATGTAGGGATGACAAACCCTCCCGACTGTATCCCTGATCGCCTCCCGCCCTCCGCGAGGGGGAACGGTGCTGCCCCTGCTTTGCCTCCTCTCTACTCCGCTGGCGAGGCGTGCACCCCCTGGAGTTGCTTTCGCTTTTGCCCGTTCTTTTGGCTTCTTAGGTCCGTGGTCCACGAGGCCTGCGGAACCACAGTCAAGGGATTGGGACCTACAAATAGGAGAATTCGCCTTAGGGGAGTGATACGTGAGAGGTCACAGCTGAGGCCCCCTGGAGTACGTTTCAGTTTTGTGGATGGTGAGGACCTGCTTGGGGCACCAAAATCCTAAGGGACCAAGGGGACGACACCTAATGTTTTCTCTCATACTGGGAAGGATGTGAAGCCGACAGGTGCTGGGATCCTGTGAATCTCTCTCTGGATCCTCAAAACAGGCTGGCAAAATCCTCTGTTGTGGCTTCATGTGATTGGTTGGAAACCCGGAACTGAAGATTGGTTTGGTGTCTACTGGGAGAATAGGGATTAGAAAAAGTGGAGGGTATTATTATCTGACAGGCTCTTCTAGGACTCCCGCAAGCCCTGTTGAAACTTATCTCCCTCACTGAAGTATATACCTATGTCAGTGCTCTTGATTAGAGAATAACCAGGTCTTCTGCATACATATGTGCTTAATACTTCTCAGCCTCATGAGCATATATTGAAGTATATCTTAAGTGTGCGACATAAGTGACCTCGTCTTAAGGTCAAACTGAGACAAAAGTGAAGGTCTATCTCCATATGGGAACACGAGAAGTTTAATGGGGCTGTTAAAACGCAGCATTTGAAAACACTTGAATTGTGGTAGATTGTTAGACAGATAAACTTAAGATGAACATCATTTAATATAAATTGCTTAAGAATAATAATTAACTTGCAAGAAGCTGTATAGTTGGTTACAGGCAAAATTGAGTCTAGAAATAGATTTCTTAATTTGTAGTGTATATACCATCGTAGTGCATAAAAAGTTTAACATTTGTGCTTGAAATACTTCTCATTCTCATTATGGCTCTCATTAAAGCCAGTTTTGCAAATACAATACTTCGTTCTTTTCAAAATAAAGTAGTGTAAGGTAAATGACATGAAAATACTTCTGAAGACTACAGTTTTGTATAAACCAGGCAATATTAAACGATATAATGTCTTATTAGCATTTGTAAGTATATATAAGTAAATTTCTTTATAGAGGAACATCCTCTCTCAGTATGTAGTTTTATTATTTACTGTGACACTTTCTAAAACTGTTACAGTAATACTATTAGAGGCCATATACTTCTTAAGAACACTAATTACTAATCTTTCCTTATCATAAAAAGAGTTGTATGTAGAAAATATTTTTAGGTAACTGAAAAGCTCAAAGGTCAAAAATCTAAAGACAATGAAAAGTTGAAACATTGACTAGGAAAATTATGTCAATCCAACCAAGTTTAAGAATGAGAGTATTTATTTTGAAATAACTCATGCTTTTTTTTAAAATAGAGAATTTATCAGTCGTGTTAAATAAGCAATGATTTCTTTCAAATAAAGCCTATATTTTACTAAATTCTAGTTATAAGTACATTGTGTATTTATCTTCCTAAGCAAAGGCAGCAAGGAGGTCTAGAAATGTAGAAGCCATTTTAAAGAACTCTGTAAAGATTAATGGGCTGGAAAACAAAGACTTCGAAAAGTTTTCATAACCAGAATTACAAGTCAAACTAGATTCAATTTGAACACAGTGTTTGCTTGCTTAGTTCTAATATTCTAATAGTAGTTTGGCAGATATTCATAAAACATCTGTCTACTCTCAACAGTGAGTAGCTTGTCTGACTGCTAATTCAGTCATAGTGATGGAACCTGCTTACTTAGTATCTCACCTGTCTAATGAATAATCCTCCCAATTCCCTTCAGGCTTCAACTTGATCATCCGCACAGACAGACATAGAAACCCCCATCTCCCTTTTAGCTGGGTTCATCATTTTCTCATTAAGTAGTTGGATAACCATCTATTATTTTACTACAGTAAGAGACACTCTGGACTCCTTTCTTAAAGAACTACTAATAACTACTTAAATTTGTAGGGATTGTACAATAATAGCAGAAATTATAACACTGAATTTCAGGAGGCAAGTGACTATTTTTTCCCTGGTTGCAGAAGTGTTCTAGAATATCATTCCATACCTTAAAAGCCTTTCTGCATGGATAACTAACCACAGCCACTCCGTGTGATAACTCTTCCATTATGTTACTTGGCCCTTTTCTACTTTGTGTCTGAGATAGGCTGAATGAGAATTGAAGTAGGTTCCTTTCTGCTTAACTGTTTTTCAGCCATATTCTCTGCTCTGGTTTGTGTAAATTTTTAAAATGTGAGATAAGAGAGGTGGCCAAATGGGAATGAACTTGTGCCAGATGTCCTAAGTAAACTCTTGTGCTTTAGAGCTTTTAAACCTGTGTTCTAGTTGATTTGTTGAAGATGTCTTCTCACTAATCTCTTGATCGTTTTTTTCAGAGAATAGGTTTTTACTAGCTTTGATAGTCCTGTGCTTGTATAAATTAATATGTTTGCTGTTGTTGCTCTTGGTTTTTTGTTTTGTTTTGTTTTATTTTTCTGTTAAGTATAGGAAGCCAAGAAAATATTATCTAGTTTAGGAAGCTATGTAATTAGAGAGCTAAGTAAAAACTCGTATATATCTGCTGAATATATTTTAAGATTTTTTTTAAGTGTCAGTTTTAGTCATTAATGCCAACAATAAAGAAATGTCCAGTCTTCAGAAAAGTACTATTGGAAGCATGTAATTAAATTCATAATAGGTGGTTTATTTATTCTTTTTATATGACTTATTCCATATCCCATATTGGGACAGTTTTAATAAACTGCAGTTCAGTGCTATCCTGGATTTGCTCCCAGCTCCACAAACAGACAAATAGTAACACAACGTTGCCTGGGCCGTATACTAGCTGCAGTCATAGGGCCCAGACATTAGTTTATTTTCCCCCCAACACTGTTATCACACCTGTAAATTTATTCAGACATTACCTGGTGTTTTAATATTCTTTATTGTGTCTGTTTTTTTTTTTGTTTTTTTTTTTTTTTTTTTTTTTTTTAAAAAAACTGTTCAAATTGAAGCTATATAAGTTCTGTGCAGGTTTGTGTCTCCTTAACTTTTGGATGCCTGGAATTGAACCCAGGGCCTTGAGCATTGTAAGCACATCCTCTATCACTGAGCTGCTACCAGCTCAACATGTTTAAAGTCTGTAGCTTCCTCTTCCATCTCATTTTTATTCTTTCTTGGTAATTTCTTTAGGAACTGTACTGTAGAGCATCTCACACTCTTGTTATCACTGATTGTACCCTTTCGATTTCAGTGTGGTTCTTATGTTTCTCTGTTCCTTGTATTTACTAGTAGAAGTCTGTAATTCAGTTTTTGTGGTTTTTCAACCACCAGCTTAATATGCATTGCTAACTTTGCCTATTTATCTTTCAAATTGTTTTTGAAAATTTTGTTATTTACTTTATAATTTTATAAAATTTGTGTTCTTCAAAGCAAACTTAACTGTGTTGATAATTCTAATTTCTTAATTTGTCTCTTCTATTCTTAACAACCTCCTAATGTAAGACTATTTTTTTTTTAACTTTTATAGTCATTTAAAAAAATAACATAAGTTATTTGCCTTTTCATCTGTATACATGTCTTTCTAGTTTGATTAAACTATACATATATATTATTCATGCTGTTTTCACCTTAAAATTATAAAAATACATTTTTCAGCTTAAAATAATATATAAAGGTGTTGTGATAGAACTATCCTACAAGTGTGTGTGTGTGTGTGGGGGTGCACCTGTGTGCAATCAGAAGTCCAGAATATGACTTTAGATGTTGTTCTTACATGATGTCTGCCTTGGTCTCTCGTTTGTTGAAATTCACTGGTTACTTGAGCCCTACTCTCCATCTTTCCAGTGTTGGAATTGTAAGGTTGGACCACCACGCCCAACTTTTAAACTTTAAAGAATTTTAATTTAAACTTTTGATAGTTTTATATAGTATATAGTGTGTTCCAGTCATTTGCACCCATATTATCTACTCTCACCTTCTGTTCCTTTTTTGTTGAAACATATTTTTCCAAGAAGTTCTCTTTCAACTATCATGCCTTTAAATGTGTGTGTGTGTGTGTGTGTGTGTGTGTGTGTGTGTGAAAGAGAGAGAGAGAGAGAGAGAGAGAGAGAGAGAGAGAGAGAGAGAGAAGAGAAGAGAAGAGAAGAGAAAGATAGAGATTTTCACTGGGTTTCCTTAAGAGTTTTTTGCATAAACATGAGTGGGGGAGCTATTTACTGGGGCGTGGACTACTTTTCCATGGGTACACCACTGATGAAAATGACACCTCTTCTCCAGCTACCATATCTGCCAATGGTCCCTCATGGAGCAGTGGGTTCTCATGTGCCTCTCCTATCTGTGAGGAAATCTGAGAGATCCTGTCTTGTGCAGGTCACAACTGCAGTGAGCTCATGAGTGCAACAGCCTTGCTGTGTCCATAGACATGCACCTAATTTTTCAGCTTTTATAATCTTTCCAATCTTTCTTCCACACTGTTCACTGAGCTTTGGAGAGGACAGTATAGATGTCACATTTAGATGTTTAGAACTCACTATGATTGGCCCTTTGACCAGTTATGAGCCTCAGCACTAACTGCTGCCGTCAGCTTTAAGAATCTTTCTGGAGAGGGCTAAGCACAGCACAAAGCTATGGGTATAAGCCTGGGTATCAGAAGATTGTCTGACATGTCCATTTAGCAAAACACTACTTTTTTGGACCTCATGGCTAGGCTGACTTGCCAGGGAGCCTGTGACCTTCTCAGCCACTGGCTCTTGACTTAGGCTTACAGTGCCAGCACCTGACTTTATGGGAGTTTTGGGGATTGAACTTTGGTCCACAACTCTTGTGTTCTGTTATGTAGTGTTGACAGTTTACTAGTGTTTCCATTTTTTCCCGGCTGTTACAAATAGTTCTGCAAACATTAGTTAATACGTATACAGTTTTGATAGTGTATCTTCGAGATGGATTCCTTAAGGGAAGTGAAATTGCCAGTGGTCAAAAGGAAATGGAGAGTACTTGGAACTTTGTACATGAAACACTACTACACTGGAGTTTCACCCACATGTAAAAGAATTTATCACTAGTTCTTCTGGAGTTATTTCTCACTGCGGTATCTCACTTAATTTGTTTTAATAGATGTTTGAAGTTTTTCTTATTGTGTAAAATATTTTGCATATTTTACTATGTCTTCCTGATTGTACAGTCACACACACAAGCATGCTCACACACATGCATATGAGTGTATGTGCACATACACACTGACTCAATTCTTACATCCTTATTAGAGTATGTGGTGTACTTAGGAAAAAAAGGTACTAAAATACATTTCTAGAAAAAAATTGAATTCAGTAGTATGTCTGGTGGGCTAACATTTGTAAAAGCTCAGAGGAGATGTCATTGCTACAGTTATAAAAATTGTATGACAGAGTATTAAGTACTTTTATAGTAGCTTAGTCTTTAGGTGCACTGTGATTTATTTATTTCATCTTTGCCAAGATACTTAGATTATTGCCTATTTTGTTTTACAGAGTTTTAAAATAAATAAAAAATACACATTGAAAGATATTTGTTGCAAATCCAAACATATCTCATAACTCTATTTCATGAATCATGCAAATATGACAGATTAATAGAGAAAAAAACGAATTTGAATTTATAATATAAATTTAATATAATTTATAATATAAACTATAAACCAAGTTGAGTCTTAGACACACCACACACAAGCACACACATACCCTCACCCCTCCTTGTTTTATGTGTGAGTAGGAGACAAAGGATAACTTTAGTTGTTATTTCTCAGTCATCTACTTCTCTTTTTTTGAGATGGGTCTTCTTGCTTGCCTGAAACTTGCCAAGTAGGCTAGACTGGCCTGCCAACGAACCCAGGGATCCTTTTGTCTCCACCTTCACAGTGCTGGGATTGCTATCATGGACCACTTCTTTGTGGGTTCTGGGATTCATTCAGGTTCTCACACTTTACTTACTAAATGTCTCCCTATCCCTGAAGCTTTTCATATTTGTTGAACATTTATATTTCTGTCTACATATAACACACATATTTTACTTGTTCATGTTATATCCTCTTTCAAAACTTTGTAACTCATCCAGTGATTCAGAATAAAGTTCTAACAAGCTGTAAAGAACAGTTGAAGGTGTTTGTTAATTTGTTTGTTTATTGGTGTCTAATCAAGATTGTGAAGAATGGATGTCAAGGCATCTACATGTAATTCCCAGTTCTTTCATTTACCGAATCCTGTCACTTTGGATAAATAATCTAAATAAAAGTTATAAGTCTATAAGAGAAGCAGATTGGATTTCATAATTTCATAACTTTTTGAGTGTTGAATCTTGTTTTCAGAAAGGTTCGACTTGTAACTTTCTACACATTTGGTTTTAGGACGTTTAGTTGTAGGACTGCAACACTGTTATCTTTGTAAAGAAAAGCATGCAGGCCATAGCTTTTCCAACACAGAATAAGTATGTTCCTGTTGTTTCAACTAAAGAAGTGATTAAAAACATTCTCACTTTCCCCAACATCTATTCCTGTTAGTCTGCCTTTGGAGAGGGAAACTGTCTTCATCTCAGGCTGCAGGAACTTTGTCTACATCATTAGCCTTGTTTATCCCTTCTGCCACTTGAATGTCTGCCCGTTTGTCATTTTCTATGAAAGAGATAAAGATGACTAAGATGCACCCCATGATTTCAAGAAACTTGTTCTTCATTTACAGAAATAAATTATGTATAAATAATTAGAATAACAGAAACAAAGAGAGATGCCTAAGTGATTGATTGGTACAGACAGGTCACAGAAGTGTCCATGAGAGTCAAGTGCTCTCACATCAGGACTACTGAATCAGAGCCTGCACTGTAAGAGTGTACATGAGTGGTTTAAATATATGTTAAAGTTTGAGAGATACAGCTGTAGACATAAGTAAGAAATACTATCTATTTTTCAGTGGAAAATCTCTAGCTCACTGGAGAAAGTGGAATTTGAGCATTAACTTGAAGAGGGAAATGCTTGGGGTAATTTTTAGTCTTGAGCGGAATGAGGAAAAGATGTTGTGACTTTTAATAGCATAATGAATCTTTTATAAGAATTGAATATCTGTGGGGTTTTTTTTTTTCCCCTTCTGACATGGCCAAACATCAGAATTTATCCTAAAGAAGCTAGCAAACAGTTGGCCAACTTCCATTAACATTTCTTTACTAATTTAGACAAAAAAATTGTTAAAGATCATAGTCTTCAGTGGATTCTAGTGAGCATTCAGAGGGCTTTATTCAAGAAGAAATAGGAAAGCATACTACCTTGGAGTCTTGTATAATGACCTTAAGGTATCCTTGTAAGTACTGAGAAAAATTATAAGGACCATTGATTGTAGCACTATAACTATTGTAGCAGAGAGCACTATAATTTTTCCAGGCTAGTGATTTTTTTCATGTAGAATTAATTATACGCTGTATCGGCTCTTTATTTTAAATGTTTAAGAAAAGACAATAGAAAAGAACATTGAAAAAGACCCAGGAAACTTCCTAAGAAAAATATTTTAGCAGTATTTGAACTCAGTAAATTCGCCTTCATGGTAGAATGCCGATAGCTGTTCCATTTCTTCTAAAATGCTAGCATTACTTTACCTGATAGGAAGACTAAATGTGAATGGACCATGTGTAGAGTAATGGCTGAAGTTGTGCTATACATGAACAGTCACTAAAATTAGATAAAATGTGCACTCCCCAGCAATCATAGCTACGTTTAAGGCAAATGGCTGTTATACTGAAGAGTGTACATTCTGGAACATTTTTACAACACGGGTTCCATCTATGGCACATGAATGTACTGTTCATGAGCCAGACTGAGAGGAGGTAGAGTGAGGAGAATGACTCAGTCTCTCTAATGGGTGTGGAAGGTAGGGCTTTTCTGTTCAAGGGGCAGTGATAAACTAAAACAGTAACAGTAATCTCATCAGCATAGGCGTGGGTTTTCCTTGTTAGAGGTAGGGCAGTGCCCAGAATAAAAGCATTTGAAAGTGAGAATTTGAGTTCTAATAGTAGTTCTTCTTGTAGTTTATAAAGTCATTTAGTCACTGTCCGTGAGGTACTGTATTGAGTAGGATTGATTAGCTGTGAATTCTCCCCACCAATTCAAAAGGAATGTAATTAACTTTGAGTTTGACTATCTGCTGTTCACCTCCATGGTGAATCTCAACTAAGGTCTACATCATTAAGTGATACTTTAGGAGAAATTAAAATTTTTATTTTATTGTGTGACAGTTTCATACATTTATGTAATAAATTTTGGCTATTTTCATAATAACTTTCCCTATCCTATTGGAACTGTTCTCAAGAATTCTCCCTTCTATGTTCATGTTTGTTTTTGTGTGTGCCTCTTTGATATTAGTTGAATTTGCTTGCTTGAGTGTGGGTTGAAGATTGTGGAGCAAGGGTAACCTATCTGTGGTTACAACACTGAAGAAAATGCTACCCCCTGTCTCAACAACCAGTAATTACCCTAGTCCTACAGGGCGAGGTGACGGGTCTTATTTCATCCATGATGAAATATCCAAGATGGGCCCAGTCTTATGGAAGTCTTTTGAAGATAGCTGTAGCTCTAGTGAGTTGAGTGCAGTGGGTATGCCATGTCTAGAAAGACATCTCTTTTGTTGAAAATCACTCCTGGCCCTACATTCTTCCCCTCTCTGTGATATTCCCTGAGTCTTAAAGGGAGATAATAATGGTTGTCCTATTTTGGTATAAGAACTCTGCTATCATTTGTTCTTGACACTTTGACCAGTTACAGATTTCTTCATTAGTACACCTGCTGCAGTAGGAAGCTTCTCTAAGGACAGTGGGGCTCAGCAGTAATCTGTCTGTGTAGGCATGAGTGCTGCTGGGCCTGAAGAGATGGCTCACCAGTCCAGAACACTTGTTGCTCCACTTCCAGCGCTCACATTTCAGGAGATCCAATTTCCTCTCCTGGCCTCCACGGGCACTGTATGCATATGATGCACATACATGCAGACACTCAAACATATAAACTTGTTTTTAAATCTTAAAAAAATAGTATTTTGAAGGCAATTTGACAGTGTGACCATAGCAACACAATAGTCCTAGGAGCTATGATAGCTCTCACCCACTGCTCATCATGGACTCTTGGCCAAGTTTACAGAAGCAGGCATGAATTTTTAGGAGGAATTTTACTTACTAAAAATGTACCTCTATTGTCTAGTATTTAATAAAATTTTATTTAAAAGTTGGCCTCTTTATACGTTTTTAACTGTTTACTTCAGATACTATAACAGTATCTCTTCCAAGAGTTAATCTTTTTATTATTATTATCTATCATCATCATCATTATTATTTTTTCCTTTTTCAAAACAGTCTCTGTGTGTAGGTAACTTGCTGTCCTAGAATTCACTTTGTAGACCAGACTAGCCTCCAACTCAGATTCATTTGCCTCTGCCTACATAGTGCTGGGATGAAAGGTGTGTACAACCACACCCAGCTAGGAGTTAATCTTCCAATTTGACAAATCTAGATTAATGTATTTTCCTGACTACTTGTAAATGCCTGGACATTATATGATATCATAAGAGTAAACCAGTGTGTTTTAAAAAGCAGCTTTCTAGTTAACAGCAAACTGCTGCAAAAGGTGAATAAAATATGAAGCAATGATGCAGTATAGATTCTAAATGTGTCTGTAAATATCTAATTTCATATTTCTCACTCATTAAAGTGTAACATAACTATTGTGAGTTAATTACCCCAGAGAGAAAAAAATTGGACATATTCAGTTCCTCTGAGTTTTATTATTGGAGTTCTGATCTGAGTATATCAAGATGTAAGTTTAAGTTAGTTGGTGACAAATCCATGCCTCTGTGACTCTTGCATTTTCAGAATTGAGAATAAATACTTACTAAAGTGGTTTCTTTGGGGGAAAAAAAGGTGCTCAAATTGACTAATATTTTAACTTTTCTAGGTAAAAGTATTCAATTATTATTTGTGTGGATGAATACGTATGTATGTATACATGTGTGTACATGTGATTGTGTGTGTGAATTTGTGTGTGTATGTAGGCCAGATGTCAGTATTGGGTATCTTCCTCAGATACTGTCTGTTTATTTTAGAAAGGGTTTTCCACTGAATCCCAAGCCCATTGATTTGGACAGACTAGCTAGACAGCAAGCCTAGAGATGCGCCTGTCCCTTCCTCCCCAATCTTGTGTAAGCACCCAGCTTTTGCAGGGTAGTGAGTCTCAGGTCTTCATATTTGTGTGGCATGCTTTACCGACTGAGCTCTATCTTCAGAATAGCACAGTTTCCCACAGTGTGTCTTAGGATCTGCTCACAGTGAATAGAAGTATAGCACTACTATGAGTGAGCTTTCAGAGACCCTCATTTTCTTTACAATTGTAGCCTGCAACATTTTAAATCGCATTACTCCCCATTCAAGGTATTCAATTATGCTTGCAATCTGGTCTTAGGATACCTTTTAGAAATAATTTGAAATATTTTTCTTTTACTGACAACTTAAAAGTATACATCCATGAATTTAAAGATGACAATTTGAGGATAGCATTTACTTACTTCAAGAGTCAGAGAATTAATTCCATATCTTTCCTCTTGTTTTTCTTTTATCCATTATTTTCCTTTTTTTCTTTCTTTCTTTCTTTCTTTTTAGACAGTGTCTTATATAACCTCAAACTTAGGATCTACCTGATTCTGTGCTGACATAACAGGCATGTACTATCTCACCTGGCACTCGGCCCACATCTTGGTTCACAGTTCAAGCACTTGTATTTTCTGTCAACTCCTCTATTTTTCTCTTAAGTTTTGAAGAATAATATGGATAGTTTCTGACCCACAGGATGGCACCAAATTTCATTATAAATGACTGTGAAGTACCATGTGGTTGCTGGGAATTGAACTCAGGACCTCTGGAAGAACATCTAGTGCTCTTAACCTCTGAGCCACCTCTCCAGCCCTTGCTCATCTTAATACACAAGCATGAGGCACTGTGAATGGTGTGAGCTTTTGAAACTTCAAAAACTACCCACCTCCTCCAACACAGCCACACCTCCTAATTCTCCCCAAACAGTTCCACCAACAGGGACCAAACATTCAAATATTTGAGCCTCTGGGGTCCATCTTATTCAAACCATGACAAATATAATTTCTCAAATACTTTGTGAATGGCAGGAAAAGGAAAGATAGAGCACTCAGGCAGGGATCAAGAATGTATTAGGGGCTTATGAGTGTGAAATAATTGGGAAGGTAAGCCTTGACAGAAGTAGAGAAGTTGGTCATTTGCATTTCTTTGTGGAAGCCTCTTTGTAGTTCAGGACCTTAACCAGCGCTAGGGTCCTTCATGTGGAAATGTCACAGGAACGTCCAGGGAACTCCTAGGCAGCAATGTTGTCAAACAGTGATTATAAGGTATTGGGTGTCAGAAGATTATATGTTTAAAAAAAAAAAAAAAAAAGCATTTGGCAAATGTGTGCTTACTGTGTGTGTTTGTGAGTGTTTTCCATTCTGTGCTGATCTGACTCAGGTAAAACTTCCTAACTGAGTTGTTGGTAATATTTATTTCCTCAGCTTTGGCTCAGTTGCTTCTGCTGGGTGTAGGATTCTTAGTCAAATTAGTAGTATGCTGGCAGTCTCAATTAAAAATATTCTCAGGGTATAAAAGACTGTCAGATGAAATGCGAAAATATGGTGGTAGTGATTTAAAATGTTAAATCACAAGACTTCCTGCCATGTTGTTTCAACTCTTGATAGCAATACATTCTCATGGTGTAGAGAAGCATAATGGGGAAAAAAGTGCCTTTACCAGCCACCTAACACATTTTAACCTAACCCTTTCCAGTTGTTTTGTGTGATTTGAATGTAGCTTAGATAATTATTTTCCTATTTTGGAAAATCAAAAGCTAGATTCCTATTTAGTCCTGTTATAAAGAGGCAGTAGATTACTGATTCTTGGAAATACAGAAAGAAAAGCATTGCATGGCTCTGTTCCTGAGCAGATGTGAATAAACGTCTACTTTTCCTTGGAAGAACCAATGAGAAATGAAAATAAGGACAGCACTAAAGTCCACCTTGGTGAACTAGTGAGTTTTTAGTGGGCTTACTTATGGGTATAAAAGTACCTGTATATACCTGTATATAAAAACTTGAGGACCTCACAAAAGCTGAAACCCTGGGACTCTGCATGACCTGCAGGCAGCTTAATAGGGCTAGTCTCCTCTGCTGGTTTGTCTCTAGCTAGCTAGCTCATCTTGTTGGAGTGCCCCCCATCAGTGCTTACTGCTATATAGGCATGGGGAGGGAGAGTGGTTTTAGGAACATCTGAAGCTTTTGAGGTAGGTGTTTCTGGCCTGAGTTTTAAGGAGCTTTTCTGTAAGATGGAATGTCATCTTACTTTAGAACATCCTGATTTATAGCTTCTTCCCACCAACATGGAAAGTTTTATCTCTAATGAAATTGCTATAGGACAAAAGATACCCACGTGTGTATAGGTAACCTTCGCCTACCATTTGGAAATGGATGCTACTTTACCTACCTAGTTCAGTTACTTATTATTTTTCCCTCCAATTTCTCAGCTGTTAGATGGGGACAAGAAATCATCTGTAAGGTCCTAGTGAACAAGTGAGTTAATGAATGTGCCTATAAGCTTGTAGAAGCTCTTCTAGCTTCTGTCACATATTGAGCACTCAGTAAATACTGTTAAGATGAAGGAGTCAGGAAATAAATACCTGTCTAGTTTCATTAAAATTATGTGTACTGAATTAGTAAGGTCTCATGACTAGTTTCCAGTGCCTGTGGTCTTCTGATCCTATTCACTATTCCTATAAAAGGTTAGCCCTGTCATTATACCACCCATTGTCATTTGTTAACAAATGATAACTTAGAAGTGTTACACTAAGTGTGTAAATTATCTGCCAACCTCTATTTTTAACTGTACCCAATTAGTATTGTACTTAAATTCCTTGTATAATAATGAAAACAGTATATAAAGATAATTGTTTATTTTTTAAAGAGTGTCAGTTTCAGAATTATTGGAAACCTAGGTTTTTTTTTTTTAAATCTATGTTCTGTCATAAATTTAGACAAATCATGTGGTTTATTTGAGTATTATTCATTCAGCAGTATTTTTATCTTTTAGTATATGCTAGACAATAATAAACCTTTTCTCATTTATAAAACTGTCATATCACGATTCCTGCTTCAGCTTCAGTGTTGTAATTTGTAAAGAGAAACTATATATTATAAACTGTAAAAATAAGTTACTGGGGCCAGTGAGGTGACTCAACCTTTACTTTGTTTGTAAGGCAAAGGTTACCAAGAGGAAGCTTGTCAAACCCATGGAACCATTGTGAAACCCAGAAAGCACTCTTGGGGCAGTTAGTTCTTGTGCTGATCAACTCTCTGTGAGTCTGCCATTCTTTGACCCTCCAAAATAAGTGAATGGATGAGACCTTTTATTTATTTATTTAGTCTGATTCTAAATTGTAGTGGTTTCATAAAGCACTTATCAACTTGTCTCTTTCCTCTGGTACTTTGGACATAATTTTATCAAAATAGTGAAAAATGTAATTATGATTGATAGAAAAGAAAATCTTACTAGATATGTGGTTCTTTTACTACAGAAGCAGGTGAGTTTCTGTAAGTGGAAGTGGGGAGGCACTTTACTCTCTTCTGTTTGAAAGGTATCATTAGCTCCACACAGAACAACTTTGTCTGTTACTTGAGCATTTGGAGTCATTCAGAAGTCTGTCTGCTGTAATCGACATAAGGTTTATGGAAAATGATGATTCTTTAAAAATGAGGCATCTCTATTTGAATTTGGTAAAGGAAGAGAAGGTAATTACTTGAGACTTGTCACTGAAAAGATGAAAAAACTAAGTGTGGAAGATTTTAAATGGCTGGTTTACAGTTTCATTTGCTCTTGTAAGCTCAACTGCCCTACAAACCAGTTACCCTTAAGTATTGCTTCCTGAGTGATATCAACTTATTTATACAGAAGCGTGTACATGTATAGTCTTTACTACTTTTAGTAAAATTTGACCATTAAGCAAATTTGTTTATAAGTCCAATGAAAACTGGTATAAAGCTGAATATGGTGGTCTATGTTTATAATCCATCAGTTAGGATTTTGATGCAGGAAGATGGAGTGATCAAGGTTAGCCCTGAATTATAAACTAACAGCGAAGAAAAATCCCAGTACATAGTGGTACCTTCTAAAATTCCAACTCAGAGAAAAAGAAAGGGACCACATGTAGGAGCTGGAGGAAAGACAAAGGAGGTCATGTAGACACTGCCCAGAGCTGCTTTTCTTTACTGTGGCATCTTTTTACTAATTTTAATGTATGTAAGCATCGCCTCTCCACAAATTAGAATAGCTGATGTTTTTCTTTATTGGTTGTTTGCAGTTTGGGGTACTTCTGTCCTGTACATGAAAGACAGTCAGACACAGTTTCCTGATTTCTTTGTTAGCTGGTAGAAAGCAAAGGCAAACAAAAAACAATTTTAGCAGTGCCAAAAAATGTAAAAGAATACACCAATGGCAAACACCAACTTCATATCTAGGAAAAGAAGCACTCACTGATGTGTGGGCAGATTGCAATGTATATATGATGTACTTTATTACAATAAAAACAGTGCAGTGTGTGAAGGCTCAAACCTATGATCTAACACTTTAGGAGGCTGAAGCAAGAGGATTGTTTGGGCCGAATAGATCCAGGACAACCTGGGTAACAAAGTTTTGTTATGTGTCTCGCCTGTGGTTAGGGAGGGAAGGCTTGTCAAAGCCATGGAGCCATTGTGAAACCCAGAAGGCACCCTAGGAACAGTTGGTTTTTGTGCTGATCTACTCTCTGTGAGGCTGTCATCCTTTGACCCTCCAAAATAAGTGAGTAAGTGAAATCCCTGACTCTTCTAAGTACTGGAAAACTTGAATCCTTCTGATTTTTATTTCATGTGTTGATTAAATAAGGGAGTACATGAAGTCCTTAATAATGCTTGAACTTTATTCTGATATTTGAAAACTTCCCATTGAATAAATATCTTGTTTAGGGCTGCCATACATCTAGGTGACAAGCATTCCAAATATCAAGTGGTAATTGAGATCTCGTAAAGTTTAGTTTCAGTCAAGAAAAAGTGGATTGAAGAATAAATTCTGTGTAACAAAGCCAAAACTTTGCAAGGAGAATGTGCTAAATTATACAAATTAGAAATTTTAAATTCAGTAATCAGATGATTTTCAAAGTAACTCATACTTAAATTACAAAAATAGATACTGAATTATTCTTCATTTCTGAATATGAATTCTCATAAAAGTCTTTAATTGCATTTATAATTGTTCCATACAATTAGTTGAGGTTATGACTAAACCACAATTTAACCATCTGGTGATTTGATGCAGCCTTTAAGTTGAGGACCGGGAGGCAGAAAGAAGTTTTTGCTGCTAACTCTGACATCATCATGTAATCTTTGAACATGTACTTCTTTGCCACAGATATATCTCTTTGTCCACAGATATATCTATGACTGCGCCTTAATATTCTGATCTATTGGAGTTGCTGAGATACTTATCTCAGTGGAATTTGTTTTGATTCATCCCTACACTAAATACTGCCTCACAAAGAATCATTTTCATATATTGGAAAAATATGCAGCATCAGAAGTTTTATCTTGACCAAGCTGAGGGAAAATTTGGAAAATACAGAAAATTTGCCTGTGAAAATTTAGTGTTACCATTTCACAACAGAGGGTTTCAATTTATTTTTTAAAAGGTGATTCAGAATAAGTAAAATACAAGGACTGGAAAGATAGATAGCTCAGCAGTTAAGAATACTGGCTGCCCTTGCAGAGAACCCAGGTTTGATTTCCAGCACTCACACAGTGGCTCACAGCTGCTTATAACTCCTATTCTAGAGGATCTGTGACCTCTTCTGACCTCCACAGTGACCAGGCACACATGTGGAAAACAAATATACATGTAGGCAACACATTCATATACTAAAAAGAAAGAAAGAATTAACATTTTTACAAAGCAGTCTGATGTATAAACACAATTAAAAGTTTTTCAAAAGCACTTAACATTACTAACATGCTTTTTGTTACTGTTGAGTGTAACTCTAGGGGATTAGTATCATAACACATTAATGTGTTCAAATCTGAATTCAAAAAGTAGTGCTATAAAGAGTATTATATACTTTGTTTTAGTTAAGGTTTCTATTGATGTGACAAAACACCATGACTGTAAACAACCTGGGGAGGAATGGGTTGTTTTCAGTTTACTACTCTCAGGTCATGCTCCTTCACTGAGTAAAGTCAGTTAAAGGAACTTGAGGCAGGTGCTGAAACAGAGGCTGTGGAGAAAAGTTTACTTTCTGGCTCACTCTCCATGGCTTCTCAGCCTGTTTTCTTAAAGAACCCTGGACCACCAGCCCAGGGGTGGCACCACTCACAGTGAGCTGGACTCTTTGACACCAATCACCAACCAAGAAAATACACTGTCAGCCAATCTGGTGAGGGCATTTCTCAGTTGAGGGTATCTCTTCTAAATGACTCTAGTTTGTGTCAAGTGTAAGCCAGCCAGCACATAATTACTAACAGTACTAATAAAAAATTTTTTACAGAGTCTCATTTGTAAGCTATAAGAAATGTGATTCTATCATGCTTTTAAGATATCCCCTATTACTAAAAATCCCAAGGTTTTGGAGGATTAATTTTTCTAGAAAGGTTTGTGTTGCTTAGTGTTTCAGGTGGTCAGGATCTGGATCAGGTGTTTCAAGATTTTTGGCCTCCTAGTCAAAGAATTGAAATAGAGGCTCACACAGACTACAAACTGTAGTTGAAAGTTTCAGTCCCATCAACAACTTTCAAATAAATACCCAGCAGCTACTTCCCCAATAATTGATTGGGAGACCAAATATTACTTAAAAATGCTCGGCCATTAGCTCAGGCTTGTTTACTCAGCTAACTTTTACACTTTTAAGTTAACCTATATTTTTATTTATGTTTAGACACATGGCTAGGTACCTTTTTTCATTAAGGCATTCTCATCTTGCTTCCTCTGTGTTTGGCTGGCAACTCTTGACTCCACCCTTCCTCCTTCCAGAATTCTACTCTGGTCACCCTGTCTGGCTACTGGTCAGTGTTTTATTAAACCAATTCAAGTGACAGATCTTTACAGTGTTCAAGAGCATTATCCCACAATAACAAATTAGCTGAGAAACCTTATTTAAAGCAAATCTATTTTTAAAAAAGGTCATATATACTGTATGGGAGACCATAAAAGTGAAGATACTTAAAGGCCTCCGGGTACAGCCTTGAGTCTCTTTTTGTGGGTGTAAAAGAAGGAGCCTGAGTTTTTTATTTATTTATTTATTTTTAGGAGACCCACCACCCAGCTCCCAAACAAATCACTCATGGAGGCTTATTCTTAATTATAAATGCCTGACCTTAGGTTGGCTTGTTTAACTTCCCAGCTTTCTTTAACTTAAATTATCCTATCTTTTGCCTCTGGGCTTTTCCTTTTCTGTTCCTGTATACCTGTATACCTGTTACTTACTCTGTGTCTGCTGTGTAGCTGTGTGGATGGCCCTTGGAGTCCTCCTTCTTCTCTGACTACTTCTTTCTTCTTCAGGATTTCTTCTATTTATTCTCTCTGCTGGCCAGCCCTGCCTATCCTTTCTCCTGCCTTGATATTGGTTGTTCAGTTCTCTATTAGACCATCAGGTGTATTAGACAGTCAAGTAACACAGCTTCACAGAGTTAAATAAATGCAACATAAACAAAATAACACACTTTAAAATAATATTCTACAACAAGTGCATATTGACTAGTTCTATGTCAACTTCACATAAACTAAAGTCATTGGAAAGGAAGGAACCTCCATAAGACCCAGTGGTAAGGCTTTTTTTCCCCCCTTTATTTTACATCCTGACTACTCTCCTCCTGGTCTATTCCTCCTACTTCCCCTTGGGCCTGCCTCCATCCACTTATCCTTTTTTATTCAGAAAAGTCCTAGCTTCTTATGGGTATTATTAAAGCATGAAATATCAAGTTGCACTAAGACTAAGCACCTCCCCTCATATTAAGGCTGGATAAGGCAACCCAGTATGAGAAATAGGGTCTGAAAAGCTAAGAGTGAGACAGATCCCGCTCCCACTGTTTGGAGTCCCACAGGAAGACCAACTTGTATATAGAAGACTATACAACTGTAACATATATGCAGAGAGCCCAGGCCAGTCCCATGCATGCTCCCTGGATGTTGATTTAGTCTCTGAGCCCCTGTGACCCCGCGTTAGTTGAATCTATGAGCTTTCTTGTTGTGTCCTTGAATCTTTCCTCCCCTTCTTCTGCAGGATTCCCAGAGCTTGGCCTAATGTTTGACTGTAGATCTGTGTATCTAGTTCTGCTGGATGAAACCTCTCTGCTAAAAACTGGGCTAGGCATCAGTGTATAAATAAGTATAGCAGAATA
The DNA here is from genome assembly GCA_033318265.1 of Phyllotis vaccarum. Lineage (NCBI taxonomy): Eukaryota > Metazoa > Chordata > Mammalia > Rodentia > Cricetidae > Phyllotis > Phyllotis vaccarum. The sequence continues at coordinate 89,022,380 of JARWLC010000005.1, read as the reverse complement.
TCATTAGGAATCATGTAATCTCTCTCTCTCTCTCTCTCTCTCTCTCTCTCTCTCTCTCTCTCTCTCTCTCTCTCTCTCTCTCTCTCTCTCTCTCTCTCTCTCTTTGCCAGTTGGTTCTATTCTAGTTCTCTGGGCTGTCTAGCCTCTGGGTCCATTTACTCCAGGCAGTATCAGGTGTCTCAAGCTAGACCAGTCATTGGTTGGCCACTCCCACAATCTCTGTGCCACCCTTAGCCCAGCACATCCTATAAGCAGGATGTGGCTAGGCTGGGTTGGTGTTCCAGTCGCTCCACTGGAAATATTTCCTGGTCACAGGAAATGGCCAGTTCAGGCTACTAGTCTCAGCTGGGGTAGCTCTTGTAGATTCCTGCATTAGGTTTCTATCTTATCTGGAAATGCCCCCCCCTTTCCCTGTCATCTTTATCAGTACTCTCCTCTCCAACACCTCCTTCACACCTGATCCCTCACATTATCATCCCCATCCACCCCAGTCCACCCACAAAGTCTATTTCCCCTTCCCAGGGAGATTCAAGCATCCCTCCTTGAGCCTTCCTTGTTACCTTACCCTTTCTTGGTCTGTGGATTGTAACATGGTTATCCTTTACTTCACAGCTAATACCCACTTATGAGTAAGTATATACCATGTTTGTCTTTTTGGGTCTAGGTTTTCTTAATTTTTTCCCTACTTCCATCCATTTGGTTTGATGGAGGAGGGCCCATCCCATTGTGGGTGGTGTTATCCCTAGGCTGGCAGTCCTGAGTTCTATTTAAAAAAAAAAAAAAAAAAAAAAAAAAAGGCCAGCTGAGCAAAGTCATGTGGGCAGGCCAGTAAGCAACACTCCTTTATAGCTCCTGCATCAGCTCTTGCCTCTAGGTCCCCTGCCCTTCTTGAGTTCTTTTCCTAATTTTCTTTGATGAATTGTGATGTGGAAGCTTAAACCAAATAAATCCTTTTCTCTCCAAGTTTCTTTGGTTATGGTGTTTCAGCACAACAGTGGTGACCCTAACTGAGAGAGACTGTGTAGTTTGGGTGATTCTCTGTTTTGTTCATATATTCATTTTTCCCCTGCACATGTCCCACCTCCATAATTCATCTGATTTCAATTATATCTATGCTCAGTTATGCCTAGACATCTGATGGAATGTAGAGAATCTTCTTTAAAAATGGACTTGAATGGCACAGTTTGCCTTGCTGTGCCACCAACCAGTTCAGCCTTTTATTTTTCTAACTGGATTCATTAGGAATGCACTTAAAGTAGAATCTGTCTAAATTTGATTGTTGCTAAAGATAGAAAAACATTATTATTCAGAGATGGGAGTTATATGCAACCCAATACAGGTGGGCTTGTGGAGGTTCAGAGGTTGCTAGATGTGTTATTTGGAAGAGGGGCGTGTGTACATTTTATGTGCAGCTGAAGGAACTAGGCTAACAAGTACTTTATTGTATGTGTTTGTGTGTGGGTGTATGTGTGTGTGTGTCTGTTGTATTAAGTTTCTGGCCTGGACTTTCCCACCTGGCCCCATGGCCCGGACCCACAGTCCTACAGAAACATACAGACGCATATATTAATTACACTGCTTGCTAATTGACCTGGGGCCCAGGCATATAACTTGCTAACTCTTTATTTTACCCTTAAACTAACCTATGACTCTTATCCTGTTCAGCCATGCGGCTCAGTACCTTTCTCAGAGCAGCGTAGTTGCCCTTGCATCTGTTGATTTCTCCACTGGTCTCTGTGGCATCTCTGCCCTGTTTTTCCTGTTCCCAGAGTTTTCTCAGTTTGGTAGCTCCGCCCACACTTCTTGTCTGCCTTCAGCCAATCAGTGTTTTTATTAAACTTTTTGGTGGGGCAATTATTTACAGTGTAATTATACAAGCCCACTGTGTGTGTGTGTGTGTGTGTGTGTGTGTGTGTGTGTGTGTGTAAGCAAAATCTCATAGAATCCAAGCCTAAACTATCTTTTGTGTCTGTCTCATTAGAACCAAGTATTTAAGGTGGATTATCATGCTGACTAATACAACTTTGGTTAACATTTTCTACTTGGTTGTAAATTACCCTATGGTCTGTTGGGTATTGCCCATATCATATTTAGTCACACAGAAAGGAGTGTTTGAAGAAGTACTAGACTGTCTGTAAAATTATCTTGAGATATAGAGGAAAGTAGTGAAAGTAGCTTTTAAAATAGTTTGAAAGGACATGAGAGTGCTGGAGAGATGGCTCAGTGATTAACAGCATGTACTCATCTTTCAGAACCCACATTAGGCAGCTAGCTCCCAACCGCCTATAATTCCACCTGCAGAGGACCTGACATATCTGGCCTCCAAGTGCACATGCACATACGCAGACAAGCACACATCTATATAGTTAAAAATAAATGTTAAATAAAAAGTTTTGCTCTAAAAAGGGACAATAAGAGACTAATTTTATTAATTATACAAATGGGTATGTTCTTAAGCACTTATAACAAAGTATTGAATTCTCTTATTTTGTCATCTCATGGATAGATAAATTTTGAGATAAGCTCACATATGCACAAGTAGCTTCTTTTTTTTTCTGTGGACCTTTTAAAATGTAGATTTAGAAAGTGCCAGAAAGCTACAGTAAGTTGGGAAGGGTCTCTCAACCTGTATCCGCTTATAGCTTTGAAGATTATTTGGGAAGAAGGTCTTTATGGTCCTTAATTAAGGCTCTTTAGAATCATTCTAGATGTAGGGAAGGTCCTATCTCCAGGGCTTGATGTTCTCATGAGAAGAAAAGAGGGCATAGAGAAGATGAGAAGACCGAGGTGATTATCGTGATGCATCTCTGAAAACTAAGAACTATCGGCAGCCACTGGAAGAGGCAGTGATGGTTCATCTCCAAGAGCTATGGGAGAACAGTGGCCTTGCCAGCACCTTGATCTCAGACTTCTAACATCTAGTTTTATAAAATAATACATTTGTTTTAAATATCTGTGTTTTTGCTAATTTGTCATGGCAGTTGTAGAAACTAATATAGAGACAAAGGTGCATTAGTTCATATTTAAAACCCCTGTAAATTTATGGATTTATTTGGTACAGTTCATGTACCACTTAAAAAGAAGTCCTGAATCATTGCAGTCTTTTCACATGATAATGACCTTGCACCTGACAATCCTAAGACTACTAGAAAGTAATGAAAAGCTTACCTTACCTTGGGAATGCCTTTCTTTTTGCTCCCCTCTTCTCCCTTGGCAGGTTTAAATTGTATTCCATTTGTTTCCTTTGTTCTAAGCATGGTACTTGTTGTACAATATTTGCTATAAGATTGATTTGATTGAACAACATTCAGTCCTAGGCATTTTACAATTCTACGAGATTTAAAAATCAGTCTTATTTAAAGTAGAGACGTTTATCAGTGACACTGTGTGGCTAGAAAAGAAGGCACATTGTGAATATCGTGTTGGGCACTAGAGTGCAGATGAGAAGATGATAGTGCTATAGACCTCTCCCAAAGCCACGTCAGAAAGATAGAGGCTCGCTGTAGAGACTATCAACTATAAGAGATGCTGCACCTACCACCTACCAATACATTCTATTTTTACACGGAGAGACGAGCATGGTTGGTTCTGTGTGTGAGATCAGACACACACTATAAGATGCCACACCAAAGAGTTTTCAGGGGAGTTGCTGGGCTGGTACAAGGGAGAGAAGCAGAAGAGAGAGAGGCTTTCACATGGTGTCTCCTTTTAAGAGAATTGGTGGGCACAGATTTACATAATCATGCCTAGGGCGTACCCTCCGTTTTTGGTGTGTTCTGCCAGTGCCATGTTACCGCGTGGCTGCTATATGCTAGGAAATTTACAAGTGTTATTCTCCTACTTCTCAGTGAGTGAAATTACTACAACAGTTTCAATGAACATTTTGCTTTTAGACACTGAAACAACAGTTTTAGATACTCTTTGTAGGCTGGACAGTTTCTAAATGGAACTCTCTCAGAGATCAGGTGATCAGTGTAAAAGTCACAAAGATCTACTTTGTCATTTATGGTTTTCAGTGTCATGAGATATAAAGGCAGCACTGAAATGGAATCATGAGCTCCAAAGATTTACTCAGTTATAAATTCTATTGCTGCTGAATTTCCCTTCATGTCTCTTATCAGCTCTTCAATTCTCACCAGCCTAGATGAGTCAAATATCAATTATTCAAAATTGCAAATGCCAAGGGAATAGCAAGGTTTGGAGTGTTCTTTTACCTCTTCTACCATCTTTGCCCTCTGGTTGCTGTGTCAGAGCTGATAGGAAAATCCAATCCATTCATTTTAAAGTGTTATCTTACAAAACTGAGCATACCTGTCTCTTCTATTTGCCAATTACAAGCCTGTCCTGGACAGCTTACTATCTACCTGCCTTTAACTTTACGTTCTTGGCCATGCAGAGCTTACTGGATATCCACATTCTGTCTTTCAAGAGTTTGCTACTTACCTGGGGAGATTTTCATCAGCACAAGGATCAGTCACTGTGTAGGTTAAAAAGACACAGTAGTTTCTGTGCTGAAGTAAGTAACAAAACTTGACTGTGAAGTTCTAGTACAGCATCATTGAAAATGAAGGTTAGTTGGCGCCATAACATGATAAACTTCGGACTTCATCCTCTGTAAACTTCCTTAGAAATGGAAGTGTACGGAGCTACAAAATGCATCATTTGCTAAAGATGAATAAATATAACAGGCATATGCAGAACAATATGTATGGAGGAACATAAGAATTAGCTAACGCAATCACTGATCCACCCAAAGTCTTCCTGTATATCAAATGACCTTTCTAAAATAAAAGCCTAGTTCACATTGGAAAGTCATTTTTTTAAAAACCATAAAAGTTAAAGAAAAATGCCAGAAATAAAACTAAATACGCCCATTGTGTCAGTGACCATAGCAGGTATAACTGATCTATTACAACTTTTTAGGTTAAAGCACAAAGTACAACTTAACTCTTCTTTTCAGAAAACATACATACTTATAAAAAGGTGTTCCCAAAATATTGGAAGTAAAAAAGCAAATATGAGAAAGGCAAAGGTCATTTAGCAGTGAATAAAGAAAAGGGCATCTTAAAAAGGTAAAGGTACAGTTTTACGGTGTAAAATTTACTGTATGGTTATGAAAACACAGAATTTTAAAAGTAATAGATTAATACTGTAGGTGTGTGTAGTAACAGAGTCATAGGATGTTGTAATGAACATATTTCTACCCTAGAACACAATACAATGCTTAGGAATAAGGAGTTAGAGAGTCCAAGGATCATTCTAGAACTGAGTTTGGAAAACAAGCGCCAGACACTGTACTCCACAATATATGCTTAGCAGTGAAGTAAAGGCTTTCTTTGGCATGGGTTGGAGATATTTTTTTCCACATTTTGTAGTGTAGAATTATATGCATTAACAGTAAAAACTTGCAAGAAGGATTAAAGGATTTGTTACATAATTAAGGGGAAAAAAAGGGCCTATTTAGTATAAACTTTGAATTTTTCTTTAAAAGGCTAAGTAAAAATAGGATATTTCCAAAGTTTAGTATTAATAGACATGTGCATTCTATTTCACTCACTATAAATGTTTGCTGTCCTTCCTTCCTGGTACCACTTCTCCAACCCTTCCTTATCTTTCAAATACTGACTTCCTGTTCCAGATCCATTTCTTACCTACCTATGGGGAGCCCAAATGAAGTTAGCATGCCATTTTTTTTTTTTCACATAAAATTCCATTTTCTAGTACTAGGTGCTTGCTTATTTTTTCTTGGTGTTATTTTACATGTTCTCTATATTCAGTATTGTACACCAATGGACTTGGATAGGTCAAATACTTCCTGTTATTAATCACTTCACAGGTGATTCTGCTTCTCATTGTATCTTACAATTAAGCATGATATTGACTTGTCTGACTTTTAATGGTAAGGTTGTTCAGGAATACCATTCAGTTTTTCTATGTTAAATTGACTAAGTCTTACTGAAGCGTGGCAAAAAGGTTTATTTTGGCTGACGGTTTTAGATGTTTTGGTCCACCATGGGTTAGCCTTCTTGCCTTCCTGTCTGTTGATGAACTCATTATGGGCAGCTGAGAAACAAAAGGCACGGGAGGGAACAATACCTTACTGTCCTCTCCATCATGCCTTCCTGTGAAATTCTCCACCTCCCAGTGGAGCCATAGTCTGTCAAGCAAGCCTTCCTGGCCTTTGCGGAGATTTTAAATCCAAACTGTAACACTTTTGGGGAAAAAATACGGTGTGGCTCAAAGAACAGTTAGAATTTTCTCTTGGCACATACTTGCAAATGTTTTTCTAGAATATAACTTGAAAGAACAGTGCTGCATACTAATTTGGAGACCACTCTACAGTGAACATCGTCTCCTCACTAACAACACCCTAATCTCCAGATTAAAATACACCTAAAGGGTGTATGCAAGAAAAGAATTCAGTTGTGATCTTGACTTTTCTCCAACTGGCAAGTTGCTCAAAGTTTGTGTTCTAGAAGAACAAAATGTGATTTTTTTTTTAAGAAAATAATTCTTTGCACACATTAAAACTCTTATCCCCAGCCATGAAAGTAATTTTATATTAGGAACATTCCCTCTGAAATTCAGAGAACTACTCTGTCTTCTCGTTAGTTCAGTTCACCCCATATTTAGATATAGTGAAAACAAACAACAGATGACACTAGTTTTTTGTTGGAAACCCATGTGTGATCAAACAGGAGCTTTCTTTGTATTTGCCTATGGCTGTTTTATTGGTTAAATTTGAGATTGGGATTATATTATTTATATCTGAATTTGGGTGTGTTAGAAGGGGGTAGGTAAAAAAATAAACCTTATCTTTCCTAATACCTGCATGTGTTTCAGATAATGGAGAATGCTTTTTATTGTTCTTATGCTTGTTCATAAATGCAGATTGCTTCTGATAGTGCCCAAATAGGTTTGCTTGATACTGCAAGAAGGTTATATTACTGAGCAAGCTAAGGGTTAAAATAGCTTCACAGTTTTAGATACTTGGTCCTCTTCTTCCTTTCTCTTTGAACTCACAGTTCATTCCAGTGCTCTTGAGGATACTAACAGTTTGAGATGTGCCTTGATTGATATCCAACGTCAAGGCCCTTAGTTCCTGTCAGCCTCAGCTTCTTTTCTCCAGGGGCCTTTCAACATCTAGCTCCTTACAGTCAACTGCAAACCTTTTATGCTTTTGTTGTCCAGCAGCTTAATGCAAAACTGAGAGCAAGAGTATGCTGACATTGCAGTCAGAGACGTGGCCTCTCGGGACAAGGAGCAGCCTGGGTTCTAGGACATTAGGACTTCAGGTGCTAGGCTGACTGTACATATGGATTAGAAATGCAAGAGAGCTATTGCTTGCCACATCACTTATTTCTTGCTATAAGAGCCATAGCAAGTACCCTGTAAAGGATTTTGAGAATCTTCTACAAAAGGCAAGCAACTGAAAACTAGCGAATGAACACTAAGCCATCACTACAGAATGTCTGATGGACATAGTGCCCATTGACAGCAAAAATACCACAGGGAGAAAACATTCTCTATTCAAGCTTTTTATGCCAGTAATTTGATGCAGAAAATATCCTTTCAAATTATTTTTAAGAAGACAATATACTTTTCAAAAATAACATATTTCTAATAAAATTACAGATTTTTCTTATTTTTGAAGTCAAGTAATCTACATGTCACTACAGAATTATCAAACACTTGCTGATTATGTTCATATTTGAGGGCTCTAATCTTTGTACTGAGTTTTAAATGAATGAATATGCTTTTCACCAGAGTAAAGCTTTGTTCTCTAAAACAGTGCATCATAAACTTTAGTGTGTATAGGAATCATCTGGAGGTCCTATTAAAATGAAACTTTGTATTCATTAGGCCTTGGCTGGAACCGTACACACATACTAATGCTGCAGGGTTAAGGGCCACTCTGAGCAGTGAGATTTTAGGATATTGGACTTTAAACAAACAAATGCATCAGAAATGCTTCTTGTTTTGTAAACTCACTGATTATAAGATGTTCTAGTGAACCACTTAAAGCCTAGAACACATTCATGAGTGTGGATCTCACCAGCAGAAAGGATATTTGATGATAGCTACTTTTGCTTAATGGATTATTAGCCCTAGGCCTTCAACTGCCATTTCATTTTTCTTACCTTACAGGTACAGTATAGTTGTTGGGTTTCTACTGACTAGTGTAATTGAGCTATTCTCTTTTTGGTAATGATTTACTGATGAGTCTGTTTATTTTTCCTCAGCTTCATTAGGGTATAGCCAGCAAATAAAGATTGCATGTATTTACAGTTTACATTGTAATGTTTTGATATATGTATAAATTATGAAATTATTAAATCAAACTAATTTCCATATCCATCAACTTACCTAGCCTTTGTGTATGTGTGTGATGTGATTATTTGTGATCTAATTGCTTAGCAGTTTCAGGTGCCGTATTATTAACTCTAGACACCATGCTGTGTGGTAGGTCTTAGTTGATGGTCTGTGTGTTAGAATATCAGGAACCATGCCAAAGCATGTAAGGGAACTAAAAGGAGGTATTACTGGGGACTCAGGGCAGCTATTGAGCAGAGATGCAGAGGGCTTCTGTGATGGACCAGGCACATAGTTTCTGATGTTCGTTCTACGTCTCCAAGTTTTCACCAAGCATCATGTTTTTTTCTGTCAAATAATTAAGTCCAAATTGTCACATTTCTTCTTTAATCGTATTCTAAAACTTGCTAAAAATATTTGTTGGCTATTTTTCTTTACCTCTTTCTCCTATTTCTCATCTAAGAATAATGTTGATTTTTCTGTAGAAAGTATTCTAGGAGTTCACATGAAAGAAATGAATCACCATGAAGGAAGTCTTCATAGAAAGGTAGCTTTTGACTTGGATACCAACAACTGGGTAGTGTTTTCTAACTGTTCCAACGAGCAAAGCGTGGAAGCAGGAGAGCAGTGAGATGTATTTTAAGAATTGCAGCTACTGTAAACTTCGCGTTTTTGAATCTATAACTTAAAGGGTCTGAACTGCTGTGAGTGACTTTTGGAAAGGTCATATAGAAGTTCTGAGTTGTTGATTTTATTCTCTTGAGCAGAGCCTGGTGTTGCCAGTGTACGGGGTGGCTAGTGATTGGCTTAGCAGTCCCGTTCCCTGTTCCCTGACCTCTTCTGTTCATTCTTATCTCACTCTGTCCTTGTTTTAGGGATATATGAGGAGGCAATGCTTCCTGCTTTAGGACTGCTAAGAGCATTGTACATTCCTTTCAGCTACTAAGGGCCTGTCACAGTGACTGGATAGAACTTTTTGCCTAAAAACTGCCTATAGACAGATCTCCAAGGATAGCATGGTCTACAGTTTGAGTTCCAGGACAGGCAGGACTATTACACAGACAATTTTTCCTGTCTGGAAAAACCAAAACCAAAACCAAAACCAAAACCAAAACCAAACCAAACCAAACAAAAACTGTCTATAGAGGAAAAGAGTTGGTATTAACTATATGAAACTCCAAGACAACAGGCTTAATCTGGTGTTTCTTAAGAAAGCTAGAGTTTATTTATATTTGATATGTGTGTGTGTGTGTAGAATGAATATGGATGAATATGACTTGAGACAGGATCTCACTGTATAGCCTAGGCTGTCCTAAAGCTGGTGATCCCCCTGCCTAAGATTCCAGGGTATAGGGATTACAAATTGTGCTGTAGGATGTACATGCCCTAGAGGCTTCTAGGAGTCTGGAGGCCAGCCTAGCCTCAGCCAATTCAAACTGGGTATAGCTGGTGCCTAAAGACATGGGTTCCTATCACTTTCTCATAAGCCAACCTGGGTTTAACATGAAATGACCTCAACCATGCCACAGTTGCAGATAACAGCAAAGCACCCCCCCCCCAGTGTATTTAAGGCTTTCCTCTCTGTCAATAAAATTGGACTTGCTTGTTTCAGCTAGTCTCCAAACACTGGGTCATCATCTCCCACCTTCTTGCCCCCTCCCCCAAGGGGAACTAGCAGGGCCCTGAGCATAGAGCAACCCCAACAACATCTGGCACCAACCAGGTACACCCAACAATGTGCTCTTCATCCAGTCAGAATATATGGTCACTAACTTAGTTCATTTTAGTTGGAGCATAGGGTATCAATGATAAGTAGTAAGCTATAATTCCAGAAGGAAGGTGTAGCTAAGAGTTAGACTTCTGTGCTGTAGGCATAAAACTCTTGGAGGTTTGCTGTCAGAGGAATTGCTACACAGGAAGCCCTATTCAGAAAGATTAGTCTGGCCTTCATGGGAGATACTCAATTTAGAGACTGTCATAATAATTCCCATTAAGAATATATTTGCATGGAAACTTCTGGTAATATTGAAGTAGGAAATTACATTTATTTAAGTTATGTACAATTCATGTAAAATTATTTAAAATAATTCATCTTTAATATTACTGTTGATTTTTTTTCTTGATTCCAGAGAAGGTGCTGATGGTTTAGTGCCCCTTTCAAAAAGAGAGACAGCACTGAAGCCTAGCACTGGACGCCAGAGCACTTGCATGTTCAGTAGTGAAGACAGATTATATTATAACAATTACAACAAGTATTATAACAATTAAAATTTGATGCCATATTGAGAGAGTGATTAATAAAGTATTTTCCAGATTTATCCTTGAAATACTTGACTTTAGCATGCTAACAACATTTCAGTGTGATAACTAATCTAGAGAGTTTAGTTTCCAGGTAACTCTTACTGACTTTGACTACTTTTTCAGATCTTTTTCCATTCCCACACATTCACCAACTGGGCTATTGAGAAAGGAAAGCCATTTCTACAAAGAAAACCATCTTAAAGAATGACTGTGTGGTGGTTTAGAGGAGGTGCCCCGGTAGAGCAGGCTTTGCATAACTCTAGAAGCATGAGTGGAACACTTGGGACAGGGTCTTGGCGTCTTTAAGCACTGACTTCCCTAGCCATGCAGGTAGCCTTGAAGGAAGGAGGGGAGAGTAACAGAGGAAAGATTTTTGTGGTTCCCACGAGGACCTCCTTAGTTAAAAAACCCTCTAGGTAATGCTAAAGGAGCTCCTATTATTGTAAGCTTTTTAAAATGCTGTTTGTCCTCTCCCCCCACCCCTACCCTTCCTTTCCACATGGTGTGGAGGTCAGAGAATCTTGTGGGAATTCTCTCTTCCTACTGTGTGGGTTCTAGAGACTGAACTCAGGCCACCAGTCTTGGTGGCGAGCCTCTTTACCCACTGAGCCATCTCACTAGCCCCATTTAAAGATTTTTGAACACTAAGTTTTTATTTATGAGATCACTGTATTTTATTTAAATATGAGAGTGCCCTTCTTTATGTATGATCACATCACTAGACATCTCAGACTGACTTGCTTAGTCATTGATATACTTAATGTTTAATATGTGTTGAAGAAATGACCTAATGAATTGTGGGACATGGTTAGAGCTATGTCTGCCTTGTTGCAGTAACAAAGAATAATAGAATGAATGACAGAACAACTTAAGCTGTAAGGCACTGAGTTTATGTCTGCACTCACACACCATCCATTACATTTCCATCACCACTGAGGTCTGCTGTTTACAATCCCTCTCCCTTTCTCTCTCCCTCTTTCTCTGTTTGTTTGTGAGCTTGTTTCTAGTTTATTTTTTTAAAATTGACATTTTCTTCAAGTCTAGTGATTTCTCTCTTGCCTTCTTGGTCTGGGCCCATTTGTTTTTATTTGATTTGAGTGTTATGGCATTTGATGAATAGGTGCTTCCCAAGAGAGTCCTTATTTAGCCCAGGACTAGTATAAAGAGAAACAATCTGTCAGTCTGATGGAGGTTGGTAACAAATCAAATAAACTTTTCACATTGCGCATTAGTAGAAATGTTAATGCTAGTAGAAACCCGTTACGCCCAGAGGGAGGACAGAGCACCTGGTCAGAGGCAGCTCTCTTGTTTGGGTCCTTGTAACAGACCTAACTGCCAGCCGTGCTGATCTCATCAATTACCTATGTCCAATGCAGTGTTTTTAATACTTGTTGCCTATTTGTTACAGGCAAATCAATTACTGCCTCATTTTCATTATCATCTATCATAAAAATATATTGTCATGGAATGTAGATGTTTTACTTTCTGTAAGCATTTTTTTTCTTTTTGAGTTAGAGTTTTACTCTGTAGCCATGGCTGACCTGGAACAAAGAGTTCCTTCTATCATCTGCCTGTGATTCCCAAGTGCTGAGATTAAAGGCCTGTGCCACAAGGCCCAGTGTGAAAGTGTGTGTTTTAATAGGTAGTATGTAATGGGTAACTCTTGAAAAATAGGCTTCTTTGGAATCAGAGATCATATCTCCTTTTTAAAAAGTTTATTTTTGATTTTTTAATGAAAATAAATTCTTTCAGACAATATTCTTGTTGTAGTGAGGTTTCTTGGTTCCTGGGCGGCCAGAGGCCCAGACCCTGCCACGCCAGACCTCTTAACCATCCGCTGCTGCTGCTCAGGCCCCCAGAAATGACTCAGATGCTTATATTAACTTTATGCTGTTTGGCCTATGGCTCAGGCACATTGCTAGCTAGCTCAACCCATTCCTATTAATCTGTCTGCCACGTGGCCCATGGCTCACCTGTGTTCCTTACATGTTGCTCCTTGGGCGGCTTTCTCCATCTCCCTGACTCCGCCCTGCTTCTCCTACCTATTCTGATTCCTCCTACTTTTTCTATGGTGCCTGTCATGGCCCAAAACAGCTCCTTTATTTAAAGATTGAGATTCACAGCATACAGAAAGGCATTCCCACATCATTCTGATCATGGTTTTCCCTTCCCCAACTCCTCCTAGATTTTTATCTTTAGTTTTAGCATTTAACACATTTTGCCATTCTCTCTCCTAGTTTGCAAGTGTATGAAGAGGATTGTATCATGATTTGTGCCCTTGTTGCCTAATAGATGCTTGGCAAATTCTGTTATTTAATGATTTGACTTTGATAGTAATCTGCTTTAATGTCTGTGATTTTTTTTGTTGTTGTTGTTTCTATAAGTTTTTTCCTCCAGTAGACAACTGTAAATCTTACTGTTCTAATATCACTGAGTTCCATAGTTATTTTATATTGATCATAGATGTATGCAGGAAGACTATGGGGCTATTTTCAAATATAACAAAGACAGTCGGAGATATCAGAGGACAGATCCACCTCCTCCAATCTTTGTTTGTTTGTGTGTTTTTGTTTGTTTGTTTTTTCCAGACAGAGTTTTCTGGCAAGTCCTGGCTGTCCTGGAGCTTGCTTTGAAGACCAGGCTGGCTTTGAACTCACAGAGATTCTCTTGCCTCTGCTTGCCAAGTGCTGGGACTAACAGTGTGTGTCATGGCTTCTTATGCCTACTCAATCTTTCTATGCCTGCCTTAAATACCTTCTCAGTTAAGGTGAGGCACCACCACTGCCAGCCTGGGAGCCTGGAACTCCTTCTGTAAACTAAGATGACCTCAAACCCCGATTTGATTGGATTAAGGGTCTAGGTCACCTCTCCCGGATATTCCCTGTACTGGGATTAAAGGTGTGAGTTACCACTATCTGATTCTCCTAGACTGACTGTGGGTAGATCCCTCTGATATCTCCAACTGTTTTTATTATATTTGAAAATATCCCTACAGAAGACTGTGGTGATACATATTTAATAAAACCAGTCTCAACTTTCCCTTAAAGTTGAGTTACACAGTTACACTGGAAACCCTGTTGGGGGAGGGGTAGACTGAAGATGGAGAGATGACTCTGTCTTCTGATATTCCAGACTGGTTTTATTAAATATATAACATATCACCACAGAAGACTCAGTGTTTATGTATAGGAGATTTCTAAGTTTTGAGACCCCTATAACAAAGGACAAATGAGACAGACTTCCTTAATACACAATCCAAAGAAAGAAGCAGGGAAACATTTTATTATCTTTGAAGAGTCCTGTAGAAAAAAGTCGGTATATACCAAGGGGAACCCAACAAGGCCCAAGCTCAGATTTCTTGGAGTCTCATTTTTGGAAATGGGGATCTTTTTCCTGCAGGTGTAAGAAAGGACTCTGGCTCAGTGGTTTTCAACCTTACTGGTGTTGTGAGCATTTACTACAGTTCCTCATGCTATGGCAACTCCAACCTAAATTTATTTTATTACTACTTCATAACTGCAATTTTGCTACTGTTATGAATTGTAATGTGAATACCTGATAGTTCTGATAGTACAGGATGTTTGATATGCAGCCCTCAAAGGGGTCATGATCCACACAAGTTGAGAACCAATTCCAGCTCATGTTAATCATACTACTACTTTAGAAGGTCAGAGAATATTTTAAGGTTGTTTTGGGAGAAGGAAGAAGACCAGAGAGACTTTCTGCATCTTTTTCTCAAATGCCAAGATAGAACATAGCATACCTTGAGCTTCTCAGTAATAAGTGGTCACAGAAAGGTAATCTACTTTTCCCAACTAACCTTGAGGCATTGGAAATAATAAAAACGTTTCTAAAATCAAATTATTTAGATACTTGCAATCACTTAACCTTACTTTTAAAAGAGTGTGGTTTATCTATTGCTGGCATTTATAGTTTAGCACGGAAGCAAGCTTGGTGGTAGCATTAGCCTTGTTTGAAGATGAAAGTGTAAACATATAGTAGTGTTATAAAGAGTTACTTGAAGTATTTACATGTTAGCATCAACATGACTGTATGTCATTGGTGAATCACTGAAGTTCACATTGTTGCACTATGAGAACTGTGTTCATCAGTAGCATCCAAAGGAATACCTGTCAGTTATTTGACTAGAACCTGACAGTAGTTTTCACTTACTGTGAAGCAGTGATTTAGTGGATGAATTCTCATGTGTAAACTCTGCTCTGCACAAAAGGTACACTGAATTAGAGAATGAATCTGAGAATAAATAATACTTTCTAAAATAAGTGAAACTTTGATCATTTCTCTACATTGCGGGTGTTATGTTAGATAGGCTAGATTCTCTTTGACAAACTAGATCTTGGATTTCCATAATAAAGTGAACATGAAAACATTCCTCTTCTTCTAATAGCTGACATCTAAGGCATGGTTATTACAGAAGGTAAAAACAATACAAG
Source organism: Phyllotis vaccarum (assembly GCA_033318265.1). Lineage (NCBI taxonomy): Eukaryota > Metazoa > Chordata > Mammalia > Rodentia > Cricetidae > Phyllotis > Phyllotis vaccarum. Next base: position 89,007,312 of record JARWLC010000005.1, on the reverse strand, counting down.
ACTCTACAGCCAGTCTTCCTCCAGTGTTCCCCAGCATCTGTCTTAGATACCTGATGGCTTGAATCAGTGAACTTAGTTTTATAGCAATACTTTCAAAATGATTGGATAAATTCATAATTTTCTTAGTTATTTACAAACTATTTGGAAGTGTAGGACCAGTTTTTAGGCTTGGGGAGTTAAATACCTCCTATTTCATTGGCGTAATGAAGGTTGGGATGGTTAAAATTCTATAAACAAGTAAAGCCAACTGCACTAACTTGCTTTAGACTGCTTTACCTTTAATGGAAATGTTAATGCTATATTTTTAAATTTTTTAGGTAACTTCGATTTTTACACCTCTAACAGCTGAAATAACAAGTCTTGATTCAGAGAATATAGATGAAATTTTAAGTAAGTATCTTAATTTTGTAAGCATGTTTTCTTCTCTATAAATAATTTATAAATAAGATTTCATCTTTTATGACAGTGATTCAGTTAAGTTCAGTAATTGTTGTATGGAGTGTATTGTTTGCTGATCGTGTGATTATAGATGGAATGAACTTGGGATATTCTGATTTTTGCAGAGACTAAAGGAAAGGTCAATGCATGGTTGATGTGTTGGGTGATTACAGTATAGGAGATTTTACAGTGTATGTACTATACATAAATTATTTCTTCTTTAAAAAATAAAAAAAAGCACCATGCCATTGGTTTACATATGACCCAAACTGAAATACTGGTGATGAGGAAGAATTAAAAGGCATTAATTGGGGCTGGAGAGATGGCTCAGTGATTAGGAACACTGGCTGCTCTTCTAAAGGACCATTGTTCAATTCCCAGCACCCACATGACAGCTTACAACTGTCTATAGCTCCTGTTCTGGGAGATCTGATATCTTCACACCAATGTACATAAAATAAAGTTAAATAATTTTTTAAAGGTATCGAGTACTATACATTGTTCTATGTTCATGGAGCTTTAAATGTTAAATAGAATCTATTCGCACCTCATGAACTCTCTAGAGCAATATCTATATACCAAATAACAGAAAGACACAATGGGCTTATTAATATTTGTGCTGTTTGGCCCAAGTTCCTGGCAGAAGCTGCTAGACTGCATCTAATTTGCACTTCTGTAAGTTCCTGTGATGTTGGAGCTAGTGGTCCAGAAACCATTTTGTGACTCACAGTTGAGTGAACAGGCAGGTGAACCAAAAATGTGCCAGGTAAAGGACAGAACTTGAAGTATGCATTGTTCTTCTCCCTCTTGCCTTCCAAATAGTGGAACATCTTTGTGCGTTAGTTCATGAATGCTGGAAGAGTTTCAAGTTTCTCTGAGTTGGGTTTAATCAAAAGAAGTGGTACTGTGTCTTTCTTGAGTCTTTACATCCTAAGATGCAAACACTTGTGAGATTTCTGCTTGAGAGAGTATTAAGTGGGTAGGAGCTGGAAAAGTGGATTTTATAATGAATGCTACAAGGTAGACTTCTGAGAGCAAGAAATCATTCAGATCTTTTCAGCTAAAGATGATTCTACTTGCAGAGTGAGTTCTCAGTTACTATGTGTATAGAATATTTAAAAATAGATTATTAAGCTTCAAACCATCCCACTTCATGAGACTGGATCGCTTAAATGTTAATGTGCCCAGTCAGGATTTGATCTCTTTTTTGACTTATATTCATTTAAGACACAGCGAAAGTATTTCTATCAGTGGAGGGTAGAAAGAAAATGTTAAGTTATATATAAGCCAACCTTGCCATTATATATGGCCTTCTGAATGAGAGGTTATTATTGTGGATCTTTAATTGGCCCTTTATAAATAGGAAAAGATCATGAAGAAAATTGTATCGTTAAATATGTCACATATGCACAAATAACTTTGATTTTGTTTTTCAATTTCAGATAATGCTGATGTGGCTTTAGTAAATTTTTATGCTGACTGGTAAGTATTCTTGCTTTTAGTTTTGGGTTTAGTTTTTTTTCCCTCACCCCCTTCTTTTCTCTATCTTTTCTATTTTCTCTGTCCATGAGAAAAGGACATAGGTTGGAAGCCAGGATTTAGGTGTGGCAACTTTATAAAAACAATGATATTTTCAATTTACACACTTTTTCAGGAGGCCTGTAGTTTTTGCTCTGAATATATCCTTTCTTCTGTGTTGATAGGATACCCTGGGACCATTTTCTTCTTTTCATTTCAGATTGATTATCCCTTACCTGAACTGCTTTGGCTCAGAAGTGATTTATTTTGGGGGGAATATGTACATAGACTTTTAGCTGGCAATTGAATGCCTCTAAAGTTCAAACTATTCCAAAATCTGAAACTGTTTATCATTTGCAATTTCAGACTTTCAAATTAGAGTTGCTCAAGTTAGATACTGTTTTTGTTTCTAAACTTGTTTGTGCCACACCAAACAAACTTATTAGTATTCCCAGAATTTAGAACTTGATGTTTAAGCATGCTAAAGAATATGTGATGGAGACAGGACTGAGGGAGAATTAACTGAAGAGTGATTTGAAGCACTAGCATTATTATTTTTAACCATTCTCTAAAAGGCTTTTATTCTCTATACCAGCTGCCACCACTCTGCTTTAGGCTTGCTATGGTCCTCAGTTTCCTTAGTTCCCTGCGACAGCCTTAGTTTTCTATGCCTCGAGTTTTACATGCATCCATAATATTCTCTGTGTATAAGCTAGTTTATATATTGTGTGTATATATATATATTTATATTATGTATTTCTACAATATTCTCTAATGTAAGGCTGATTTCTTCCCTACAGTGCAAATTATTTGATTTTACACTATTATCTTAACCCTCTGAGTCTTTGGGTTAAATTTTAAACCCCTTGCCTTGGCCTAGAAGATTTGCTCACTTGCATTTCTTGCTTCTTTCTGCTCCCATATTATGCCCTTCAAACCAAACTTCTTTCAATTTCTGCAAAAATGTATACTCTATACAGTTGTCCTGCCATCTTCCTAGCCTGGATGGCTTGCTTCTCCTCACGTACTTTATTTGTTGGCCATCTCTCACATATTAGAGTGAAGTTATGCTTCCTGGCCATCTTCATGTGTCAGTATCCTACCTCTGCCAAGTCAGATTAGGAAGCCTGGACAGTGTCCAGATTGCCATACTTCAACATATGACTTTTTAACTTCACTATCATGTAAAAATTATATGCATTCAATAGAAACTGGACTTGAAATCATGACCTCTGAAATCATGACCTCTGTCTGGACTAGTGACAAGCAGTATATTCACTCTATGGTAGGCTGTGGTGGCAAGGTCTAACTCCCAGTCAGACAGATGATCGAAAGGGTGGAAAACTGACACTCTGCACTGTGCTGTTTCTGACTTGTGCTGTTTGAAGGGTAGGCATAGTTAATGCATTTTTGCCTGAAGATATTTTCAGTAGATTCCTTGAACTTAGCTCTTTTGTAAGTCAAGGAACATCTGTATTCCTCATACCTCTAGTCTTACCTAGCTGTAGCCCTGCATATGCTACAATCTAGTTGGTGATTTACGAATACCATCTTTGCTTTGTGGGGATAGTTACTATAACTTTACTTTAAAATGTTATCCTTAAGCACTTTGCAAAAATATTTGGCTCATAAGTACATGGACATTGTCTATTGAATTTGTCTCTTGAATGTGCATGATAACAGGTATACAGGAAAATACCATATATAATGTATATAAATGTATAAATGGAGGTAGCATTTCTCAAGGCAAATTAGGATTGTTAGTCATAAAGTTTGGTAGAGATTATCTAGTTCAATTTACTTTACAGATAGAGAAGTTCAGGTCCCAAGGAGCCAAGTACATCCTATGACTGGATCAGATTGTAGCACAGGGCAAACAATGCAGTGCTCTTGACTGAGGAATTCTGGTTGTTATGAGAAAGCAGAATAAATAGTACATGCAGAATCTAAGTTGGAAATGTGGACTAGTAGTGGTTATTAAGAAAACATATTACCTAAAGAATGTCTTTTCCTATTAATGGTGAATTGGTGTTCTTTTTTTCAACTGAGAAAACTTGGATAATTTGCTGATAGGCTTTCTGTATTTGCTTTCAAAGGCTAGACTCTACTCTCTCTGGAAGTTGGTTCTCTTGTGTAGCTGCCTAGAAATGCTATGATACCTCAGAGAGTAAAAAGCCACAGTAAATGCTTAGTAATGCTGGGAATGTGGCAAGCTCTGCATATATTGTTCTAAGGCTCAGGATTGCCCGGCAGGTAGCTGTTGTAATTTCCATTTTAGATTGAGGAAGTTGAGGTTCAGAAAGGCCATCTGGCTAGTAAGTGATAGATCTGGGATTTAAGCTCAGGTATGTCTAACTCTAAAGCTTATTAGGTCATAATAGTAAATGTCCCCAAAGTGTCTCTGTGGTTGATTTGTGAAGGATGATTTAAGCCCTCAGTTGAAGACTGGCTTCAGAAGACTATGAAAGTCTTTTAGTGATTCTGTTGCTTTTGTAGTATCATCTATGTAAATGTAGCATCAATACTAGAACTGAACTGTAATTTCACCTTCTTTAAATGTTTAAACGTTTAGTATTAAGCGGATACTGTTTAAACATGAATCTGCTTAAAAACTTAACTGGACAGCCCAGAAAGGAGCTTGTGGTGTGAGACTTCTTCTCAACTAGGCCCAGCTAAAGATCTCAGAACCATAAAGCAAGCCCTATCTCTGCCTTCCCCTGCCTTCTGCTTAGTCTATTTTCAGAAATTTTAAGTACTCGGAGACCTTGGGTTCCAGCTGCTCTAGTTCTTGAATTTATCAGCCTGCTCACTTAACAGAATCTATTGAACGCTTATTAGAATATGTAGTCAAATAAGACACGGTCCATGATGTCCACAGACCCTACCTATCCCAGACGGGAGATTTAAGATGCTAAAGAGGAAAGAACCACTTGAAAGCAGGAGTCTGAAGATAAAGATTGTGTCTCCTTGATATAATCTAGGACATCTCCTTAGGAAGTCAGGTGAGTAGGCTAGACAGAAACAAGAAAAAATAGCGAGGAGATGTAATTCTGCATCCTTCACACAATCTTCACTGAATTATTGCTAATATATGTAAAATCATATGGATTAGAATTTATGGGTTTCTTCAAGAAAATGTCTTGATCTATAAGGGATCTAGGAACAATAGTAGCAATTATAGTGTTTTGCCATATATCCTCAATGTCCTTTCCCACGAAGTGTCCCTTTTCCCCAGCTGGTTGTATGTGTATACTATTTCTCCCCCTACCCCTTAGGTTCCTTTAGTCACCTACAATATCTATTTCTGAAGCTGATGACCAAATGAGGGGCAGCTAGGATTAGAAGTAACAATTTCCTGGAATATTGTGGATATTGTCCCCCACTTTTAAGTGGGAGAGGGGAAAAATGGTCAAGGAGTCTTTAGGAATTAAAACTTTTGCTGCTGGATATAGTATGTTTATATGTTTGCAGAGATGAGGCCTGTTTTAATGTGTGGATATATTTTAAAAGGAAAATACTCATTATATGCCATGTATTCTTTTAAAGGAACTGTTTTATTTAGACGTTAACTTGTGTCTGAGATCGATGGAGTAGCTAGGTGAATTGATCTAGCATTTGCAATAAAATTGCAATGTGTACAATAAAATGGAAATATGTTCATTGTTCAGAGAAACCTGATTTCTTCTGTAAACACTCAGATCTTATCATTACAACCCCAAACAATGTGGTTCTTACATCATGACCTCTGTGAGAGATCCATAGCTACATGAACCATAACAATGGCAGTTAGTCAGAAGACAGAATAACAAATCAACTTGATAGCTTATACAGTATTGCATTAGAGAATACAATCTATGAATTCAAGTTGTTTTCCTCTAATTCATTGACAAACGTCAAAAGCATGGTTAATTTGAATGTGTGATTGTCTTACAAGTTGTTTATTATACATATACTAAACATCAGTGAGTGATAACTGATGATCCTGTGCCTTCTGCTTTTTCCTGCTAATTGGTATACTTGTCTGTGTGTAGGTGTCGTTTCAGCCAGATGTTACATCCAATTTTTGAGGAAGCATCTGATGTCATTAAGGAAGAATATCCAGATAAAAATCAAGTAGTGTTTGCCAGAGTTGATTGTGATCAGCACTGTAAGTAACTAAGTAGGAAGTCGGGAGGAAATTGTCATTTTCTCTCCTCTGCACTTGCATACACACCCCCCTTTTTTTTTCTCAAATGTTCTACTTTAAGTGAAGATTAGATCTAAAAGTGTCTGGAACCTAGAATAAATTTTTAATATTTCATCTTTCCTGTGTTTTAAACAGAACTCCATTTTGCCCTTGTAAAAGATATTTTTTTTTAAATTAAAATGTAGCAGGTTAAGGATATAGATAGCAGCTAACTACATTTTCTACCAAAGCAAATACTAAAATCAGTAAATACAATTGAACTATAATTTTGGAAAACAGATTTTTATTACTCTTAGAAGCATAGTCAATTATTTAAACAGTCAATTTAAATAAGACTAAAATTATGCAAAAAATACTAATATCAAATAAGACAATCTCAGATTTTTGTGTTTATGTTTATTTTAAGAATTCTGCTAAGATTGGCTTTGTGTTCAAAGTGTAATTAGCTGCAGTTATTATGATAATATTGGAATATTAAAAAGCTTTGTTTAGTCTTTCTAGGAATGTATTTTTTGCATTTTGTTTGTTTCTGTGGAAAGCTTCCTCCCAAGGACCCTGCTTACTGTACTCCAGCCTCCTCAGAGCACCAGATGAGTTGAACTTGGCAGGTCTTATGAAGGGTCTTAGCTGTTTCATCAGCTGCACTTAGAGTCATCACTTAATTTTTTTCTTTTTCTGATGCTCCGTGTTGTAGAGACTTAACAATTTACTAATCTCTTTATGTCATGAGTTTGACAGTTTCTATAAGACAAACAGCTCATTAAAAGCTTTTTTGCATTGAGTTCTTGGTAAGTTACCATGTACGAAGCTTTCTCCTATTCTGCAAATTCCCTGTCCTTTATATTTGACTATTCCAGTTATTTTGCTCTTGAACACCTGTCTGCTCTGTGTATATCTCTTTGGATCTCCCTCCCTCCGTCCCTCCCTCCTTTCCTCCTTCCCTCCCTCCCTCCTTCCCTCCCTCCCTCCCTCCCTCCTTCCCTCCCCCCCTCCCTCTCTCCCTCCCTCCCTCCCTCCTTCCCTCCCTCCCTCCCTCCCTCCCTCCCTCCTTCCCTCCCTCCGTCCTTCCCTCCCTCCCTCCTTCCCTCCCTCCTTCCTTTCCTCCTTCCCTCCCTCCCTCCTTCCCTCCCTCCTTCCTTTCCTCCTTCCCTCCCTCCCTCCTTCCCTCCCTCCTTCCTTTCCTCCTTCCCTCCCTCCCTCCCTCCTTCCCTCCTTCCCTCCTTCCTTTCCTCCTTCCCTCCCTCCCTCTGTCCCTCCCTCCTTTCCTCCTTCCCTTCCTCCCTCCCTCCCTCCCTCCTTTCCTCCTTCCCTCCCTCCCTCCTTTCCTCCCTCCCTCCTTTCCTCCTTCCCTCCCTCCCTCCTTCCCTCCCTCCTTCCCTCCCTCCCTCCTTTCCTCCCTCCCTCCTTCCCTCCCTCCCTCCCTCCCTCCTTCCCTCCCTCCCTCCCTCCCTCCCTCCTTCCCTCCCTCCGTCCTTCCCTCCCTCCTTCCCTCCCTCCTTCCTTTCCTCCCTCCCTCCCTCCCTCCTTTCCTCCTTCCCTCCCTCCCTCCTTTCCTCCCTCCCTCCTTTCCTCCTTCCCTCCCTCCCTCCTTCCCTCCCTCCCTCCCTCCCTCCCTCCTTTCCTCCCTCCCTCCTTCCCTCCCTCCCTCCCTCCCTCCTTCCCTCCCTCCCTCCCTCCCTCCCTCCCTCCTTCCCTCCCTCCGTCCTTCCCTCCCTCCTTCCCTCCCTCCTTCCTTTCCTCCTTCCCTCCCTCCCTCCTTCCCTCCCTCCTTCCTTTCCTCCTTCCCTCCCTCCCTCCTTCCCTCCCTCCTTCCTTTCCTCCTTCCCTCCCTCCCTCCCTCCTTCCCTCCTTCCCTCCTTCCTTTCCTCCTTCCCTCCCTCCCTCTGTCCCTCCCTCCTTTCCTCCTTCCCTTCCTCCCTCCCTCCTTTCCTCCTTCCCTCCCTCCCTCCCTCCCTCCCTCCCTCCTTTCCTCCTTCCCTCCCTCCCTCCTTTCCTCCCTCCCTCCCTTTCTCCCTCCTTCCCTCCCTCCTTTCCTCCCTCCCTCCCTCCCTCCCTCCCTCCCTTTTTCTCACTCTGTCTCTCCATTTTCCAGGTAAAAATACAGAAATAAAGTGGCTTAACCAAGTGTTGCACAGCTTAGTGTACATTAAGCTGGAATTAGAACCCTGATCTGACCAGTGCCCACATGGGGCAACTTTTTTTTGTTCCGTTGGGAGAGCATTTTGTGGATTTACTAGCACTACTCATTGCCGGGTAGAAAAAACATTTTCTAACAGAGTATCATTTCAAACTATTATAAGCTATCCCCATATTTCTTTTTGCTAGGACTCCCAGCTGGACAGAATCAAGGGGGCAATAGGCATTGTAGGTAGAAGCATACATTATGTCTGCACACTGCTTCTGGAGTACTTTCTCCTGCCTTTCATTCATAGAGAACTTGGCATACTTGTGGACTCAGTGTTCAGGTCTTTATACCCTTTTGTATTTAATTAGATGTTACAATATAAATATGAGTTCCTGGGTCCCTACTGACACTAAATTTGAACCACTGTACTTTCTTGGTGAGAGAATTAGTTATTTCTATCACTGAACCAACTGTGTGCACCATTTAGGCTATCTTTTAAACCGATTAATTTATACAATAAATGGATCTCATTATTATAGGTTTCCTTTTATTGCGGAAGGTAGCTATAGTTAAGATGTTGCTTTTTAATTCATCTTTATTTACTACTAAAAATTATATCTGCAGTGTTAGGTGCTCCCTAAAAAATTATGGTGTGAAACTTATTGGCAATTTACTCATATTTTGTGGTTTATTCACCTTTTTGGTGTTTTCTTAATTTTGTAAGATGCTTTATACTCTTCCTAGTTTGTATTGTAGAGGTTCTGAGCTGGAAGAGCATTAGGAATTTTGTGGTCTGAGAAGTGCCTGTTGCTCAGATCATACTCTGTTAGACTTGCTTTCTGTAAGAAGGTATTATTAAAATAGAATTGTTTTTTGGAGCCCAGGTTTAATGGAACAGTTGTATAAGCTTTGCATCATGCTTTCATCTCCACAGCTGAGATTTTCTTATCCCTTCAAATTCTCACTAAGCCTTTTCCGTGCCTTCTCCTCCAGCTGCTCACACCCTCAGCAGTTCCCTTTCTGATCCCTTTCTAGGATTTGGAGTCATAGTGTGTGTGCTTCTTTTTTGTTTGTTTGTTTTGTTTTGACCTCATTATTTTGATATTACTTTATGCTGTGTAGTTATTAATAGCTTTAAGGAGTTTTGTTGTTTTTACAACAGGGTCTCACTGTGTACCCATGGCTGGCCTTGAAGTGCTGGGATTAATACCATGTACCATTATGTCTGGTTCATTTGTTTTAATATTTAGTGACATTCTGTTGTAAGGAGATAGTACTGAGCTTGAAAATGTTTTCATGTACTCATGACAGTTTTATATCTTTGATAAAGTATCTATTCAAATTGTATACACTTTTGTTGGATTATTTTCTGTGTGCTTATGAGTTTAATATGTATTAGTTCTTTTCAGATGTACTGTTTATAAATATTTTCTCCAATTCTCTTAAGTGCCTTTAAAAAAAAATGGCTTAAAATACCTATAATTGCCACCTCTGCTTCTGTGTAGCTCCAGTACTGTTACATATGTTTACATTGTTTTTACCCAGTTTCTAGAAATACTATAGCTATGAAACAGAATCATTTCTCTTAACCCTTGGCCTTTGCAAACCTGCCATTCTAATTTTTGTTTCTAGAATTTGACCGTTCTAGATACCCCGCTCAAGTGGAATCATACAATATCTTTGTGATTGGTTTGTTTCACCTAGCATAATATCCTCAAAACCGATTCCCTGTCAAGGCGTATGTTATTTCCTTTTTAAAGTGGAATATTCCAGTGTTTATTAAAAGTATATAACACACATATATATTCTTACATATATAATAAAAGTTACGTGAATCTACTTTTGCAGAATATCATATTGTACTAAAACCTAAAGGAAATTCTTTTTGTTGGCTTTTTCAAATTGCGAGAATCACTGCTTAGCATTAATCATTATTAAGGAAAAAAGAACTTGACCATATGCACTATGGTCCTATAATTGATCTGATAGCCAAGACATCTAGGGAGTGAATAGTGGACAGGTAGTGTTTGCAGTGTGGACTTGCTGGCTAAAGGGAGACCTAGTACACTTACCTAGAAGGAGGTAAGACGTGAGATTTCATCATGCCACTCAAAATGGTGGTCAGTTTATTTCTAGAATTTGTTATAGAGTAATTTTGGCTGCAGTTGATTATGAATGTAAAACTGTTATATATCATGGTACAGAATAGAAAACTTGGAAATGAATGATGACATACACCATCACTTGTTTTTTAAGGATGTCAATACCATCTAACTGGGAGGACAGTCTCTTCAATGGTTCCAAACAGCCTGGATATCTTACATGCACAGAAATAAAGTTAGAGTCTTACTTACTCCATATATTAAAAACTAAGTAAGAAACTACTAAAGACAGTGTAAGGCCTAAGACTGGAAAGCTATTAAAATATAGGAGAGTTTACTGGCATTGGATTCACTATGCTTTCTTAACTGTGGCACCTAAAACATGTGTAACAAATGTAAAAACAGATAAACTGTACTGAAGATTTAAAAATAAAACTATGCACAGCATATATTATGGTGTCACTTAGTTATCCATCATCTAGTAGTGCATAAATGTTTCAGTTTCTCCATCTCCTTACTAACAGAGTATATATTATGTACCAAGTTTTATGTGTACTAAATTTATGAAAATACCAATCATTTCATGGGTATGCAGTGATATGTTTAGTTTGCATTCTTTAAAGTTTAGTGATGTTGAATATCTTTAAATATGCTTGTCAGTTACTAGAAAAATGTTCTTTGTTAAAATGTTTTGTCTTACTGAATAGTTAGAGCTTTTTATATATTGTAAATATTAGTCCTTTATCACATAAGACTTTTCTCTCATCTTGCAGGTTGACATCTTACTTTGTTGGTTGTGTCTTAACACATAGTCTTTTCATCTGACTTAAATCTCACCTAAAGTGCTGGGATGGCAGAGCTGTGGCACCACAACTAACTATAGTGTCTTAAATAGATTTATTTTATTTTATGTGTATGAATGTTTAGCCTGCCTGCCTGTATTTATGCATGTATGTACAGCATGTGTGCCTATGCATAGTCCCCTTGGAGTTCAGAAGAGGGAGTCAGATCCCCTGGAATTGGAGTTAGAACTGTCAAGTAGGTACTGGGAATTGAGCTCAGGCCCTCAGCAAGAGACTCGTAACCACAGTGCAATCCTTTTAGTCCCATGTTCTACTTACTAATTCTTAATGGATCGTACTTTGGATTTTATATCTAAAAAATTCTATTCCTTTCCAGATAATACAAAATATTTCTGCTGTGTTTTCTTCAATAAAGTTAATATAGTGTGAAGTATACTAGTATGAAGGTTTCCACTTATGTCCATTATTCATTTAGAATTAATTTTTGCATGTGGAACAATATATGAGCTTGGGTTGGAGGTTGTATTTAGTTGTCAAACAGGCCTGTCTGTAGCAATGAGGTTTCTTGTCCCCCGGAGGGGGTCAAGACCCACAGACCTGTAGCCCCAGACCCCTTAGCTTCCCGCAGCTGCTCAGGCCCCCAGAAATGACTCAGACGCTTATATTAAGTTCATGCTGTTTGGCCTATGGCTCAGGCACACTGCTAGCTTGCACTTACATCCTAAATCAACCCATTTCATTAATCTGTCTGCCACGTGGCCCATGGCTCACCTGTGTTCCTTACATGTTGCTCCTTTGGGTTTCTGGCTCAGTCTATCTGACTCAGCCCTGCTTCTCCTCCTACTTTTTCTATGGTGCCTGTCATGGGCCAAAACAGCTCCTTTATTTAACGCTGCTGATCTCTTTCAAGAAGTATTTGCTGGCTTTTAACTTGCCTATCCTGTCTGTTATTTTCTCTTCCCAGAAAGAGAAAGATCTGTGGTGTGGATGTAAACAGCATACAGAAAGACATTCCCACATCACCTGTCATTACTTGGTGGTGAAAAAATGCTGTCCTTTTTTTCACTAACTGCCTTCACATCTTCATTGAAATGAACTGACCTTGTACTTGTGGCTCTGTTTCTGCTCTTTTTTTATACTGTTGATCAGTGTCTGTTTGTTGCCTAGTTTGTGGATTTCTGTAGCGTAAAGAGCATCTTGAAAACAAGTAGTGTTTGTATTTTTCTTCAGAATGGCTTTGGCTGTTTTAGTGCTAAGATTCTTATTAGAGTTAGCTGCGTGGGGACCAGTTTTGGGGAGAGTTACTATTTTAGTAATCTTAAGTCTTTAATCCATAAACATTCTTAATCTTACCGTGTATTTAGATGTTTCCAGTTTTAGTAGTTTTCTTATTTTCAGTTTACATATATTATTTTTCTGATAGTGTTATAAACTATATTGGTATATTTTATTTTTAGATGGATTACATATGTCTTTTCGTGTGTGTGTGTGTGTGTGTGTGTGTGTGTGTGTTTCCTTTACTCATTTTGCTCTATCATCAACATCTTATTACTATACGGTCAAAACTGGGAAGCTGATACTGGACCCCCCCTCCCCCCCCAGTACACTCTGACCAGCCCCTCCGCTGATGCCGTCTCCTCCCATCCAGGCTATTTCATTTACTTGTCAGGTCTTAGGTGTCTCTGACTTTTTTTTTTTCTGTCATCTTTATATTTCAGAACCTAGGCAGTTTTAAAGAATATTAGTCACATAATTTGTAGAATATTTTTCAGTTTGGATTAATTAAGGTTTCCTCAACTTACAGGCTTTGTATTCAACTATGTCTTACTTTTTTAAACTTTTATAAATGGCTTTGGCTTTTAAATTTTAATTTGTGTTTATTTATTATTATAATATGTAGACATTGAAATTAACATTTTGTATTGCTCTATGTGTTAGATTTTAATTCTAGCAATTTTATAGAGTCTGTATGGCTTTCTAGTGAAAATGTAGTGCTCTGCACAACTAGAGTCAGATTTCCTTCCTGTGGTCAGTATTTCTTGACTATACTCTGCCCAGACAAGTACATGTACTTGTTGCTTTGGGATTAATTTTGTTGGGGTCAGAGGATCTATTTTCTATCAAGGATACAGAGGGCTTGAGAATCGAGGTATCATCCTGACTCTGCATCTCATTCTATTAGTCATCTGTTAGGTATTGCAGCAGTCTGCTCTGGCCTGTCTGCTGGCACCTCAGTCTGTCTGTCCTGTTCTGATTCAATTGCTTTGCCCAGATTTCTCATCCAGAGTCATAGTGGTATGCATTATCTAGTCAAATTAACTGGTGAGTGTATCCATTGAGTGCTTATGTGGATTTCAGCTTGTCCTTATATAAATTACCTCAGCTATGGCCATTACAGTCTTTTGAGTTAACTACTAATACTTCTGCAACAAAACTTACTTGCCTGTTTTCTGTAATGATGTGATAGATCCTAGAGATAGGGTAAGAAACTGAACATGGGCCTGTGATAGCTTCTTTGAAGAGGAGGTATTAAATATTATGATACATTATAGTAATAAGAACAGCTTGCCTTGATGGGATAGGGATGTCTTCTCTGAGGATAGAATACAAAGCCTGGAGGAAGACTAGTACTTTTGTTGTAAGCTCCAACTGTGGTGTGACAGGTATGTATAAAGGTGAGATCTCTCTGAACCAGAATCTTACATAGCCCCATTTGTCCACTTGTAGAGCTGATGGTGAGGTGACTATACAGTGGAGAAACAGCAGAATTACAAGGCAATAGAAACTAACAGCACTTAAAAACAAAGCGTCAAATGAGCACTTTTTTGTTTGATTTTGGTTTTTTGTTTTTCAAGACAGGGTCTCTTGGTGTAGCCCTGGCTGTCCTGGAACTTGTTCTGTAGATCAGGCTGGCCTCAAACTCACTGAGATTCACCTGCCTCTGCCTCCTAAGTTCTGGGATTAAAGGTGTGTGCCACCACTGCCCCTGCCTGGCTCAAATGAGTGCCTTAAAGAATACCTTTTGGGTCTCTTTGGAAGGCATTGTATCCACCTGTCCCTTTAAAAGGGTTGGGAAGCCTTCTCTTAAGGCTGTTTGTGTGTGTGTTGGGGGGGATGGGGGTCAGTTCCACCCAGTCAACCCTTGTGTTTGAGGTGTGAATGCACATAGCCCATAGCCCGGTTGATCACCCTTCTGTTCTAGTCGTACAACTGAGAAGTACAGTAGATTGAGCTGGGTTTTCATCAGTAAGCTCACCAACTATTTAAGTCTTACTGAAATCCGAAGTAAAGCTTGTACTTCATCTCTAGCTCCTAAAACTTTCCATTTTCTAGTCATTATAGGGAATAGGTAGACTGTAAAGAGAACAGGGAAAGAAAAAGGCTGCTAAAAAAGACAGAAGTTGGGCTCCGTTCCAGCTGTTTCTTGTCACCAAGTGATAGAAGAGCAGGATGTCACCAAGTTACCTCTTACTTGTCAGTCTTAGACTTGGGGATGCATGTCTTTGGTCAGGATATGTGCATTATTCACCCTTAGACAGGGTGGCAGGAATCTTAGCTTTTTATATTGCACCAAAGCCTGTTTTTTGTGTGTATGCTATATGTTAGGGATGTTAAGGTTCTTCTGAGAGTTTGGCCCATGGAAACAGAAATGGTATTGGAAGTAGTTACATCAGTAATGGTGATAACAATGACAGTAATAAATTATAAAACCAGGTGTGGTGGCATTTACATTGTATCTCAGCATTTGGGAGGCAAAGGCAGTTGAATCTCTGGGTTCAAGGTCAGTTTGGTCTACATCAGCAATTCCAGGCCAACCTAAGAAACATAGTTAGACATTGTCTCAATCAATAAATAAGTGAAATAAAATGCGAGTCCTATAAGAATTTGGACCCTATCTCTGTAATGGTCTTTTACAGCACTGAAACCTAGCAGGTATCGTTGTTCACTTGTAGTTATTGAGTAGATGAGTAGGTGATTGAATGCCTACCAGTATTTGGCATCTAACAAGTACACTGTTTAGTTCTTTAAATAAATTATTTCAGTTCTCCCAACAGCACATGGAAGTATTTTCTTCTGTATGTTTCCAACTCTAACCATCGTTGATTGTAAGGAACAATTTTATCTTCACATGCAGAAATTTGTGTTTGTGGTACAGGACAGAAAATTCATTCACAATCTCATATGCCTCCTGTGTTAACTGATGGAGCTTTTCCATGTCTCCATGCAGGGACTGACTCCACACATTGAGAGTATTACCAGTGCTCTTGATTAAGGAATTGTACTCAGCTCTTTCTACAAATTTCTGCAAGGTGCTGAAACCTGACTGACATTAAGTATTATGCCAACACTTTCCTGCTTGACCAACCTGAGAATTTACTTTGTTCTCAATTGAAATATGTCGCTGGTGGTTAAATAGGTTTTATTCAGAGTCAGCAAGATGGAATCTAAAATTTCAGTAGTGGTTTTTCTATTGAGGCTAGGAATGGTTAATAGTGCTACATTGTAAGTGATTCTGTTGAGTTTATTTTCCAGAAGTTTTTGTCATTCATGCACACTTTATACTTGAAAGTCTGTGCATCTTTACACATATTCCAAACATACCCTTGCCTCTGCTGTGGAACATGATCGCAAGTCACCCAACTTCTCTTCACCTGAGAGTGTGGGAATAAAATTCTTCATTCTGGTGGAAGTGCTGCCTTGGATCTGAAAGGTCCAAAGTCTGCCCCTAGTGGGACCAGGTTCTCTACTGACCTCCAGTGGCTAGAGTCTGTATGGCATGAAGAGTAGATGCTCATGCTTGTTGGTCAGTGCAGAACCATCCAACCTCCAATTAGCATTTCTTGGAAAGTTATTGCTCTAGAGATAGACAGTATGCCTCCATATACCTGGGCTACTCTCATCTGTCTGTCTTCCAATGCTACTTGAACCTTCCTTATTTTAAATGAAGAAGCTCTTGTTAAAGCTGTACATAAATCCTGCCTAAAGAACACAAAAATATAAATGGTTGATATGAACAGAACAGAATTTTATTGGTCAGAATAAAAATAGTTGGAAAATAACAACTATAAAGAAAACAGTCACTTACAATTCATCCACCAGTATCAATGGTTCTTAGCTGGTTTTCTGCATTACTCAGAGGATCCTGAGCTCTACATAAGATTCAGTATTCAATCAAGGTCATTTTCAATTTTTCTGACTAGGGTTTTATTTTGATATGTGTCTTGGGGGAGAATGTTTGTTTTAGGGGACCATGGTTTAAGAGTAGGAATAGGTATGGAAATAGCAGTGCTCTTTCTGGATTTTGAACAGTGAGAACTTATTAGAGCCATCTGCCTCCATTTACTGTCTCTGTGGATAATAATAGAGAGCCATGGATGACACGATCGACACAATTTCCCCATTTGGACCCTATTGGGTGTTTGTGACACAGGTAGGAAGGAACCCGTCAAGGAGAAGCTAGTGACCATTGGAGCAAAGTACATGCTAATTTTCTAGTCAGAAGCTGTTAACCTTCTGAAATTTTTAACTCCCCTGACATCCATTTTAACTTTTGATCTATCCACTTAATTTTTTAAAAGCCATTTATTATACTCCTTAAGTCATTCTTTGTTATATTGTCAAAATGTCAAGCTGTAATTATCTTAAAGTAACTTTGGCCAAAGTTTATAAAAAGTCACCTTTATGCCTGAAATTATTGATCAATGTAATTTTAAAGGTGTTGCTTCTTAATAATTAAAAATTACCTCATTGTGCAGCATACCTGCTGTCATGATGTTGTTCAAGAATGAATCCATTAACTAGTTTTCTAATAGTCTTCAGATAATAGGTTTTTTTCTACATAACCAGATTTTTAAGGCAGCTCAACAGTTATAATGAATGAGTATGAAGACAGGCTCTTGCTGCCTCCGCTGGTACTGCAGTACTTCTACAGTGCTCTGTTTCTGCTGAGTGTTTTGAGAGTCCAGTGCTATAGCTCTCTGATCGGTTACTACAGTCGGGAAGCCAGCATTCAAATTGTTATTAGAACTTCAGACCCTCAAGAGTCTCTTTGATCTTCCTGTACTCTGCTCTTTACAGATTATTTTTTTTTTAGTATATTATGTTTTATCCTATTCATTGATTTATAAATTTTAGGAAGTTAGGAGGAGAAATCAAGAGAGACTGCATGTGCCATGTGCAGTTTTGTTGTGGTGGGGTGAGGAAAATCTTGGAAGAGTTAGAGGAGGAGAATAAAAATGATTATATAAAATCCTCAATTAATATTTTTATATAAAGTCGAAAGCATTATATTGTCTCTATTAGTGTCTTTATACTGTTCATTTTCACACTGATCTTTAGATTGCAAATGAAAAAATAAGTGCTTTCTATTAGACTAGTCATTCCATTTTAGGCCTGTCACATGTCCTTTTTGCCCAGTCCTTTGTGGGGAATAAAACAAAAGATATGTTGACATCTTGCTGGAAGCTTAGACAGTCACCTAATTTAACCTTATGAATATTACATATATGCTTAAGTTGTACATAATAATATATGTGTAAGGCTTGATATTTTGAGTTTAAATTTTGAGGTTGTTTTTGAAATTTGGTAGTTTTGCAAATAATTTCTTAGTTACAGCTGAGCACACTTTTATGTTTATTGTCCATCTTTGTTTCATAAATTAAATAATATCTTTTAGCTCACTTTCCCTCAAAACTTTATTTATTTTTGGTTTGTCGTAGCAAGATTTCTCTGTCTGGCCTAGGCTTTCCTGGAAATTGCTCGGTAGACCAGACTGACTTCATACTCACCTGTCTTTGCCTCCCAAGTGCTGGGGTTAAAGGCATGTGCTACTACTGCCAAGCTGGTGAACCTTATTTTTGATGGTCCTTTTACAATGCATTTTTAAAAGATAAGTATTATCATTTGTTTCTTGTGTTTATTACAACTGCCTTTATTTTTTAGTTTATCACAAAAACGTATGGTCCTGAGTGGCATGCATAGAGATGTATCATAAAAGTTTAAGGCTAACCTGGGCTACATAGCAAATTTAAAGGTAGCCTGAGACTGTTGTAGGTAGAGATTTGGTCAGCTCTATCCCACCAGCCTACTACCAAATAATCACAAAGAGACTTATTATTAATTATAAATATTCAATCGATAGCTTAGGCTTGTTGCTAACTAGCTCTTACATTTTCAATTAACCCATATTTTTGTCTGTGTTCTACCACATGGCTCCATACCTTATCTCACTAAGGCATGTTCATCTCTTGATTCCTCTTTATTTCTTCACTACTTCTGAGACTCCCATGACTCTGACCTTCCTCTTTCTAGCACCCTCTACCCCCAAAATCTTGCCAAGCTATTGGTCACAGTTCTTTATTAACAGTTAGAGCAACGTATCTTCACAGTTGTGCAAAAAAATGGTTATTCCATACTACTTCCTTTCTTGTCTAACTAAAAAGGAAAGTTTTAACTTTAACATAGTAAAATTATATACAACAAAAGTAGCTATCAAGTAGGAATTACAGTACAATATTCCAGTCAATTTTTATTTTGCAAATTTAGAGAAAATATTCTATTATTCATCTTATCTTTTTCCAATCTAAAGTTTTACCTTTTATCCTAACTAAGGGAAACTTTTAAGACTAATTGTTTGTCTTTAATTCCATCAAAGACCCCTGAAGGGTGTAATGTTACATAACAGTAGGGACATCTGGCTGCCTGGACAGTCACACAGAGTTCTTCTTCAACGGTGGGGCATCCAGCTTTGGCCTACAGGCTTAGTATATCTGATAGACACTTTTGAGACTCAGGAAATTTTGAAAGCTGTGCCTTGTCTTGGCAAAGTTTGCCAGTCACTTTCTTTTGTATCCCGCTGTTCCAGTTTCGACAGTATTCTGTCAGCAATTGAGGCAAGGGAAGGTTTTTTCCCAAATGATTAGTTTGTACCATAAAGAAAGCAAACTCCATATGCAGGTTCTTTGATTGATGACCATCATCTTCTTTTGAAGTAAATTGGTACTGTCAGGAGCAGATGCAAAAGCCTTAGGTTATTAAACATCTTAAATTCCATATTCTGTAGATCTTTGAAGACCATCTCTCTATGTAAATATATCTGTTTAACCTTGAAAACATACCTACCATGACTACAAGTTTGATCATTATAATTGACTATAAATTAATCTGTATTTTTAAATTATTCATTACATTTTAATGAGCTGCATAAGCACAATACTCCAAGTGAGTAGAAACATATAGTATAGCAAACATAACTTAAAATGCATATTTATAAACCAAACTCCATACCACTGTAAAATATTTTGAGATTAATAGTTGTTTTTTGGATTAAAGTAGATTCAGTAATCTACCTCTCTATCTCATTGTTTTTATATCACATTCCCCCTTCATTCCTTTAGAAAGGGACCTTTGAATCTAACTCCTTTGTTTAGCTTTTTTTCTGACCATAACCAATAACTTGTAACCAACCCCTTTAGATGATGACTAACATCCATAATCAGTCTTTTGGGGGATGTGGGTGTTGTTTTTTCTAGACTGCTTCCCATTGTCTGGGGATGCTGGCATCTTTGGGAAAACCTTGAGAATATTTAGGGTAATGATTAAATCTAGGCTGAAGTCTGTGAAGCTGAACCATCTTAGCCATTAGCCTTGAAACTGTTCTGGATGTAAAATTTTGAGGAAATTGTAACAGAGGCATTCTGAGTTGCTGGATTACCTGTGCCATCCATTTTCATTAGTGTTTGGTTCCTTACTTTGAAAATATATAAACTTTTAAAAGTAACATACATATCTACATTAATAAAGTAGAGATTTGTGCTGCACACAAGTTAGCCAATTTTTTTGTTGTTTTATGTTTGAGCAGGTAAAATACACATCATGCTTTTTGTAGTTTTTCTAGGTTTATTTCTTTATGTCTATAGCCAGAATTTTTAGAGGGATCTTCTATTAAACCTGATCTATATCAACCTTGAATGAATCTACAGTCTTCCAGTTCCCGTGGAAATGAAAGCATACCCTCTCCCTCAACATAATACATTTTTGACTTTCTTTTTAAAATTAAGAAATTTAAAAATATATAGGTTGCTTTTATCCAGCAGCCTCCAAAATGTGATGGTGTCGTAACAGTTGTTGCTCATTCATCAGCAATCAGAACATTTAAGACAACACAATGTCATGCACGATCCAGACTCCATCTATTTTTCATCTTTGTGTGACTTATTTTTATATTTCTCTTTGAAGATTTTTTGCTTTCTCACTTTAAAACTGTATTGAATTATTTATATTTTTGCAATATACTTGTTTAAATTTTGTATCAATTTTGATTGTTGACTTTGTTCCATGTTATTTTATATATATTTTCAGTCATTAGATTGTCTCTGTACTCTAAAGACTATTTCCTTGCTGTATAAAAGCTTTTTAGTTTGAGATAATCCCATTTATTTAGTTTTGCTCTTGTGGCCCATACTTTTGAGGTTTTATCCAAAAAAATTCTTTCCCAGGCCAATAGCATGAAGTGTTTGTCAGTTTTATATTTTACTCCCTTAGGCTGTAACTCCTGATTCTTAGTGACCTTACTGATACTAAATACTTTATCTACCAAAAATCTGTTAAATTTCAAAGCAACAAGACTGGTGTTAATGTTTTAAACATTTTATATTATGTTAAATATTTGCATAGTTTCAGAGTCAGAATTGTAAAGTCAATCTGTAAGAATGAATTTAAATGTCGTCCAAGGTCTTTCATTTCTTCTCGCTGCTGACGTCTCTTTCTCTCCTTTGGAGGCAGAAGAGGCGCAAATATATAAGCTGGAACATAAATGCGTGTGTTTGTACACATAGGCATTTATATTTCTCCTCCACATTTATTATGGTCTCACACCTTTTCTGTAACAGCCTGACAGTTCGTATTAAGAACACCCATTCTTTATCAAACTGTTCATCTTTGGGAGATACTTGGGAAAATTATAACTTTGAAAAAGATATTTTCAGTTCTCTAGACAACAATGTTGTTTCATTGCTCAGAGGAACTGTTACTGTTTGATAGAGTTTTAAAAGCATTTTAATTAAAAACTTCATTGTATTTATATGTCACTGCAAAAGTTTATTTGTCATATATCATGTGTAGCATGCTGGAAAGGAATGTGTTTTTACAGTAAGGGCATTTTTCTTGGGGCTAAGCCACGTTTTGAGGCCTGTACCTTATTGAGGTGCCCTGTGTCTTTTAAGCGTGCCCTTGCTGTGATACCATTCTCAGTGCAGAGTGAGCTTACTCATTCCCTGCTCAGTGAGTTTGCCACTGAAGACCTTAGAGCTACTGTACTTTATGGTTCTGCTTTGAAGTGATCAGCTCCTCTTTGCCTTGTTCAATATGTATACCTTGTGTTGATAATTCAGATTTAAAGAACTTTGGTAATCAATTGTGATTTCCCCTTTATAATCCTCCATGGATTTTACTCGAGTATTTTGTGATCTAAATTACATACAGGCTTTTATCCACCATCTCTTTTGAGAACCCATGCTCCAACCATAACCTCAAATATTCCTTTAGTATTCTCCAAATGCTTGTCCTGCAGAGATCACAATGCAGCCTTAACTTGGTAAGGCTCTTCCTGAACAGTGCAAAGGCCCTGAGGTATATAATGTAGTTCACTTCTTGCCTGTCGCCCTCCTCCTAGCTTATATTACTTTGAAGGCATAATTATTACTGTTATTTTTATTAAACATCTGCTATACTTACTATGCTGTGTGTTTACATTGTCTTGTTTGATTCATATAACCTCATTTTAATAGAAATTATCTTTATTGTAACATGAAGAAGAGGGGGCATCACAGTTTATGCACTTTAAGGTTCACACAGACCCTAAGCAATAGATTTGGAATTGAATCCCAGGCAGTGAGTCCAGAGCCAGGTCTGGACCAGCACAAAGTCCTTACTGAGTATTTTTTAAAACTCTTTCACTAAGAAAGATGTCACTAAATAACTGTAATGTTTCTGACTATTGGACTAATATTTTACCCTGGCTGGGTGGTAGCTAACTTCCTTTCATACATTCTTTTAGCTGATATAGCTCAGAGGTACAGGATAAGCAAATACCCAACCCTCAAATTATTTCGCAATGGAATGATGATGAAGAGAGAATACAGGGGCCAGCGATCAGTGAAAGCACTTGCAGACTACATCAGGCAACAGAAAAGTAACCCAGTTCACGAGATTCAGAGTATAGATGAAGTCACCACTCTTGATGTAAGTTAACTTATGGTGGATGAAATGTGTATTGCCGATGTAATTAATGTGAACATACAGTAATATGAATACAGACTGCTTTTTTCTTACAGTTTACTACAGTATAGATAATAAGCATACTAGAAAGAGGTTATTTGGGTTTCTTCTCAAGGAAAATGCTAATGATTGCTGAACTTCAGATAAATGCATAATATACAGTAAAGCTATACTAATTGATTTAATGTAGTACAAAGAGAATTATAAACAGAAGTTTAAGTCAAGCGTACACATCAAAATTTGCTTACTTGCCATGGTTGACACCTGCAGAGTATATGCTGTAATCACTGTTCAGCTCTATTGTGATTTAATGTTCTTTAAAATAGCCCCTCTTAATAAACTTAGCAAGCTTCTTTCTTTGTAAATTAAGTAATCTAACACACACTACCACCACCACCAAAAGCAAGAACTATAGTGTTTAGTCTTTATTCCAGTCACTATCAGGTGATCTGTTAATTAATTAGCCAGTTACTGATAATTTTGTGATTGTTGTCAGAAAAACATGACTCCTGAGCCAGAGATGAAGGCTGTTATTGCTCACATCACAGCAGGCCTTGTGACCCTATGAGCCGATCTTGTTATTGCTGATTACCAGTTCCTATATCCTGTGAGAACATATGATGTATACTTATACAGGCAGTAGGTTATGGTCCAGAAAGGGATGGCTAGGCTTGGGGAGCTTGCCATTTCAGTGCAAACAGCAAATTCTACTTTTTTGTCGTGAACGAAACATACCTTAATGCTTTGGCTACAAGCACAGCCCTGAGAGTGGTCTGTATAGAGAATAGAGACAGGGTCTCTATGCAGTAAGCATATACAGTACCATGTGGACTCATGTGAGAGACCCTTGGAGGAGTCTGAATTGATACAGTTTCAATAAATTTATGGTTTCATTTTATCGTAGCAAATACTATTTTCAACCCAGCGTAATTGTTGATAGTTTTGGACTAGGCATTAAATGCTACCACTGCATTTATAGTTATTCTTCAGTTGTGAATAACTAAACTACAATCAGAGCTAAGTAAATGAAGTAGCATGTTCTTAAAACTATATGTGTCACAAAATAATTAGATGCTTTATTTTACAGCGCAGTAAGAGAAATATCATTGGATACTTTGAGCAGAAGGATTCAGATAATTACAGAGTTTTTGAAAGAGTAGCAAGTATTTTACATGATGACTGTGCCTTCCTTTCTGCTTTTGGGTGAGTATATTAACCAGCAGCTTGCTAGGAGCTGAGCCTGGCTAGCATGTTCAGCTCTTGTTGTATTTGGTCATGTTCTAAAGATGACTTCTCCAAAGATAACCACAATCCTTCTAAAGCCACCGACGGTTATACATATGTCCAGTCCTAAGGGCCTTAAAGTGTTTGCTTGTTTTTGTCATATTATATTTCAGATTGTAGGTAAAAACATAGAAATGGCCTAGTTAATAATGAGCTCTTTCATGCCTTGATTTCAACTCACTGACCCTTATACAAGATAAACCGCTAACACCTGACTGTTCACCTGGCTGAGCATCTTCTCTGTCTAGTCAAGAAGTGTAGGTTTTGTTATCCACCTTTATCCCCTTAGCTTTATCACCTTCCATTATTTCTTTCTTGTCTGAAGATAGCACCCCAGCCCTTCCCACTGCGTACATGGGATCAGAACCACTTGATCTGTAGCTGTGGCCCCGCAGTTGCCTCTTTAAGACTAATCTCGCTCTTGTTAGCTGTCCTTGCAGCCCTCGCTCCCTGGATGCTGGTCCATCATTCTCCCTGCTCTCTCATGGTTTCACCCTGACCCCTTACAGAAACAGCTCCTCTTTTTCTGACTCACCACTTTCATCTCTTGAACTATGATGCCATCCATCTCTTTCTTTTCATTTCTACTTTTGTGAAGGTTAGTTTAGGCTTGGTTACCTTGACTTTCTCAGAATCTTCCAAATACAAACCCTTAGCTTCTTGGAAGCTGGCTTTCACCCCCGTTCTTCTAATGAAGCTTGTCTCTGAATAATCACAAAATGGCTCCTTGATTGGCTGTGAGCTTTCTTCAGTGTAAGCCCCTCAGATTTTCTGAAGGCTCAGACATCACCTCCCCTCTTTTTCCTCTTGTCAGCACTTGACATTGAACTTCTCTGATTTGCCCTCCTGTCCCTTTCTCTCCTTTTGTTGTTCTTTATCTCTCGATTAATTATTTCAAGTTCTGTCCTTGACCCTCCTCTGGAGGTCATCTCAGCCACCTTTGCCTTCTGTAAAGTGTGGCTCTTTTGTTTGTTAGTGTGGTTGCAGTAGCTGCTCTGACGCTTCCTCCAGGTGATGGCCTGGCTCTGGGTCCTCGATTTCATGCCTTCGTGGGTTTTATTGGTGTTTCACTGTGAACATTATCAGTGTTTCTGAAGATTACTGGACAGCATGGGCAGGAGACGCCTCCAGCCTGGGCTTTCACATCACTCTCTGGTTACGTGGCCCACCCCAGACACTCAGAGCCTTGGCAATTGCTACTCTTGTATCCGGGAATAGTTCTTAGATTTTCACAGTTTCCAGAGTGGCTGTACTAATACGCATCGTCACCAACAGTGAGTGGAAGTTCCTCTTTTCCACAGCCGTGCCAGCATTTGTTGTTAATTGTTTTGTTGATCTTAGCCATTCTCAGTGGGATGAGATGAAATCTCAGAGCTGTTTTAATTCACATTGATCTAATTGCTAAGGACGATGAATATTTTTTGAGGTATTTCTTAGCTGTTTTTATTCCTTTTATTGAGAACTCTCTATAGAAACCTAGTACATATTTTAAATTGGATCCTTTGTTCCCTTGACTTTTTGTTTTTTGAGTTTTTATATATGCTGATTATTAATTTTTGTTGATGTGTGACTGGCAAAGATTCTCATTCTGTTGGTTTCCTTTTCACTCAGTTGATTATTTTCTTGGTTATACAGAAGCTTTTTTACTTTATAAGGTTCTAGTTATCAATTGTTAGCCTTAAGTCCGTGACTAATTCTTTTCAGAAAGCCCCTTTCTTAGGCTGGAAAGATGGCCTAGTTGTTAAGGGCACAGGCTGCTCTTCCTGAGATCCTAAATTCAATTCCCAGTAAACACCCGGTGGCTCCCAACCATGTCTAGTGGGATCTAATGCCCTCTTCTGGCATACAGTTGTACATTTAGATAGAATATTCATATACATAAAATAAATAAATGAATCAATCTTAGAAAGTCCCTTTCTTCACCCAGATCTTATAGAGTACTGCCAATGTTTTCTTCTAACAGTTTAAGTGTTTCAGATTTTAAATACATTTGGATTAAATTTTCTGTGTGGGGTTATAGGGATGGGTCTGATTTAATTCTTCTGTATATGGGCATTTTGCTTTCCAGCAGCCATTTGTTGAAGATGTTATCTTTTCTCCATTGTATGTGTATCTGTGCCTCTTTGTCAAGTATCAGATGGTTGTGGATGTTTGAGCCTTCTATTTTGTTCCATTAATTCATGTCAGTTTTATGCCTGTACCATACTGTCCTTTTATCCTTTTTATGGCTCTATAATATATTCTAAGATCTAGAAGAGCAATCCTTCCAATATTCTTTTTGTTCAGGATTGTTTTGGCTATCCAGTCGCTTCTGCTTCCATATTAATTAAGATTTTTTTCCTTAATTTTTGTGAAGAATATTGTGGATATTTTGATTGAGACTGCATCAAATCTGTAAGTTGTTTTTGGTAGGATGGTCATTTTCACAATATTCTACCAATCCATGAACAGGTTGTCTTTCTCAATCTCTTTCTTATAGAGGTCTTTTATGTCCTTGTTTGGGTTTATTCTGAGATATATTATTATTTTTGATGTTTCTGTAAATTGGCAGTATGTACATGAGCTCTTTGTGGTTGGTGTGTAGAAAAGCTGCTGATGAGAGAGAGAGAGAGAGAGAGAGAGAGAGAGAGAGAGAGAGAGAGAGAGAGAGAGAGAGAGAGAGAGAAAACACTACTGATTTTGAACCTTGCTACTTTTCTGAAATGGTTGAGTATTTCTAGTTTTTTGGTGGTGCCATCTGCAAACAGAGGTACTTTGACTCCTTCTGTTCTTGTTAGTATAATTGTCTTTTTCTTGTCTAATGGCCCTAACTAGTGTTTACAGAACTGTCTTGCAAAGGAATAGTTGGGTTAGTGGGCATATCGTTGGGATAGGATAGCCTTACTCCTAATTTTGGAGTAAAACTTGGGTTTTCTTCATTTAGGATGATATTGGCTGTAGGTTTGTCATAGATAGCTTTGATTATGTTGAGGTATGTTCCCTCCAACCCTACTTTTTCTAGGACTTGTATCAAGGAAACATATTCTGTCAAGGATGATTGTTTTTCTGCATCTATTGACATGCTCATGTGATTTTTGTCTTGAAGACCATTTATATGATTTATTATGGATAAATGATGTTGAACCACTCTGCATTTCCAGGATAAAGCCACCTTGATCATGGTGGACAAGCTTCCTGACCTGTGTTGGTATTCATTTTGCTAGTGTTTATTGAGGATTTTACGTCTCTGTTCATCAGGAAGATCAATCTGTGGTTTGTTCTGTTTGTTGTATCTTTACGTGGTTTGGGTATTAGATCAATACTGATTTCAGTGAGCAGGTTTTGGAGTTCTCCTGTTTTTCTTTGAGTTTTAGGACACCTTGGTTGTCGTTCTTTGAAAATCTGATAGATGTCTTTTATGAGCCCACATGGACCTGGACTTTTGTAGTTGGAAAGTTTGGGGTTTTGTTGTTGTTGTGATTTTTACAGTCTCACTCAGTTCCTTTGTTGTGAGTCTGCTTAGGTTGTTGGTCTCTTCTTGATTTAACTTTAAATTTTTGTTGTTGTTGTTTTGCTTTTTAAAAACTTACAAAAAATTGTTTATTTGTGGTTTGTTGTAATGTTCCCTGCTTATTTCTGATTCTGTTAATTTGGGTCATTGCTTTGTTTCTTTTTGTTAAGTGAGTCAAGAGTCTGTAAATCTTGTTTATCATCTCTGAGAACCAGTTATTAGAGTCATTGATATTTGTATTTTGTTTGTTTCTACTTTGATTTTTGTTAATTCCTTGATATCTACTAGGTTTACGTTTGTTTGTTCTTGTTTCTCCAGATCCTTGAGTTGCATCATTAAGTCGTTTATTTGTGCTCCCTGATTTTTTAATGTAGATGCTTAGGGCTGTAAACTTTCCTCTTAGAACTGTTCTTAATGTGTCCCAGAAACTTTATTGTATTGTGCTTTCATTTTCATTTAGTTTCAGGGAATTTTGATTTCTCTTGATTTTTTTCCCCTTTGACTCACTCATCATTTAATTTTAATTTTTTTACAATATTGTGTTTGACTAGTGTATATACATTTCTACCATTCCTTCTCCTTCCAACTCCTCTTGTCTCTACTTCCTGTTAAATTTATAACCTCTTCTCTAATTACTGTTTCATTTATATACCATATATACGTATGCTTATGGACACACGTGTGATCCATCCCGCTGAGTCCATTTAGTGTGTATTGTTTGGGGCTGACCACCTAGGATTATTAACCTGTCAGTAGGCTCGTCCTATAGATGACTGAGTCTTCCTCTCTCAGCAGCCATTAATTGCCTTAGCTCTTCTGGGGGTGGAGCCTTGTGAGACCTCCTCCGTCCACATTGGAATGCCAGCTGTGATTATCATGGTGCAGGTCTTGTTTATGCAGCCACATTGTTGAGATTTCGTGGGCACAGCTTCCTTGTCATATATAGAAGGCACAGTCTCCCTGCAGACATCCACGTCTGGCTCTGGCAGTCTTCCTGTCCCCCTCCTTATAAGTTCCCTGAGCCTTAGGTGGATATTGCAGATGTTTTATATTTGGTACATCATGGCCAGTTGTTCCCTGAATTTAAACAATTGTGGATTTCTGTGATGGTCTCATTCTGCTGACAGAAGAAGCTTCTTTGATAAGTGGTGAGTTACATGTATCTGTGGGCATAAGTACTTATAATACGTTTAGAAATTAAATTAGTTTAGAAAAAATGAAGTATAGGTTCTTTAGGTTCAGTGACCTCACCACCTGCGGGTAGTAGGTTAGGTTTTCAGTACAAGGTACAGATCCCCTCCTATTAATCAGGTCTAACTCCAATTATTCAGCTTTTCTTTGCCCTATTAGGTGCCACTGTTATGCCCTTGGGAATATTTTGTCATGCTCATCATTGCCTTGGCTGGCTGTTGCACAGCACCTTCAGATATTATAAAAGCAAGTCCTCAGGGAGGAGGCTTTAAGGTCAGTTGAGGTTGATTTATCCAAGTACTGTGTCCAAAGTTTTAGTGTCTTCAGCAATGGGTTCTTTCCTTTAAGTTTTAAGGGGGCAACCAAAGGCAGTATCAATAGCCTGTGTTACTTAGGGAGTCTCTTCAACTACCCTTACTAACAACTAGAAGGTAGGTTCTCCATTCCCAACACTTGGGTTTTTGTTAGATAGTTATGGCTCTTGGAGGAAGCATCACACCAAGTTTGTAATTTCATTTGAACTACACATATATGTGTGTGTATGCATGTATATATAAAAGTATATGTACTTTTTAAAAAAAGATTTATTTATTCCTTATAGATACAGTGTTCGGGCTACATGTATGCCCTCATGCCACGAGAGGGCACTGGATTTCATTACTAATGGAAGAGCAGCCAATGCTCCTACCCACTGAGACATCTCTCCAGTCCAGTACATGCCCTCTTAAATAACCATGAAACAGTGTTTCCCTATGGCTTTTCAGGCATCTCTAGTGTCATTTATCCCTCTTCCTTTTCTCCCTCTCTTAGCCTTGCCCTCCTCCTCTCCCCCAGTCACACGCCCCAGTTCTTCTCTTCAGAGCTCCTGTGCCTCATCCCTCTAGTCTTCCTTCATTACATTCCCACTGTCAGCAGTCCAAGATTGGTGTCTATCTAATCCACAAATTCTGTAGGGGAAGAGAGGGTATTCTTTTCTCTAAGGCTTTACTGTAGGATTCTCTCTCTCTCTCTCTCTCTTTTTTTGTACTAGGTAAATAATTGTTATAAAAAGATCAAATATTTGTATTCCAGATACTGTAGTAGGCCCAGGAAATGACAATGTCCAAGTCATGCTGCTTTCTAAAACTGTGGTTTTTATGATATTGGTTAGTTCAATTCATTATTTTTTCAAATTGCTGAATTTAAAAAGAATTGGAAAGTTCATGTGTTTTTTTAATTAATCTCTGTAAATAAATTAATGTTATTAACCTATAGATGGAAATCAGTCTTTAGCCAAAATGGCTGTCATGCTGACCCCATCAATCCAGATTTGTAAAATCCTAATGCCAGCACAGCCGACTGTAATGTCATTTTAGGAAGTCTGCCTTTAAATGGGTGCTTGTCTTGTTTTTGCCTAATCTGGTGGACGGGACGGGTCATGAACAAGTTATACTTTATGTTTTATAATTCATACATTGCAGTGATTAGTGAATTCTGTTTTTTTAAAGTACATTGTTTCAAGTGTTTTTTTTTTTCAACATTAATATTTTTCTTCCTATCAGAGATGTTTCAAAACCAGAAAGGTACAGTGGAGACAATTTAATCTACAAACCACCAGGGGTGAGTTGCTGTTTCACAGTGTTCTTAAGAAACCATATTTAATACATGTATAATATAAGCAATAGCTTTGTATTAAATGGGAATGAATCCAAGGCAAGTACTCAGACACTTCTACATCCTGGCCTTTTTCTGTTTTTTGAGACAGGGTCTCACTAAGTTGCCTGGGCTTACCTTTAACTTGAGACCTTCCTCCCTCAACCTCCACAATAGTGGGGATTTAAAGCTTGGGCTACCATGACTAAGTGATGTAGTTTTGAAAAGTATCATGGTCTAATAACCCGTGTTTCAGAGTAAAGGTTGGGCCACAGAAACCTGAAGACACGGACCTGCAGTGAAATTGGGTCCCCTGGCTCCAATTCTTTTCTGTCTCTCTCTTGCATTCAATCTGGGAGCCAAATGTTAAAGATCCTGAGCAACCCATGTCTGCCACTCATTTGCATTGCACCTCCCAACCTCCAGACCCGTTGGGAAATAAGTTAGCTTTTTGATAATAAAGCACTTAGGTTGTTTTAAATTTGGCCAAGTTGTTTTCCCCTTTTTCTTTAGAAGAACTTCGTACAATATGTTGTATTCACTCCCTTTCCCTGCCCCCACCACCAACTTTTCCCAGATCTACCTCCATTCCCTACCCAACCAACTTTGTTTTTGTTTTTTTTAAATCCATCAAGAACAACTTATAGTACTTAAATATTCTTAGGTGTGTGACCTTCCACTAGAGAGTGATTGACTTACCAGGAACTACACTCTTGGAGAAAGCTAGCTCTTTCTGTAGCTGTTGGTTCCCAATAACTCAACTGATAGGGATGTGACTGTATGTCCAGCTCCCCTCTCCATGGAGCTTACACAAGTCTTGTGGTCTTGTGCATGCTGTCACAGCTCCTGCAAGTTCATGAGTGCAGCTTCCCTGCTGTGTCATTAACCCTCCCCTTTGTGCTATGATCCTTGAGTCGTGAATGGAGGGGTATAGTATATATGTTCTGTTTAGAGCTGAGCATTTCGTAGTTTATTTTCCGCACTTTGGCTAGTTGTGAGTGTCTGTTAATCACCATCTACTGCAAATAGAAGTTTCTCTACAGAAAGTTGAATGATGAATTAATCTGTGGATTTAAAATGATGAGTCCTTAAGAGCCAGTTTAATACTGTGTCTATGTAACAGAATAACAGTGGTAAGTTCCCCCCTTGACTAAGGTTGTTTGTTTGTTTCTTTTTAATAAGTGTGTTTAAATGGTTGATTATGCCTGAATAATGAAAGGAACAACTAAGCAAAATGTCTAGTAATGTTATCTTAAATTAATATAAAGGACTATCACCATGAATGTTTGGATGGTTTTTGTGTATGGCAGGGGTGGGGGGGTGGGGGGAGGTTGAGACAAGGTCCCTCTATTACGTAGCTCTGGCTGTCCTAGAACTCACTGTGTAGACTGGGCTGGCCTCAAACTGACAGACATCCACCTGCTTCTGCCTCCTAAGTTCTGAGATTAAAAGCATGTGTCATCACACCTGGTCAAGGTCAGTTTTTATTTTAATGTGTTTATAATGTTTTGACACTAGAATTAATTTTTATGCAGAGAAATAATCGTTACTTTTGTAGTTTATTTTTAGTTCCTAATTCAGATAGTGTTTTAACCCATTTTTTTGTTGTAACCTGATATCTATGGTGGATACTTAAGAAGAAAAGAGGCTGCTTTGTTCACACTTGAGAAGATCCAAGTCCAAGACGATGTGGTTCCTTCTGTTTGGTGTTCTTGTAGCCCCTTTTTCACTGTTACACCATGGTGAAGGAGTGGAAAGGAGGAAGGTGTACAAAATGGGTTATGTGGAGACATAGGAAACCGAGACCAACTGGGACCAAACTTGCTCCTTTTGTGGCGAGTTAATCCTGCAAACCCACATTTATCCCTATGAGGAGGCACCTCAGTGACCTCATTTTTCTTCCCCCTCTACCACTCTGTTAAGTTATACTGTTTCCTGAATCATCACGTGGACCAAGTTTCTAGCTCTGAACTTAGAGGGCACACACAAGCTGTATTCAAACCTGTGCATATGGCATTTGCCTTGCTTTCTTGGGTGTGTTGTAATAGTACTCAGTATCATAATCTCTAACTTACTTAGCAGAACTTAGGAGTGTCTTCAATGTAATGTGGACATTAAATGAGCATGGCCTCTGGCCTTAGGCTGTGCTTTCTGGCTTCATTATGCTGGGAGTGTTCCTTAAATTTTGAGCGCTTTGGATTTTGTCATCAGCAAAAGCATTAATTAATTAATTAATTAAGTAAGTAAGTAATTAAAAAGTGGTGGCGGTAATAGAATATGCCCAGTGGAGAAGTTGGAAGAAGTAAATGACTTTATCACTGAGTGCCTATAACTATGCTGGGCACAATAAGCCTGCTCAACTAAATGTCAGTTTTAAGTCATTTTATATACATTTCATGCTCCAATTTTGAATGGAAACAGCCATAGGTAATTCCTATTAGAGATGTACTTGCTTTAGATTTCCCATCATCTCATCTTTTTCAAGGTGTGTTTGACTGTTCATATTTTCTAACATTTTCAATTAAGAAAAGCTTAATTAATTAATTTAAGCTAGTTCTCTTTCTAAAAATGGCTAACATTGATGGGCAGGGT
The DNA here is from genome assembly GCA_033318265.1 of Phyllotis vaccarum. NCBI lineage: Eukaryota > Metazoa > Chordata > Mammalia > Rodentia > Cricetidae > Phyllotis > Phyllotis vaccarum. The sequence continues at coordinate 88,974,674 of JARWLC010000005.1, read as the reverse complement.
CTTTTATATCACAGGTTAGATTACCAAGTAAAAATGACAGAACTATTACCTTTTTTCTTAGAAATTCATATTTAGTGTTTCTGGGTTAGTAGATTGATTTTTAAGATGTTTTTGCTAGCAGAGATTACAATAATGTAATTTTTATTTCTGTTTTTATAACAGCGTTCTGTACCAGACATGGTGTACTTGGGATCTATGACAAATTTTGATGTAACTTACAACTGGATTCAAGACAAATGTGTCCCTCTTGTCCGAGAAATAACATTTGAAAATGGAGAGGTATGGACTCCCCTGTAGGTGACTTTAGTTCAGCTGTGTGAAAACTCATTGCTTCTGTTCCTATTTTGTTTAGCAGTTGCATTTGTAAGAATCATACATCCAGCACAACTTTGTCTTAGCGTCTTCGTGGAGTACTGTCACTGGCCTCTCACCTTCACTATTCTAGACTCCTTACGTTTCTAATAATAGCAATAGTTGGTAATACTCTTGAAAATAGACTATAAAGTAACTGCTATGCTTCTAATAGCCACTGCTGGGTAAAGACCCCTGTCTAAGGGGATGTTCTTTAGAAGGACAGATCTTAGGGAGTTCTTTGCCATTACAGGTTTCTCTAGTTCTTGTTATTCTAAAAGGATGCAGAGAAACAATTGAACACTTACTCTGAAATCTCTTTTATTTTGTTCTTGTTCTTAACTTTGAGAAAGAGAGCTGATTAGACTCTGTAATAATTCATCAGATGGATAGATGTCTTTTTTTTTTTTTCAGCATACCTCCTTTTCTTTATTTCCTTAGCTCAAAGGCTCAAGAAGATTGAACATGATACGTGATAAATATGCTTTGGCACTTATTGTCACAAAGTTCCAAAAACAGAATTTAAAGAACAGACCAGGGAAGTCTTAGTTGAACATTTTCTCTTCCTCTACCTCCCCCCCCCCCCCCCCCCCCGTGGAAGTTGCCATATTTAGAAATTCTCTTTTGTTTTTTATTACTTTTATTGACTCATTGTGTGTGGTAGGTGAAGGGCTTGCAAGTTGGTTCTTGTACTCTGTTTGGAGGCAGATTATGGTTCTATTGTTTCTGTCTGAACTGTGTATTGCAGGCTGTCATCCTCCCATCTCATGAGAGGACATACAGATGTATGCTACTGCATCTGACTATTTATGTGCATGCTAGGGATCCACCTGGGGCGTCAGGGTCACACAGCAAGCACTTTTGTCCACCGTGCCATCTCCACAGCCCCACATTTAATAAGTCTTAAGATATAGTATATGTTGGAATCAATCATCCAAACATGACTTAAATCATAGGAAAGCATTGGTTTCTCTTTCCTCAGGCTGTCATTGAATCTTTCTGAGTACTTCATACATGCTTGGTAAAGAACTGACTGGTGTAGACAGACAGACAGACATAGAAGCCTTCAGAAGCATGAGTTACCAGCTACTTTAGAAAAATTCATTACTATATTTCAAATGAATAGTGTATGTTTCCATTTTTTGTTGTTTTTCTCTTAATAGTTGCATGTTCAGGGTATGTGGGATGTAATCAAGGAATGTGACATGTGCTTATACTTTAATTTTCTAGTTCTTAAATCTTCTCTGTGGGAAGTGACCAACCAGTCTTCTCTCACAGTAGTATTTCTTAAGTAGCACTCATTTCTTCGGGGTTTTTTGTTTTGTTTTGTTTTGTTTTTATCCTGTGTTCAACAGATCTTTCTGTCTGAGAAATCTGGGAGTAGAACCAGGCATGAAATGAGATTATCTGTCCTCAGGGCTCATCAGTCAGTATTTGACATGTCCAGAGAAAGGAACAACATGTGCCCGATACCACCTGAGGGACACTAAGGAAAGCCTCAGATTCAAAGAGAAAATTAATTTTCTTTAGAAACAGGGTAGGATGGGGGTGGGAATTGCTTTCAAGAGGATATTGTCCTAAAGCAAGGGCTGAAGGATAAAGGTAAGCTGAAGAGTGCTAATTGGAGGAGAGAGCTGTCACTCATTTTGCATGTTTATGATGCTAATTGTGTGGACAAGCGTGCAGTTGAACCTACCTTAACTGATTTGTGCACAGAGCTCAAGTGTCCTATGAGCTGATGATGGAAACGGCTGCACTAGGGGAAGGTGCAAGCTAGGGCAGTAAAGTACAGAGAGAGAAAAGCACAGGAAGTAGGATCTGTAAATGAAGATTAACAGAAAAATATAATCCAAGAGAAAAAAGATGAGGAAGAAGAAAACTTAAATCAGAGTACCAGAGCATGAATGTAATGCCAGAAAATGGGGTCAGGAGAAGGTGGAGAGTGATGGTTAGTAGGTGAAGGTTTATCTTTGGAGTGATGACTGTGCTCTGGAGCGAGTAAGGATGTTTGCACAACCTTGTGAATATAATAGTTTGTCCACCTAAAATGGTGAATTTTTGTGGATGAGAGTTATCTCTCAGCTAAAAGAAAGGATAATATGATAAGCTCGATCATTTATCCATGTATACAAGTGAAACAAGTTTACATGTGAGCTAAGAACCAAAAGGAAGCCTTTTGTCTCACTTGATAGATCTCGAGGATTCAAAAAATTGTCATTCTGAGGCAGTTTCTAAATTTGACCCTCAAAAGAATAGCTAATGGAGATAATAAGGAGGGCCTTTCTGGACTTTTTCATACAAATAAGAAGATGGCATTTATTGCACAAACTCTAGTTAGTATGTAATGAAAACCAGGGGCCAGACATTGGGGAAAAGTAGGAATATCAGAGAGACAGAAACAAACCAGAGCCACTTGTCACCCACCAACTCCTCAGGCCTGTCTCCAGCAGAAAGGAAAGTGTCAGGGAAAGCTGAAAACCCTCCCCTCTTGCCCACCCAGATGTCCTGACTTTCTCCTCCACATTCCTAAAGCTAGGATGAAAGGAGTAGGTCGCCCCTCCCTGACCTGACTTGGCTCTGTGGTTGACTCTGATATTCCAGATTAATTTTATTAAATATATATCACCATAGGCATTTGTTAAGAGTAGATGATTCAACTCTACTGTCTTATGTTTCTTATGCTCTTAATAACAGGTTTTAATAGCACTTTGTCATTTTCAAGGTGCCTTGTCTGTGTGCATATTAAAAGACACGTGTAAGGCGCTGTCTGTTAATATTGATAAACTGTTGACTGAAAATGGCTGTAATGCGGAGCTTTGTCTTTTGTCCTAAAGCACTTTCCACCTTTGGGTAGGTCTCACATAGCGAAATGTTTTTATAATATATTTTAGAATAAGCGTGGATTTGTGATTCCAATTTATTTATTGCAAGCACACTTGTGTTTTTAGTTTATTTGTGAAGACTGGCAATATTAGTCAATGTTCATCACACTCCTGGATTAAGAACTGACTGTAATTCTTGCTCATCCTAACTGGCTTCAAAAGGCTGCCCCTGTAGTCATATATGCAGTACTGGCTAGCACAGTGGTTCTCAACTTTCTTAATGCTGTGGCACTTTAATACCGTTCCTCATGTTGTGCTGACCCCAACCATAAAATTATTTCATTGCTACTTCATAACTGCAATTTTACTACTGTTATAAATCATAATGTGAATATCTGATATGGGACTTCTGTGGGGGGTCACAGTCCACAGGTAGAGAAGCACAGGGCTAACAGATGAGCCAAACACCTTTCAGGTGGATCCATGTCTGTAACAGAGCAGAGTTTGTGTGTTTTGTTAATCTCATACCTAAGATACAAATGGTTGAATTCATTCTTTGTCAAGCATCATTGTTTTTCACACCATTGGACACAACCCCCCCATTACTTGTAACTGTTAGTTACATGAATTGAGTTCACATTTATTCCACTTGGGAAACAGCAAAGCTGAATGGAGAGGCCACTGATTTTTACCGAAAACTTCTTTCTGCAGGAATTGACAGAAGAAGGACTGCCTTTTCTCATACTCTTCCACATGAAAGAGGATACAGAAAGTTTAGAAATATTTCAGAATGAAGTAGCCCGGCAATTAATAAGTGAAAAAGGTAGAGTGTTTAGGTGTTCATTTTCATCTTTTTCTCATTATCTTTTTCTTCCTTTCCTGTTACATATTTGGCCTAAACACACTTAGGCTAAAAGTTTAACACATTATTTTGACGTGGGAGTTTAGCTCTGAGGACAAGGAAGCAGTGGGCTTATGATGTGAAGCAGTGTTCTTCTGTGTGTTTGCTTTTGTGTTCTGGTACCATGACTTTATAGAAGAATAAGCCAAGTAGCATGAAAGGTGGGGTCCTAGGTGAACAGTATTGTTTGAGGAACCTGAGTGCTCCTTTGACACATTTCCAAAGACATTTGCAGAGACCTTGCTAAGAGACAACACACTCTGATCCACATTTATTTCTGTATGAAAGCTGAACAGCTGTCTACATTTCTCCATGGTATTTTAGCAGAATTTAGGGTATCGAACATCTCCTCGTTCTGAGGATAAAAGGTCAAACGATGTAAACTGATAGGATGGTAAAGAGCTGCCTATTTAGTCATTTAGTAAACATTCTGGGTTTAGATTAGATTAAAAATGGCCAATTAGGCCATGAGGGCCATAAAAGTGGTCTCAAGGGAAAGTGATGTGTCAGATTTGGGGACTTGCTGTCAGAACCTGAGTAGCCTACACAGCAGACAACTGCCAAGTGAAGAAATAAAAGATTCACAATACCATTAAAATTTGAGTTTTTTTTTTCTTTTAATCATTTCTAATGGGATTATACTCTGCCCTGAGAACTAAAAGATAACCTGCTTCTTTAAACATTCTGTTTAGGTTCTAGTTTTCCTGGTGTGTATTAATTTCAAGAATGTTAATGTTGTTTATTATGCTGTTTTTGAGAGTTTATAATCAAAGAATACGGATGAAATTCTAATGTAGTTCTTAAAATTCTGTTTCTTTCAAAGGTACAATAAATTTCTTACATGCAGATTGTGACAAATTTAGACATCCTCTTCTGCATATCCAGAAAACTCCAGCAGATTGCCCTGTCATAGCTATTGACAGTTTTAGGCATATGTATGTTTTTGGAGACTTTAAGGATGTATTGTAAGTATCTCTTTTTGTTCTTTTAAAAATCACTGATGCACCCCACAAAGCTGAATATAAAACAGTTGCTTGGCTATTTTACATAGCCGTGTATTGTGAAAATAATATTCAGGGGTGGCTGTAAGAAATTAGAGTGATTCCTCATATTTCCATTGTGTGTGTGGCATCACTGACTAGAGATTACAAATGTTAGGTGGTTGGGAACTAATCTCTGAAGAGAGATTGTGTACTGTGGGAAATTAGCTTTGCTCTAAGGCCAGTCTTTGGTGTATCAAGGAAAATATATATCTTAGGTCAGACTGAAGCATTGCTGGTACTGTTTGTTTGCTCATGATTGTATGTTGTGAGAACATTGAAAGTATGTCTACAACTCAGAATTTTTCTATGACCAGGAATTTCTAATGGCTATAACTAGAACCTTTTCAAGGCCGGGTACTGATAAACATGGAAGCCTTATGACTATTGCAGAGACTGAAATCTTACTAGCTTCCAGGAGTGTGAATTACAGTGATTAAAAGTTTGAAGTATTAATATGAAAATTGTAAACAGTATAATTTAAGTAATTCACACTTAGATATGTCTTGTAGAATTTATTTAAATTTTCTAAATCTCAAAAATTATTGTGTGAGAAGATAAGTTGAGGCTTCACTGCAGAGTAAATAATCCCACATGTTTCTGGATATTTTAGTAGTGTGAGTTTTTAGAAGAATCTTGGTTCTGAAACCCATGTAGTATTAAGTTCTTCCTTGAGCTGGTCACTGAAGTACTACTGTTCTTTCTTCATGTATGAAGGAGGGTTGATAGTAACACCTGCCTAATGAGAGCCTTGTGAAAATGAGGGAGAAGTGATAGCTGTGTTATAAGCCATGAAGTTGTAACAAATCCTAGCAAATGGTTGTATTATAAATAGTAAAGTATATCAAAGGTCATTTTTAATTTTATACTCAAAGAGTATCATTTAACCTATTAATTCATCTAATGTTTTTCTAGGTCTACTAAATGATAGTTCATTATGCATCAAGTGTATAAAATCTACTATGACTGGGTCTCCTGGAGCCTGAAGTTGGCCCAGTGCTGGGCAGGTGGTGGGACATTTGCTTATTAGGGATGGTCTGGAGTTTAGGCTTGTTGATGCTGACCTGCTGTTGCCTAAACCCAATGGGCTACTTTTAGAACCTGGAATCTTGACTGAGGAATGTTGGGTAGACCTCAGTCTTACCAAGTAAGTTAGTGACAGGAAAGCCCAACATTAGTGGAATGGATAATAATGCCAGGTCAGAGGAGCTGGGGAGATGACTCTGCAGTGGCCTCTGGAAGACCTGGGTTTGATTCTCTGCATCTACATGTGACCTACAACCAAACTCCAGTGGATCTAACATTTGCTTCTAGTATTCTGAGATCACAGACACATGCAGGCAAAACACTCAAAGACCATTTTTTTTTAAATTAAGATAATAATCAGAGCAGAAAAAAATGAAATGGACTCTAAAATCAGAAAGCCAATGAAACAAATTTTTGAAAAGATAAATTGAAAAGCCTCTAGCTGGACTGCAAAAGGAATACTCAAGTAAATAAAATCAGGAAAAGAGGAGTCATTATAAAGTATGTCTCAGAAATAAAGTGAAAAAGAGTATCATAAATAAAATGAAAAGTGTCTGAACAAATGGATAATCTTAAAGAAATGAACAAATTTAGAAGATAAGTCATGAAGAAATAGAATTTTTGTCCCTTTAATAATGAACTGTGACCTCAAAATAGAAGCTAAAATATCCAAAAAAATTAAATCAGTATGCCAATGTGATATCTGCATTCCCATAATTCATTGCAGCATGTGAATGTAGAACTACATACATCTACATCAGCTGAAAAACAGGTAAAGAAAATATGACCTATATGCCAAGAGTACTATTCTCTTGTCCAAGGAGGAGTTCCTGTTGTTTGTGGTGACACAGATAACTAGGGGACACAATGTAGGCACTGAAACATAAATTGTGTGATCTTACTTAATGAGTACGATGATTGTGTGACCTCACTTTATGAGAGTAAAATGATATTGAACTCAAAGGAATGAGAGCAGAATGGTAGTTGCCCAAAGCAGGAAAAGAATATTGGGTCGTGTACAGAAGACTGGGGAAGAATAGTCAGACAAGTTAGTTAGCATTCTTACCTCTGACAGATTATCTGACAGAAACTATAGAAAAGGGATTTATTTTAGTTTGTGGTTTCAAAGAGCTCACAGGTCTCAATCCATGACCACTACATGTGCGCTTGCAGAAGCTGTCATAATAGAAATGAATAAATAGCAGGAGGCTGAGAAAGGAGCAGACTGCAGCTCTGGTCTGCTTCAAGGGTGCAAGCCCTACATTCACTTCTCTACCTAGGCCCCATGTCTGGAAATGTTGACACATCACCTGGGAACTAAGCATTCAGAGCTTATTTGAATATTTAATACTGAGCCTATTTGAACATTCCATACTTAGACCTAACAGAGGGCAGAGGAAAACAAGGGCTGCTTGTTGGTCGTGATAACCCATAGGGAGTAGTGCAGGAAGAAAGGAGTACTTGACTACAAGAAAGGAGGAGCTGAAGACGACGGGAAGGGACTGCCCAGCTACCAGGTAGAGACGCGTCTGTTAGAGCTGATGCTCCATATTGCACCAGAGAAACATGGACTAAGTGATTGAGGTGCACAAGAGGCTACTCCATAGAGCAAAGTAGAGGGCATCATAAAGGAGATGGGGCAGGGGTTGGGACGGGGGTTGGGACGGGGGGAGAACAGAGTTTCTTTGTGGGCTCTTTGGGATCCCGGTGGACTGCAGCAAAAGATTGTCAAAGTTTCTGTTTTTAACTGGCAAGTAAGATCACCTGCTAAAAGCAAAGAAATTGGCACTTGAGAGAGCAAGGCTGTGCTGGATTTAAGAGCAGAGTAGCTTACCTTGCGATCCATTTCTCTAACATCCAAGCATGTTGAAAACAAAACTCATATCACACAGAGAGCCCTCAGTGAGCATATACCGTTGGGTGAGACCTGGCCACCCTACTTAGTTGGGTGTCTTGTTTACCTAAGCTGAAAGGCGCTTTTAAAGAGAGAGAACACTGATGGCTGGACTTTTCTGGGATTCACAGACAGTGTCTTAGTGTTCTATTGCTGTGAAGAGACACCATGACCATGTCAACTCTTATTTTTTTAAAAAAAGCATTTAACTGGGGCTTAGTTATAGTTTCAGAAGGTTAGTTCATTGTTGTCATGGAGATGGTGACAGCATGTAGCAGAAATGGTGCTAGAGAAGTAGCTGAGAGTTCTTTCTATATTTGGATCAAGAGACAGCAGGAAGAGAGTGAACCACTGAGTCTGGCTTGAGTTTCTGATACCTCAGAGCCTACACCCAGTGACACACTTCCTGAGGGTGTGTGTGTGTGTGTACTTTGGACCTCTTCTTAATGAGAAACTCTCAGTCCTAACTATAAAGTCTTAAAATTATTTTTAGAAATCAAGAGGATGCCGACCTTGGTTAGGTCTACAAGTCAACAACCAAACAGCATGCTCAGCTTTTTTGTATGTTTGTTTGTATGTTTTAATTAAATTCCTGAGGATATTATATTAGGTGTTGTGGGATGTTGATGTTGCCTATGCTTTTTGGGCCCTGCTAGTTCCTTTTTGGGAGAAGGGTCAAGAAAGCGCAGTTAATGTCTCAGACTCCAGGAACTAGTTGAAACAAACAAGTTCAATTTATGGAGGAAGGGGCAAGACTTTTTATACCCTCCACCCAGCCAGGGGCAAGGGCTGTGCTTTGTTAGCATCTGCTGCCATGGTGTGTTTGTCTCTTGCTGGTCCAGATCATCTCCTATCAGGACTCCACCTCTGTTGCCAAGGCCCTCAGGCAGACCCCATGAGGAAGTGCCCACTCCAGGGACCTTCCTGGCTGTGAGGAAATGCTGTAAGCTCAGTTTTAAGTAACCAACTATAACCAGTTTGAACTGGCTGCAGCCTGGCTGGTTCCCAGGCCCATAGAAGCCACTAGGGCCTATACATCCCACAGTGGGAGTCCTCTGAAGGACTCCAACTATATTACATCCTGTCCTACATTTCTGAAGTCAGATTAACACTGGCATTTGGAATCTCATTTTGATGTCTGAATCTTGGAGAATCCAAACAAGCTCTAGCAATTTTCCTTTAAAAAAAAATTAATGATTTATTTTGTTATTTATTTATTTGTGGGGGGGGGAGGTTGGGAGGGGAGGAGAGAGAGGCAGAGACAGAGCAGACCCAGACTTATTCCCCACCTGTAGCAATAGATGGGTTGTTGACTAAGTAGAGCTAATCTGTCAGTTAGTCCCATGCTATGCCTTGGGGAAAGAGAAAAAGAAAGTAAATCTGAGCCAATAGGAATCTTCAAAGAAACCTGACAATGAGAAATGATCTCTATACTGCAAATGGCATATCCTTTTAATCTCAGCACTCGGAGGCAGAGGCAGGCAGATCTCTCAGCCTGGTCTATAGAGCTAGTTCCAGGACAGACAGGAAGTAATAATAACATTGCATTTGAAGCTTTTTGAATAATTCACTTCATTTTTTTCTTTAGGTGTCTAATTTTCCCATCTTCTAACAGTTTAATTGGGGGGTGGCACATGCTGTGATGCTAGTGTTCAATAAAGCGTGCAGCAAGGTGAATCTGACACATTTAATGGCTTGTATAATTGTTTGTGTGCTGCCTGGTAATTAAGGCTGAAATGATAAGCAGTTTTCATAAATTAGTGTCATTACTATTACTTAATAACTCAGCATTTCTGAAGTCATCTGGTGAAAGTGTGATTGTAGTAAGAGAAGTCTACGCCTGCCAAAGGTGGGCATTAGGAAGAAACTGCCAGTAGAATACTTATCTTCTTTTCAGAGAAATCAGTCTCCTTGAAGCACAATGACTTGGAGGGCCACACAAATAACCAGTGGCAAAACTAGGATTCATATCACATTTATTGTACTCTAGAGTTCCAGCTCACAGTACTATGTACAGTGGCATTCCTGGGAACTGTAGAAAGCAGTAGAAATGCCAGTGTTTGAAGAGCTAGTACTTCCTAGTGACAAAAATTAGATCCCAGCTCTGTGGGCCTCAGCTCCTTGTATTGTTTGATCAGTTTGGTTTCCTGTCAGGTTGAAAGGAATAGATTTCATATGGAGATGGGAGATTGGGGGTAATTTCAAGACCCAGGTAATAATATTGTGCTGTTCTGTAGCCTGAGAAAAATTATTTAAAATTGTTAAAGGCCTGTGAAGAAAACTTAACTGTCTTTGAGGCTGGAGAGGTTCAGCGGTTCAGAGGTTCCGTGGTTAAGAGCACTTGCTCCTCTATCTTCCAGAGAACCTGAGTTTGAGTCTCAGAACCCATGACTGGTGGCTCCCAACTGCCTCTAACTCCATCTCCAGGAGATCTCATGCCTTCTTCTACCTCTGTGGGCACCTGCATCCACACGTACTTATGCATATGCACACATACAATAGAAAACTGGTCATCTTTCAAACTGTACTTAATGACTTTTTTTTCACCTAAACTGTCTGAGATTTCAAGTAACAGGGAGGAAAATAGCAGCTACACAGATTGCAAGACATTTCTTGCAGACTTTTGTTACTTACTGACATATCCGCCCAAATGGAGTAGATTACTCTGATGATGATGATAAAGTCCCAACTCTGGGCTCCATGTCAATTTTCCCCAAACACCAAATCACTAAATAATGGTATTGTAATTTCTTAAGTCCAGGTGGTTCTCATTTTGTCAGGGAGGAGGGATACAAGCAAATAAACATTTGAAGCAATATAAAACAGGGCCATAGAGGAGGATGTCCACTAATACGGAGCTGTCCAGAACTGTTCTCTCAACAAATGAGCCATCTCCTAATCTTGGGTGGTGTAAGCTAGAACAGCATAGAAGTTTAAAGATTTCAGAAAGATACCCAGAAGAATATTTTATATTACTCAGTGGAATAGTATTGTCAGGTTATCACTAAAGTCTATTCTGACAATCTAGTCAATCTTGTTATCTAGGGGCCCTCCCATATGAAGTTTGAAATGAGAAAGAATATGACAATTGGTTCCTGCTTGCTGAGCAAATGCTGTATCAGTAAGCTGCACCTTTAGCCCCTTTCTCTTTTTTTTTAACCTTGAGGGAGGATCCTGGTGTCCAGTGTTGACTAGAATTTATGGTTCTCCTGCCTAGCCTCCTAGCTGGTATTGCAGGCATGGTGCACCATGCCCAGCATGATAGAACATTTCATTTATCCTCTACTGTTTTTATTGTTTTTCTTAGTTACTAAGTTGACTGGCATCTTAGTTGGGGTTTCTATTGCTGTGAAGAGACACCATGACCATGGAAATTCTTACAAAGGAAATCATTTAATTGTGACTGCTCAGTTTAGAGCTTTTTAGTCCATTATCATCATGGCAGTGTACAGGGAGACATGGTGCTGGAGAAGGAGCTGAAAGCTTCTGTATCTTGATCCACAGGCAGCAGAAGTGTAATATGAGTTCCTGGCCTGGCCTAGCCCACAGTCTGGACCCACCTGCTGCTGCTTAGCCACCCCCCCACACACATACACAAATGACTTGAACTCTTATATTAATTACATGCTACTTGGCCTATGGCTCAGGCATATTCTAGCTAGCATTTGTATCTTAATTAAACTCAACCCATTTCCATTAATCTGTCTTGCCACATGGCTGGTGGCTTACCCGTGCTTTTACATCTTGCCCTCTCATCAGCTAGATTGCTTTTCTGGAGACTGCCCTTCTTTCCCTGTATCTATACTTGGATTTTCCCACCTCTTTTTAAGATGCTTTGCTGTAGGCCAAAACAGTCCCTTTATCAACCAGTGATATTCACAGCACACAGAAAGACATCCTATATCACAGAAGCAACTGAGACACTGGGCCTGGTTTGAGCATAGCAGACCTCAAAGCCCTCCTCAACAATAACACATTTCCTCCAGCAAGGCCACACCTCCTAATAGTGCCACTCCCTTCGGGGGCCATTTTCTTTCAAACAGTCACAACTAGGCCAACTGAACATCTTCATATCAAAAAAGGATTCCCTGTCATGGAAAATTAACTTGGAATTCATCACAGTTCTAAGTAGAAAACAATAAGCAAGAAAATCTTTAACGATCAGGGGAAGACAAAGTTCTGAGATCATCAGAAACACTTAGTGTTTGTTCATGAATGATAGTGGTAGAACATAAGCAACATACAGAGCTGTCAAATGAGCACACAAGCAAGGTGCCCAGGGTTATTACATTGTTGAACTATGCAAGTTAGCATCCCAGTAAGATGCTGGTCTGTATCCTTCAGCTGCCAGAGGTCAAATGGCAACTCTGCTTTACAAGTATGTACATCAGCTACAGTCTTGGTGGCACACTGATGCAGTTTGACGATCTTTTGTAAGTTAAGCATATATGTAGTATCTGACCCAGTGTCTGTTCTAGAAAATAAAGTTCACACAGAAATCTGTGCACATGTTTGTTATAGAATTGTCTCTGATCACCACAGTCCTGACAGAATCCAAATGTCCTTGATGAGCTAAATGAATAGACTTTTATATTACTCAGTGGAATAGTATTTGGCAATAAATAGACTACATCTAAGGTAAGTGAATGCCAAATGTATATTAACATGAAAGAAAGCCACTCTTATAAGTACATGTTAGTGTACGTATGGGTAGGATCAGGAAACGTGAGTAGTTGCCAGGGATTAGGAGGAAAGGAAGGTCCCACCATACAGGTGTTGAGCTCTTACTTGGTGTGTGGAATTGGGAAGAAGATATTCCACAATGTTCCACATTTGTTAAAAATTTAGAGGATTTAGGTGGGCATGGTGACACATGCTTTTTAATCTCAGCACTTAGGAGGCAGAGGCAGGTGGATTTCTGAGTTTGAGGCCAGCCTGGTCTACAGAGTTCCAGAGTAGCCAGAACTACATAGAGAGACCCTCTCTCAAAACTAAACCAAACAAAAATTAAAAAAGCGCCGTGGCTCAGCAGTAAGTCAGCATTTGCTGGTAGGCAGAGGCAAACAAATCTGTGAGTTTAAGACCAGTCTGTCTCAGAAACAGCAAAACAAGTGTCAGAACCTAGGTTTGGTTTTCGTTGTTGTTTGTTTCTGTTTTTTTAAGGGAATTATCTACTATGCATTGGTCTTTGAAAATAATAAGCCTAGTTCTTACCCTGGTGTGCTCTTGTGAGAGGATGGTCACAGTTTACTGTTCCTGTGTGTGTTTCACTGTGTCTAAAAACATCATTGTAAACAGGAAGTTTAGAGGTGGAAGAGACTTAGTGCTTCACACTTACTGTTCCAGTTAGGAAAACGATGGCCTTATTTCCTGTGCCAGTCTTCCCACAGGTGGCCATGCTGGCTACACTCTGCTGACAACCTCTAGATCACTTGCTGATTCTCTCTTCCTAATAATCATGCATGGTTTCTGAGCACATGCTAAGATTGCTCTATGCTTACATAAAGCTTACAGTTCTTTCTGCCCTCTTGTCTCGGGGTGGGGGAAGTTCTGGTCAGGGAAAAGCCTATCTTGAGTATTCTTAATTTGTCACATTTAGGATTTACTCATTCATAAGGTATTCCTTGACTAGTAGAGGTTCTGATGGGCTTAGAAGCTTGTAAACAAACCAGCAGCATTATCTCAGGTGTGATAGAACATTTGGAGTCTGTGACTTGAATTTTATGCTTCAGCACTTTGCTGTGGAATGACAGAAGATGATGTCAGAAGCAATGTAAATTGATCTCCTCCCATTGTCCATCTCTGGTGTATGTGCAATTATTTTTTGCACCAGAGAACCTTTGCAAGGCTTTCTGTCAATACAGCTACCTGACAGTCATTTGTATTTGTAAACTGTGCATTTGACACCTGCTGGTCTCTATTGCACTGGAGCTAGTGGGGAGCCAGCATGGTGTACAATGAAGTTATTGGTTGGTACAGCTCAGTGGGAGTTATTGAAGGGAGAGGAAAAAAACCAACCAAAACAGTACTTTCAGGACCTCAGGATAGAATTTTAAAAGGAAAAATAAAAACTGGTAATACTAATACAGACTAGCTATTATTTGCTATGAAAGCAAAACAGAAATATTAAAAAGTCTGTTATGTTTGTATGGAAGTAGATTTTAATTTTTGTAATTGATATAAAATTAATAAGTTTCTATTTGAAGTATATAATGAATGTTCTAAAGCACCAAAATCTTCATAAAAGGCAGGTAATTCATGTGCACAGAAGTATAAATTAAGCAATGAAAGGACAACATTCAGTTTATCAAGATGTAAATTAAAATTCTGCTGTTACCAAATTAACAAATCAACTTCATTTTTAAAAGATCATGTCAAAGACTTTAGAATGCAAATCAATGAATAACAAAAATGGACTGACCCTTATAGGTATCATTTGTTCCTACTTTGTAGGATACAAGTCAAGGAAATAATTCCAAAGAGGGTCTGTTTTGTAAGTCTTTGTAACATGCTTTGCTTAACATAGTCTCAAAAGACTTCCTTCAGGCAGGGTACAGAAATCATCAGACTCATGCTGGGTTCTAGCACTGAGTAGTGTGGTGCTCTGGCTATAAAACTGAATACTTTATGTGATTTTCCTCTAATTATGTATTTTCCCTTTGAAGCTCTACATTTTTAGTGTGGATTTGGAGGATATAGGGTTTTTTCATGTATATATGTGCGTGCTGCTAAGAAATATATGAGTTCTCTCTTCTTCTTCTTCTTCTTCTTCTTCTTCTTCTTCTTCTTCTTCTTCTTCTTCTTCTTCTTCTTCTTCTCCTCCTCCTCCCTCCCCTTTTCCCTCTCTCTCTCTCTCTCTCTCTCTCTCTCTCTCTCTCTCTCTCTCTCTCTCTCTCTCATACACACACACACACACACACACACACACACACACCATATAAATATCTAAAGGATAGTAAAACATATCTGGGATATAGCATCTTGATAGCGTTGCCTTTGTTAATGGTAAATATAGAAGCATTTCTATGAAACCAGTGCAATGATTAGAACATGGGGCCTGAGGAAGTAATTTAACAATTGAGAACCTGACTGCTCTTTCAGGGGACCCAGTTGGTTTCCAGCCTCTACATGTATGTATGTGCTGGTACATACATGTAGGCACTCACACATATACAAAAAAAAATGAAAACTAAAAGATTAGAAGCCCAAACTAGTATCTAGTTACCTGTAGTAGTTGTGATTGAATTGGTGGGATACAGTAAAATATTTCTTTACAGCAACTAGGAAGTTACTAAACTTAGAGGTCAGCCAGTGTTGGCATTGAAGCAAAATCATTATTTGCCTTTGTTTTTAGAATTCCTGGAAAACTCAAGCAGTTTGTATTTGACCTACATTCTGGAAAACTGCACAGAGAATTCCATCATGGACCTGACCCAACTGATACAGCCCCAGGAGAGGTAGGACTTACATGTTTGCGCGGGTGGGGGGATCTTTTGTTGAGATAGCCTCAGAGGGGACCTGAACTAGAGTTTTAGCTCCTGATACCTCTGTAGAAATCCTGAACTGACTGCAATATATTCAAGATATGTTCCTTTAAAGTTACTTTCTAAAATGTTAGGCCTCCAGAAAGGTTGTAGAGTGCTGTGTCTAGTTTCTCAATTGTCTGAACTTGGGTTGTCTGAGTATGAGTTCTGTGGAACATGGCTATCCAGGGTCAAATACTGTCAGCTTCAGTTAGAAGTTGTGAAGTAGATGAGCAATCAAATCAATATGTTCCAGTGGCTGTCCCAGCTTTTCTGTGGCTGGACTTGTACCCTCAATATAAAAGAAAGTAATGATTTGTTATGTTCCTCATCCATTCTAAGAATCTTCACAGATGCAGTATTAATAAGGCTCAAAACTTAGGACTCAATGCAGCTTTCCTGTTTGACATTTTAATGCTTAACAACTATATATCAACATTTTAAATTAGCTTTTATTCACATATAAGTTCACAATTGAAATATTACTATATAGATTGATGAATAAATAGATAGATTCTCAAAATAGATGGATGGATGCATGGATTTTAAAGCTTGGGAATATTATTATTTCTACTTTGTAAGCTTTTTTACAAGTAATTTCTGTGTCCCTCCTTTTTGAGAGAATTCTAAATTTGCATATTAATATGTTGTTATTATTTATATCAAGTCTGTGACCATGAAATTAAGGGAGAGGATATACTCCTTGTTTTATATGCCAGGTCTTAGGTCTACTACTTTGTTCAAAGAACTTCTATTTTTCAAAAAAAAAAAAAAAAAAAAAAACCTAAATTTTTCCTTACCTTATTTGAGAGTCAGATTATGTTCAAAGTCAAGAGTTCTCTCGGGAAACTGATCGTATGCTTTATTTGAGAAATGAGGTCAGATTTTTCCCTTGGTCGATAAGCTACTATTAAAAGGTGGAAGTTCTGCTAGTGACAGTAATCCAAAGGCAATTATTTTCGTTAGCCCACAAAGCCTGCTTGTTACTCTGTACCAGTGTTCTCAACCTTCCTAATGCTCCAACCTAATATAGTTCCCTCATGTGTTATGGTGACCCTTGACATAAAATGATTTTTCATTGCTCCATCGCGACTGTAATTTTGCTACTGTTTTGAATCATAATGTTTTATATAGTATCTTATATACATGAATGTTTTAGGGTGATGCCTGTAAGAGAGCCATTGAACACCCCCCCAAAAGGTCATGACCCACAGATCGAGAACCACTGCTCCATATGCTCAGGGAAAACCTAAAGTTTACCATATTGTAGTGTCCTAATTTGTTTCAGTTTCTCCCTTAGACAGTATTTTATTTATCCATGTGGATTATTTATGTTTCTGTACTAAAGCCAACTGGGTACAAGACGCTGTATGTGTTAATCGTAATATAAGTTCAGCTTGAGTTTGTATTTCAGCAGAAAACATTTAGTGAGGAAATGGAGCCTGGGAAAGTCAAATACGTTGAGGCATCTACCACTTTCTGTTGTCAAGGGTAGGCACATACTACTCTGTTAGAATGTCCGCTGTGTGCCATATGCTGCCCACTGCAGGGACTGTCCTGTGGAGAAGCTGAGCCTACTCTTGAGATGCTCACAGTGTGAAAGTGCAGACTGTTCTGCTTTTCTTCAGAATTTGTGGAGTCTCTTGATTGCTTCACTGTGTTTGGTCTACTTATGGCACCCAAGTATTTCAGAGGTTTGTTACAGTGTTGAGTGTTTTCTCATCTCAACCAAGTTTTACTGATTTCTGGAATGGAGATAGTTGATAAATAGCAGCTTTATTAACAGAGTAGGGGTCATTCGTATCAAGGCAATCCCTCTTAGCAGTCATTTGTAAGAGTGAAGGGTTAGGGCCAAACTAGGTTGGGTTGCCTCTATGGTGTTCTCTGGGAAGCACTAGGGTTTGATGTTTTGTCAGTAACTGTGACAGGCCCAGAGTCAGTGGCTCTGTGTTAGCCATTCCCTGAACAGAGTAAGGGCATTTACATCAAGAAACAAGATCACAAACTTACCTCTTGACTTTGCCATACACTTTTTCTCTTATTTGTTAAAAAGGAAGTAATTATAAGGCCACTGCCAGTCATGTAATAATAATAAGTATGATAATTATAAACTATTTTGGTATGGAGACTCTTTCTTCTTTTGTAGCAGGACCAGGATGTGGCGAGCAGTCCCCCAGAGAGCTCCTTCCAGAAGCTGGCGCCCAGCGAGTATAGGTACACCTTACTGAGGGATCGAGATGAGCTGTAAACCCAAGAACACCGCGAGCCTGTCAACAGCAGCTGCCGTATGTGGTGGAAATAGTAAACCTATATTTTCATAATTGTATGTGTATTTTTATTTTGAATAAACTGAAAGAAGTTTTGGGTTTTTAATTTTTTTCCTCCCCCTGACTCAAATACATTGTCATTTAATACAGCCTCTTTTTAAAAAATCTGCTAGGGTTTAAAACAAAATAAAAATAAAAACCAGAGGCCCATTTCCACTTTGTACAGTTTTTGTAATGTAAGCAGAGGGTGGCGTTGCCAGAAGCATCCCGTCACCTCGCACTACCATTGCACAGCAAGAGAACCGGGCCTGGCTCCTGTGTGGTGATGCTTTCTCTTCTTTTCTTGTCACACGGTCACAGTTCTGAGCGCTAAGGGTTACATATCTAGAGTCTGGAGGGGAATAAATTAAGATTTTCACACTGTGTACTGTTTTATACTGCTTGGGCGGGCACTGATTATGAAAATTCCATGGTGGTTCTTCTTGGATTCCCAGTGTGTAACTTAAACACACTATGGAGAGGAAGAGAGCCATAAGCCAGAGCATTTGGCAGAAATTGTCCTTATGAATTAAGAAGGAAAAATGGAAGTATTATTAAATTTCTATGCGTTTGTCTGAAAAACTGGCATATGGGTGACATTTAAAACTTTGAACAAATTAACCCTGAAATCAGGAAAGTAGAAACACCAATGGAGCGGGTTACTAGTGTTGAACTAGGCATTTTTAAGGCTCTTTCTGTCTATAAATTTACATTTTCAAAGAGAAACTGTATTTCAATTATTGTAAGTCTCCTGTCTTTTGTAGTTTTGTAGTGTGTAGATCAGAGACAAAGATGCTAAGGAATGCTAGGTTTTACATTCTTCTCTCATTTTTAACTATTGTGAATTTTTAGAGGGCCTTCCCCTCCAGCTTCCCTGATTTCCCACGCCTGCAGTATGCAGTCAGAAAGTACCTCCCAGGCCTCAGTACTGCCAGGGATAAAAGCAGAGGGAGGCGACCCTTCTCATTATATCAGGAGATCCCAGGGCCAGAGGTCAGACAGGCTCAAAATTGACTTTCCTCAGGGTCTGGGTGTGGTGCTATAGGCCCAGGGTCATTTATCCTTGGGATATAAGTCAGTCCCAGTTTGGGGAGATATTATTTTTAAGCTTAAAAGGTTGACATGTGCAATTATATGTAGTATGTGATATGTAACATCTTCCAATCCTTTAAAATAAAAAGTATTTATAATGGATATTTAATAACTGTTATTTTTAAAAATCAGCTTCATGGTTTTTTATGCATGAAACTATAGTTTTATTCAGAATAATAAATGTTAATAAGGTTGTAGGGGGCATGTTTAGAATATTTCACCAGTTGTAATTGGAAAACTAGGACAGAGCTTTCTAGAAGCTGGCCTTTATTTTGCCATTTTATTGTGTTTAGTCAGTGTCCTGAATATGTTCACGGTTGTCGTTTCCAGATGAGACTGACCAAAATGGAGGGCTTCAGAATGAAAATTCCCAGGTGTACAGCAAGCTCAGATAGAAGGTCAGAACAGCACGCAAAAAGAAAAAAAGAGAGGGAGAGAGAACCAGTTGTAATAAATTGTGATCCTGTAATTAGGTTAGAAAAAAATATACTGCTCAAATACTGGACAGCAGACAGCTAGCTGAGAGTAGTTATTAGAAAACAAAACAAAACCAAAAAAAGGTCATAAAGAACATTTCTTCATGTGCCCTCATGTGACAGAGGGGTTGTTAAATGAGAGACTTGGTGTATTATGTAGCATTCACACATATCGGGACTTGGGCTGTGGCCCTGCCGTTGCCATTGTCTTTCCTGGGTGGTGAAGCCATTAGGACAGTGGTTCTGAACATTGTATCTGTGGCTAATAGTAAAGTCATCATCTTCAAATGTTTATTGAAAGAATAAGAAACTAAATGATCTTGTGTAATTTTTATACCACGGAAAGTGCTCAGCCCTCAACAGAACTTGATGCCAATTTATAAAAAGGTCTTCACAAGTTCAAGTTCATTCCATGAAGAGAATTTAGGGTGATTGTCTAGACTGTTTTTAGACAGATATGGTGGCATTCCTGCACTCAGGAGGCATAAGCAGTTAGGTTTTTGTGAGTTAAAAGTTAGTGTAGTCTACAAAGCGAGTTCCAAGACAACCTGAGCTATACATTGAAACCTTGTCTCAAAAGAAACAAAACGACTGTTTCTTAGAGAAAAAACATGAGTGAAGGCAGTCGAGATGTTTGAAGGGTTGGCACTGAATTAGGATCGGAAATCGTGGGGGAGCAGATATCAATTGACAGTTACTCAAAGTACGGTGTTTGGTCCTGTCACATTTTACTTAAGTTACTTGTAGTTTGCCAGGTCATTGACCATATGAACTATCACTGTAATAAGCTATTTCAAATAAAACATAGGAGGAAATAGAGGCAATTCATGTGCGTGGCATAGAAGTACTGAGTTCCAAAAATTTCACTGATGAAGTTATGCTGGGGTTTTAAAAGATGACTACCTGAGAGGAGGTAGGATTTGTCCAGGATATGATAATGTGAGGAACTAGGAAAGAGTGCTTGTAGAAAGGCTCACTCACTGGAGGCAGGGGAAAGCACACAGGGTTTCCACTACACTACAGGTCCCGGGGATCCATATCGGAAAATGGATACAACAGAAGCAGGTCTCAGTCAGTGCTACAGAAGTTGCCTCACTGTACTCAATCTGTGCTGAGCCTTAGGCTTCTCTGCTAGAGCTAGAAAAGATACTGCATTGCCCTGAAGAATGGCTGAATGAGAACCAGATGCCAGACTTCTTGCTCCTCCACCAGGATGATGAAACAGGACATCCACTGTCCTCTGGTCTCTATGTACAGGCATTGAAATTAATATATAAGGTAGAGAATGATCATCTGTAGTGTCTTGTGGAGAGCTTACTGATGAAGTCAGTTTGTCAGGAATTGTGTGCAAAAGAAAGCTTATGTGATAAAAGCTACCAAGGGACATGAGATACAGAACAGTATTTAAAATGGGGATGCTCATAATGAACTCAAGAAAGTGCTAATGTTGCCAAAAACCTTTTTTTAAAAAAAAATGTGTCAAGGCAAAAAGAATGGGTAATGAGTGGTATACTTTTCTTTCTTTCTTTCTTTGACAGATATTCTGCTTGGCTAAAAGAAAAAATTTAAGCACACACACAACAAACCTGCCACCTTAAATTATTTTAAGGCTTTTGGCCTATACCCTGTATCACACAGCAGTGCTTTCTAAGAACAACTATTGGGACAGTCTGAGAAACCTGGATACATGGTTAATTGGGCACAGTATTCCTGTTTTCAAAATGATTGTAGTCTATGGCATTTAGCTGTTTTGTTGGATAAAGTCATATAAACAAACTGAAATGCCAGTTGTCTGAGTTGGGGAAGATTTAGGTATTCTCAGAGCTGGTAAAGAGAAGCTACTACTCCAGGATCACTACTGGCCATATGACTTATGTAGTCATTAAAATAGATTGGTAGGCAGGACCTTTGCTTAGCAACTTTTTTAGCTGTGTGTGAAATTTTGTATGTATTTCCGAATAATAAAACTATATTTGTAAAATACTTCTACATTTGAGACTTTTTCATAAATATTATATTTCATAAATACTGTATTATGAATGTTTTACTTGAAATCTAAATGACCAGAGCCTCTGGTTTTTCCATGTTCAATGTTATTTTTTTAGATGTCATTGTGTTTGACTTGATTCAGAATGGAAGCTGTGAGTTCATGAGCAGATACTCAAACCCAGCCTTCAGTTATGTTATAAGAACACCGGGAAAGGAAGACCTGCCCCTCAAACAATGGACTCTGGAATAGTGCTGCTTCAGATTGCTTCTCAAAAGGCCCCATCCCACCCCTAGTCTAGCAAATTCCACCTGGTCAGTGTGTAGGACAAGTGTCACCTTGTTTTAGTTAGTCTGTTTATACAAGTTAAGAGTCATCTGGGAAGTAGTTTATCACAGCAATAGAAGGCCTGCTAAGACAAGCCACCTGCATTCCCATAGCTTTCTGTGTTCTAGGTTACAGTCAGGAGTACATGTATCCCCTATGTCCATGTGCATACAGGTTATAAGGAAAGTAGGAGAGCCATCTTTCTATTCTAGCCATGTGATACTAGAATAATTCAGCAGGTTTCTGATGGGAATCAGAAAGCTAAAGTATAAAACAAGCAAACAAGCAAAGGTGTCAAGAACAAGGAATTGTCCCTATAGCTGAAATGGATTCTAATAGCAAATCTCTATCTCAGCTGTCTGATTTTGTCAGTTAAGCATATCCTACAAATCAATCTGTCACCGTCAGTCCTGCCTGCGAAGCCAGTTTTGAGCTCCAGAGGTTTGCAGTGACCACCAAACTAGAGATGTATAACTAACAAAATGGTTGCTGTCTTGACAACAGTCACGGGCACTGGGAATTTTCTAACTCCACATTTCCCGTAAGTTGGATCTGACCCGAGTTTAGTCAGCCATCTTTAAGACAATGAGTGAGTTGACAAAACTGCTTTGATAAGCAGAAACTACTGTTTCCAGGCTGAGCATTCAGAACTTAATAAACTGCCCCTCGCATTATAAAGCTAAGAGCTGAATGAAGAGACAAAACAGTAAAAAGGTGGCTATAATTGCACATACCTGCTATGGTTAGAGCCACAAAAAAAAAAACAGCCATCTTAGACTAGGCACAGAAAAGCCACACTATCCATATTAGGGCCCTCTTCTCCAGAAAATTGGTGTTCTCGGAGGCTGTTACTGTTTCTTACCGTAATGGTAAGTATTGCCAGGTATTTACTGGCCCATTGTTTCTCCAGACTCATCCATTTCTCTCAGTGATCACAACTGGCCCTTAGCCGATGGACCCTGTGTGTTTAATGGGGACAGCTGTGACAGGCAGTTTAAGTCTACTCTTGGTGACCTACAGTCAACTTACCTCGGTGGCAACAAACTCATTTTGGAAGATGACTGGTGCTTTCCTTGTTCTAATCACTACCCAGGAAGAAAAGCCAAACAGCATTTCTGGCAACACAGGAAATATGACCCTGACATTCTGATTTAAGACAGGCCACATCAGAAATTCTGTAAGTCAAAGGAAATTTTCCTGGTCATTTGAGACTGAACAGGAACACATGTAACAATTTTCCAGGTCCACAGATATAAGTGAAGATCTAAGACCACTCTATTCTTAACTAGTCACCACACATTTTCATGTTTGGTCATCACTCAGTAAAGAAAAACAACTATCAGGCATCTATCAGTCACGACCTCCTTCCTCAACAACTGTATCTTTTAAAGTCATTTAATGAATTACTGGTGATTTCCCAATGGAATTGAGAAAATCACTAGGATACACCTTAAAAACAGATATTCTACTAAATCGGAAGATGAAACATGAATTTTAGATGTATATGATCTATTCAGTCTGAGATAAGGTAAACAGAATGAGATGATAATATGTCTAACCTGAGGAAGCTGACCTAACAAAAGCTCCAACATCCTCAAAGGTAGGAGTGGTGGTGGATGTCTTTTATCACAGCACTTGGGAGGCAGAGACAAATGCATCTCTGCATATTCAAGGCCAGCCTGGTCTACATGATACTTTCCAGGCCCATCGGGTCCACAAAAATCCAAATGGAGAAAAGAGAAATTGAAGATGGCACTAGAAAATGGAAATGCCTCCCATGCTCACTGAGGGAAAAATCAGCATTGTAAGAATACCTGTCTTGCAATATAGACAGACAGATTTAATGTGACCTCTGTCAAGATACCAATGCCATTCTTAACAGAAACTTAGTGGAGCAGAGTCTTAAAATTCGTTTAATTTCAGATCTCTGACAGTATCAGCACAGCTGATTTAAGTTATACTGCAGAGCCATACTGATAAAAACAGCAAGATAATGACACAGACATGTGGATAGATGGAGTGGAATAGATTGAGATGTAAGTCCACAGCCACCTGATTGATTGTTGCCAAAAATGCTTATTGGAGAAAAACAAACTGAGAAAACTGGCTTTTTACAATTAGACAGATGAACCCAGATCCTTCTCTCTCATCCTGAACAGAAATCAACTACAAGTAGATCAAAGACCTTAATATAATGCCAGAAGCTGCATCTGTTAGAAGCAAGGGTAGGGAGCATTATGGTGCAGCCATAGGTAAGGACTTCCTGAACAGAACACCAGCCCCTCAGCAAATAAGGCCAACTGTTGACATAAAGGACCTCATAAAATTAAGAGTTTTTTGTACAGCACAGGAAATAATTAGCTTGAGGGCACAGCCTACAGAAAGGGAGAAAATATTAGTCAGCCGTATATCTGACAGAATTTTCTTTCCCAGTGCAGAGGCTTGAACCTAGGACTTTATGCATGCAAGTCAGATACTCTTACTGAACCACATGTCCAACCTACCTGACAGGATTAACATATACAATATACAAAGATCTCAAAAGGCTACACAAACAATTAAAAGAAAATGGGCTAAGGAGACCATGGAATTCTCAGAACTGCTTAGCATTCCTAGCTTTCAGAGAAATGCAAGTTAAAACTGCTCTGAGACTGCACCTCACCCATTAGAAAAAGTTCAAATGCTGGCAAAGGTGTGTGGAAAGAACCCTTATTCGGTGTTAGTGGGGACAGTATAAACTATAGAACTACCATTTAGTCCAGCTATACTACCCCCGTGTATGCACTCAAAGGACCATGTTCTTCAGAGATTATTGCTTCTCCATGTTGGTCGCTTTGTTCACTGTAGCAAAGAAATAGAGTCAGCTTAGAGATCCATCAGCAGATGAATGAGTAATTAAAATGGGGGACATATACACAATGGAGTTTTAGTCAGCTGTAAGGAGAAATGAATTCTGTACTTTGTGGGAAAAGAGAAGTATGAATCTTTTAAGTGAGATAGCCCAGGTTGGACATACAAGCAGGTTCTCTCACATGCAGAGCCTAGCTTCTAACTTATGTATGTGCATTTACAAAAGAGTGAGTGTGGGTATAGGCCAGAAGACTAGAAAGGGGCCCATGAGAGAAGGGGCTAAAGAAGCTGGGAGAGGAGTGGAGAAGAGTAATACTGGGAGGAGAAGGGCTTTCACTGGGATGTGGGCAGGGATATGGGAGAGGAGAGGATGTGTGGAAATGCCATAAGGAAACCTGCTATTTTGCATGCTAAGGTAAGAATGTTAAGTATGCATAACATGTTACCATTTGTCTAGAGGAAAGGGTGTATCAATTTACTCTTAAAATTAAAATTCAATTATTTTCTCATCTCTGTATAGTTGAATGTTTCTGTCCTACTAGAAACTCAAATACCCAGCAGCCACTTTCCAAATAATTGACTTGGAGCTTAATATTACAGTAAATGCTAGGCCAGTAGTTCAGGCTCATTACTATCTACCTCTTGTGTTAAATTAACCCATAATTCTATCTATGTTTAGCCACGTGGCTTGGTACCCTTTCTCATTGAAGCATTCTCGTCTTGTTGGCATTTGCTTCTCCACCCTTCCTCTTCCCAGAATTCCCCTAGTCTGGTTGTCCACCTATACTTCCTGCCTCTGCTGACTAATCAGCATTTTATTAAACCAATGTGAATAACAGATCCTTATGGTGTATAAGAACAATGTCCCACTGCTTCTCTGCTCATCTTAGTGACACTCAATATTGCTTTCATTATCCTTATAGGTACACTATATTTTCACATTAGTACACATGGGTTTTATTACTGTTAAGGAGACACCAGACTATGACAACTCTTAGAATGAAAAGCATGTAATTGGGGCTGGCATACAGTTCAGAGGTTTAGTCTATTACTGTCATGGCAGGAAACATGGCAGCAGCAGTCAGACATGGTGCTGGGGAGGTGGCTGAGAGTCCTACATCCAGATCAGCCAACAGCAAGAAAAGAGAGACACTGGGCCTGGCTTGACCTTCTGAAACCTCAAAGCCCACCCTCTGCCAATAATACTACTTCCCTGTGAGTCTGTGGGGCCATTTTCATGCAAAGAATCACACTGGAGAAAAGAATAGTAAATGCTCTAGCTATTGTCACTAATAATTATAGTTAGTCTGAACCAACCACCATTCTGGGCATTTAACATACATAATTATTTTAATACTTAAGGTCACCCTGTATCATAGGTAAGGGGGTATCAAAGGAATGGTCTCTAAGAATGTCTTGAGCTGTTGACTACAACCCTACCCAGATAAGTGGCAATAATCTTTTATGAATAACACTGAGAAAAGGCAACTGTAGTGTTACTATCTTTCCATCCTATCGAGAGAGGCTGTCTGGTGGGGTAAGTGTATGCTTTAACATCAGAAACCTGAGTTCAAATCCAGTCAGTGTGTCCGTATTAGATTCAGCCTTTTCCAGCCTTATTCTATTTTCTGCTTGCCCAACAATGTCTTTGCTCATTTCCCTCTATATTCTATTAGTTGGTACAATTGTAAATCTCTTAGGTCCTGTGATACTACCAAATTGACAAGATGTAGAATTGTGAGACACCGAAACAAGCCTCTAGACAACTCTGTAAGAGAGCTTCTAAATTAGGTTAATCTGGGCTGCACCTTTCCATTTGGGGGTCCCAGACTACATAAAAAGGAGAAAGCTGTGCACTAGCACCTCCCAACTACAGATGCAATGCCAACATCTGCCTCAAGCTCCTGAGACTGGAGCAAAATAAATCCTTGTTTCCTTAAGTACTTTTGTTATTTGTCTCAGCAACAAGAAAAGTAACTAATGTAGACCCCCCCCCCCCCTACTAATCCTACAATCCAACTGTAAAACAGTAGGTTTTTGATATGATGGAGATCTGGGATCTTTCTTTCTGGCCAAGACTTTTAATCTGACAAAGAAATGTCTTCACCTCCAGATTCTGGAATCTTTTTGACATTCAAGTACTCAATGTATTTCCAAAATTTCTTCTCTTGAATATGTATCTGTGACAAAAGTGGGCTCTACACAGAGTGGATATGTCCTAGCTACTGCACATGCTATTACACACCAGCAAAGTTAGGACCAAATGCCTCTCCACTCAACTGCTCTCATCTCATCACTGTATTTCATGCCCCCCCCCAAAAAAATCCTCCAAGATGCAAATGTATGGTCAGATCCCAAATGAAACTTCCAGCCTAATTGGAGAGGTCCTACTACCACTAAAGAGAAAAATGCAATTCTGAAGACTTCAACTCCGAATAAACCCACAGGTGAAAGTATCTGTGGGGAAATAAGAACTTGGCAAACTCGACTGTAGGTCCTGGGCACTAACAGGTAAATTCCATGGCTTTTCTCCATGGACTTCCAATAAATGTGTATGGAACAAGTAATCACCACAAAGTAAGCACTGAAGATTGAACAGGGAGAACTCACAAATGAGAGGTCAGGAAGAAAGACAACTACACTGAATGTACCAAAAACTCCAGCCAGTATGAGGGTAACAAAGGGGACCCTTTTACAGGGATCACCTAAGAGCATCAAAAAACACAGATATTTGATTCATAATAGAAGCAAAATTAGTGTAGCAATAAAAATAATTTTATGGTTGGGGGCCACCATATATATATATATATATATATATATATATAGCCACTCTCACCCATTTCCCCTGACCGACTCCACTGTTAAGTCATACATTCAATTCCTTGTCTTGTTTTTAATTCCTTTTTTTCCCATGTCATTTTACATTTCAGGGAATTCCTCACTTACCTGAAACTTACAGCCCCTCTTCTATCAGGTGTGTCTTCCTTACCTGCTGCTCAAACACTGGGCTCTACAAAGCCTTCCTGTTCATTTCAAGTTAATTCTTATTTGAGACCTCTAATCCTTTGTCCATCCTCTTCCTGGTACTTAGCATGTTTTGGTGGGGCATACCCACTTTAGGGAACTGCATAGCTTACTATGACAGAGTCTATGGGTCCATCTTTCTAGCATTGAACACACAACAGGAAAGCAGTGTAGTGTTTGTTAATGGGTGGATTTTATTGCATATTTCCTTATTCAAGCACCACTCAGCAACATAATAAATTACAGACCAATTCAGGAAGAACTTAATTATGCAGAAATTCCTGCCATTTAGCCTTTCTTTGTCCTTATCTTGCCCACACCTTTAGTTCTAAGGATGTGGAAAACTCCTTTAAGGGGTTTAATTAAGGAAACATAAGTAATACAATTTAGTAATAAACATTAAGAGGAAAATCTCAAACCAGTGGGAAGTGCATGCAGAGCATGCACTATTGAATGTCTTGCTCAAGCAAGTTGTTTAAATTGATAACTTGCGGTTGCTGATGGAGCTTGTCAAGGGGGAACCTTGTGCTTCGGCTGCAAAGGCACAGTGGTGAGATGACAGTGCTCAGCAGGTTAAGAACTTGCATCTAAGTTCCTCCATTTTGCCTGAATAGGACCATTGAAGTTGTACTGAGACCCAATCTTCAGCAGGCAACTTGACACGATAAAAACTTAATAAAACACATGGAGGATTCCCCACACCCCAGATCATCCTCTTAGATCTTACACAAAGTAGCTTAGTGACCTTGGGCAAATCATTTGCTTTTGGCACTTCTTACATCTTTATTTTAATGTATTTGTTTGGGTAATATTGCACAGATGTATATTTTTGTTACACTAATTTATTTGAAGGTTAACTATTGACTACTTATAACACACAAGAAGTTTTTTGTTGTTGTTTTTTTGTGAAAGGGTGTCAAACTGATGAACCCAAATAGAACCATTTGCCAGAAACACAAGTGTTAATAACAGCTATAAACAGAGTTGATGCTTATAATTCCAGCACTTGGGAGATGGCGGCAGGAGGATTGCAAATTCAAAGCCAGCCTGGGCTACCAGTAATACCCTATTTCAGAAAGCAAAAACAAAACTCCACACATAAACAGAATCTGATTTGTGTTTTATGACTGGGCCAGAAAGGAAGCACCCTTGTCTTGTTAGACCTACTACTTGGGAATGTCATCAGATATCTGTAAACATGAATACCACAGCCACATTCTAGACCATGGTGGAAAGCATTGCGTATAGGAGGCCCTTTGCCCCAGGCTTTTCCTCCTCAATCCAGAGTCCATGCACTCTCAGTGAAGGGCTTCTGGGGAATCTTCTGCAAAATGCCTTTGTTTACTAAGTACTCAAAAAATGGTTTGGCCTCTGACTTTCAATGGAAGCAAATATTGTGTGCTAGATATTTCTAGCTCAGTTTCAAAACATCTTGTGAACATTAGTAGGTGTTATCAGCACCCTGTTCTCATGCTGCAGAAAACATCAGAGCATGCAGGAGCCTGGTCCCTGCTCCAGAAGTAGGGCCAGTCCTAGGCAGCTTCAGGATTCTCACTTTCTAGGCTTGTTAGATCCCTGGCTTCTGTGTGTGAGGTAGGATACTTAAGCCAACAAAAAACAAAAAAAATCAGGATGGGAACAGAGCAGAGTCACAATGGCCTGCGGTTTTCTTATATGTATGCAATTCTTTGGTGGCACATACAAAAGCACATGTTCAGAAATGGCCTAGGCATGTTACCAGCACCCTACCATGTGTGCATGGTTTTCCAGATGCATCATTTAAAGGGTATGATTAATTGATTCTAAAAGCGACAAGAGATTTGTTTTAAAAGTCCTGCTTATTTTTAACTATATAAAACACTTTAAACAATGATCATAACCTATGATATAAACCAATGTGCAGAGGGTGGGGCAGAATAGTGGCACTCTTCATTTTATGTTTGAGAGATAGTCCAGTGCTTGTTCTGACATGGCTACAATTAAGAGCGAGCAGGCTGTGGGCACCTGGTGAGGCACCAGAAGATAAGGAAGCAAATGGCCTTATAATCTTTGGGCTTCTGTTGAGGCTGTGCAGTATAGCCAAGAGAGATTGAGAATCAGCATACTCAGTCCCATCCCAGCTTCCTCCTTTGGAACTGAATGATTATACATTATTCAATTCCTCTGAGGCCCAGGTACCCTCTCCATAAATACCTGGTGATGAATGCCTGGCTACTTGCTTGGAAAACTCCAAATCTTCTGTAGGAAAGGGTGTTTTCTGAAAACTGAGGGTAGCAATCTACTTGTAGAATAGATTGGTTTAGTGGGTTGGAATTCGTATTTTGAAAAACAAAACATCAAAATGTACTGCACATGATAAATATTTTCATGTATATATGTTCAATTTTAATACATTTTCTACTGTGGGTGACACCAAAATTTCAGAAAAATTCTCAGATTATAATATATATATATACACACATATACACATATATATGTGCATGTCTTTATATATAAGTCTTTAGGAGTACTATCATTACTGAAATAAGTCTCTCCAAATTTTTTGACTTTAATTAAAGTGGGCTTTTTTAACTGGTTGAAATAAAAATATGTGATAAATCATAGAGAAGATAATTTGACTTGACACCATGAGACATATTAAATTCAATTTTAAGATCACCTCTGCCATATTGACTAATTTATACTTTTAAGTATTTCATATCATTTATAGTTGATTAAACACTTCTAAGCAATTTTCACAAGAAGTTCGCTATTAGATTCTATTGTGGAGAAATGAGGTACAATTTCTAAGGAACTTTAAAGTACAAAATTTTGAAGAAAACTGTAACTTCCTTAACCATTTAGGCTAAAGCCAAAAGCCCAATACTGACAGTTCATGATTGTGCCAACAGCTCCTACTGGCTCAGTAAAATGTGAAATCCAAAGATGTGGGATTCAGATATAAGCCTCATCCTGCTTTCTCTAAGTCCTTTGTGCTGTGGCTGTTATGGCACGTGGATGGAGTGGCCCTTTGGAAACTGGCAAGGTGTCTACTAAGCAATGAGGAAGATGAACAAGAGCACAGGAGATTAAGCAATGAAACAACATTGCTTATTCTTATAATTCCAGCTGAGCAGGCTGGACTGGCTGTATCAGAATATCCTGTGATGGAGGTTCAAGAATTCTGTTTGTCAGGCAGTATTGGAGCATGCCTTCAATCCCAACACTCAAAAACATAGGCAGATGCATCTCTGAGTTCAAGGCCAGGCTGGTCTACAGAGCAAGTTCCAGGACAGCCAGGGCTACACAGGGGAAAACATTTTGAAAAATAAAACAAAAATTAAAAAGAATATTGTTTTAAATAAAATCTGGATGAGTTCTGCCTCCTGCTAAGGTTTGACATGCCTGACTCAGAGGAGCAGCAATTAACAGAGAACAAAGGATGAGGTGAAAAATAATTACTCCAAATACTTAATTCCCAGTGTCAGGCAGTTATTTGGAACCCGACACTCAAAGTACTTAGTGTTTTTGGTTTTGTTTTAAAGTCTTATGTCAGCAGATAACAGTAATTTAATATGATATAGTGCTTTGCTCCATAGGAATGCATCAGTAAGACTCAGAAGCATGAAAGGGAAGATCTTGCAACACAAAGGGAAAGGAGACAATCCATAGAGGTCAACACGGCTCTCAGAAAAGTTGATAACCCTGGAGTCCCTGACTGTGCTTTCTCCTCAGGAGAGAATGAGGCACTTTCCTACTTGAAATGAGTTCGAATGTAGGGTGGGGCTGCCTGAAGTCTGAAGTCCCTTCTCTCTATGTCAAACCTTTGTGTGAGAGAGACATGGAGCTGGACTGAACCATGCCTCGTGCCCCTGACAACCAGCACAGATCTTTCATCGGGTCTGAATCCTGGCGCTGGCCATCTAGACCATAAGAGAAGTCAAATGTGAATATTGGGAGGAAAAGCAGCAGTAGAAACTGAAGAACAGGAGACAGCCTGGGAAAGGGCAGATGAAACAAAATGAGGTAGAAAGCGTCCTCTCACGACCCCCCACCCCCAAAGACTGAAGTTCTAAAATGCTCATGATGTGGTCTTTGCCAAAAAAAAAAAAAAAAAAAAAAAAGTGTTGGAAACATTTTAAATTTCTTTTTCAACTTAAGAGATTACAGGTAGGGATAGAGACAGAAAGTAATATAAAAAGTTATGATGAGAAACATCCTCATTAAATGGGTAGAATTCCCCAGAAGCAGAGAACTTTCAGAACAGCACCTGCAGGTGGGCCTGATGGCTGGGCTAGTAGATCCCACACATGAGATTCTGAAGCTCTCATTCGGCAAGGCAGGGAAGACTCCAGAAGAGACTCACGTCCACAATGACGAGACTGTAAAGAAGTGGGCTTCTCTTCATTTTATAGGATTATTTCCTTCACCAAGTACAGTCGGCCCCCAAGTACAGAAGTAGTTCACCTGGGCCCCTTGTTGGATGGCAACATCCCTACCTGAGAGATTCCTGAACTTATATTCTCTTCCTCATAACCTACACATATGCACTGATCCTTATGTGCCCGATACATTTCTACACTCTAAGATCCTCAGTTAGGGTTCAGATTTCACATTTCCAGGCAGAACATTTGCTCTTTGGTGGTCTTTAAACAGACAGTCATCACATACCCTCAGCCCAGGCTCCTCCACCTCTAACATCTCCATTAACAGCCAGCAGACAAATGCATCCAGTTGTGCTGGTCAGCACCACATGGACATGGAGAGACAGTCCCACACTTCCCACAGCTGAGCAGTCAGCAATAGGCGTTCTGGATGGACGCATTGGCACCAGGTGGAAGCTGCGGCTTTAACTGCATTTTTTGTTACTTTGGCTAGGGAGGTCTGGACAGCTGGAAGTGAGCTTCTCCATCATGCTCTGTTTCCTTCTCTGGATCAGTTTTCCACCTGTGAAGCCCAACACCCCACCACCAAGTGCAGCTGCAATTCCTGCCACTTTGAAGCCTGCGAGGAGGCCGATGGGACCCCCCACCACTCCTCCGATGAGTGCACCTGCCACAGGCAGAGCTGCCAGCTTGTATTTTGCAGCCTGTAAAGGAAAAAAAATTCAATTTAGAAACTGAGTTGAGAAAATCTGCCTGTGGTGATGTGTGTTTTCTTCTCATTACTCCTGGCAATGCCTCTTAGACTCGGGGTTCATAATTAACCTCAGATTATTCTTGGGTGTGTGTGTGTGTGTGTGTGTGTGTGTGTGTGTGTGTGTGTAAGTATTCCACAGGTACTGCCATTGCTCTAGACCACAGAACTAAAGGATGTTGCTCCAGAGTGGACAGCTACAAATTGATTTTACTTGCAACATAATCAATCCACTATCTGGCTGGCTTATTTGAGCAGCTTTGATTCAGCACAGGGGTTACTCCACACTAGGCACCTGGGCTGAGAAGCACATCACACGGATAACAGACGGTCACACTCCTCGACTGTTACTGCAGTCATTTTGCCTGGATTGATGGACCACGCTCTCCTCTCCCTAGACCTCTGCAGATATTCCTTCATAACAACTAAATGTCCTGCAGTGAGACCACAGCTCATTCTCTTTGGGAAAAAATTCTCTCATGACAGAATGAATCTGGGAGTACAATATTACAGCCATTGATTTCTTACACTACCTATGTGTCATTTCTTCCTTATTTCCTTAATTGCTGGTTCCCTCAGCACTGAAGAGAGCAGATCAATTGGGTTAATACTAGAGATTCCTGGGAGCCGGAGTACCATTGATTTGTCAGCAGGAGCAGAGTCTTACCTTCCCCAAGTTTTTGGTTCCCTCTTCAACATTCACAGCAGCACTGTTGACATGGTCTGCAATGCTGTCAATCTTCTCCTGCTGAGACTAGATGCAAAGGAATTATGAGTGAGCAGTCCTGCTGGGTAGCAGTGGGAAGCCAACACACACTATTTTAATTCCTGTAATCAGGCCCCGGGTACTGCAGCCTTGCAGTCTTAATAGTGGTTCATTAATAGCATCTGATAAAGCATGTAGAAAGTACAATTCACTTTCACAAAAAAAAAGAGGGGAACTTAATGATTGAGTAATAAAAGGGTGGTACCTTCATAGCAAAAAGCACCTCACACTGGAAATTCATTCAAACACACAAACATATTATTCTTCAAAAAAACCTTCTTTGTGGGAGGAAAAAAATCCCAATAAGCATTTACATATCATGTTGGGTTTAATAGCAAAAAAGGAAAACAAATTCAAACAAAGTCCACAACTTATCTTCTTTGGAGATTCTCTTTAAATCAAAATGCCTTTGATCCAACAAGTACAAATTGTTCTTTAGTATGACTGAGACTACAGTGCGGTGTATGTAGTCCAGCATGAATCTCTGCACTTTCGATATGCAATAAGGAGTAATGAAAGAATCTGTGGTCTTGAGTTTTCCACCTTTTTACTAAATACAGTCCTAGTTAAGACAGTTAAGATCAACAATATTAATATAGCAGTCTACCTAAAACAGCATCACCTGTTCTGATGCAGCAGCATTCATGATTCCTAGGATCCCCAATCGGTGACTATTGTAGCTGGGGACTGCCATTTCATCTCTAATGTATGAAACCACTTCAGTGTCACTAATGAGTGGCTACTGAGCTCTGCTCTGACACCTCAGGCATAAGCTCTCTGTCCTTACCCTGGAACCAGGGCCTCGTCAAGATCAACTTTAAAAAGTTTTTATAGACATAAGTGTATATATATGGACAGATAAACACACATACAGGTGCATATCGTTAGTTAGTTAGATACCATAATATGCACGATGTTGACGGTGAAGCAGGACAGGTCCTGTCCAGTGTAGAAACACGTGATCACTATGACCATCAGGGCACAGGCAATTCCTTCCACTTCTTTGTAGAAAAACACAGAAGAATTTCTCCTTCATGCCACATTATGCCCTTTACACAGTGATTCAACGGTCTTTTATACTAAACCTATTTAGACAGAGGCACATACACCTAAAGCCTCCTATCCCAATCAGCATATCATGTGAGAACCTAAATGCAACACAGCTCATAAGCTCCAGCTGTTTCCTATTAGCATTATTGATATTTTTTCCCTGGCTAACATGTACCTTCTCTCTGCCAGGCCTTTTGTGGTGGCCCTTCATTCCAGGGTTCTACACCATCATCTTGACGTCCCTAACAATTCCTAAAATAGTCCTTTTTCAGCTTTCTTTTGAATCTGTCACACAAGTGTAGCCAAAGCTCTCAAACTTTAGATCACTTAAAAAATTTCTGGAAACACACTGCTGGGCTCTGCCACAGGCTTCTGATGTGGCAGTCCTGAAAATTTGTGTGTGTGTGTGTGTGTGTGTGTGTGTGTGTGTGTGTGTGTGTGTGTGTGTGTGTGTGTGTGTGTGTGTGTGTGTGTGTGTGTGTGTGTGTGTGTGTGTGTGTGTGTGTGTGTGTGTGTGTGTGTGTGTGTGTGTGTGTGTGTGTGTGTGTGTAATATAGAAGAGGGTATCGGATTTCTTGATGCTGGAGTTACAGAAAGTTTGTGAGTCACCTGCTGTGGGTTCTGAGAACCAAATTCAAGTCCTCTGGCAAGAGCAATACAAGCTTTTAAATGATGAGCCATTGTTGCAGCCTCCCATTTCACACACTTTGAAAATCACTATTTTCCATGATAAAACTGGTACAAAGCCTAGGTTAGGATATTCTGTGTTCAAATTCCAGCACTGTCCTGGTATGTTCTTAGGCCAAGTACTCTTGTCAGCTACATGAGGACAATGGTACTTCTACCTTGTTGTATTACAAGGAGGATACAATCAGATATTAGCAAAGCTAAGAAACATCCATCCTGGTTTTCCCAGGGAAACGCAACCCTCCTCTTTCCAGCAAAAACGTTTAGTGAGCTTGTTCCTAGTGATAGTGTCCTGAGGTAACACATCTCCCTTAGGGTTCCTGGTTTTCATTTTTATAATAGCAAAGCTCTTTGCCACAGAAGCAAGTGCCAGCGCCAATAATATCCAACTTGCAACATTCCTGACACCTTAGCAGTACTTCTGTGCCTTCCACTCTTGCTGAAACAATCTATGCTAGCAGATAAGCCACTGCAGTAAAACACTATCACCAACGTTTATATCTTATAGGCTAAGGTGAAGGGTAAAGAGCTCCTTCCCCTTGGGCTGAGGAAGGAACCTGCTAGGGCTATTGTTATGTCCACACTTCAAGTGATCACAGCCCTCAGAAAGATAAATTTTTTTGTGCCCCTTTCCTAAAATTTAGAATACTTCAACACTATGGCTGTCTTAGTCACTGTCCTGTCACTATGAAGAGACACCATGACTCAAGCAACTCTTATATAAGAAAGCATTTAACTGGGGACTTGCTTACAATTTCAGGGGCTTAGTCCATC
This sequence comes from Phyllotis vaccarum, assembly GCA_033318265.1. Classification (NCBI taxonomy): domain Eukaryota; kingdom Metazoa; phylum Chordata; class Mammalia; order Rodentia; family Cricetidae; genus Phyllotis; species Phyllotis vaccarum. Next base: position 88,938,663 of record JARWLC010000005.1, on the reverse strand, counting down.
ATCATCGTGGCAGGGGACACAGTGGCACACATGGTAAGGGAGAAGTGGCTGAGAGCTACTCCTCATCAGTAGGCCAAGAGACAGCGAATGCGTCTGGCATGCGCCTTTGATACCTTAAAGCCCACTCTCAGTGATAAACTTGCTCCAACAAGGCCATACCTCCAAATCCTTCTAATCTTTTCAAAGTATTCCACTCTCTGGTAACTAAGTGTTCAAAATATATGAGCCTATTGGGACCATCTCATTCAAACCATCACAATGACTTTTAAGTTTAAAGTAGGATAGCAATTTAGTAAAATCACTAAATTTTCCCTACAAAAATCCTTTGGAATAACTGGAGAAAAGACTACCAGGATCCATCCTATGATCTCTTTATTTCAACTGTAAAGCATTCATAAATGCAACAACCAGATGAGTCCATCTGCCCTGGGGGTGTAGCCCACATCTGTAGGTACTACAGACCAGGGGAAGCTTGCTTAGACATGGGAATAGGAGAAGCAAAGGCCAAAAAGCCTCTACCCTGGGTTCTATAGGCATCTGTCAATTAAACAAGCCTAGCTGTTTCTTCCTTTTGTTTGGCTTCCATCCTCCAACTGTCTGTATCTTTAGATATGACTTCATGTCTAAGGAGGAGTTAGAGATTCCACAATGATTGTAGTTAGCTGTCAATCACAATCAGGAGAATGTCAAATTACACTGCATTTAGAGCTAAGTCCTTAGCTTTTTATGTTAGACCAAACTTCACACATAGAACGTTTCCACAGTCTATGAATCCAGGCTTCTCTCAGCAGTGGCTGGGGCCTCTGATTCTATCTACCTACTTTCCCTCTTTGCTTCTCATTTGTTTAATATTGTCCTTTATCTACCTCGATTTCCAACACTGGACAGTTTTAACACACCCCTCCCTGTGGTGTCAGCTGATAAGGTCGGAAGACACTTACCCAGGGTCCCAGGCTCCTGAGGGGAGTGGGGCCAGCCCCATTCAAGAGGGGCTGCTGGGATTTTGAGCACCCCATTTTGTTCCTGCCCTCCTGAGAGATTGGATCAACATCCATTGCTTGAACCATCTGATTGCTCAAGTATCTTCCTAAAGTAGAACCTGTTTTCTTGAGTGTCGAATTACTTTCTAATAAATATCAATCCTGTATTTGGTATATCACAAGTGAGATATACTGCAATACCTCCCCCCATATCCTGCCTGGCATTTTACTCTTTGGCATTTAGAAGTATTATCAGCATCCCTTTAACAATGAACTAAGCCACATTTTAAAGAATATTCAATTAGGTTGTCCCAATGGCCTGAAAATAGCTAAGTCTGTATAAGCAATTATAGGGGCACCTTAGATTCAGGAGAAAATGTGAATTATTAAGTTAATACTTATTCAAAAGAATGAAAGTTGGATAGATGAATTAAAAACTAATGAGAATTACTTTTCCCTTGGATGCTTGCTGTGGGCACTTGTCAGCCTAACTGAAATAACAGTTCATGTTATCATATCAAAAACAAGGATTCACTCAACAAATTCATACTCAAATCCATTTATATTAACAACAAAGCTCCTCTTTGGAGAGGTTGTTATATGGTCTTAGTGTCTATATGGAGAACCAGAAGTTTATGACAATGCCCACACTCAGCTAGTTCCCTTTATTCCCCCATAAGTTGCAGCCTTAATTATATGCAATCACAGAAATAGAAAAACTCAGGAAGAACTAGTGATGTGACACCCAGGAAGAGAATGGCTGCCTTGGCTAGAGAGGCAATGAGCAGGGTAGAGAAGAAGGAATACTGCAGTGAGAGGGACTGAAGGATGCCGGGAACAAAGGTACAAGGTCATGTAAAGACCCAAAACAAGGTTGGAGAACAGCTGAGGTAGAGGGAAGTGAGAGGAGCAAGCAGGCTGTCTGTAGTAGTCCTTTCATCGGGTCTGCAAAACCTGCTGTCAAAGAACGTGATAAAGCTCACAGAGGCCACGCGTGGGTAAATCTAACTGAACCACCACAGCCCCAATGCATCCAGAACAAAACTGGATTGTAAAAGCTAGAGAAAAAGACAGAAGATAGGAGTCAAAACAGAACCAGCAGTAAGGACAGCATGTTGTCCAACTTTTGGCCCAAAGTTGTTTAAATTCTCCTTGACTAGAAAGAAATAGGTCTGGTCACAAGAAAGAGGCACTTGTACAAACAGACTAGAAATTAATACACTTAGAGTTATTGGGCCATACTATAATCTCTTATTATCTCTGTGAATCCTTTGTTTTGAAGCAAACTATGTATACACCTAATATTCTAATGACTGCCTGATATGGGATGCCTTTCTGTATGTTGTGAATATGTTTTATTACAATTGATGAATAAGGAGTTGTTTTGGCCTATGGCAAGGCAGCTTAGTGACAGGTGGAAAATCCAAGCAGAGATAAAGACAAAAGAGGGCAGAGTCAGAGAGGGACGACAGTGAGATGCAGAGGAAGCAGGATGAGAATACTGTACTGAGCAAAAAGGTACAAAGCACGTGACTAACTACAAATAGAAATATGGGTTAGCTTAAAGTATAAAAGTTAGCAAGTAAATATTAAAAATAGGCCAGTTTATAATTATGTAAGCCTCTGTGTGATTAACTGGGACTGAGTGGCTGTGGGACTGCAGGTCAGACCTTGGGGCTGGGCCAGGCCAGAAATTTCTGGCTACACTTCCAAGTGTACAAGATTGTGGCATTTCATTCAGGATGCAGAGGCATCATCAGCATTACCCACCCTATAGGACCTTTTGATCCTGCTGGGTTTAGTACTGCTGTGCATACAGAGAGAGTTCCTTGACTGCATGGTTGCCTAGATACAATCACATTCATGTGACAACAACAGAGGATGTGGTTACTCGTATGTTCCCTGCTTATTCTGCACCTAAATGGAGCTTCTGTGAATGCTTGACCATGTGTCATAAGAACTCAATCATCCTGGGAATGACAACCAAGGTTCTCCTTTGAGCTTCTGCCAAATAGCCTTGCACCTAATGTCCTTGTAGAGACAATTATAACTAGGTCATTTGTATGGAGCTGTGCCCATGGCCAGACCCTTCCTGTGTAAGTCCTTAGATCAGGGCCATGACCTGCTTACTGTATAACACAACTGAACAGACAAGTGCTAATTCTCCACCAACTTTTATTGTTTTTTTTTCACATGCCTACCCACCAGAAGAGAAACATATTTGTCTTGAGAAGAGCTAAGTATATCTTTGGTTTGTTTTTTTAAATCAACTTTAGTGATGTGTAATTTATATGTAAGATTGATGGTTTTCGCAAGTGCATATTATTTATGTAACTATGCATATGCAGACTTTATGAACTGCATTAGAGTGGGAGATTATTAATTACAATAACTAGATAGATCTTGATTGTAACAACACATGTGTTGGGAGACTCCTGTATCACGCCCTGCCATCTGCAAATAATAGCAGGTCATAAAGAAAGCTGGCCTGGAGACTTCTAACATTTTCCTCTTTTGACTTAGAAACATCAGAAATAATTCAATTTTAGTCATTATCATTCAATAAAATATCCATAAGACAGAACATAAGAAGAATAGGCCAACACCAGAGAGTCTAGAATTCACTGGTACAAAAGAGCCACCAAAGAAGAAAGTTTCTAAGAAATGAAAACGTGTCTGGGTAGGTTGAGAACCTCTTATATTGAAGAAGACAAACTCTTCCATATGTGGCTCTAGCGGACAAAAGTGCCCAAGAGAAATGAAAGGCCAGGATTGACACCAGGCAGAGCTCCCACCTTCTACACCTTTCAGAAGAATGGCTGAGCATCCCCACTCCACAACTGCTACAGACAGAAGGTTAGGGGTCTGAAATGCTGAGGCAGAGCACAGGCTAGACTCACAAACTCTACAGTCCTCCCCATCTCAGCTCTGAGGAGCTGAACACTAGGAGTTTCCACCTCAAAGTCAGGACTGAGGGAAGCCACGACTCAGAGAAGCTGGGCTGCAATTCACAGCATGGTCAAGATCATGAAACCATACTAGCTAGAGCATAAGCAGAAACTGCTTCGCACCTGTACAAACAGGTATCCTCACAAGTGCTTACACACCATATTTTTCTATAATTCCTAGGAGAAAACAAACAACAGTTTAGAAAAATAATGACCGAAAATATATCTTTCCTACCAAGACTACAATGTGCTCTAGTCTATGACAACAGATTTCTTCAGGCCTTCAGGCTCCTGTCTGACTTCACCTTCCTCCAGGTTGATCCTCAAAGTCTTCTGAGCATCCTTTACATTATATAGGTAAGAGCATTCGGTAGATTACAGTAGGTAAATGTTACTATTCTACCTACAGGTTACATTCTTGCAACTGATTCCTAGCTAGTCACCTGCTCATGACCTCCCCTACATCATATAACAGTCTTCCTAAGGCACAAGCTGATTGCAGGACTTGATCTGTCTGTTCCTGCAGGCCCACAAAGCAGCTTACAAGTCAAACCCAACACAATCTGCCCTCACCAAGCCTTGCCTTGCCCTGGTTCTGCAGGCTCTCCATTGGGTAGTATTCTTTAGGCGCCCCTGAGCTCACCATATCTTCTCCTAGTCCACCCACTCCCAAGTGCATCCCTGTGGCCCTCCGTGAGCATGTACTGGTTCTTCAAGGCTAATGTTACTGCTAGCTCTGTGACAGCAGTTTTAATGCTGCTTTTAATAGACCAGGCCTCCTTCCCTGGAATACATGCTTCTTCTCGGAGCTGTTGAGGCTTCTCTCCATATCTCATTTTACATTTGGTTATCATGCTTGAAAACTGAGTGTGAGTCCCAGCCCACCTCTTCCTCCTATGACCTCTCCAAAGGCACAAAGTAGACTTCATCTATGCCTTTATACAACCTTGTCAGATTACTGACAATCTAGCAAAATACTTTTTACATAATATTTATTAAATTGATCTAGAATTTAGGGACCATATTCATAGTTCAATGCCATTTTAAAATTATAATCTAGACTCAGTGGTTAAGAACGCTTGCTGCTCTTGCACTGCACCTAAGTTTGGTTCCTAGCACCCAAATAACAGCTCAAAACCATCTGTAACTCCAGTTTTAAGGCATCCAATACCCTCTTCTGGCCTGTGGGCATCAAATACACAGGTATTACACGTTCATACATGTAAGCAAAACACTCATACACATAAAATAAAAACAATATATGATTTTCGAAATATATGATTTCTATTAAAATTATAATCCAAAGGACAGTGCCAATCAGTTGTGAGTTTCAGTTGCATACTTACATTCACTAGGAGGGAGAAGTCAGTAACCAGATGGCTAAGTTCAATCAAATCCTTTAAAAAGAGAAAGAGCGAAGAAATTACTTCCTTTTACATCTCACAGTTACCAAAAAGAAAATGTGTTTAACATACCGCTTCTAAATTATCCCAGGACTCAGCAGCATTTTGGTCTCGAGGAATTTCAGGCAAGGCATATATCTGAGTCAGACTCTGAGAGGCAGCTTCAGCCTCTGCAGTGTGGAGTGTTCCTGGATGGACACAGGCCTAGTTAGAGCTTGCTTCTCACAGAGGACAGAACACAAACCAGCTCCAAAGACAACTGACATACACAATACTTAAAATTCCATTCAGGCTAAAAGTAAATGGATCAGTCTATAAAAGTGCATTATGCACTCTTGGGCAGCATACATACAAAGGGACACTACATTAGAGATAACAGAGACAGAATTTGGAGGGAATTCTAATCTAGCTTGATGTGGCAGGTAGTTCAGAGTTTCTGGAAAAAGTGGCATCACTAGACAAAGAAGAGAGAAATATAAATGCTGTTGGAAAACCAGCATGAGCCAAGAGAGAAGCAATACAGCTAAGACACCATCGGCAGCTGGCATTAGCAAAGCAGAAGGGAAAGACAGACATGGGAAGGGAGGAAGGGCCTTTCTGAACAGGTAAAGACTTTACGGGCCAAATAACAAGGCTTACAAGCCTGTTAGGATATGACAACAATGACTTGTGATCTGACCTACTCCTGAGTCAGCCATTATGAAACTATATTCATTCCTATTCCCTTTCTGTTCCCCCTTTTTGCCAAGCCTGAAAATGAATGATACTGTGTGATGAGTTTATCTTCAAAGTCAATGAACACTTTATTCTTAAAATAAAAGCTTATTTGAACTGATTAGGAAGGGCATAATCAGAACAAAAGATGGTAATGCAGACATCAGAATTCATAGTGGCTACTTCTCAATCCCAAACTTGATTTATTTTAATATATATATATTTCAGCTGAGATTACAAAAGTGTCACATTGCCCATATAGATTCTGGTTATTCTTAATATACTTTAAAAAAATAATTTTATTTGTTCTTTTTCAACAGTATATTTTGATCTGCCCAACTCAAGGCCCCTTTCTACTCCGCCCGGAACCTCCAATATTCATTCCCCTTCCCATCCTCCTGTCCTCTTTTCAGTTTTTAAAATATTAAGTCTAACTGCTGTCACCTGTACTGTCTGTTTTTATCTTAATGAACAGAATCACCAGACATAGAATACGTTTACAACCCTATAGTAAAGCACAAATCTTGAAAGCTTTCAATGATTTTTTTCAAATGCTTAAAATTTTTAAATTTTCACTTCAATCAAGATAAATGAATCAACCTATGACCTCCTTTTTGTTTCACATTCCAGGTGACTTCTTGATGAGTAACAGACAGAATAGAGGCAGAAATTTGTAACTGTGCACACTCTATGGTTTTTAAGCCATAACCTATATAATATCAGAGAAGATTCAATTGAAATAGGCAGGGTCTATAAAACAAGGTAAGATTATCAGATATAAACACTTTCTTTAAAAAATAGGGATGGGAATTATCTGACATTTTAAACAAACCTAAAAGATTTCTGTTAGTACAAAAAAGAGATGATTAGGTCATTTCTATCTCACTCAAAACCAAACTGCGTATGTGTCTTAGTTACAACAAAGACGTCCTTTCTTTTCCATGGAAAACCTTGTTGTTAATTCACAACATCACAAATCAGTCCAAGGCATGACTGTCAAGAAAGAACCCTTTTCATTTCTACAACCTCCACAATTCACGTACTTAACTTGTACCTTAGTGCTCATCCTCTGACTATGAACTCTCACAAACTTGTGAAGGGATGTGTGTTTCTAACCCTCCAGTTGGATGTAAAGCCTTATTACTGGCTATACATTCAAATAAACCGTTAATTCCCTCTGGCTGAAGTGATAAGTAAGTTATCTAACAATGTTCTGCCCCTCTTTTTCTCTTACCTTGTGAACTACAAAGATTTTCCCAGGAAGTACAGCTCAATACATGAGAAATCTCCACTAACCTTCAATTTAGTAGTGTTTCTTTACAAAACTAAATACATTCAAAGGCATTCCTTAAACTTTTCAAGTTCTGACACCTTAAAAATAAAATAAGTTTACTGGATCATCATTGGACATAAACCTATGTATAAAAATAAAATGACATCTAAATCATAACTTGATGCAGAAGAGGATTTTTAGATTAAAATCATGGGAGGTAGAACTGAATACTATCAGACAAAAGCAGCTCTGTGTTCTGTGGAGCCCTTCAGTGCACCCATACATGGGAAGTAAAATCTAGTATTGCTTCAGATTCTACATGCTGGTCTCAAGTTACCAGCAGCTTCAAGACTGAGATCTTTTCTTTTGTGAGTATCTGTGGACAAAGTACTACTATTCCCTTCCTGCTGTGCTGCTGAGGGGATGCTCTGGAAGCTGGGATGGAGAAGACAGAAATCACAGGGAGGAGCTGCTTCCCCCCAAATGGCAGGGACATAAATGCAAATCCCATGACAGGCTCATCATTCTCTGTGGAGGGGCAATGAGAAGAAAATGAAAGTCACCACACAACCAGACTAAAAGGAACTTCTCATATCAAGCAGGATTGGCAGGGATTAGTTTCTGGAACTCTCAGAATCTGGACAAAAGAAACAGCAACACTTAGAGCTTCCTCAAAAACTCCCCTTCATTTCTGGAGAACATAAGATACCCTATTCTTCTCATTATCTCTATTTGTAAGTGGAAACTATTTTTGTATTTTGATCTCACTCATGAAAATGTAGCAAGATTGCTCCTGAACCTGTTTCCAGCCATTTACAATCGGATTTATAAAGAAGAATGAATTTTAGGACATTTAAGTTGGAACAAGAGAGCACAGGATAAAGCACACAGAGGGGCAGGAGAGCCCATAGCAGGCAGCACCTCAGAAGGCACTGAGAGTTCCTTCCTTGCGCTCTTCTCATCCTTCTCCTTTGTTAGGACTATTTCCACATATGAGGAGCTGAGCACACGCTTACTCTATGACCTTGGCCTGGTCAGACCCTACTTCCCGTGGACAGTGGACTTGGGGTGAGAGAATGAACTGTCAGAATTTGAACTCTCCACCCTGTTAGCTATACCAGGCATGTGGTTTTACATACAAAATGGCTGCCTTCATCACCCCAGGATTTTGTCTCCAGTGGCAATCATCAAATGTTTAGATTATCTGATACTCCAAGAATTGAGAGGTCTGAGAATTGATACAGTTTAAAATTAATTTCACATGCTCATCCTGTCTGTGTCCTAATGTTTTTCTTTTTTTATTTCTTTAATGCACATGCTTCCTCTGACTCTGCCAAGTCTCAGGTTTCACACAAGCCTTCTGCTTACAGTGAAGGGTAACTGGCATGGGATGAGTAACCACAGAACTCCCCAGTGACATATACTCAACTGTGTTGGCCACAAATAGTTCTGCTTCAGTAAATGCGTACAATGCAATGATAAAATGCAAATTAGAGCAATTATTATGTTACTATTGTGAGAAAAAGCCTGGATGAATTCAAGTATTTTGCTTCAGATAAAAACACTAGAGTGAGGGCTACTTGAATCTAAAGAGCAAAAGATTGACACCAGCTACTCTTTCCAGAAAATCCTATTGTCTTCACTATTATCATTGTATCACTGTCAAATACCTAGGTATAGACAAAATGTATAGGTGTAGCATATGCAAATAGAAAGCCCAGACTCTGCTGAAGAACAAAAGGCATCAGCTCATCCTCAGCGGTAGGAACAGCCACCTCCTGTACCAGTATGGTGGTGATAACCATAGAACTGAGAAAACAGAAACTACAAACTAGGGAAAAGCACGCCCCTTGAGTATGCTCTAAGAGCCGAGCACTAACATTTTAGCACTAGCGGAGCAGAAAAGTGACTGAAGCACTTGGTTATTTGTGTGATCGGCTGGTTTAGTTTTATTAGAAAAAGCTTGTGTACCTAGGTGACCTTGAACTCTCAACTGCTCACCCTAGTGTGACTTCCCAGGTGCTGGGACTACAGGTATGAAGCATATCTGAAATGACAAAATTATCCCTAACATATATTTGCTTATTTGTTTTTGTTTATTATACATCTATGAACAGTTCAATATGTATAAAGCACTGTATTAAGGTACAACGTCTACAAAAAGTATAAGGTATAAAGGCTACAAAAAAAAGGTTACCCAGAAACTCTGCTATGCAGTCTAAATGTTTCTATATTCCACTGCAAAGTACTGAATCATTAGCAGTGAACATGTACACAATAAAAATAATCTAAGTTTGGAGATAAAAAGCAGAGACAAGAGTGCCCTGGCAGATAAAAAAAGAAAACTAGACCAGGTACAGTATCCCTAAGTTTCCATTTTAATTTCTAATTGATTTGTAGCCCATATGTTTTGTAAGGATTAAAAGTCTCTTAAGAGATATAAAATGTAAGGAAATGGAATAAATTAAAAGTAAAAGATAAACAATTAACACAGAAAAGGAAACAAGGTCAGCAGTTACAAAAGCCAACATACTTTATAAGTTTAATTTTTGGTGAGTAAAAAAAATTGACTTTAGTTTTCTATGAGATAACTCAATTTCAGAAACTGTATGAGTTATTCTACTCACTATTTATAAGATTTAAAGCTAAACCAAACCACCCAACTAAACAAAAAAGAAGATGCTTTTGAAGTATAATGATGTATTAAGCTAAATATTTTTCTGCATAAAAGATGTTAGCATAATGTCACAAAGGATTATCAAATACATCCTTAGAAATAATATAACATTGCATTTGTAAGGCTATTATTAGAGTATCACTTCACAAAAGTTGACACCATGATCCCACCACAGATTTTTCATTTGTTAATTAAATTCCGAGAACGGAGAGTAGAGAGAGATCTAACAGTGTGTGTAGCCAGAATCTAATAAAAACAGCTCCCAAACATGTTGTGGGATATAGATTATGATGTGTTGCATTCTGTTCTACTGTGGAATATTTATTTAGTGATGCAAAGAGGTGTTGAATGTTTTATGCTGTATTTGCTTAACTCTGTGAAGCTGTGTTGCTTTGCCCATCTATACCTGATTGGTCTAATCAAGAGCTGAATGGCAAATAGCCAGGCAGGGGAGGGACAGGTGGGACTGCCAGGCAGAGAGAGTAAGCAGAAAAAGAGCGAGGAGTAGGTGGGTCCAGCCAGACACAGAATAAGAAGGAAAGAAAAGATACACAGAAATATAGAAAGATAAAGGCCCAGAGGCAGAAAGGTAGATGGATAATTTAAGAAAATTTGGCTAGAAATAAACCAAGCTAAGGCTGGTCTTTCATAAGTAAGAATAAGACTACATACACTTATTTGGGAGCTGGGTGGTGGACCTCTCAAAGACCAACTAGTAAAAACAATAACCAAAACTACACAAACAGCTTGTCCTGCACTGGAAGGGGGAGAAGGTGCACCCCACACACAGGACAACATTATCTTTAGTAGTAACTTTAACTTGTCCTTCTGGTATACGGGCAAGTAGGTACTTGAGGCCCCAAAGTTCCAATCCACACAATTCTATCTTGCAAAATTTCCAAAAGACACATATCTAGTCTATTTGGTATTGGCCAGCAGACTCACAGGATGTTCAAGGCCTCTCTCTGATCTACTGGAGAAGAAAGGCTTTAGCTATATTGGCAAGGATCAAGAGTAAGACATATGTTACCACCAACGGTCGTGGATCTGGTCAGAGAAGGCTGTAATAAGGCTTCTTCCTCATTAAACTGTTTCTTAAGTTCTTCAACAGACTCCAAATGGAGCTGGAGAAACTGTGCTGTGGCCACTGCTGCCGCTTCCTTTACAGGATCAATCATCCTTTTCAGAAGAACCAGGTCATCCTTGTGGACTTTCAAACAGAGCTTTTCCATTTCTCGGATATTGGAGTGGAGTTGCTATCAATAAAAAAAAAAAAAAAAAAAAAGAAACAAAATCATCACTATTTCTCCGTATAAGACCTACTTCTTAGAATAATTTGCTACAGTGGTTATGAATGCAAATTAGAACATATTGTCTCCCACAGGGCATACAATTTTTCAATTTTCCATGTCTCTCTTAGTTGGCCAAATCCAGTATATTTAGAATCCATGCCCTCAAACTCTGAGTTTATATAGTACATTTTCCTTTATTGCATGTAAGCACTGCATTGTAAGTGCTGCACTGCTAGCACTTAGCTTGTGGGGCATACATGGAACTAAAACAGTCTAAGGACCCATATGATCTATATGGCTAAGTTACAGATACCTTCAATAACTTCTGATAAATTCCAAAATAAGTAAAGTAAAAATGGAAATGAAAGAAGAACCAACAGAGCAGAAGATAAAAGCATATAGTAGGGGCTAAAAAAAAAAAAATGGTTCAGCAGTTAAGAGCAGTAATTGCTGCTTCTAGAGGACCTAGGTTTAATTCCGAGGACACAACCATCTGAAACTCCAGTTCTAGAAAATCTGATGACTTCTTCTGGCTTCCTTGGGCACTGCACTCACATGGTCCACTGACACATACTCTATGCATAAAATTAAAATATTAAAAAGAAAGAACATAATAGAACAAATGATATAATCAACAATTATATCAAATACAATTAAACAAATATTCATTATAAAATAAAGATTGTCTTAAGACTGAATAAAAACCAAAAGATACATTAAACATAAATACAAAATTCAATCTAAACAAATTTTTAAAAGTCACATAAACCCTACCATCCCTCTCCCAAGAGCGACTACAGCAACATTACTGTCAGATAAACAGACTTTAAAGCCAACACATTACCAGAAATAGAGAATCACTTCATAAGATTCTCTTCAGAAATATAACAACACAGACAGAATACATATCACACAAAGGCTGAGAGTACACATTATTTCCTTCATATATATGTGGGAATATTCCTGTCTGGATGTGTGTGGGTCCGTGTGGCAATGCACATGCATGTGAGGGGCACAAATCTGATATAAATGTCTTCCATGGTTGTTTTTCACTTTATTTTCTGAGGCAGAGTCTTTGACTGAACCCGGAGTACAATAATTTCAGCTAGTCTAGCCAGACGGCTTGTTCTAGGCATTCCCTGTCTCTGCCTTCCAAGTACTGTGGTGACAGGTGGCCACCATGCCTGCCTATCTTTGGTCCTTATGCTTAGGTGGCATATGTTTTATCCACTGAGCCATCTCCTCAGTCCAAAAATTTTAAATAAATCCACAGTCATAAAGAAAGGTTCTAAAAGTCTCAATAATTAACAGAACAAATGACAAGGCAATGTTAGGTATAGTGTTTGAACAAGGAGATTAACACAGTTTGATGTAAGTTGCTTAGAATATTAATATACTAAAAATACATACATAAAAAAGCTAAAGCAATTTTCACAAATTTCCCAAACACTGGCATTACACACAGCACGTGCTGGGAGCATAATACAGTTAAATTTGAAATTATTAATGAAAATATATCTATTATCTTTCTAGAAGGAGGAAAGATATTTCTAAATAGTCTGTAGATAAAGAAAGAAATCACAATACTAATTAGAACCCTATGGCCTAAATGCAAAGAAAATTCAGGTTAAAATTTATAGTGCTCTGTAAAACAAGAGTTAGAAATATACTTCTCCAACTACATACATATTAGGAAAGGGCTAGGTGTCCAAAGGAGCTGCTATCACCAGCTGGATAGGCCCTTGTTGCTGTGAAATAATCCTCTTATACACTGTAAATATTTGTCACTCAAATTGGTTTAATAAAACACTGATTGGCCAGTAGCCAGGCACGAAGTATAGGTGGGGTGACAAAACTGAGAATGCTGGGAAGGAGGAGGGTAAAGTCAGGAGTCACCAGCCAGATGCAGAGGAAGCATAATGAGAATGCTATACTGAGAAAAGGTACCAAACCGCATGACTAAACATAGATAAGAATTGTGGGTTAATTTAAATGTAAGAGCTAGTTAATAATTAGCCTGAGCTACTGGCAGAGCATTTATAATAACTATAAGCTTCTGTGTGGTAACTTGGGAAGCAATTGTCAGGTTTGGGAGTTGCTGGAAGGACAAAAACTTCTGCCTACATATGGTGCCCACATGTTTGGCAAGAATTTCCACATAAAGCCTGAGAAAGCTAAAAGCTATTTAAAAGAAAAAATTCTAAACACACACACACACACACACACACACACACACACACACACACACACACAGAGTCAAGCATGGCTTCTTGGTAGTAGCATTTTCTAGTGTGGATTCTGTTTGCTGCCAGTGAGCAGAGGCATGGCTCCTTTAAGAGATGACCTCCTGGTTTGTCCTGGTGGTACAGATGGCTCTTTGGGAGTTCCTGCTACCAAACATTTAAATGGAGTTTATGAGCAGCATGCTACTCAGTAGCAGCATGGACCTAGAAATTCCCAGATTTGAGGTGTTAGATGTGGCTGCTGCCAGTATCTCCAACATGAAGCTAGACCCTTGGGAAGCCAAGGAATGGGGCAGGACCAGCCACTTTCATCCTAGCAACACAGCTTAGCAGGTTAAAGACTCATGTGGTCAAAAAAAGACAGGGATATGCAGTAAAGACAGATACAGACAAACAAACAAAAACATCTAAATGGTTTACAGTGTGTTTGAAAATATACATAGGCTTGGGAAAGTAAAGAGAAGGTATAAATAGTTATAAAAAAGAAATATATTTTTTAAAAATAATAAAGTCCTGATGTGGGAATGCCCTTCTTTATGCTGTGAATCTCAATCTTTAAATAAAGGAGCTGTTTTGGGCCATGGCGGGCACCATAGAAGAAGTAGGATAAATCAGAGCATGGGTAGGGGAAGCGGGGCGGAGTCAGAGGCAGATCGAGCCAGCCACCAAAGGAACAACATGTAAAGAACATGGGTGAGCCATGGGCCGGGGCCATGTGGCACGGATTAATAGAAATGGGTTGATTTAAGATGTAAGAGCTAGCTAGCAATGTGCCCGAGCCATAGGCCAAACAGCATGAAGTTAATAGAAGCGTCTGAGTCGTTTCTGGGGACCCGAGCGGCGGTGCGCGGATAAGCGGTCCCGGGCAGGTCTGTGGGTCTGAGACCTCTGGCGTCCGGGACCCGAGAGAACCCACTACTACAGATGGCGCATCCAACGTGGGTCGATTATCCACTTAATGCCTGAGAAAGTTTAAAAAGGGTTTTAGCAGAAACTGAGCAAAGGCAGCTTCCAAATTGTGTATGTAAATCGGGTCTTTGTACAAAGAAAGCATGGTCCTGGTCACATTCAAAATGGCGCCGGCGGGCTGGTGGCAGTCAGTGTAAGCTGGCGGCAGTCAGTGTAAGCTACAGCGACAATCAGGCGGGTTCCTAAAAACTAACAAAAGACTCAGTAACATGTGATTGATTTTAGATTTCTGCTTATTTTGAACAAAAGAGAAACAAATTTTCTTCGTGGCAGCATTTTCTTGGGTGTGCTCTGTTTACGGTCCGTTTAAGAAAACTTAGTGATTCAGCCTAATTTGCAAAAACTGTGCTTCTTTTTGGAGAATGTATTTTAAAAGCTCTTAAGGTTAGAAGATGAGTAAAGATTCACAATAAAACAGATTCAGATAAAAAGAAAAACCTGTAAACGGGTTACAATGTTTGTAAAAGGTACATAGGCTTCAGAGAGAAAAGAAAGAGGTTAGAAAAAGTTTTTAAAGCGAGAAATAGAGTAATAAAAATATAATAAGCCACGTAAAGATGGAAAATAGACACAAAATCTGGATTTTGGTTGTTATTGTGTTTTCTTTTAATTTTTTAACCGTTAATGAGCTAACTACAGAAAGACAATGGATTGCAAAGGCTACTAAGTTAAACAAGAATATATATTTTAAAGGTATTTTGATTTTGAAATTTGTGTCTAAGGATTTATTGCTTTGGAAGAGTTCTGTTTCTGTTTCCACAGATGAGAACCTGTGGATTGCTTCCAGGCAAATATGGTTTCATCAACCAAGACTCCCTGAAAAAACCTCTGATGAGAAGAGATGGCCAGATCAGCTTCATGGCTGCAGATTATGATCCAGTCTCAACAATCCATGAGATTTTCAATGCCCCTTAATCAGCAGGAAGTAGTAATAGATAACTTCGCCCAAATTCCCCAAATATTGTTTCTAAATGTTTGTTTTCATTATAAATGGTTAATGGTCATAGTCAATCTCTTTCTAAGAAGAAACAGGGGATATGGTATGTGAATGCTTTTTTAAAAAAATTAGATTATTGAATTTACAGGTAATCAGCTGTTAATCTCAAACTGCTTTACATTGGTATGGATTTTGGTTTATTGATACAAATTTAAAGTCAATTTTATTATGCTGTATGTGTTTTTCTATTCTTGTTTAAGGTATGATGTTCATGTAACTGTTTTAAAATTGTAGTGTATAATTAAGAAATGAAGGTTAATAGTCACTTTTGATAATCAAACTTATAGTTAGGTTAGTTAGGATTTTTAGGTATACAAAGATATATTTCAATTAGATAGATAATCTTCAAATACTTCTAAGACCTACAGAATATGGCATTTAAAATGTTTTAAGAGCTTAGACTTTTCTGGACAGTGAGACAGATTTGTTCCTGGCAGCACCAATCTTCAAGAGAAAAATGGGCTTCGAAGAAACTCCATATGGAGTCTACTCTATTTGTGGTAATGGTTAGCCACTAGAGAAGAACCTGTTCTTATATTGACTGCTTGACAGTATGCTGTTTAAACTGGACATGCAGGTTCCATAAGAAGATGACCTCTGAACTTTGGCAGAACAAGCCAAGATCATCATTCAGGTTCCTGCTTTACAGAGAAAACTGTCAGACATTCTTCAGGACTCAAGGAGAAGCAACGGATGAACTGTGCCAGAATGGGCAGAGCAGATTTCCTGCTTCACTGAAATGAAAAGAGACTCTAGGCCTATAGGCTGAAGATGGATGCCCCAACTTTATAAAGGAACTTTGGGTGACTGTCCAGGCAGATAGGTGTCATCTCTGTCCTTTCTAGATTTTAGAAGTCGTTTGCACTTCTGGTTTACTTGGGTAAATATTATATCCTTCTGTGGTCTTTGATGTAGTTGAAGATTAGATAGTTATTTGTACAGTTTTTCTTAGTCATTTGAAAAGTATATTAGATATGAAACTTTATATTCATAAAGATAAAGTAGATGATAGAATATTTTCTTTAATTTTGCTAAATACAAATAGACTAGATATTATAACTATAATTCTTGCTTGATAGCTATTTTGTTTGTTATATGTAATTTTGCTATGTTAAAATTGAAACCTTCCTTTTTGATTAGAGAGAAAGGGGGAAGTGATGTGGGAATGCCCTTCTTTATGCTGTGAATCTCAATCTTTAAATAAAGGAGCTGTTTTGGGCCATGGCGGGCACCATAGAAGAAGTAGGATAAATCAGAGCATGGGTAGGGGAAGCGGGGCGGAGTCAGAGGCAGATCGAGCCAGCCGCCAAAGGAACAACATGTAAAGAACACGGGTGAGCCACGGGCCGGGGCCACGTGGCCCACGGATTGATAGAAATGGGTTGATTTAAGATGTAAGAGCTAGCTAGCAATGTGCCCGAGCCATAGGCCAAACAGCATGAAGTTAATAGAAGCGTCTGAGTCGTTTCTGGGGACCCGAGCGGCGGTGCGCGGATAAGCGGTCCCGGGCAGGTCTGTGGGTCCGAGACCTCTGGCGTCCGGGACCTGAGAGAACCCACTACTACAAAGTCCTTAAAAACAGAGTAAAATAATATTTTTTAAAAAGCCATGTAAGGAAAATGCAGAATTCAAATACTGTATTGTGTTGTTTTGAAGTGACTGCTGAGGAAGGAACAACAGCTTCTAAGAGACATTTGATTATAAATGTTGCTGGATTAATCCAACCTATATATTTTTAAAATGCTTTGACTTCAAAATTTAAGCCAAAAGATATGTTACTTTGAAGAAGAGGTTCTACTTTTTCTTCCACAGGAAATGAGAGGCTGTGGATTCATTCCAGGTTACGAAAAATAAGGTTTGATTATGGAAGACCCCCTGAAAAATCTCCAATGGAAACCAACGGCCTAGAGAATCCAATTTTGCAAAGTGCCTCTGTCACAGTTTCCTCTGAGTTCTGCATTCAGAATAGCTTCAAGGCCACTGGCTGAGATACTCCAGCCTCACAGAATATTCCAGTCAGGACTTGACTATAATCCTACATTTTCTCAGCATCCCCCAAAGATTACCAGTGCCCTAATCAACAGGAATTACTCTTTAGAACTATACCTACATTCTTAAAAATAAATTATAAATGTGTGTCATCATTTAGGGGGGTTGGTTACAAGTTGTTACGAATAATGGTCAGGAAAAAGGCTAAACAAAGATTAGATATGGGGATATTGTTCTGAAAAGGGGGAGATTTGAAACAATAGGAGGAAAGAGTAGATTATTGAATCTACTTTAATCAAAAATACAACTATTAACCTTACATATTTTACATTGGTATGGATTTTGGTTTATTGATACAAATGTAAAGTTAATTTTCTTATACTGTAATATAGTTCTACTCTTGTTTAGGGTATTATATTTATACATCTCATTTAATAATGTAGTATATAATTAAGAAATACAGATTAATAGTCATCTATAATAGCAATCTTAGAGTCATGTTAGGTTTTCAAAGTCATACAGAGATATATTTCAGATAGACAGGCAATCTTCAAACACTTCAAAGACCTACAGATAAAATGTTTTAAGAATTTAGACCTTTCTTGATAGTGAGACATGTCTGCTCTTGGCAATACCAATTACTTCAAAGAGGATGGTGGGCATTAAAAAACTTCGTATGTAATTGTTTTTCCTTATGGCAAAGGCTACCTATGCAGGCAAAGACACTGTCATTGCCTCAATTGCTTATAGTTACTGTCTAAACTGCACCAGCAGAGATGCCCCAATGTTACGGAAAAACTTTGGGTGACTGTCCAGGCAGTGAGATGTCCCTGTCCTTAAATAACTTTTCACCTTTCTGGGGTCATTGATGGAGTTGAAGACTAACTAGTTATAATTATAGCTTTTCTTAGTTATAATAGAAAGTAAATTAAATACAAAATTTGGGACTCACCAAGATAAGGTAGTGGGACTCACCAAGATAATTAAGTATTTTCTCTAATTTTGCCAAATGCAAATAGATAGATAGCATTAGTGTAATTCTTACTTGATAACTGTTTTTGTTGTATATAATCTTACCATGTTAAAGTTAAAACCTTCCTTTTTAAATAAACAAAAGGGAAGAAATGCTTTGGAATAATCCTCTTGTATATTGTAAAGATCTGTCACTCAAACTGGTTTAAGTAGGCAGGCATTAAGTATAAGTGGGGTGACCAGACTAGGAGAATTCTGGAAAGGAGAAGAATAAAGTCAGGAGTCACCAGCCAGACATAGAGGAAGCAAGATGATAATGCTATACTGAGAAAAGGTACCAAGCCACATGACTAAACATAGATAAGAATTGTGGATTAATTTAAGTGTAAGAACTAGCTAATAATTAGCCTGAGCTACTGGCAGAGCATTTATAATTAATATAGGCCTCTGTGTGGTAATTTGGAAAGCAGCTACCAGGTATTTGGGAGTTGCTGGTGGGACAGAAATTGAATGGACCTCCCATAGGCTCATATATATGAATGCCTAGTCATGGGGGTGGGGGCCAGCAGAAGGTGGCACTACTTGGGAAGGATTAGGAGGTGTGGCATAGTTGGAGAAGGTGTGGCCTTATTTGAAGAAGTGTGTCACTTAGGGTAGGCTCTAAGGTTTCAGAAACCCAAGGGAGGCTCAGTGGCTCTCTCTCTCTCTCTTTCACTCTCTTCCTGCTGTCTAGATATCAGGATGCAGAACTCTCCAGCATCATGTCTGCCTGCATGCCACCATGCTCCCCATCATTGATGAGAATGCACTAACCCCTAATTAAATGTTTTTTCTTATAAAAGTTGCGTTGGTCATGGTGTCTCTTCATAGCAGTAGACATTGACTAAGACAGTTCCCCTTTCTTTTTCTTCTCTTCTATATTGTCCTTTCAGATGCTTGACATAGCATATGCATACTTTTAAATCCCTAACAACTTGGGTTCCCTCACCCATGAATGACCCTCATGATGGCTTATCTTCTCTACTCTAAGCCTCCCCTCCATGTAGCTGACATACAGCTTTCTTGATGCTTTTATTTGAAAAACAAGAAAAGAATTAGCAAGCTAAATATCCATTTCAAGTACCTACAGGAAAATACAAAACAAAGGCAAACATAAAAAAAAGACAATTACAAAGATGTGAATAAACAATAAGACAAAGAAATAGGTACATAACAGATAACAAAGCCAAAACTATTTTTGGGAAAAGTAAAAAAAAAAACTTATATGCTTCACAAAAGTATTTTGTGAAGACAGAAATAACCAAAATCGCAAACAAGGGGCATCACTACGAATCTTAAATAAAATAACTAAAAGGATAATAAAAAAATATGAATAAACCAGGCATGGTAGTGTACACCTTTAATCCCAGCACTCAGGCAGCAAAGGCAGGTGGATCTCTACATTCAAGACAAGCCTGGTCTACAGAATGAGTTCCAGAACAACCAGGGCTACACAGAGAAACCCTATCTTAAAATTAAAAAAAAAAAAAAGATTATGAATAAATTTATGCCAATAAGTTAGAAAAGTTAGATAAGATGGACAAATTTCTACAAAACTATAGTTTATTAAACTGATGAAAAATCAAAACCTAAGTGGTCACATAAAAATTAATTCTGTTTTTCTTGTTTTTTGAGATAGGGTCTCATCCAGCACAGGATAGCTTCAATTTTGCTATGTAGGTGAAGCAGGCTTTGAGCTCCTGATCCTCCTGCTTCTACCTCTCGAACACAGATATTGTAAGCAATGGTCACCATAACCATTAAATAAATTAAATGTACATATCTTTTGAAATTCTCCTGCCTCTCTCTTCCTCATGTTAACAATCAACCAAATTGTTTTTAAATAAAAGACCAAAACCAGCAGAAATCGTGTCACTGGTCAGTTTTGTCAAATATTTCTAAGAAATTATATGAACTCCTCATGAAAATAGTCAAAGACTAGGTCTTGATGCCAAAAGTCAACAAGGAAAAGAAACTATGCATAGCAAACTCATGCACTTTCACAAACAAGGCCCAGAAATCTGCAGGAAATGTGGCAATCCAACACACCAGCAGTAGGTAAATAGGCCCACTTCACAAGATGGACTAGAAGGCACTGTTACAAGCAACACTAAAGAGCAAGCCAGTTCTAAAGACACACACTCTTAGTTCAATCTCTGTAATGTTCTGAAACAGGCTGAATCAAACTGCTGTTGGAAGGAGTCATTTGATGGCAAATTTAAGTAGAGAAGATAGGAAGTATTTGTCACAAAAGTCAGGATGGTGATCTCTTTGGTGAACAGTGCTGGTAACCGTGACAAGACCACAGGGTCTTCTAGAATGCTCACAGCTATCCGTTTTGGTACATGAGTACCTAAATGTAATTACTTAGGAGTATATTTATAGTAGTACATTTCAGTTCAGAGTTTAATGTTTTTAGAAAAGAAATTTACATTGATCTAAGTAAAAACCAACCTAAGGCTAGATATGGTTGAAAACATCTTTGCAGGGATAAAAAGCAGTGGAAATCTGTGGAGGTGTGTGAGTTACTAGCCTATAAATCTGTTCTCTTTCATTGGGTGGAAGTAATGAAATCGTATTCCTTTGGGATGAATTTCTGGCCTGCCAACATACAGCCATGCTGTAGGAATAAGCCTGTGAGAAGGCACACATGAGCATGGAGGACTGACAGTCAGCAAGAATATTCCAGTTTGTGAGTCCTGGGGTAGGTTAATTTGAAGAAAAAGGCTGTATGATGGATGCCACAGCACAAATTACTGTGATAAGATTTAGAGAGAGAGGGAGGGGAGGGGGGTCTCACCTTCTAAAAACTGACATCTAAGGAATTGGGTGACTGTGGGGTACGGTGTGGGAAGGTCAGAATCTTGAGACACTTACCAGAAAGTGGTGGGGAACGAGGAAAGTCAGTGAACACTAGAGTGGTGTGAAACGAGGAGAATCATGCAAGAAAGAGCCAGAGTGAGCGGAGGCTGGTGGGAAGTTAAGAACAATGAGAGGGTATAAAAATACATGCATCGCAAGAACAAGAGAAGCCTGGGCCCACTGCTTCTGGGCAGATGGTGTAGACAGCAGAGCCACTTAGCTCCTGTTTTGCTTTTGATTCTGAATTAAGAAAAATTTCGAATTTGCAAGGGGTATGACACATGGCCAAAGGAAATCTGTGTCCCTACAGAGATCCGGGCAGAGTTCACAAGGGAGAAGCTTGGTGTGTCTCTGAAACATAGTCTCAGGGAACTAGGACATTACTAGACACAAAGCCTCTTGGTCTGCACCTCACCACAGCAGGATACCACATCACTTCCATATTTAACAGCACTGGGCCAAGAGAAGCAGCAGCATCTGTCCTTCCTAGAGGGAGGCAGCATGACGCCTTAGATGTCATCCACCCCATCCTACCTTATGCCAATTAGGACAGAGGTCAAAGATCCAGACTCCAGATTAATCTCATAAATATTTTAAAGCAGAAATCAAGTTAAATTCCTCTGAACTGACAATAACCTAGAGTTAACTTCCTTCCTATTGATGCCAATTAGGAAGCTGCTTCTTACCTGCCATTTGCTGCCTCCCTGTCCCTCCCTGTTGACTGCTTCCTCTGAACTGTTATCTGTTTACCTCATTATCTCTCTTTTCTATTGCTTCTCTCCCTGCCCAAACACCCTTTTTGGACATTAAAAAAAAAAAAAAGTAAACCCAGTGTTCCCTCTGCCTCCTAGTAAGATCATGAAAGGGACAGTTCACATATACCGAGTCCCTGACTGGTCTTACTTCTAAGTGCATCTGCGCAGCTTACAGAACTGCATAGACTTCCTTCCAAATGAGTTCTGAAATTTCCTGAACCAGATCTCTAAAGTGAGCCTCAGGTATGTGTAGTAGTGGGGTTTCTCGGTCCCGGGTGGCCACAGGTCCGAGACCCACAGACCTGCCGCCCGAGACTGCTTAGCCGCCCGCCGCCCAGGTCCCCAGAAATGACTCAGACATTTATATTAACTTTATGCTGTTTGGCCTATGGCTCAGGCACATTGCTAGCTAGCTCTTATATCTTAAATCAACCCATTTCTATTAATCTGTCTGCCACGTGGCCCGTGGCTCACCTGTGTTCCTTACATGTTGCTCTTTTGGGCTTCAGCTGGATCTGCTTCTGACTCTGCCCTGCTTCTCCTACCTAAGGTCTGATTTCTCCTCCTACTTTTTCTATGGTGCCTGCCATGGCCCAAAACAGCTCCTTTATTTAAAGATTGAGATTCACAGCATACATAAACGCATTCCCACATCAGGTATGTCTGCTCCCAACAAGTCCCACATCAACAATTGTGGAGAAGTGGGGCTGAGCACATTTCTATAAAGGCCATGCTATGCTGGTTCTCCATTATGTAGTAATGGTTCCCAGCACCTTCACTTATTTGTAAAACTGTCCACAAAAATCTTTCTTAACATGAATATTTCCTTACCTCAGAGTTAATCCCACTCTACTTGCAGTTTCAAAACCTTAGTGACTTGTTGGCTTGTCCTGTTGTCCAAGGACAGCAGAGTTCTGACTCAAGCATGGGGGAGAAAAGAAACATATACTGTACCCTGGAGATTCATAGGGACTCCTGTTAGAGCAGTGCTCGGTGGGAAATGAACTAGAACCTCAAAGTGAGGAACCCATACAAGGCTATGGAAAAATCATCTGAAGAGATTAGAAGAAATAAGTGCCCAGCACTCACATGGGGCAGGAGGCAGTGTTTGTATCCACTGGCATCACTAGAAGCCTTTCATGCAGAGGGCACTGCAGGGCACTCGGAAAGGCTGAGTCCTGAAAGGAGGAATAATTGAGCAGACTGAGTACAGCTCCAGCTAATGAACTGTTAAAGCAGGACCTCACATTACACTGGTTCTAAGTAACTAGTAACTCAATAGCATCCAGAACAAAGCTCAGGAAATATGACAGTAACATCAAAACCTAAGCAGTTAAGAAGATCAGCATCATCAGACAGACAAAGAAAAAGGAGAACAGGCACCATAATCGGGGAGTAATCACAGATCCAAACAGACCTGATTGACACAGGTGCTGAAGCAGTAGAAAGGGAAATTAAATTATTACAACTGCATTTCACATGATGAAAAATTAAGTACCAATAAGGAAGATAACTAATGAAATCCAAATCAAAACTGTCTAGAGATAAAAACCCAGTGTGTGTGAGATGACAGTACATTAAAGGGACTAATGACAAGTTAGACATAGCCACCAGTGACTAGTAAACAAAGGCGGAGCACTGGGTGACACTCAATGGAAACAGAGAAGGAAGCACTTTTTATTGACAGCAGCAGTCAGCTGTGAGGTGACATTAATGCAAATGCACATGTATCTGCAGGTCTTGGAGAAGAAAGGGAAGGGGACAGAAGAGCACAGTGAGAAGAAATGATAGCAGAACATTCTCACAATCAATGCAACAGTGAACAGAGGTAAAGAAGCTCAACAAGAGTGAAGACAATCCACCACGTCCTGTGAAAACCCCAAAGCTGTGACTGAACCGTGAGAGGACATCGACACCTTGTAACGGCACAAAGATAGGGTGAGGACAACTGACACACAACTCTACACTGGTGAAGTCTCTATCTGAAACAGGGGAAAAGTCAGAAATATTCATCCAATTAGAGCTGTACTCTGAGCAGTGCTAAAACTCTTTAAAACCAAAAGGAAAGACAAGAAGATGGGTCCACAGGAATGCATTTGTAAGCACATCAGAAATGGCAACACCATGGGCACTACACAGGCTTTTATACCACCACCAAGTAAGTCACTTTACATAACAACCAGGTATTCTAGGGGCTACCAGGAGGCAGGATGAAGGAGTGGGGCTAAGGAGGCAGGGAGGAACACAGTGTGTCCAGACTTCTTCAGCATGAAGTCCTGTAATATCACTTGCAAACAAACAGTAGCAGATGAATACAGTAAACTCTAAAGCAACTAGTAAACAGCCAAGTTACAACTGGCAAGTCAAGAAGGGAGACAGTGCAGCTAGAGAAAGCCACCTCAGCTGGAATGGAAACAAGCCCAGCTCTAGAGGAGGACGGTAGGAGGATCAGGAGTTTGAGGCCATCCCCAACTACACAGCAGACCCTGTCTAAAAAAAATCATTAACTAGTCATTAGGCAAATGGATATTAAAGTTACAAGGCATATTACAGACTTATTAAAATAGATAAGATTAAAAATACTGACTATATCAAGTGTTTACAGGGACATAAAGAACTAGGTGGGAATAAAATGGAGAAATTATTTTTGGAAAACAGGCAGTTTCTTTAAAAGTTCAGTAACAACTATCATAAAATGCCATTATTCTGCTCCTAAGTACTCTATCCAAGAGAAACAAGTTCTTTGTTCATACCAAAATGTTCACAGCAACTCTATTTGTAACAGACAGAACAATAAACAAAGAAAATGTCCACAGATAAACTATGCTATATTCATAAAAAGAAATTAAATATGGATGCATAGAACAGGAGGGTTAAATCTTGGAATATTCAAAGAAACTGGATTTTATGTTGTATACTTTTCATATACTGTATGGATTATATAAAATCCTACATGTCTTGCCTAGTGCATAGTGGCACAAAGCCAGGTAGTGGTGTGAGAGCTGGAGAAGGGAACAGGACACAGCAGGGAAAGACCAAGGGAGCCGGGCTACAGAGGTGCAGAGAGTGGAAGGGGTTCATATGCATGACCTTGATGATGAGGATAGCATATAACCAGGTTAAACATATATATTAATGATTAGATACTTTAAACATGTATACCCTATGGTATGGCAGTTAATACCACAAGAAAATTATTAGAAGAAAAGGAGGAGAAATATGTAGCAATAAAGTACTTATATACAGTTCTACTTATGTTGAGCAAATTCATTCATTCAGATGAAGTAAGGGGCGGGAAGGAGGAAGGACACACATTGGGCTTTGCTAGAACTAGCAGCTTCCTTGAAAAAAAAAGAAAAGGAATTATGACAAATATGAGGATCTGACATAGATGAGTGGCAAATACATGGTGTTTATTATCTTATAATTTTCAATGTTTCTGTGAGTTTAAAATACATGCATGTATTATGTTTTGTTTTGTTTAGTTTAATTTAATGTTCTCAGTGTTACAGTTACCAGGCAGCTTCCTATTCTACTAGACTTGGGGTAGGAATCATCTAGTAAAGTTAAAGATGGCAGGTAAAATTCTAGCCTATCAGTCATGTGGGGTGGGTGGGGTGGGGTAAAGGTATGGTGTGTACCTTCACTAATGTTGTACAGCAAATTAATATATTCTATCCAGAAAAAAAGGCTTGTTAACAGGAGGTTAGCAGGATTCTCAGGAAATGAACAATTCACAAGTCTGAGAAAGTTCTTGAAACTTAGAAGAGCTATAAGCGCTCCCCTCCCCCCTTCAAGGTTATATTGCTGGGTAAAAGGGACTCTCTCACTGGTCAGGCTGTCTGAAAATCAGAGAGCTCCTGGAAGTAGCTTTTGTGAGTTGTCACCCAGCTACAGTGGATTCTTAGGAATGCATCTGCCTTCAACTCATCCATACTTCTCTAAATTACCTTAATAAACTCATTGACTTATTAAGACTTTGGCAGAACCATTTCTTTAATCTATTGTTGATTCCCTATATGGGATGAGTACACATCTGCTCTTATTTTTCCAGTAGAAGCCACACAAAAATTGTGTCTAACAAATAGTTCTCTGATGATTACACTAACCACTTTGTCATCTGTTTGTTCCTATACGTGGCCCTTCAAGACTATCACTATTACAACAGGAAAGAGATGTTTTCAGGTTCTCTCAGGTCACTATATACTCAAAACCTTCCAGAGCTTTCCTCCCAACTCTGAGCTACTGTTTCTTGCAGGGCCTCCCATGATCTGACCCAGTGGAGCCTGACTTCATCTCCTAAATTTCTCAGTCACACTAGCCATACACATCTCTCCTTAGCATCTGTGGACAAACGACCTCCCACCACAACCTTCACATCAGACTTTCCCCATGCTTGGGGAATTCTATTCCCAAGCTTATGGCTTTAGCTTCTTCAGGACCTTCCTAAAATGTTGTACAGAACCTTCCACAACCACTACTTATATATAAGAGTTCATTACTAGGATTTTTGAGCCCTGGCTTTACTTTTCTTCAAGCAAGTATAACCAAAAATTGTATTAGGTATTTACTTATTTTTAAAAATCTATCTTTAAAAAATAATAAATGCTAACAAGATGCAGAGAAAGGGCAACTCTTGGACACTCTGTGTGGAAATATAAATTAGTACAGTAATTATGAAAAATAGTAAAGGTTCCCCCACACAAAAATGATCACCTGTAATTCAGCAGTCCCACTTCAAGGTGTATATTCAAAGAAAATAAAATCAGTTTGTCAAAGTGGTTTCTTGCTGTGGGATCCTGTACACTGTATGTGTTGCTTTTATTGGTTGATATATAAAGCTGTTTTGGCCAATAGCCAGGCAGAATAAGGTTAGGAAGGAGATTCAAACTAAAGACAAAGATGAAGAGTTGGCAGATTTTTTGAGACATCCCAGAAGCAAAATGTGAAAGAACAGATAAGCAATAGGCCATGTGGCAATGCAAAGATTAATAGAAATGGGTTAATTAAAAGTAATAAGCCTGAGCCACAAACCAAACATTTACAATTAATATAAGCTTCTGAGTGGTTATTTGGGAACAGACTAGTGGTAGAGATTCACCATTTATAGTTTCTCTCTATATTTCCATGCTATCCACAGTACTGTTTGCAAAGCCAAAATACAAAGCCAATGTTAAGTGTTAGCCAATGGTGAGTAGGTAATGAAAACCTGGTGGCAGAGACATACTACTGGAACTATTCACCCAAGAAAAGTGGTAAAAGCTTTTCATTTGTAGTGTTGATGAATCTGGAAAACATTACTCCAGGTACAGAAGGAACAATGCCAAATGATCTCATTAATATCAGAATCTAAGACAGTTGCTCTCATAGAAACCAAGTGTAGAATAATGGTTACCAGAAGCTAGGGCGGGAAATAGGAAAAGGTAGAGAGGGTACTCAACAGGCACAAAACCACAGTTGTGGTATGTTCTGGTGTGACTGGACAGCAGGGGAGCTACATTTAACCACACTTTCTGCTATGTGTCCAAACAGCTCGAGGATTGTGAATGTTGTCACCACAGCAAAATGACAAAGTTTGAGGTGACAGAACTTTCTGGTTGCATCATCACATCAGGACACACAATTAAAACATCACACCTGGGGCTGAAGAGATGGTTCAGTGGTTAAGAGCACTGGCTGCTCTTGCAGAGGGCCTGAGTTGAGTGCCCAGCACTCACATGGCATTCCCAACTCCAGTTCCAGGGCTGCACAGAATGCATATAGTGTCCAGACACACATGTAGACAAAATACTCATACTTATAAAAAGAAATTAACTGAAAAAGATCACACCTCCACAAATATAGAGTTAATAAACACTTTGGGCTGAGATATAGCTTTGTAGAAGAGTACGTGCCTGGCATGTATAAGACACTGGGTTTAGTCTCCAGGACCAAAAATGAATGAATGAATGAATGAATGAATGAATGAATGAACGAACAAACAAACAAATAAATAAATAAATAACATCTTGATTCCCCCCCCCCCGCCCCCCCCCCCCCGCCACCCACTACCTCAAACACAAGATCTACAGGAGAAGAATGTTCTTTTCTTTTGCTTATAGCTTGGTCTATAATCACCCTGAAGAAATGGTAAACCAGAAGGCAGGAATACTAAACTTTCTGAAGCTACAGAAAGGGTTTGCATTGCACACACAAAGTCCGGCTTCTAGATCAGCATGGCATAAACCAGTGTGTGGTGAGTACCCCTGTAATCCCAGCACTTAGAGGTGGAGGCAGGAGGGTCAGGAAAGCTCCATGCCTTGTGTTGCAGACCTCGTAATAAGTCTATAGGAATCCCACAAATAAGAGCAACAGAACCATTCGGGAAGAAAGCTTTAAAAAGGTAAGTTTATCAACTCAGTATTTAACAAACTTTGCAAAATAGAAATATAAACTATAAACAATGCCTAAACTTTCAAATAAAAACACATCTTCGCCTATTCAGATTAATAACTAAGTTTAATAACTCATGCTCTTTTCCCACTTTTTTCAGAAAGTTCTCCAAATTCCTGTCTATTAACTTAAGATATAGTTAAATGTCTCTTTACAAATGATATTGTAAAAAGCAATTATTCTAAGTTAATTGAGAATTCTGAAAAATGACTAATTATGTATTTGATGATTAAAAGATGAATGACTATGCATACATTTGCCTCCATTAAATATTGATTTAGGATTCCTAATGTGTTTTTATGACATGCAATTTTGAGAGCAAATTGTGTACAGCAGAAAACATTTGGTATCATAATAATTAATCAGATTTCCTTACAAACACAAACACAAGTCCATTGGTAAACATTTAAATACTACAGCAAACATACTCTAGACATAGTATGATTTACTGCTAAGGACTCCAGAGTCATAACCATTTAATTAAAATAAATCTGGACTATCCTTTATTTGCAGTGTTTACCTCATAAAGGTTATTGATAGTAGTATGTGGCATTACATGTTTTAGTATCAACCAGTAATAAAAAATAATAAATATACATATATTTTAAACTAATAACAAAGTATTAAAAATGTGGAAAGTCACAGCTCAGGGCACACATCACCAGAAGAGCACTTGCTGACCTTGCACGGCACTCCTGGTTCAGTTTTCAGCACGGGGTGGAGGAGCAGGCAAGGAGATTAAAAATCAAAGGAGAAAAAAGGACTTAGCTCATTTTTCCAAGTACTTAACAATCATCTACTATTATGTGTTAAGGGCCACACTTCAGTGCCTAGCCACTTGAGATAACAGTAAGGGATTATAAATAAAATATGGTTAACCATGGGATTGGATCTCACTATGGCAGTGGTTCTCAACCTCCCTAATGCTGTGACCCCTTAATAAAGTTCCTCAAGTTGTGGTGACCCCCCCCACCATAAAATTATTTTCAATGCTACTTCATAACTGTAATTTTGCTACTGTTAGAAATCTTAGCATATTTTAATAATATATTATATTATATAATATGTAATAATACTAATCTTAATATATTTGTTAATGTTACAAAACTGCTATGTAAATGGTTTAGGCGACCCCTGTAGAAGGGTTCAGCCTACAGATTGAGAACCACTGCACTATGGCATCTAACTAAGGCACTTGAGCACTGAGACCTGGACTCCTCCACTGTCACTCACTACTTCAAACACCAAGTAGATTTAGACAAGCACTAAATGTCTCTGCTCTTGGTTTCTTTGATCTGAAAAATTTACCTAAAATCCAGAATCCAGAGAGCTGATTTCTATAACACTTTCCACAACTACTCATATACTGACTTTCACTAACTCTTCCTGCAGCTTCAAATCTCTACACAGATAGTGAACTGACCATTTCCATTGTCACCCAGGCAGGACGGCTGAAGGCAGAAACTGAGAGATACTTTTCATAACCTCTGCTATCGATCAGTGTTCCCACAGTATGTTAAGATTTAGAGGGGAGACAACAGACACTATTTTTCAAAATGTTTTCTTTTAGGGCTGGGAAGACTGCTCAGTTGGCAACATGGTTGCTATTGAAGCATGAGATGAGTTCAGATCCCCAGTAGCTACATACCAAAGACCAGGAACAGTGGCACATGCCAGGCAGGGACCCAGTACTGGGGAGGCAGACACAGGAGGATCCCTGAGGCTGGGGGGCCAGACAGGCTAGACAAACAGGCAGGTTCCAGGTCCAGTGAGAGACTCAGTGAAGACACCTGACACTGACCTCTGACCTGCACACACATCCATATCCAAAATATTCATTTTACACTTTTATATAATAGGTCAGAAGACTGGGTGAAAGTAATGTAATTATATAGCTCATTTAAAACTAACTTACTGAATATCTGCTTATACTACATGCGCTGTATAGGATTTTGACATATGACTGACAATCGTCTCCAGAGTTAGGGACCATTATGTTAATTTGACAGTTGAAGACACTTAAGTTCAGAAATTGTATGTAACTTTTTAAAAGCAAACTGTCACATATTGTTCAAGCTATTGAAAATTTATAATTTGAATACAGTATAACATTATACATTCAGAAAAATAGAAATAAAAACAGAGGGAAGTGGATATAGAGTCCCCTGCTTAACCAAGAAGCAATTTGCAATTGATACTTGCTGGCAAGGGAAAATCCATTTCTACAAGAAGCATCTGGGTGTATCAACCACACCCCAGGGTAGGCCCAATGCCCAGGAGTAATTGGCTAACACAAAACTGACTCTATGGATTTTGTGCCTTTTATTTCATTTCATTTTGTTGGTTTTTCTCGTTAGATTTTTTTTTGAGAGAGAGAGAGAGCTGGAGAGAAAGGGAGAGAGGGAGAGAGAGAGGGAGAGAGAGAGAGAGAGAGAGAGAGAGAGAGAGGAGAGAGAGAGAGAGAGAGAGAGAGAGAGAGAGAGAGAAAGAGAATATGGGGTCTAGTGAGTAGAGAGGTGGGAAAGATCTGGGGAAAGGGAAGCAATATGGTCAAAATATATTGTATAAAAGAAATTTAAATAAAAGAGTTCTTTCACATAAGAAACTTTTTTGTTTTATATAGTGTTTAAATTGTTTTATATTTTTATTTTAAGTGTGTGTGTGTGTGTGTGTGTGTGTGTGTGTGTGTGTGTGTGTGTGTGTGTGTGTGTGTGTGTACATATGCAGCCAGAAAACAACCACTTCTGGCAGCTGGTTCTCTCCTACAGTCATGCAGACTACAAGTATCACTCAGGTTGTCTCAGGCTTGGTGGCAAATGCTTTTGCCCACTGAGCCATCATTCTCATCCTAAGTAGCACTTTAAAAAAGATATATTTGAACAATTTTGGGGGGGGGGTCAAGTTTCTCTGTGTAGCACTAACTGTCCTGAAACTCACTCTGTAGACAAGGCTGGTCTTGAACTCAGAGATCTGCCTGCCTCTACTTTCCAAGCTTATTTTTAATTAACTCTTTCTTCACGTGGTCAGTAAGCCAGATTTTTAAAAAAAAAAAAAAAATCAAGTAATCAAAATAGGGATCTGAAAATATGGTGATATCATAAGAGAAGAAAAATGACTCTCAAAAAGTTGAACTAGGAAAAGAAAGTCCAAAGACATTACAAAAAATATTACAAATAATAAAAGTTTAAAAGTAATTGGCTATGAAAATCTATTTATGAAAACTAACTACATATGTACACTGACCAAAAATTTAGAAAGCCTAATTAAAATAAAGTCAATATTGAATATTTCTCTCTCTCTCTCTCTCTCTCTCTCTCTCTCTCCTCTCTCTCTCTCTCTCTCTCTCTCTCTCTCACACACACACACACACACACACACACACATTGTAAGATACCTAAAAACAAATTAATCGGTGTGTAGCTGCTAGTACTAGTTATAATACTATAGCTCAGGAGACAGAGACAAGTATAGTTTGTTTAAGGCCAACATAAGCTATATAACATTGGGTCTCAAAAACAAAATTAATTAAGTAGTTTGGAAAAAAATCTTATTCATCATCATATGAGTATAGAGAAAATTACTTGTAAAAGATCTCAGAAGCATAAAACATAAAAAGTTGGAAAACTAGATCACATAAGAAGTCCTGTCTCTCAAAAGATGAAATCAAAATAAAAAAAGGTGGGTTTTCACAGAAACCTAATTCTGATAAATCTGGAAAACCTCTAACTTGCTTGTTGCTAAAAAAAAAAAAGAAAAAAAAAAAAGTGTTTTTACCACAAATTAGCCATGAACAAGCCTATCCACTAAGTCCACAGCAGAGATGGATAAAGTAAGCAAACATATGATTCCAACAAGTTTCAATTCATAACTTCAATGGCACACATAAACCCTGTATGCCAGATGGAGGCCAGTAATATCAACATGATTTTAAAATCAGTACACCAACTCTCTGACACAGTCAATATCTCAATCAAATCATGTGATTGCTAGTGAGACATTAAACAGTCAAGATGGTAAGAAACCCAAGTCATAATAATCTCACTAACATTAACATGCTCAGGACCACTGGACCTATACTAAATCTTGATGGCACCAGCCCACAGGATCTGGGAAGAGCCGAGTGTCACCTCTTCCTTAAACCTGTAATCTAGTTACCATCTGGTACAACATGCAGACAAGTCGTATTCCCATCTTAATCTCAAACTGATCTGTGTTTCTCCATCTTCTTACTTGAAGCTACTAATGCCTATTCCTTGCATTTCTGGAACCTTTTCTGGGGTCATCTTGCATTCATTTTGCCCAATCTCAATTTTCACTATATTTCAGGTATACTAAATATATGTTGAATATTTACATGTGTGCATATATGTCTGTCTCATGTGTGTGCATATGTGCTTGTATGTGAAGTAAACAACAATCTCTGCTGTTGGTTCTTGCCTTTCACTCTTCTGCAAGGTCTCTCTTGTTCACTGCTACACTGAGTATTCCTGACTAACCAACCCAGAATCTTCTGAAGGACCCACCTGCCTCTGCTTCTCATTTTTCTGCAGGAATGCTGAAATTATGAACATACACTGTGGAGGTCGGCCTGCAGCCCCCAGGGCTTAGCATTATTTAGTGGCCTGAGGTGTTTACCATTTCCATTATCAGAACAATACCCAAGCAGATGCTGCAATTTAGGAACCAGAAATTAGAAGAGAACAAAGAAGCTGGCCAAAGCACAACCCTGTATATAAGGCTTCCCCTGATGTCCCGCACCTTCTTCGCCCGCAAACAAGACGCAGTACAACAGGATCCTTCTGCAGCAGATTTATTGAAGCTTCACACACTAGGGCAAAGAACGGAAGACCCCAAGCCTCCCAGGCAAGCTGCTTTTATAGGCAACCTTGTTTATCCCTGACGTGGGCCTTTCCCATTGGTCAGCACACCCTCACCAGATATGATGTATCTGTCTGGGGGCCAGGCTTCTTGCTGGAAAATTACAAGGTGTCATGCCCAGTGACTTGTTTACTAAGGAGCTTCCTTAAACTGCTTAGTCATGGGCCGGATACAAGCACCGTCTTTAGGGTGCGGCTGGCTCCCTACACCCTGAGCTTCAGTAAATGGTATTCTTCTTTCAAGAGTGACCTGCATGTCTCTGTCTTTCAATCTGTAGGCCTTTGCTCAATGAAGCTTGCTCAGGTGATGCAGGTGTCACAATGTAGTAGGGTGTGCAACTTTTATATGGGTTCTGGAGCTGAACCCAGGTTCTTGAGTTGTTTTTAGCCACTAGGCAAGGCAATCTGAGTTCCAACAGTCAGTGAAACAGAGACTGGCGACCTTTTTTGTTGGGCCAGGTAATACACAGTTTAGACTCTGCAAATCATATGGTCTCTGCTTCAACTATTCAACTCTGCATTTGTAATGTAAAAATAATAAGTAAACAAACAGACAGGCAGCTGTCAGGCCAGGTACAATCTGGGAGTCAGTTTGCTGAACTTAAAATAAAATGGAGCTCACCAAGTGTCTAAACTGTCTGGACAGCAGGTTCCGGGGATCTGTCTTCACTAAGGTTATAGATGCATGCCACACATGTCAATTTACATATGCTGGGGATCTGAACTCAGATTCTCATACTTGCACAATGGTCACTACCTACTGAGCCATCTACCTAGCTCCCACAACAAAGTATCTTCAAATATTCAGAGAGAGAGAGAATAAAGGAGAATAAGTTAAAGCCAGGCATGGTAGCTTATGCCTATAGTCCTTGCACTTGGGAGGCTGTCAAGAGGATTGCTATAAATTTGAGGACACCCAGGGCTACATAGTGAGTTCCTGCTCAACCTGTGCCATAGTGAGATCCTTTATCAAAATTCAAATAAACAAACAAATAAAATTTCACAGAACTAATAAAAATGGATTTTGAGATGGAAACAGTAAGCTACAATACAAAATTACTAAAATTGCAGAGTACTAGGGATAAAGAGAGCGTAAAAGGTCCCAAGGAGAGAAATGTCCACCGCAAAGACTGGGAAATCAGGTGATTCAGAGTTTGAAAAAATTACACAAAGAGCTGTAAGCATTCACTCTTGAGAGCCAGTTCCAAAGGGAATTCTACATCTGTGAGACTACAATGAGGATTTAGTCACTTAAACCCTTTACTTCTAGGTGCTGAGCAACAAAACAGTGGAGGGAAACCAAATATCCATGAAAATGCACAGCTCTTGCATAGAAGCATTCCAGGGAAGGTCCAGGGTCGGAGCTGTTCATCCCAAAGAGTCCACACTGGAACTGAGGGATGAAGCGCTTAGGGACAGGGCTTCCAAAATAAAGGATGGGACAGGTATATCTAAACATGAAAACCAACAACAGCATGGTAAGACATGTGGGACATTTTCACAGAACTCAAAACTGCAGACAAAAAGCCAGGTAATTAAAATATGGCTGTATGAACTTCAAAAAGAAAAAAGAAAAGGGCTGGACTGTATTTCACTATTTGAGTTGGCATAAAATAGTGTCCTTATAATCAAAATCATGAGGCACTGAATATGAACTGAACCAAAGAAAAGTATATATACAATTAAAGGGGGAAGAGAGGCAGGAAAACAAAGTGCAGAGCCAGAGCCCCACCCCCACAGCAGGGGGGAAGAGATGGCCCTAACCCACACAAGGAACTGACTTTCTAAAGTAAACAGCTAAATATGGATAATGCATTTCATATATAAAATTATGGAACTCTTAAATTATACACACTGCTGTCTGATAGCTGCATACCACACATGAAGAACACAAATGATTAAAAAAATATTTGCACAAGGCATATGTGAAAAACTTTTATTTCAAAGCAAGTTTTTTTTTTTTTTTAAAAAAGGTTAAAACTATATACAACATTGAAATACTGTGAATTTTGTTAAGGTTTTTGGAAAACTATATTGTTTATGAAAATATAAGTTAATTTATTATTCCTGAAGAAAAATTAGGTAACATGAAGCGTGATTCAGCAGTTCCTGGTAAAACAGTGACAAATACATAAACGAGGGTCAGCTAGGAAGCAGTGAGCTAGGCATCCCCTCTCCAACACCTACAAGTCCCAAACATTCTCAAACCCACTGCTTTCTAGCCAGTGATGCCATAGCTGACCTCATGAGATGAAGCCTGAATGTGGGTGAACTAAAAATCCTGTCATTGTCTCAGGGCCTGTGAAACAGCAATGGACTCTGTTTACGTTATCTCATATACCTTGAAATGAGCATTTTAGATAAAGGCTATCCTGAATCATTTTATCCAAATTTTCTCAAGACTGTCTTTTCCTGTTGACTTGCCTTACACAGCAGCCTTACCTGAACAGTGCGCCCTGCATTGATGTGCTCTTCATGCAACTTGTCCCAAATTCTGCACCGCTGATACTATTAAACAAAAACAAAAATGGAGAAATGCCAAGTTTTACATCATGAGACCATGTCCAGTTACCACAAAAACCTTTACTCATCTACTCAAACATAACAAGCAGGAAAACAGTGATTTTTGTAACTAACTTTCTGAAGTTAGTTTCTAATATTAAATTTAAAAAATTTAGAAATAATAGTGAACAAAAACACAGTTATTATTGGACCAAATTACTTTTTTTTTTTTTAACCAAAATAAAAGTTTTATTTATCCACAAACTCTTTAGGGAAGAGAAGCTGGAAGATGAACAGAATGCCTTACATATCCTTACTATGTATGCAAAATTTTAAGTGTTTGTTAATAGTGATGTTAAATGTTAAAAACTAAGATCAAAATTTTTAAAAGCAATAAATGCCAACAGCAGGCAGAAAGGAAAGGATGCTTTAAGTACAGGAACAAAGATGTGACAGAAGTGTCTGATAAACACCAGCCAGAAGACAATGGAGCAGCATGCAGGTCACAGGGAAGGAACAATTCAACTGCAACTCCCAGCACGGAAGTGATATCTGTCACTAGTGTACAGACACTGAGAAATGCTGACAGGACCCGACAGAACTCTGATCCTCCACAAAAGGAAGAGGAGTGTAGAGAAATGATAAATACATAGATCGATAGATACCAACTTTTAAATTATTTCTAAACTATTAGGTTGACAAGATGGTTCAGCATATGGGTGTCAAGCCTGACTACTTGAGTTCCATCTCCAGGACCAATGCCCGCAAGTTGTCCTCTGACCTCCACATGCCAACATGACACATGTACCTGCACATACACACTCACATACACACACACACTGAGAAAGAGAGAGAGAGATACTAAATATGTATATTCTGAGCCATGAGGCAGCTGCTAAAGAGTAATCCACACAGATTACATTATGCTTAGTGGAGAGGACCTTTCTCTAAGTGGAAAGAACATGAAGATTTGGTCTTAACCAGTCCTGGTCAATAACACACTAGAAACTCTAGTCAGTACTATAGGGTAAAACAGAGACAAAGCAAGGAATGGAGGGAGGGAGAGAGGCAGGGAGAGAGGTGCAGAGGGACAGATGGAGAAAGATGAGAGAGAACGAAGTCATAGGTGTCATGACTGAGTACACAGAAAGTACTACACAGCATCAGCAGATGGACCAGTGGCCAAGGGTCATAAAGTAAGGATTACTTACACAATGAAGAAAATATCTACTCCAAAGTATAGATGACAGTAATTGCCTCACCTTGACTACCAAATATTAAAAATACAAAAGCAAGAACAAACATGAAGGTCAATAGGAATGTTTTAATCTAATATACTAGAAATTAATGATGGGCAGTGCCTATATATACCAAAGGGCTGGGTACACTAATTCGCTAATTACATACTCCACTTTTGTGCATATATTTTTTATATATGTAATTGTGTGTATGTGCTGTGCATATGTGCTCATCTTTGTATGAATACATGTCAGGAGGTGTGAATATATGTGCACCAGTGTGTAGAGGCCAGATATTAACATCAGTTATTCTGTTGGTTTGTATGTCTACCTCATTCTCCACTTTATTTACTAAGTCAGGGTTCCTAGTTGAACCGGGAGCTTGCTAATTTTATAAGTCTAACTAGTCAGCTTGCCCTGGAGTGCTGACTTAACTAGTCTAACTAGCAAGCTTGCCCTGGAATGCTGACTTAACTAGTCTATCTAGCTATCTTGCTCTGGAGTGCTGACTTAACTAGTCTAAATAACCAGCTTGCTCTGGAGTGCTGGTTTTACTAGTCTAACTAGCCAGCTTGCTCTGGAGTTTTGGATAGTCTTTATGTCAATGTGACCCATGCTGGAGTCATCTGACAGGAAGCAATCCCAAATTAAAAAAAAAAAAATGCTTCCATATGATCATAAAATCAGATTGCAGGCAAGCATACAGAACATTTTCATAATTAGTGATCGATGTGGGAGGGCCTGCACATAATTAGTGATTAATTATGGATGGTGCTCCCTCTGGGCTGGTGGTCCTACGTTATTATAAGAAAGCAGGTAGAGAGAGTTAGCCTGTAAGCGACATTCATCCATGGCCTCTGCTTCAGTTCCATCCTGCTTGAGTTCCTGCCCTAACTTGCTCAGTGATGGACTCTGACCCAGAAGTGTATATAAAGTAATCCCTTTCCTCCCGCTCGCTTTTGGCCATGGTCTTTATCATAGCAACAGAAACCCTCGCTAAAACTCCAGGAAATCCCATCTATGCTTCCTCAGATTTTAAGAGTACAAGCAGACCACCATACCTGCTTAACTTCCATGTAGGTTCTGGGGACCCAAAATCTGGTCCTCATGTGCGTTTGGCAAGCACCTTATTTACTGAGCTATCTCTCCAATCCCATCATATAATATCTTACTCTTATAATGATATTATGCAATTACAATTTCACCATCAAAACTGTCTGGAAACGCAGACATTTGCAGCTTTGTTCCAAACAATAAAACATAGATGTAAATGTTAAGGTCTACTACATAGTGCTGTGTTAAAATGAAGTACTTATACCTGAGGTGATAGCATCAATGAGAGCACCTGAAAATGGGATCTGAATAGAATACAAAGCTTGGATGGTGGCAGGTGGTAAACTGCATGGCATTAACAGATATAAGACAGAAAGTGAAACTACTCAGTACCTTCATCTACTTCTTTACCGAGGAATTCACCTTCAGAGTGGAAAAGCACTGATGAGATCATTAGGAGGAAATTAAGCTGTCTATGATGAAAAGCATGCTTGCAATCTCAACTAACCAGGTAGCTGAGGCAGGAGGATTACCTGAGCCAAAAGTTCAGGATCAGTTTGGGCAACATAGGGAGACACCATCTCAAAAACAAAAACAACAGGTTCAAGGTATGCCCAGAGGTACAGTGCTTGCCTAGCATCTAAGAGGCTCTATGTCCTATCATCAGCAAACCCAATCCCTTCCCCCTAAAAAAAAGAAACGAAAGAAAACCAAGAAAGAGTAAACCTACTCATTTCAAATGAATTCAAATTAACAGGCACAAGAAAATGATATCTGAGTGAACCAAGAAACTTTGCAAACACTTCTGTTTATTTATGAAAAAACTAGAAAAAGTCCTAATATTTGCAAATATTGACCTAATTTTCACAAAGTATATATGTGTGTATGTACACACACACATACATACTTATTATATTAATGTAAATCTGGAGGGAAGTCTTTGCCAGACTAGTAGAGAGATGACATGTGAGGATTTAAGGAGCTGGAGGACCTGTCCCTTTTCTGCCCAGCATTCCTATTGATGACTTCAAAACTATCAAATTCACAGGTGACATAAAGAAAGAAGAGTTAACACAGGTGACAGATCACAGCTGCCTTGGTGAGAGTCACAGTAATATACATTGGGGGCTCTGCACTGGAGCTGAAAAGAGAAATCGGAACAGCACTATCTATTTAGCTACCAGTTCACAGTAGTGCTATTCTGAGATGACAGGTGCAGTGGTAGGATCTGCATCCCTTCATTCCATGCATCTGTTAGAAGCTTCTTTCAAGTCCATGTAAGTCAGATACATGCACCTACATAGAAACCTAAGTATGCAACTCAACTGCTCTAAATGTCTCTCCATCTACAAAGTGAGGCAGAGTAAAGCACTGGGAAGCTAGGAAAGGAAAGTTATGTGTCAAGGCCAGCTGGGGTTAATAATGAGACCTTGTCTCAAAGAGTAAAACAAGGGCTGGCTGGTGAGATGGCTGAGCAGGTAAGGAAACTTGCCCCTAAGCCCAAGACCTGACTTTAATCCCTAGGAGGCACACCACAGAAGGAAGAGAATTGAATTAAAGGTTTTCCTCTGACCTTTCCACTGACTGATATATCACCACAGACCTCCACATCCACACTTTGGCATGTGTGTTCACACACATGCACATGAATAAATAAATGTGAAAAAAACAAAAAACAAAACAAACACCAATAACACTTGTCCTGTAAATCTACTGTAAGACTAAGTGCTGTGACACATGAAAACTTGTGACATTAACTATCAACAAGGTAAAGCAGCAGCCTTTGCTATGGCTGTCATCATCTGTCTACTCACCAAAGAGGCTATAGAAGAGCTACCGTCTCAATGGTGTTATCTTTTACTATAGTGAGTTACAAAAAATAAAGAATAAAATAATTCAGTTTGCTGCTGCTTACTATTAAATTTTATGTGAAAGTAGGATATATTGTGCAAAACTATTTACCCCAAATATTTGATGAAATGGGGAAAGAGGTGAGGTGACATGTGTGAAGATCACTAGAAGCAATCTTTAAATTCACATCTCTCGGTGGCCAGCTCTTGCAGGAGATGGTCTTGGCCTGCCCTCACAGCAGAACAGACAAGTGCAGTAAGGCAGAATCACAGCATCATGCTTCGGGTTGCTAAATACAGAAATACAAACTTTCAAGTGGCTCCAGCAACAAACACACTCCCTACATCACACAAAGCAGCCAGAGGTGTGGCAATCATCCCAGGACAGTTCAATACAGGCACTTACAAGGTCATCAAGTGCTGGGTTCTGCCTCTGCACTTTGAATAAAGCCCTCAGATTTGTTCCCTAATGCAGTAGATAGGGAAGAAGACATAATCACTACAAGAAAGGGAGCTGTTTCCCTACATGTGAATCTTTTTTAAAGTAGGAAAATATCTCTGGAGGTTTCCAAATTCCTACCAGGCTTTTGGTCAAAGCTTACTGGCCAGAACTTCAAGATGGGCCTAAAGCTCCTTGATAACCAAACATGGGCAAGGGCTGAATTATTACATTCGTAAGACCCAGCATCATTCACCGTCGCCTGAGTTTGGTAAAGGAGACAGTTACAGGATGGAGAGGGAGCATTATTCTGCTGGGTCCAATGGGCCATGCCACCCATTTCACACATATATTTTCTACTTTGTTTCTTTAACTGAACTGCAAACTTAAGAATGGAAAATCTATTTTTACGTAGCATTCAAGGCTAAAAATCTAAGAAACAGCAAATACTAAACACTAATAAGTACTTAAGAAAAGCTAATATTTATTTCCTGTAATAAATAATCTCATTTCTTATTAAACCTGGTCTTTTCCAAAATCCCACAAAAGGATGATAAAGAATGTTAAGAGATGAAAATCCACAAGAGCAATGAGAACACAACAGAAGACACTAACAGGCAAAAACTTTTAACCAAACTTCAGAAGCTGATACAGCAGACCAGAAAGAGTAACAGTCTGAGCTACAGGGGTGGCTGGAGGAGAGAGAGGCATGGAGGCCACCGGCAGGCTGTACTCCAGGGAGGCGGTCCATCCAGAAATACTAGGTGCAGGTGACCAGTTAAAAAGTTCGGTGGAGAGAAAAGCAGG
Source organism: Phyllotis vaccarum (assembly GCA_033318265.1). Taxonomy (NCBI): domain Eukaryota; kingdom Metazoa; phylum Chordata; class Mammalia; order Rodentia; family Cricetidae; genus Phyllotis; species Phyllotis vaccarum. The sequence goes on along the minus strand of JARWLC010000005.1, from coordinate 88,897,352 downwards.
ATTAGTGGGAGGCTTAGAGCAGCCACACAAAGTTACCACACTTAGTTAGCATATCACCTTGCCCCAAGACCACAGAAGCTGGCCCTCTCTGCAGGGGCCAACTAGGGAAGCTGGGGAGCCTGGACTCCAGCCTAATAAGAACAAAGCTGAGCTCCTGTACTCAAGCAACCCGGAGCATGAACCTCTGAGTGGTGAGCCTGTCATCTTCCTTGCTCAGGTTCCTTCTCTAAGGTCAGACAGATGGCCACATACCATACAGTAGACCCACCACCCGTCTTAGCCCTCCCACAAACCCCACTTCATCCCTGCTACAGCATCACCTCTAATAAAATAACTCCAACAGGTAGACTGGAGTTAAAACATGGATGGTAAATCGTAAATAAGGTCTACTTCACAGGGTTGTGTCAAGATAATGTGTTTAAATATAAGGTGATGACATCAGTCAGAGTAAACTCCATAGGAAGTACAGAGCTGATATTTGAACAAAGAACAAAGCTTGAATAGAGGCAAATGATGGGGTGCATGTCATTAACAGATGTAAGACAGAAAGCAAAATTACTCAGGGACATACTTCCCCTACCTTCTTTACTGAGGTATTCACCTTCAAAATGGAAAAGTGCTAATAAGATCATTAGGAGGCAATGAAGCTGGGTTTGATGGAGCATGCCTGCAGGTGATGGACGGCTTCCATTACTGTGGGAGATTAGATAAAGTCAAACAAACTCCACTTTATCTGGTAAGCCATTTGGGGGTTTCTGCCACTTTCATCTTAGCCATAAACTAGTCCATATAAATCCTGTGTGTACATCCCTCACAGTAAGTTCCTTCTTAGATCCCAACAATATGAAACAAAGAAAACAGTATTCTAAGTTGGCTATCTTGTAGTTCCTATTTACTGTGCTAGACCTATGACACATTAGCTAAGAAAGCTGAGTGCTCAGGCTCCCATGTTAACAACACTTATCATGTGTGACAGTGCTCTGCTGAAGGGCCTATGGAACATGGCCCAGGTGTCCACAGCACACTGCTCTCATTGTTTTCAATGTTGCAGAATCACTCTGTTAGAGGTTCACCTTCAATTTCCCTCCAGTCTGGCTTTTTTCTTTTAAATTCATATTGGATGATTGATGGCCAGAATAATAAATATTTTATCTTTCTACACCTTTTCTTCAAGAAGAATATGCCTTTTTGAAAGTGAGGCACTGTAAGACACCTGGAGCCTAAATTTAGTTAACTGTCCTGTACAGTGAGAAGCTCAGTTTTTAAATATGTTTACATGCCATAGCCTCTCCATCAAAATATGCTATTCAATCCTGTACAGAGAAAGAGGTATTTTCTTAATTAAACTAGAAACCCTACAGACAGTGAAATGTTCAAGTATATTTTTTAAAAAGCAGGAATCAATAGTTTACTTTCTTAGCTTTAGATATATGTCTGTCTATTATAATCATCTGATAATGTCTGAAGTTTTCATAATAAGTAAAAATGCTAAAAGAAACATGTTCAGGCAGAGCAGAACCAATGGTATTAACTCCAAGGTAATTCTCCTAGGACACCTGGTACAGCTCATCCAAGCAGTAATGGAGTGTTGCTTTCCCACCATCTTGCTGAGTGTCCTGCACACACACACAGCTAGGGTGAAGGGACAGCAGCAGGCATGTGGCCTGTTAAATCTCAGAGGTAATGTAGGACAAGAGAGGGAGAAACAGCTTTGATAGTCCACACACCTCTTGTTTCTATACCTCAGAATCAATCCATCTACCTAATTCTTACCATTCTTTGAAATGGAGAAATTGATAGAGTTTAGGACTTTGAAATACACCTTATCAAAATCTTTCACACATTTTTTTTTTTAACACTAACAATATAGAAACAGAGTTGTTTACTTTGGCTTGCTCAGCTCTAGGTAGAAGACTTAATATGTTTCTCTATTCTATTAAGCAAAGCATGGAATCCTTTCACATGCTCCCAAGAATAACCAGTTTGCCAGACAATTTCTTCTGTATCCTAACTATCACTTACGCCTCATATGTGAAGAAGAAAGGAATTAAGGTATGAAAAAACAGTAAAAAATCCTCAGAGAAATTTTTACTTCAGACATCTTAGAAACTTAGAAATTAGGGGTGTGTGTGTGTGTATGTGTTTAATAGCACTTAAATCCTAGAAAATTTGTAGGAGAAAAAAAATGGTATTCTTACCAAACAGAGCTTATATTGAAAGGCTTAATAACCATAGTCCACTCTAATCCTAAAATTAAAAAAGAGAAGCAGAGGAGCACACAGCTCAATGCTTAAAGCAGAAGACGATCCACCTTTCCAAGTCAGGGCTCAGTTCTCAGTAAATCTGAGGCTGCTGTAATTGTCACAAGTCCCACATCACAGCCTGTCTAGGGCAGGGTCTATGGGGGTCTATGAGCAGTTCACCCACCCTCTGCCTATTTCCCCAACACATCTTGACAAGACTTCTCAATGTGGGGCCTTGTCAAAGAGAAGCAGTGAAGAAAGGAAATCCCCTCACATCACACAATTATTTACATCTTTTACCTGAGGAGGGCAGACATTACTGATAGGCACAAGTTCAAAACACTTCCGTGGGGTGAATGCGATTAAGGCAGCCCCATTAGCCACAGCTCCCACCTCCACATTATGAGGCACTATCAAACAGTTTCAATTTAATTACTAACTACCTAAAACCTCCACATGTAAATTAAAGGGGTATAAACTCTATCTCCCTCCCTCGACATAATAAAAAAGTATACATAAGAGCTACATTTATAGACCCTAAAAACCAGCTTAAAAAGTGAATGCTGCTGTATCAGTGGGTTGGGGGTGTCCTAGGAAGTCTCAGGTTCGCTATTCAGCTGAAACCCACAGACAGCAAGTGCCTGTCCTACAGTGGATGGAAGGCTCACCTTCTCAATGTTTATCTGGTGCTTTCTTAACCTCTCCAGGTCTGTTGGGATCACTATCTTAGTGAATTTCTGAATAGCTGGCTCAAGTCGTCGTAAGGTCACCTTCTCGTCATCTTCAGACATCCTAAAGCCTGCTGCAGCTGCCCTCTTCTCTTCTGCGGAAACACCTATAAGGAAGAACATTAAACAATGCTTTACAAGTTTCATTCTCTTTAAAAACAAGCAAATACAGGGCTGGAGAGAGAGCTCATCGGTTAAAAGAGTTCAAAGGGACCTGGGCTTGGTTCCCGGCTCCCGGCACCCGGCACCTGGCACCCGGCATCCACATGGTTCTAGTTCCAACACCATTTTCTGACCTCTTCTGATACTGCACACATACATTCAGGCAAACACTCATACATATACAAAAATTAAAAATCAAAAAATATGTAATTACTCTTTACTCTAAGTACATATTAAGCCCGAAATTGAACTTGAATGGCTTGAATTTTAGATGAAATGATGTATATTAAGATATTCTCTTCACTAAAGTAGTATCTAGTCATTCTCAAGTACTTTTCAAACTTGCACTTTCATAGCCCAAGCAGGACAGGAGCTACCTATCTCTAGGCCAAGAAACCCCATCCTCCTGCCTTTACCCTCCCAAGCTACTCTAGAGTGTTTAAAAAATATGATTAGCTGGGGGCCATGAGAAAGCTCGGTAAGTAAAAGAGCTAACCACCAAGCCTGAAGCCATGGGCTCAGTTCCTGGGACCCAGAGAGTAGAGGGAAAAACTGACTTCTCTAACTATGGTGCATGTGCCCCACCGTGGACACACACTCCAAATAACAATGAATTAATACAAAAGTGAACACAATAGAATAAAACTATCAATGATCTCCTCAACCTTAAATACCTACTCTTTACATTTTGATGGCTGTCTCCTGAGGTCTTTTGCAATGTGAAGCATGTATGTAAATACCACTAAAAATGAGAATTTTCTGATATACTTTGGACACTGAATAGCCATCTTTTAAAAGAACTGCCAAATACAAAACTGCAAAGAAAATTTTCATTCAGTATTTGTGCTTATATCAAATTGTATTCCCAATGTCATCATAATATAATTATGTAATTATATACTTCAAGTACACTGCAGAATACAGAACTCCTTTCACTGAAGGCCCTCGTCTCCTCCTTTTTAAACAAGGTGATGAGCAACGTCTACTAAATGACCAGCAATAGAACTCCAGTAAGAAACAAATGTATAAGGCCAGGAGACGGCTTCATGAGAAAGGACACTTGCTGCCAAGACACAATCTGAGCCTGACTCCTAGGTCCTCCACCGGAAAGAACCGACTCCTTCTGACCTCCATCCTAAATGAACATAAATATTTTTAAAGAACTAGATTCCCTGAAGATATATGAACGTGTGTGTGTGTGTGTGTGTGTGTGTGTGTGTGTGAGAGAGAGAGAGAGAGAGAGAGAGAGAGAGAGAGAGAGAGAGAGAGAGAGGGGAGAGGGAGAGGGGGAGAGGGAGAGAGAGGGAGGGAGGGAGGGAGGGAGGGAGGGAGGGAGGGAGGGAGAGAGAGAGAGAGAGAGAGAGAGAGAGAGAGAGAGAGAGAGAGAGAGAGAGAGAGAGAGAGAGAGAGAGAGAGAGAGAGACCAGGACTTTGTAGTCATATAAAAAGTTCCAGCATATGCTTTTAGGGACAGGGCAGGAGAGGGGGAGCTAAAGTGAGCATACATACTACAGAACCTCACACGGGTTTAACCTAGACAGATTTTACTTACATCAATTTTATAAATTTGGGCTTGTAACATATTTTACATAAATGATGAACTCCCGTTTAGCCAAGCATGAAGACTATCAGATCATTTCGAGCCTCCTTTAGCCCACAGCTCAACAACGATAAAGTTGAACATACAATCCTGTTGGGTGATGGCTCCTTAGTCCAGCTCTCATAGAAATATGCACTTCTGTATTAATTCTGGGAGACCTTGAATATTTAAGAGTCTTTCTTTTCAGATTCTCAAAGAGATCTAATGCCCCCAACACTAAGAACTGCTTTAAACATGTTACGTTCTCCTTTCTTCCACAGTTGAAAATCTTGAAGTAATGGCTATAAAAATGACTTCCATTATCTTGGCTAAGAACTTGGTTCTTCGGCCTAATACAAGCTCCCAAGGAAAATGTTCAGGCCCCAAGAAAAGAGTTAAAACTGAATCCCAGAGCAGATAGGAACTAGAGACATGTGAAGAAGTACAGTATGAAAATAGACTCAAGAAAAAAAAACAAAACAAACAAACACAAATCCCAGAAATAACAAAGGACCTACAGATGAGATAGTGACAAAAAAGAAATGTCTAGCCTATTCTTAAATATACAAAGACATAGTGAAACAGACTCTTCAAAAAGACATAAAAGGAATGGGTTCCTTTTTCAAATGTAATATGTCACAAAAGAGTTGACAGGCCAATTGGAACATAAAGCAAGTAAAAAACAAACAAACCTAAGTGCAGAGAGAGGACTACTGAACGGAAGCTATCGGAGCTCAGAGGATGAAAAGATGAAGAATGTAAACGAGGAGGTAAAGGACATAAATGCACAAGCTCAGGAATAAGTAGAAGAATACAGAAAACAACAGAAGTTATTCAAAGAAAATATTCTGAGAATTGAGGCAGATAATCCCAAACTGGAAAAGCACATAGCCCAGCTAGTGTAAGTAAAAACAAATTCACCTAAGCACATGATAGGAAACTACAGAGCACCAAGGACAAAGAAAAAAATTTAAAAAGCAAAGCAGAGATAACAGATAAATGAAAACAAGAAAAGCAGCCAACTTTTCATCAAAGGAATATATCAAAAGATAGGAGGATCTTCAAAGGACTAGGAAGCGGGTACACACCCAGGCAAGGTATCATTTATGGTGAAGTCAAAATAATTATTTCAGACACGTAAGACTGAATTTAACAAACTCATTAAAAAAAAAAAAAACTACTAAAAGGAGCGGGAGGGAGAGGAAAACGGAGGGAGGGAGATAGAGACAAAGAAAGTGTGTGTGTGTGTGTGTGTGTGTGTGTGTGTGTATATGTGTGTGTGTATGTGTGTGTGTGTGTGTGTGTGTGTGTGTGTGAGAGAGAGAGAGAGAGAGAGAGAGAGAGAGAGAGAGAGAGAGAGAGAGAGTGTGTGTGTGTGTGTGTGTGTGTGTGTTCAGAAGCATTTCTTTTTGCCTCAGGATCCCTAGAGTCTGTTAAGGTATCTGGTAGATAATGTTGTCAATAAACATTTATTGAATTCAACCTTCTTCCCCATTCCCAAATACTGCAAAGGAGTATAAAAAACATATTTTAACAATAAAGAAAATAAAAGAATATAATAAACATAATAACCTATCACTGGACTGAATGGATGTTAAATTTATTTTGAATAACATGATCAAGTATATTAAAAATGTTACCATGTAAATATTTTTATTAAGTACTTACTTTTAGTAGCATAGAATTACATTGTAAATGTTCCATAATCTAATCCTCACTGTTTGCTATTTAAGTTGATCCCAGTTTTCCACTATTATAAAGACATTGTGATTACTTTCCTCACACATTAATCTATACTACCACCCATGCTTACTTAATATAGACAGTTAAAAATAGAAATATTAAGGAGAAACACTTTTAACTTTTAAAAGTATACATATTGCCAAATGTGTTACAGAAGGTTCTTCTGATTTATATTACATCAGAAGCACTTCTCCATATTCTAACCTATGGTTTTATTAGTGAGGGAGTTGGTGTCTCAAAAAACTTTTTTAGTTCAATCTCCTTCATACTAGAATTTAAAATATTTCCCTCTATCATTTTCTTTTTTACAAAATTTTAACATATAGCTATATGTTAAATCTGGGAACATAACACACAGATGATTGCAGATATAATGTTACCATAAGAGAATGTTGTCTAGCATGGCATCACATCATGTAAGAGTTCACAGTGATAGGAAGATCCCAGTTCAACATCAGAGTGTTGATGCAGAAGTGTGTTTGAATACCACTGAAAGTACATTACAGCACTTTTTAAAGTTAAAACATGTTGCATGATTAAAATACTAAACTAAAAAATAATAAAAGATTTCACACTTTAAAGAAGTCCAAAAATATAGAAAATGCGTAAGTTCCCAAACTTCTATGAAGGTGTTTAATATTATCTTAATGGATTAAAAAGTATAAAATATTTGTGAATTTATTCTGTCATGGTGATGTGATATTTGTACTTGTCAAAACCCATAAAACTATATACATTAAAGGGTATATTTTACTACTGCATAAAATTTTAAAAACACAAACATGTATGAGAAATATAAAACAAAAAAAGTTATCAAAAATAAGACCTCATTACCATGGAACTAAGTAGGGAAGAAAGCAATCACAGATCAGAACATGGTCATTCTGCTGAACATTGTAAGGCTAAAGTTTAAAACAGTTGTACTGTGTATTTCTCTCTGTTGCAGAATATTTGTTTAACTATATAAAGATGATGTGCTGCTGTTTGATCTTGCCTGCCTAAGGCATCTGATTGGTCTAATAAAAAGCTGAATGGCCAATAGCAAGGGAAAGGTATAGGTAGAACTTTTGAACAGGGAAAGTAAGTAGGAGGAATTTTAGGCTTGGGGGAAGGAAGGAAAAATGACTGCCAGGGGCCAGACAGACGTGGAGAAAGCAAAGGTAAAAAGCCCTGAGGCAAAACGTAGATGAACCAAAACATGTTAAATTAAGTTAAAATATCTAGTGGGACAAGCCTAAGCTAAGGCTGAGCATGCATAATTAATAATAAGCTTCCGTGTCTTTATCTGGGAGTTGGTTGGCAGCTCAAAGAAAACTCCAAATGCATCTCTTAGTAGTTCATTTTAGATGTCCTGGAATCACTGTCTGCCCATACCAGGACAAATAAGGCAACATTTTCCAGAAAATGAGTCAGTTCTCACTGTTAGAGAGCAAGCAGGAGCCAATACCAGGATGAACCTCATGGTATGAAAAGACAGCCTCCTAAACTTTAATTTTTTTAAATATACAAATAGACACATGAATAAATACTAATCTTGCATACATGAGTATATATATGCATATATTGCTGTCTTCTGTGAGGCTCTGAAAGCAATCACACCCTAGTAGCAGTGAGCACACCTAGACCACAGAATGGTATCTAATACCATTCTGAAAGACAGAGGAGCAGCAAGCAATAAATGGCCTGCCTCTGTTTGGAAAGTGTAAAGGTGTGCACCACTACCACCCAGCAAACATAAAAGTTTATACTGATACAAAGACCTGAATACAATAAAGAAATAGAAAGAATGAACAGCTCTTTAGGGAAGAATTCCAATAAAGGAAGAAGGGAAATTGAAGAATGCCACAGTACCAAAGTAATAGAATTTGAAGAATTACTGAAATAGTGATAGCTGTGCAGAATCCCCCAGGCACCAAGTTTAATTATGTGAACAAGGTTGACACTACAAGCAGCAGGTCCCAGGTGGAGGTTCCATAGCGGCAAAAACTGAACAGGGTATTTATATCTTGTGGTATTCTGAACAAAAATGCAAAACACTGTAATCACAACAAACTATAGCCAAATTCCTACTTGAAAGGCTCTACCAACACTCGAAGCTCTTCAAAAGCATAAAAACCACCAGACTGTGGAAGATTGGAAAAGGTGATGATGCCATGTATGTAAAGAGAAAGGGTGGTTGGGTCTTAGATCCCATTGCAGATCACAGAAGGCACTCAAAGAAAAACAATGGAATCACAGGAGACCCAGTTAAATCTAATATCAATCTTTTGCTCTCAGTGACTGTACTATGTATGTAAAATGCTAACACAAGGAAAGCCATAGCTTTCTGTTTTGCTTGTACAACCTCTGTCTCTCTTTGTTGTTTTGTTTTTCAAGACAGGGTTTCTCTGTGTAGCCTTGACTATCCTGGAACTTGCTCTGTAGAGCAGGCTAGCCCTTGAACTCCCAGAGATCGCCTAGCCTTTGCTTCCAGAGTGCTGGGACGCCTTGCGCCACCACTGCCCAGCTACTTGCAGGAACTATCAGTAATTGTAAATTACTCCACAGTTTTTGTTTGGGGTTTGCATTTGTGCGTGTGTTCAGAATTGCTGTTTCATGAACGAAAGAACATTTAGAAGCCAGGACTACGATCATTTTCCGGTCACACATTTGCAGTGAGAAGTGTCAAATGCTTTACAAACTCCTAATACTTGCAACTGAGATAGCTACCATGACACTTAGGGTCCCGAAAAAGAAAAAGTATTCAAATATGAAGTAAATTACTGGAGAGTTGTTTATAAGCAGAGTCCCTTTCCTAGAAAACGTTCTTAATAGCCGACACCAAAAGTAACGCGTCCCCTTGGGCTTGTGGGTGGCGTCCGGGTGCTGACTTTTGAGCGAAGGCCTCTCCGCAGCTGTGGCCTCTCAGCGTCCCCCTCGGCGTCACCAGGCCACCCCGGCAATAGACGCCCCCAGCAGCGAGGATGGGTTGACGCCCTGACGACCCAGGGCACCGGGCGTCTCTCTATAGCGATCAGAGAGGCCTTGGCACCAAGGGGTCCTGTCCTCCCCGCGCCCGCCGGGACAGCTGCTCCAAAACTGAAACCTGGGAGGCTCGGACACTTCGGACGCGGCCCGGCGCTCGCCCCGACCCCGGGCTCGCTGCCTGGAGCCTCTCACCGGCGTCCACACCCCGGCCCGCGGCGCCACATCGTAGCCCAGCGCCCCCGAGCAGCCCGCCCATCGGCCCCTTACCTCCCGCCTAGGCGCTCGAGGCCGCGATACTCTCTGCGCAGGCGCAAGGGGGCGGGTCTCCAGGGGCGGGGCCAAGTGGTCCCGCCCCCTATCATCCCAGCGGGGGAGGAGGTAAGACCTACTGTGCCAGCCTCTGGAGGAGCGGTTCCACCTTTCCTGTGTAGGTCGACTTGTGTACTGTATCTAAGAAAGTTTATATTTGGTTAATCCTCTGCATGTTACAGTTTTCCTGCACATTTTCTTGTGCTCTTTGAATTTTGTTGGCGAGCTCTTTAGGTGTGTGGAAACTGAAGCTCAGAGAGGTGTGCCATTAGCCTTCGCCAAACCCTTGTGGGACAGGCGGGGGAGTAGGGCATTAATAGTCAATGACACAGATATGAAAGGGTGGGATGAATTATGGTTTTGTCCAGATCAGCTGCAGTGTTTTGGGCGTCTGTCCTCATTAAAAATGATAGTTGGTGACTTTGAGGTTCAGCAAAGATTTGAAGTGACTCACTCCAGTTCAGTCCGTTTGTGACAGAGCTGTACTCTCAGATGATTGTCCCTTCCCAAGTCATTCCAGTTGGACTGGCTGCTGCAGGGACAAGCTTTGAAGTGTGTGCAGGTCACTGGTCCTTTCTGAATAGTCGTACCTCCAGACCCAGCCAACTAATGTGTGTGTGGGGGTGTGGTTTGGGGTATGTGGGAGGGGGGTGAGTGTGTGTGTGTCTATCAGATTATTGCTTAGAATGCATTCCCTGATGACGTTATTTTTCAACAATCTTAAGGATATTCATGTCAACTCTAAGGAAACTCAGTTCTTCAGGTCTGCAGGTGGAATGGAAGTGGAGGGCAAATTTTGGCTTTCAGATTAGGGGTTTAAGAAAGTATTGAAAGCAGTTTCTAAAATAAAGCATACTACTTACTAAGTGGTTTGAATTTTCTTTGGGGTATACTGGATTTTTATGGTACCCTTAGTTCAAAGAACAAAGTATCTATCAAATTTTTTTCCTAAGGAAAAAAAATAAAGACATTAGGCAATATCATAGGAAACATTTTTTTTTTCTTACTATCAGAGTCACTTAAATATGAAAGCTAGGGCGGGGTTTAACTGGCAAGATGCCTGCAGTGCAAGATGGAAAACCAGAGTTCAGGCATAGCACCTACACAAAAAGCCAAGCTCTGTGGCATGTTTGTAATCCTAACACTTTGGAGACAGACTTGAAGATCCATGAGCTAGCTGGCCAGCTGGCTAGCTGACCTTGCTGAATTGCTGAGCTCCAGGTTCACTGAGAGACTGTGCTGGTACAAACACCAAGAATCAGTTAAACAAGACCTTTTGATTAAAAATAATTGATGTTGAGTTCTGGAAAGGAAGCCTTCAGTGCAATAGAGAGCCATGGCACCCTAGGATTGACTTTAGCCTTCCTGGTGGTTATATGATGTTTGCTGTAACTTAGGTGTGTCATGTAGAAAGATAAAACCACTTAATCTAACAGTTTGACTAGCTACAAGTATAATCTTTCAATATGTAGACATAGGTGTGTGTGTGTGTGACCTTTTTGTGGTCTTGCCCTAAGCCATGAAGTTATTGGAGCCAGGTCTGTGCTATGGGGCAAAGTTTTTCTGAGATCCTAACTGAACCCAGTAGATCCAAACAAAACAAAACAGAAAGTAGTATACTTTGGGGGAAGAAATTATTGTCTGGTAGCACGATTGCTTTCATGTAGAGCTGGTGGGGATGCATTGAAACAAGTTCAAGGTGATCACAGAGGCAGCTTTCCTAAATGATAATTACAAGTTTAAAAATGTAGCAGGAAAATGAATACCCAGAAACAGGTATGCTTGTGTTTATGAGGAAGTAGAGGACCTGTCAGAAGAGCTGAGAAGTTCCAGTGAGATTGGGCGGGGAAGAAGAGGCTTAAAAAGACCATGAGGTTTAAATAAACTGAAAGTCAAAACCACACAATTGTCTTATTAGATGCAGAAAAAACATTTGACAAGATGCAACCCCACTTCATGATGAAAGTCCTGGAGAGAGTAGGGAATACAAGAGACATACCTCAGCATAATAAATACAGTTCATACAGTAAAAATGGCCACCCTACCAAAAACAATCTACGAATTCAACACAATCCTCACCAAGGTTCCAACACAATTTTCATACATCTTGAAAGGACAATTCTTAGCTTCATATGGAAACACACACACATGAAAAACAAACAAACAAAAAAACCAGGAAAGATATAACAGTCTTGAATAATAAAACTGTGTGAGGTCTTACCATTCCCAATTTCAAGTTTTAGAACAAAGCTATAGTAATAACCAGCATGGTATTGGCACAGAAACAGACACATTAATCACTGGAATCAAAATGAAGATGCAGGCATCAATCCACACACCTATTGGCACTTCTTTTTTATATATATATATAAAGAAACTAGAAATGCATTCTGGAGGAAAATAAGAGTGCATCTTTGACAAATGGTGCTGGCCAAACTGGATGTTGACATGTAGAAGAATCTAGATAGATTCATACTTAACACCCTGCACAAAACTCAACTCCAGATTGATCAAGGACTTCATCATAAGAACAGATACAATCCAGCTATATTGCTCATAAACATATATCCAAAGGACACTTCATTCTACCACAGAGAAATTTGCTCAAGTATGCTCACTGTTGCTCTATTCATAATAGCCAGAAATCAGAAACAACCTATATGTCCATCGATAGGAGAAAAGATAAAGAAAATGTAATTACACAATGGAGTATTACTTGCCATTAAAAAATAACATAATAAATTGATGGAAATAGAAAAAAATCATCCTGAGTAAGTTATCTCAGGCACAGAAAGATGAATGTGGTGTATATTGGCTTATATGTAAACATTAGCTGTTAATTCAATGATAACCAAGTTATAATCCATAGACCCACAGAGGTTAGATATAAAATAAGGAACTAAGGGCTACAGATAGATCTTATTAGGAAGGGGAAATAGTGTAGCGAGTCTTTCTCTGTCCTGCCAGCCAGTTCCAAAATCATGACAATGAGACTTATTATTAATTATGAAAGTTCAGCTGATAGCTTAGGCTTGTTTATAACTAGCTCTTATAACTTAAATGAACCCATTTCTATTTATTTACTTTCTGTCTCATGTCTCTCTGTAATTCCCATCCTGAGTGCTCAGGGTCTACATGGGACTCCTCAGCTTCCTCTCTGCCCCCCAAATCCTGCCTAGATATTGGCCCTTAAGCTTTTTATTAAATAAATCCAAATGGCACATCTTCACAGTGTGAGAAAAGATTATTCCACAACAAAATAGAATATACAGTTATGGATGGGGGGTTTAAATGGGAAGGTCAAGCCTGGAGGGGAAGGAAAGATAGACATGTCAGGGGAAGACAGCTACAGTTAAGGACCATTTGAGGAGTAGTGTGGAAATATAATATAGTAGAAGGTTCTTAAATCATATACATATATGAACGAAATCACCAAATAATGAGAGACAGTCTCAAATAGCCATTTTTTGTCACCAAATGAAGCATCCAATACCACATTTGGATTATGTCTAATTGAGTTGTTGGCCAAAGGAGTCCCATGGGAATCCCCAAACAACTCAGTCTGTTGCCAAGACTCTAGGTTGCTCTCCACAAATTGACAGCAAGGTCCCATTGCTAAAGACAACACCTATGTTCTAATGTCTTTGATATAGAAAAGTACTCTACATGGTACCAAAGGAAAAAGGAAGCACCAAGCAGCCACAAACCTTTTATCTACAATGGTGCATTGCCTACAAGATATAGTAGGGCATTAACCCATGGAAATCTGTTTTGACCTAGGTCCCATTCAGTGACATATAACCCATACCCACTACCACTTGGGGTGGTGACCAAGAACCAGATAGATAGCCCAGAAACCTAGGATAAAACCAAATTGTGGTGATAAATTGTGTATCTAAAAAAGTTTGCCTGGAAATCAGAGGACAGAGCCAAACCACATTTAGCCTCGAAGGTCAGGGAGCAGAGATCCCAGCCTTAATCCTAGCACTCAGGATCTCTGTGAGTTCAAGGTCAAACAGAGCCAGCAGGGTGGTGGCGCTCACCTCTAATCCTAGCACTAGGGAAGTTGAACCAGGATAGTTGGGTGGGGACAGAAAGGAGGAGGCAGAAGTTTTCCCTTCTGGCTTCGCCCCAGATACCCTTTCAGCTGAGGACTTGAGGAGGGGCTAGGTGGGAAGTAGCTGTGGCTTGTTTCCATGTCTCTCTGATCTTTCAGCTTTTCTCCAATTTCTGGCTCCGGGTTCTTAATTGTAAGACCAATTAGAATTTGTGCTATCCAAATACTACTATTCCAATAAAAATATCAATAAAATGACTCTTATATGCAGATCAGTGCCTAGGTCAGCCATCATCAGGAAAGTTTCCTCCCACAGCAGGTGAGAACAAATACAGAGAACCCACAGTCAGACATCAGGCAAGGATGGGAGACCTTAATACAGCCAATCCTATATAGGATGTTTACACCCTTCCTTTTCCTCTCTTCCCCTCAGGGTTCAGGGAGACTGAAAGCGTGAAAGAGCCAGAGGGAATGGAGGACGGCATGAGAACAAAGCCTTCTACAGCAACTGAGCAGCTCCTATGACCTTAGAGAGACTGGGGCAGCCCGTGCAGGCCTTAGTGTCTGTACCAGGTCCTCTGCCTGTATGTTATGGCTTTAATTTTAGTGTTTTTATGGGATTCCTGAGTGTGCAAATAAATGTGTCTCTGAATCTTGCGCCTTTTCTTGGGCTCTTTTTCTTCTGTCTGTCTTGTCCAGTGTGATAATTTCTGTTTTATCTTATATTTTATCATTATTCCTTAAGACCAGTTCATTTTTCCTAATGAGAAACAGAAAGGGAGTTGGATCTGGATGGAAGGGGGAAGTAGAGAGGAACTGGGAGGAGCAGGGAGAAGAAACTGTAGGCAGGATGTATTATACGAGGGAGGGAATCTATTACAATAAAGAAAAGCAGGGGACCCGAGGAACTGCAGAAGGTGACCTCCAAAGTAGACTGCGCAGTTACACCCATTTTCCAGACTGGGAAATTGAAACCTCTGTGTAACCTGCCATGGTCAACGTCTTGCACACTAGATGACAGGAATAACATACAAGTCATACTTGAGAACAAAACCTGTCCTTTTAATGACATCTTTATATCTCCATAAAGGACACAAATATACACCTGAATATGTGAAAAAAATAGACACATTTTTTTTTTTCTGGAAAGAAAACTCAATGTTATAAAGCCAACTCCCTTTTCTTAATTCTAAAACTTAGCACAAATTCTATTGTAGTTTCTATAATAAAACACCTTTTATGTTTCCTATACATTTTTAATTAAAATACAATCATATCCCTTCTCCCTTTTCTACCACCAGGCCCTGCCGACTCCCCTCCCTCCGATTCCTTCCATATCCTCCCTTACTCTCAAAGACAGCCTTTTCTCTTCTCTGATTATTTCTGGATGTGTGTGTCTCTGTGTGTGTCTACACAAATCTATAAATACAACCTGCTGAGTCCATTTTTTTGCTTATCGGTGTCTGGGATAACCACTTTGTTTTGGACGACCAATAAGGGGGTCCATTACTGGAAGAAGCTAACTCTCCCTCAGCAGTCATCAGCTGCCCACAGTTCCTTGTCCAGGGATGTGACCCTGTGAGGTTTCCCCCCTTTTCCCTTAGATTGTCTACTGACATCACCGTTTATTCCAGTCTTGTTTATACATACATTTCTAGAAAAGACGATGTCACAGAAGACTTCCTGCTATTCTGGCTCTTACTTTTTCCTCCACTTCTCCAGTATTTCCTAAAACAGAGATGCCAGAGCTATGATATAGACGTATGATAAAGATGTATCCATTGGGGCTTCCCAAGATCTATTGATCTCTGTATTGGGTTTTCTGTAACAGTCTCTATTTGTTATAAAGGAAAGAGAAAGTTTGTTGATGAGGGATAACAGCTACACTTCTCTATGTTGTACAAGTTTAAGAGTTAGTCTGTCATTAGGACCATGCTGGTTTAGCAAAGTAGATAGTAGATTTTTTCTAAGATCCCTGACCTCACACACCTCTGGTAGTTGTCTAGGTTTCTAGTTTCCCTCCTTCTGCCTTAAATCCAATGAGACAGCTATTGGGCACCACCAACCTATGAGTGCCATTTCCTGCACTGGTCTGGATAGCTTGCCAGGCGGGCCATTGTTGTGGTTCATAGGTGTCACAACTGAGTAGGACTATTAGCTGCTTCCTGCCCTTGGCAGCTGCATAGTATTTTCTGGTACCATAGACACTGGACTGCAGCAAAGAGGCTTCAGGTTCAAACAAGCTTCAATTGTCCACATTATGTGACCTGGCTGTGCAGTGTCTTCAGCAACAGAACCTTACTTTTAACTCCTGAGAGGCCACCAAGGGCAATAGTCATCTATATTGTTTGGGGAGTTACTTGGACTACTCTGAACAACCATTCTAAAGTGTTCATGCCTGGTACTAGGGAGTTAGTCTATGGTTTTGTTGGGAGCATGGTCAGCCATAGTGACATCTCTCTCTCTCTCTCTCTCTCTCTCTCTCTCTCTCTCTCTCTCTCTCTCTCTCTCTCTCTGTGTGTGTGTGTGTGTGTTGTGTATAATTTTAAGTAAAAATAAACAAATAAGATTTCTTAAAACTTTATCAAACATCTTTGGTGTTATTTGTCTCTCCTCTTTGCTTTCTACTGACCTGTGGTCTCTTCCGCAGTCGGAGCTCTCCACCATGTTTCCATTTCCAGCTCTTATCACCTGTCTTCTGTTATTCCTCTCTTCAGCTCTTCCCTATTCCTTTATGCCCCCTAGTTTCTGTGGCTATCCCATGTTATGTACTCACTTCTAAAGATTTGTAGCTAGGAACCACGGAGGAGAGAAGGCATGTGGCATTTGTCTTTGGGGTCTAGGTTTCCTCACTCCATATAATGTGTCTTACTTGCTTTTCCACTGCTATGACAAAATACCATGACCAAGGCAACTCATTTTTTAAATGCATCTAATTAGGGGCTTGCTTCCATTTTCACAGGGTGAATCTATGGTCTGAATAAGAACTGCTCCCCAAAGGTTCATATATTTGAATGTTTCATCATTGGGGAATGACACTATTTGAAAGGATTAGAAGGTTTGGCCTTATTGGAGGAAGTGTGTCACCAGAGGTGGCCTTTGAGGTTTCAAAAGCCAAGCCAGACCCAATGGCTCCCAGTGGCTCTCTCTCTTCCTGCTGCCTGGAAGCTTCTATGTTCCTCACCATGGGGATAATGAAACTGTGAGCCCCAAATTAATGCTTTCTTATAAATGTTGCTGTGCTCATGGTGTCTCTTCATGGCAATAGAACACTGACTAAAATAGTTCATGACCATGACAGTGTGGAGCATTGTAGCAGGCAGGTTTGCCTGGCACTGAAGCAGTAGCTGAGAGTTTACATACTGAAACAAAACTACAAGGCTTGGGGTGGGGTGCTAACTGGGAATCGCAAGAACTTTTTAAACTCAAAGCTCAATCCTGATTATATACCTCCTCCAGCAAGGCCACACCTCCTAATCCTTGCCAAATAGTTCTACCAACTGCAAAACACATTCAAATACATGAGCCTTTGGGGGCCATTCTCATTTTCTTATTTAAACCACCACATGATACTTTCTATGATTTCA
Source organism: Phyllotis vaccarum (assembly GCA_033318265.1). NCBI lineage: Eukaryota > Metazoa > Chordata > Mammalia > Rodentia > Cricetidae > Phyllotis > Phyllotis vaccarum. The sequence goes on along the minus strand of JARWLC010000005.1, from coordinate 88,879,977 downwards.
TTCTTCTTTAAAGCTGTATGGTATCCCATTGTGTACATGTACCACATTTTCATTATCCACTTATCTATTGAGAGACCTTTACATAAAATCTTTAATTAATTAATTTTTTGAGATAGAGTCTCACTCTATATTCCTGGCTAGCCCACCACTTGATACGTTAGTCAAGCTGGCCTCAGACTTATAGAGATCCTCTTGCTTCTGCCTCTCAAATGCTGATCTAAAGCATATACTATCGTGCTTGGCAAACATCTTATTCATAATCCCAATTGGTTTTATACTATACGACTCTTTTAATTGTGATTTCTGCTCACTTCCATTTCTTTTTTAAAGTAAATATTATTTCCCTCCCTCTCTCCCTCTCTCTCTGACTCTCTCTCAGACAGGGTTTCTTTGTGTAATCGCTGTGGTTGTCCTGGAACTTACTCACGTAGACCAGGCTGGCTTTGCACTCAGAGATCCACCTGACTCTACCTTCCATAATCTGCAATTAAAGACATGTGCCAGCTTTGCCCTCATTTCTTCTTAAGAAATTATGTTTCACTTTGGAGGCAATGGCAGGAGAATTCCTGTGAGTTCAAGCCCAGTCTGTTCTACATATTGAGTCATAGGCCAGGGAAGGCTATAGACTGAGATCCAGTCTCAAACAAAAAACTTGAAAACAAAAACAAAAATAAGAAATGGGCTATCCCTAAAATCTTTTAAACCTCTTTAGTCCAGGTTAAATGCCCCTTATATGCTAATACAGTGCTTTGCTCTAGCCCTTCAGTGGTGCCTATCACACTCAGATAGACATTGTCTGTCTCTCATGAGAATCTAAGTTTTTTGAAGAGAGAATTTATCATTTTCAGAGAACCTAACACAGTCCCTGCAACATACCAGAAAAATAATATATGTTCACTACGTGGATTAAGCAGCATTTTTCAGGTATCTTAGAACAAGTATGGGGGAAGACACGAGGTCAACTTCTAATAATCAGGGTCTAACTGGCTATCTCCCCAGACCTCTTATTCCCTGAGAATTGCTCTGCTCCTCCAGATCTAAATGTTAAAACTTAAAGAACCTCTGGTGATCACTTTATATGAACATGAACTTGGGCACCTGATCAGGAAAAATGCCTGACTCAAAACAGAACAATAAAATATATCCAGGGTATGTGACATCGAAAGATTGGAAGTAAACTTTAGGTTACACTTTAAGCAGTATGCTGGCTAGTTTTATGTTAACTTAACACAAGCCAAAGTCATCTGGGGGGAGAGAGTGTCAGTTGAGAAAATGTAAGCGAGACTGTAGAGAACTTTCTTAATTATTGGTTGATGCAGGAAGGCGCAGACCATTGTGGGTGTTACCGTCTCTGAGATGGTCATCCTGGTCATCCTGGCTTCTATAATAAAGCAGGCTGAGCAAGCCAGTAAGTAGCACTCCTCCATGGCCTCTGCATCAGCTCCTGCCTCTAAGTTCCTGCCCTGCTTGAGTTTCTGCCCTCACAGATTTTGATGAGCTGTTGACACTATGAGTGAAATAAACCCTTTTCTTCACAAGTTGCTTTTGGTCATGATGTTTCATCAACAGCAATAGGAACCCTAACTAAGACAGGCAGTGCCCCCCCCCCTTTAAGAAAATATTTATTTTATTTTTTAGTAAAATAGAAGCTAAATCAAAAACCATCACACTGAAGTTGGACAAGCAACCCAACAGAAGAAAAAAAAAAAACACCTCAAGAGAAGTCACAAGAATCAGAAACTCATTTATTCAGACGTTCAGGAAAACCATACAAATACTAAGCTGCAAGCTGTAATATATACACAGAGGACCTGGTGCAGACCATTCAGACCCCGTGCTTGCTGCCTCCGTCTCTGTATGTTTAAATGTGTGCTCATCTGTTTAAGAAGGCTTTGTTCACCTGGTGTCCTCCATCCCCTCTGGCTCTTAGGCCTCCTCCTCCACATTCCTTTTCCTTTACTTGTTCTAACTACCTCAGGCAAAACTCTAACAAAGCTCAATCAACATACTCAGAGTTATTGTAGACACACAATCCTTGTGTTTCTACCATCTGGTGGTGCCATTTGAGTTGAATGTTTTCACTGATTAACTTCTTTGTTCTCTGGTCTACTGAAGTGTCTCACACAGATAGAGAGACATAGGCACTTGCATGTACATACACCTGTTACCACCATCACCAAGCAATCTGCTAATCTTTATGAAGAGTCTAGAGCTTTTTTTTTTTTTTTTTAATCATATTGTCAGGAGTACACATTGTAGGCAAACAGGAACACAAAGATTTTCTGTTTGCATTTCATTCACCATATGTGGTGGTTTGAATAGGTACAGTGCCATAGACTCCTGTGTTTGAATGCTTGGCCCATAGGGAGTAGCACTATTAGAATTGTAGCCTTGTTGGAGTAGGTGTGGCCTTGTTGGAGGAAGTGTGTCACTGCGGGGATAGGCTTTGAGATTTTATAAACTCAAGTCAAGCCAGTGTGGCACGCAGTCACTGCTGATCAAAATGTAGGACTCTCAGCCCTTTCTCTAACACCATATCTGCCTGCATGTTGCTAGGCATCCCACAATGACGACAGTGGACTAAACCTCTGAAACCATAAGCCAGCCCCAATTAGATGCACACACACACACACACACACACACACACACACACACACACACACACACACTCTCACAAAGAGTTACTGTGATGTCTCTTCACAGCAATAGAAACCCTAAGATATCATGCAAGCCTTTAATCACCATTTTACATACAGGATATCTTACATTCTCAGATCTCCTGTAAAACCCCTCCCCTTCTCAGCTTCTTTTCAGGCATTAGTTTACCTAGGTCAGTTGTTCTCAAAATGTAGGGTGTTTAGGAGTTGCTGCATAAGGCAATATGCATAAAAACCACACTGCATGAATTTTACGGACAATTTCAAGATTTTTCTAGAGTAATTTTGATGATGTCAAAATCAATGTCACTGAATACAGCAAACTTTATCATCCCAACTCATCGTCAGCTTCTTGCTACATTTCCCATTGGAACATAACAAACATGCTTGTTGTTCTAAGACAGAGTTTTTCCATGTAGCAGCTCTGACTGTCCTGGAACTCACTTTGTAGACCAGGCTGGCCACGAACTCACAGATATCTACCTGCCTCTGCCTCCTGAGTACTTGGATTAAAAGCATGTACCACCACCACCTGGCACAAACATGCTTATTATTAAGATGATAATAAAAGTTGTTTAAACTTTAGACAATTACAATGCTTCATAAGTCATGTGGTATCTTAGTTATTATCATGGTCAATTTATGCTACATGAAAAATGTACAGTTCTGTAAGTGAAGAGAAATTCCTCATGGACTCCACCTACCTTCTAGTTTTATATTCATCACTCTCCTCAAATCTATAGAAATTGAAGTTCTCAATGTTTTCTTTACTTCAGTCATTTCTGCAATCTAAAATCTACCTCTGTCCTGAAATACTTTCTGCCAATTGCAGCTCCCTCGCTGCATATCCACATTCTACTCAAATGTCCATTTCTTTGCTAGTATTTCTAGAGTTTCTAGATATGCCTCCTTCTTCCAGATGACTACCTTATAATGTGATCTTCCTTGGTCAATTATTCTTTACGCTCTAATACATCAATCAGTATGTCTTCCTGTCCCTGAAATTTTTTTCAATCTTTCAGCTTTGTGCTCAAAGTAATAATAGTAACAATAATTGGATAATTGTAGTATATGAAGAAGCATATAACATAATGCATAAAATATGCAGTATTTTGAGTGAGAGGAAGAATACCTATTAGAAAGTGTTTTCAAGGAGAGATAGTTCAGTGGTTAAGAGTACTGGCTGCTCTTGCAGAGGACCTGGGTTTGATTCTCAGCATCCATGGGGTAGATCCCAACCACCTGTAACTCCAGTCCTACTGTATCTGAGATCTTCCTTTGGCCTTCATGGGCAGATACACAGATGATGCACAAATAAACATTCAGACAACACACCCATACATATAAAATTGGAAGGAATTTTTAAAAGTAAAAAAAAAAAAAAGTATCTACACTGTGGCAATAAGTTATTTGAAAGTGGAGTTAGATTAATTGTAATATATATTTACACACATGTATTCATTATATGTGCATATATACACATATATCATACTCCAAGGCAACCACAAAAATTTACAAAAGGATAGTTGGTGTGTCAGAAAAGACAGGGGGGGGGGAAGTAATGAAAAGAAATAAAGAAAAAGTGCAAAGAACAGAAAACTTTATAAACATCGTGATGTGGGATGTCTTTCTATATGCTGTGAATTACAGGTGAGTAATAAAGGAACTGTTTTGGCCTATGGCAAAGCAGCTTATAGGCAGATGGGAAATGCAAGCATAGCTAAGGGGGAAGGAGGGCGGAGTCAGATAGAGACACTGCCAGCTGCCACTAAGAGAATAAGATCTAATGGAGCACAGGTAGTGCCACAGAACTATGTGGCAAGACATAGATTAATAGAAATGAGTTAAGATGCAAGAGCTAGCTAGCTATGAGACTAAGCCATAAGCCAGTTTGTAATTAATGTAAGTGTCTGAGTCATTATCTGGGACAAAGAGGCTGTGGGACTGCAGGTCTGGCCCTCCAGACAGGCCAGAAACTTCTGATTACAACATAATAGATATTAAACCAAATACATCAGTGACTTTAAGTATGAGTTGTAAGGATATATCAGTTTTTGTAGGTTTCACACAAAAGTAAACAATATGACTCAACTATGCATTGTCTACAAGAAACTCACTTATGCATAAAGACAAATATGTTGAAAGTAAGTGGGATAGAAAAAAGAAATTCCACACTGTGCTAATTTCCTAGGGCTAGCACAATAAAGTACCACAGTCAAGGTGACTTAAAATACGATTTTGTTTTCTCACACTCTGAAGGATGATGTGTGAGATCAGGGTGCTCCAGGACTGTTTGTTTATTCCTGCAGGTTCTAAGGGAAGGGTTTGTGCCAAGCATCTTCCCTGGGCTCCTGGCTTCTAACTAAGCCTTCATATTGTTTCCTCTCTTCAAATCTGTCTAAATTTCCCTTTCTTATAAGCACACTATTCACAATCAGTTAGGACCCACCTTAGTGATGTCATTTTAATTTAATTGTCTCTCTAAAGACCCTATTTCCAATCCAGTCATACTACAGAGAACTGAGAGTTAGTATTTGACAAATGAATATTTAGAGGGACCAAATTCAGCTCACTATGTATAGTGTTACCATGAAAAGAAAGATGGAGGCTTCGTGGATGTCAGATCAAGCAGCCTTACAATAGGAGACATCAGGGCATGGTACCAAATAACAGAGGGCTCACCCCTCCCAGATAACAGTCTCTAATGTGGGTGCACTCAACAGTGGGAGGTCACAGTTTCTGCCTGAGGCAGAAGCTAGGAGAAAATGCAAAGAGTCATGCGAACAGTGTGAAGCCTAAGCTCACAAAAATCTGCCATTTCTTCCTGGGGCAGCTGGATTGTTATCAAAGAACCAAGTGATTATAACAAAGGGCGAAATTACTTTTGAGACATCAAATATTTCTACATTCTAGTCAGAGAACTTTCTTTCACAGGATTATTGAATCTCTCCTTAGTCTTTTGACCACTGACATTCTCCCTAGTAAACCTTTTAATCCCTCAACTACTGGAATACATTTAAGGAATTGGAAATCAACAAAATCCACAAAGAGCACCACCTCCCCTCTCAAAAAGCCCAGCAAGTTCCAAATCCCATTGTCCTACCCATTAGGGGATGTTTCTCCTTACATAGAGACTTCAGGGAAAAAAAAGAAAAAAAAAAAGGTTTTTGAATGATGTTTGTATTTGCTATAGCCAAAGATACACTAATATTTCTTGGCAGATCATTACTCATGGAAGAGATGTTGTACTTGTTCCTTGAAAATAAATTGATAGGTCATTTTGCTAATGTAGGTGAACATTTGAGAAAAGCAATGCTCTGAACCCAAGTAAATGGTTTTAAATGTGGTAATATTTCCTAAGCCCCTGTGCTTAACATTTATCAAAGGACGGGACTGATAGTTTGAGCTTTTTAGACATTTGATGAATCCTTCCCTCATTCTTTGAGGCACCTGATTCTACTGACATGCCAGCCACCGGAACTGTACAATAGTGACTGAGAGCTAACAAAAACCCTGTTGTCTTCAGTAGCTCCCAGTCCTGTTAAAACCAGCAGACATGTTAACAAACACAACACAACAACACAATTAACAAGTGTTGAATCACTAATCTCTCCACAAATGCTACAGAAAGCAAGACAGAACCAGTGACTTGGAAATTTAGTCAATAGATTGGGCTTACCAAAGAGAGGAGTAAGCATTCAGAGCAGAAAAGTGACATTGTGGAGACTATCTGAAAAAGCATAAAAACATCACTGTTATTTGCCTCCTCTAAGAACTCAAGTTGAAATTTAATACCTACTGTGAGACATTAAGGGTTTGGGAATGTAACTTGACTGTAGTGTTTGGAGATAAGGCTTCTGGAAGTGATTAGGCTCACCTAGGTTGTTATGGTGGACCCTGCATGGTTGAGTCTTTGTGGCTTCCTAAGATGAGATCAGAAAAGCATCTCCCCCCGCCCCCCCACAGGTGTGTGTACACACATATACACACCCCCCACACAAAGGCACACCTACTTCCTGTCAGTTGCCATGTGATGTCCTGTGCTTCCTTGGGATTCTGCTGGCATAAAGTATTGATCAAAATAACCCTTTTTTGTTTGTAACTTAGTTCGGCAATGCTATCAGCAACAAATAGACAAATAAATAAATGTCCTTTGTGATACTCATTGTGTAGATGAAGAAAGCAGAAACAGACCCCACGAATAAAACCTCATGTCACAGAACATCAAAGGCACGATGCATCATGTGTTTCATGTGAATAGTGCCTTCTGTTGGAATTGTATAACACTCTCTGTCAGCATAGGGTCCTTCTGGTCTATGAGACTAGAGAGAATTCTGGTGGTGACCTCCACCTATTCTATCTCCCAGACTGCCGCCTTACTCTGAGCCAAGGTGAGGAAAGTACAGCCTCCCTACTGAAAGATTTCTGCTAAATTCCTTTTCTCCCTGACGATGTTAGCAGAGACCCCTTAATAAGGAGCTCGTGTCAACACATCCTGGTTCACCCAGTGGATTTCTTCCAGAGCGGGTCCTTGTAGCAGTCACAAAGGAGACCACAGCAGCTAAAGAAATCAATCTTTTCAGAGAAATCTCTGGTACAGGGAACTGAGGTTCAGGAAAAAGGTCAACTCATTTGTAGAATTACTGGGCTTTCATCCTTTGCCATTAGTAAAAGTATTTATAGAGAAAGAAAATTCATATTTGATATGTGTGTGTGTAATTTAATAACTAAAGGAACCAAGGGCTAAAATGAAGCCACATCAGCTACAAAAGTTTTCCCAGCACCTGCTAGGAAGTATGGCCCTTAGCAATGGCGGTCTCAATTGTTCTTGAAAGATGATGGAGGTCAGTGGAGTGATCTATTGAGTGTTCTTGCTTTTTTATAATTTTAGAGAATATGATGATGTCACAAGATAATCAAAGTAAGGAGAGGATTTTCTTTTCATCCTGTGAAATTGTAGTGAGAGTGAAAAATAAGGCTTTTTCACAATAAAGGGTTTTGCACTGTATAAAATGTATGCCACCATCATTATTGAAGTAAGAGCTGTACACACTGGATGTCATGGGGTTAAATGAGAGAAGAGGCCCATCCCATTTAGAAAACAAGTGGAGATGGTTCTCCTGCTGGGTCAGTTGCTTGCTGCTCTGACAGAATATCTAAAAGAAGCAACCTAAAGAAGCTGATTTGGCCACAGTTTCAGAGGGGTTAGTTGTCCATCATGACTAAGAGTGCAAGGCAGCAGCAACAGCTCCATCCATGGAAGCAGCAGCAGCTCCATCTATGGCAGCAGGAACAGCTCCATCCAATGCAGCAGCAGATGCTCCATCCAAGGCAGCAGCAGCCACTCCATCCATGGCAGCAGTAGCAGCTCCATCTATGGAAGCAGCAGCAGCTCCATCCATGGGAGCAGGAACAGCTCTATCCATGGCAGCAGGAACAGCTCCATCCAAGGCAGCAGCAGCAGCTCCATCAATGGGAGCAGGAACAGCTCTATCCATGGCAGCAGGAACATCTCCATCCAAGGCAGCAGCAGCAGCTCCATCAATGGAAGCAGCAGCTCCATCCAAGGCAGCAGGAGCTTGCTGAGTGGCTGGTTCACATCCTGGCTACTGACTAAGAAGTGGGTCTTGAAATCAGAAGAATAACTGAGCTAAACTCTCAAAGGCTCATTCCAATTGACCCACCTTTGCCAGCCAAGTTCCACCACCTCCATAAACAGATCCACCAGATGGGAAACAGATATTCAAACACATTGCCTATTGAGGACATTTTGAATTCAAACCATGGGGCTAGTGAGAAGGCTCAATGGTTACGAACACTACCTGTCTTCTAAAGGACCAGTGTTGGATTTCCAGCACCCAAAGGCTGTTCACAGCTGTCTGTAACTTCAGTTCTGAGCATCTTACACCCTTTTCTGGCCACTGTGGACATGTAGTAAATAGACATATCTGTGGGCATACACATAAAATAAAAGATTGGAATAAAAAATTAAAAAAAACTAAGTCATAACCTTGCATTTAATAAGGATATGGTCTGAATAAAGCTTGGTTTTGGCAATGAAGAACAGAGACTATGGATTTGCCCTGACTGCAAAGAAAGAACTGTAAGAAGTGACAAAGACTTGTGACGTGTACTTGTGCACTTATAGAACACTAAAAGAAAAACAAAAACAGAGTTCTGCTTTGATAACTATGATTGGTGAATGATACATTGCCAATTATTGTAATTGTATTGTATTATAATAATAGTCTTATTGTAATTAATTTTAAACAATTGGTTTTCAATAGGTACATCTGGCAGGGGAAGACCTTCTAGATAGAGATGAGGATGGGGAAGGTTTTAATCAAGTCTATGGAATTATTGAGGGTCTTGCTGAAGGAAGTGCATCACTAGGGTGGGTTCTGAGGATTGTATAGGTTAGTTTCACTTCTTGTTCTGTTTTCTGACTGGCAGACAGGCCTACCACTCCTGCAGCCATGCCTTCCCTGTCATGATGGACTTCATCCCCTCTGCAACTGTAGGGAAAATCAACCCTTTCTCCTTCAAGATGCTTTTTGTCAGGGTGTTCTGTCTCAGCAACAGAAAAGCACCTATTAATAGCAGTCTTCCTGCCTCCATGAAGGCAAGCCAGTCTTCCACAGACATGCCAATAGACTGATTTGATCTAGACAATACCTCACATCACAATGTTGGGCTCCTCTAAAGAGTACAAAAAAACATATCAATTAAAGAAAAACTTATGAGTCATAAGAATTGATTGTTTCCTTCTCTGTATTGATGATTTATAAGCCAAAGCCAACTTTGGTGAGTACACAGGACTTTAAAGTATTTGAATATGAGTCTTCTTCCCAGTTTATTTATCTTTTCTGGCTTTTTATGAAATCTTGTTGAATTATAGGTAGTTTAGAAAATCACTTACAATCAGTTCTGGAATGAGGTAGATTATAGATGATACTAAGTCCTATTTTTATTTCTTTTTAATTACCTTTCTGTGGAGACGAGACATTCCCAGAGGAAACTGACACAGATGGAGTGTATTGAAAAAGTAACATTATGACCATTACTTTTGGCACTAACATTGTCTCCCAACTTTTAAATTCTGATAAAAGTCATATATAACAAAATAATTGAATATAACAAATCTATTAGCAACTGAGTGTTTTTTGCATTTCAAGTTTGAATTTTGTTTACAAAAGAGTTTAAGATGCAAACTTAAAATCTCTAAATCTTTTTTCCTGTGCTTGGAAAATTCTGTTTGGCTGTAGAATTCCCAACAACATTCTAAATACTTAGTCCTTAGGCCCACAGGTATAACTCCCTCTTCTCATCAAAGAAATCTGTTTTGAAGTGGAGTTTCTCTATATAGCCTTGCTTGTCCTGAAACTTGCTCTACAGACCAGTCTGGCCTCCAGAGAAGCTTCTCTTTGTACCAGACAGAGACAATAACAATGTGTCCAATCTCAATGGACAAACCTAAAATACAACCCCTACTCAAGGCTCAGAGAACATCTCAGGAAAGGGGGCCAGGAAAACTGCACAATCCAAAAAACTGGGAAGTCTGCTGCAAGATTGTGTCTTCTAGATATAACAGGAAAGTTACCCCCATGAGATCTAATAATATGGCTGCATAAACAAGAACTGATTGATGATATTACCAGCTGACTGCCAACATGGATGGGAAAATCTCACTAAGCCCAACCTTAGGTGAAGAGCTATAGGCAACCAATGACTGCTGAGAAAGGAACAATTAGTCTTGACCAGAGATGAGGCCTAAATGGTTACCTAATCCAAGTGGTCAGCCCTAAAGAAAGATGTATACAAGCAGCACTAAATTGACTCTCTCTCTGTATATATATATATATATATATATATACACACACACATATATACATATATATGTATATATATGTATGTATATATATGTATATATATGTGTGTATGCATCCAAACATATGTGTGCATTTATATGTTTGGATGCATATATTTAGATAACAATAAGAACTATAGAAAAGCCATAAATTTGAGAAGGGCGTGTGGACAATGATGACATGGGAGAGGATAAAACAATGAGGGAGAGTGAAAACTGATAAAATTATATGTGCTGATACATTCTGTAGGCTCTAAAGAAATAAAGCTTGCCTTCAGATCAGAGGGTAGAGCCAGCCATAGAGGTCAAGAAGTGATAGCACATGCCTTCAATCCAAGCACTCGGGAAGCAGAGGCAGACATCTGTCTGGATCTCTGTGTGTTCAAGGCCACACTGGGCTACATGACATTGATCTAGTTCCATAAAAGAAACAGAGCCAGCACTTGGGATTCCATGTTATTGCTCCACATATATGGAAGCACAAACTCCTTTAACTGCAACACTAGGAAGTTTGAAACAGGAAGTGATACGGCTGGGTGATGTGGGATGTCTTTGTGTATGTTGTGAATATCATTGGACAATAAAGGAATTGTTTTGGCCTATGGTAGAGAAGCTTAGAGGCAGGCCAGAAATCCAAGCATAAATACAGGGGAAGGAGGACAGTCAGGGGAGAAGCAATCCAGTCTCCCAAGAAGCAATATGTAATGGAGTACAGGTGAGCCACAAGCCACATGTCAAGACAGATTAACAGAAATGGATTGAATTAAGATGTGAGAGCTAGCTAGCAATAAGCCTGATCCATAGGCTGAACAGTGTGTAATTGATAAAGCATCTGAGTCATTATTTGGGGATAAGTGGCAATGGGGCTGTGGACTGGCTGTGGCTGGGCCAGGCCACGGGCCTTGGACTGCAGAGCTAGGCTGGGACAGAAATTTCATACAACGGCTGCATACAAAAGGAATATAAAATCAAAGGAAACAAGAGTTGGGCCCTTCCATTTTGGCTTTGTGGTTGCCTTCGCTTCCCCTATTCAGTCTGAAGATTCGTGGAGACAGGATCTACTCCTTTGGGCTGAGGAGTTGGCTAGGTGAGAACTGGCTGTGGCTTGTCCCTTTGTCCCTCCGATTTTTTAGCATTTGCCCCAATATCTGGCTCTTGGTTTTTCTTACTAAGACCAATTAGGATTCATACAAAAAATATATATTTAATAAAAAATTTGTTTAAATATAAATAAAATCACAAATATCTATAGCTTATGAGGACATTAGAAAACAAAATATTTTATCTTTATTTTTAAAATCATACATATGAAAATGTATGTGAAGTGCAATGCAATTGGTCCTGTTTCTAAACTGTATTTGTATTGTTTAGATAGATTATAACAGTGAACTAGAGGAAAAGAAAGCATAGAAAAGCTTGTTTGTATTCCTACATTTGGTCTTTTCTATAATTTAAATTTACAATGTGATCATTGGAGCAAGAAAGTTTTTAAGAATTTGAACATGTCAAAGATATTTTCTTCAATTAAAAAATAAAACCGTTAAAAAGACACTTAATTGCTCAACATCCTTAGCTATCAGTGAAATGCAAATAAAAACAACTGAGATACCATCTTACACCTGTCAGAATGGCTAAGACCAAAAACACTGATGACAGCCTCTGCTGGAGGGGATATGAAACAAAGGGACACTCCTCCATTGCTGGTGAGAGTGCAAACTTCAACAGCCACTTTGGAAATCAGTATGGTGTTTTATCAGAAAAATGGGACTCAGTTTACCCAATGATCCAGCAATACCACGATTGGTCATATACCCAAAGGATGCATATTTTTACCCCAAGGGTAAGGATATTGCTCAACTATATTCATAGCAGCATTATTTGTAATAGCTAGAACCTGAAAAAAATCTAGTTGCCCTCAACTGAAGAATGGATTAAAAAATTGTGGTACACACAATGGAATACTATTACTAAAAAAAATGACATCCTGAAATTTATAGGCAAATGGATGGATCTGGAGATTATCATGCTGAGTCAGGTAACACAGACCCAGAAAGATAGACATGGTATGTACTCACTCATAAGTGGATTTCAGATGTAAAGCAAAGGATAACCAGGTGATGTGGGAATGCGTTTATATATGCTGTGAATCTCAATCTTTAAATAAAGGAGCTGTTTTGGGCCATGGCAGGCACCATAGAAGAAGTAGGAGGAGAAATCAGAGCTTAGGTAGGAGAAGCAGGGCGGAGTCAGAGGCAGACTGAGCCAGAAGCCCAAAGGAGTAACATGTAAGGAACACAGGTGAGCCATGGGCCACGTGGCAGACAGATTAATGAAATGGGTTGAGTTAAGATGTAAGAGCTAGCTAGCAATGTGCCTGGGCCATAGGCCAAACAGCATGAACTTAATATAAGCATCTGAGTCATTTCTGGGGGCCTGAGCGGTGGGCGGCTAAGGGGTCTCGGGTGGCAGGTCTGTGGGTCTCGGATCTCTGGCCGCCCGGGACCTAGAAACCCCCACTACTACAACCAGGCTATAATCCACAAACCCTAAGCAGATAGGTAACAGGAAGAACTTAAGAGAGACACACCCATGGATCCACCAGGGAAGGGGAAATAGGGAAGATCTGAGTAAATTGGGATCTATAGGGAGGGGAGTGAGCAAAGGGAGCTAGTGAGATATGATGAAAGAATGAAATTGTTGAATGGGAGGATCAACAGAGAGGGAGAGAAAAAAACAAAATAATAGATATCTTGATAGAAGGAGCCATCTAGGGAGACATCCAAGAATACATAAGATTCCCTGGCTAGGACTCCAAGCAATAGTGGAGAGGGTGCCTGAATAGAACTTTCCCTATAATCAAATGAATGACCATCTAATTGTCATTATAGAACCTTCATCCAGCAACTCATGGAGGCAGAAGCAGAGATCCAAGCTAAGCACTGGGTCAAACTCCTGGTCCAACTGAAGAGAGAGAGGAGAGGGTATATGAACCAAGGGATCAGGATCATGAGGAGGAGACCCACAGAGATGCTGACCCAATCTATTGGCAGCTCACTGACTCTGAAATAATCGCTGAGGAACCTTCATGGAAAGGACCTAAACCCTCCAAATGCAGATGACAGTCAAATGGCGTGGGCAGTTCTTACAGCCTCTTGTAGTAGGACCAGAGTTTATTCCTGGTCCATGAACTGACATTTTGGAGCCCATTCCCTATGGAGGAACACCTTACTCAGCCTTGATACTAGGGGGAGGGACTCAGTCCTACCTCAACTGGATATGCCAGACAGAACTGACTCACCTTGGGATTCCTTGCCCTCCCTGGGGAATGGGTGGGGGGATGGGGTAGGGGAGGAGGCTGAGGGAGGATGAGGGGACAGAAGGGAGCAGTGGTAGGTGCGGGTAAAATATTTTAAAATTAAAAAAAATTACTTAAAAAACCCTAAACTTTAAGGTTTATTTACAAGACCCACAATGAAATTAGTTCTTCGGTTTATGTTTAATCTTTGCTTTTCATTCACATAGTCGGTCAGAGTTCACTGTTGTGGAATATTATTTTCACTAGGCCAAGATGTGTTACATTTGTTTATGCTGTGTTTGTTTAATTATGAAAAGATGTGTTGCTGTTTTACCTTGCCTGCCTAAGGGACCCGATTGGTCTAATAAAAAGCTAAATGGTCAATAGCTAGGCAGAAGAGGGTAGACGGGGCTGGCAGGCAGAGAGAATAAACGGGAGGAGAAATCTAGGCTTGAGAAAAACAGAAGAAGAGAGAATGAGGAAAAAAGAGAAGAGACCTCTGGGCCAGCCAGGCAGTCGCCAGCCAGCAGACAGAGTAGGATATACAGAATGGAAGGTAAAAAGCCCCAAGGCAAACGGTAGATAAACAAGTTAACTGAAGATAAAAGAGCCAGCCAGACATGAGTCTAAGCTCATTCTCCACATCATGATTTAGGAGCTGGTTGGTGACCCAAAGGCAAAAGCCTGATATAGTTCATCTTGTTTTTCTTTAATTCTAAAGCAATTTTGTTTTTGAAAAACAAAAATTCACTGAGTCTCCAAATGGGCAGCTTTTGTAAAGAAATCAGAAGTTAGGTATGGTGGTACACACCTATGATTCTAGTACTTGAAAGGTGAGGTAGGAAGATTGGGAATTTCAAGTCAGCTTCAACTACATGAAAAGTTCAGGTTAGCCTGGTGTTGCACAAATAAAGGAAACTCAGGGCCAGATCTCTGGGAAAGTCAGAGATATTAGAGAGAGTAAACACCACAGTCAGATCTTACCCAGCTGTCTTCCAGCTTCCTCAGCCTGGCTCCTATTCAGCACAGGATTAGTAACAATAGAACAGTCCCTTATTTTTTGTTATTCTTCTGTCCCATATCAGGTGGCTCTTCTGATATGATACAGAAATTTTGTATTTTTCTTTAACAAGTATGCTTCAGCTTAGAGAAGGAGAGAGCCACACTCCAATTCTAAAGCCAGCTTTAAATTATAATTAAATTGGGACTTCAACTTACAAAAAAAAAATGTAGAGGTTAAGCAATGAGATTGTACCCTATGAAGTATACTGGTACCAATAGTTACAATATCCTTTTGTGTAGGGAGCCAGCCGAACCCTAAAGATGGCGCTTGTATCGGGCCTATGACTAAGCGGTTTAAGGAAGCTCCTTAGTAAACAAGTCACTGTGCATGACACCTTGTAATTTTCCAGCAAGAAGCCTGGCCCCCAGACAGATACATCATATCGGGTGAGGGTGTGCTGACCAATGAGAAAGGCCCACGTCAGAGATAAACAATGTTGCCTATAAAAGCGGCTTGCCTGGGAGGCTTGGGGTCTTCCGTTCTTTGCCCTAGTGTGTGAAGCTTCAATAAACCTGCTGCAGAAGGATCCTGTTGTACTGTGTCTTGTTTGCGGGCAAAGAAGGCGCGGGACAAGTGGTGCCGAAAACCCGGGAAAGACAACATCAACTGCACCAGCGGAGACCCCTCGGTGACGAGGAGGATTCAGAACTGCAGAGTGTTCGCTCGGAGAGGTATGGTCCCTGACTGAGGTTTGGTTTTTAGTGCTTACTGGCAGAAGGTTTTGGCAGGATTAGGTTTGGTTCTAGTCACCCTGATCATCTTTCTTGTGGTTGCCTTTCTTTTTCATTGATTTCGGTGCTGAGTGCCTAAGACCGACGTAGGTAAGCGGCAGCGCTCTTTGGTTTCGTTTTGTGGATAAGCCGGACGCGGATAAGCCGCGCTGCTAACGGTATCATGGGTACTTCGCAGTCGATGATCTCGGATTTAAGGATGGGCACCAAAGCTATATGGAAGATGATCAAGAATTGTTTAAAGGATGAGTCCTGCTTGCCAGTGGTCATGGAGGGACAGATAATGTTGAGAGAGGTTCAGGATAGCCTATCAGAAACCGAGCGGGATGAGAGATTGGGAGCGCGCCCCAAGGAAACTGTACATAAGGAAAAAGGACCCCCCGGTACTGGTATGGGGGAGAAAAGTTTCGAGAAAAATTATGAGAAAAATTATGAGAAAAATTCAGAGAAAAATTCAGAGGTTAGAAGAAAGAAAGAGACCAAACTTACCTACCCCTGGAAAGAATTGGCTAATTTAGAGATCAGGGATGAGACAGAGTCCTCTATTTCTTCCTCTAAATCCAGCCATGTAGATGAGGAAGACCCACTAGACCCAGGAGATGAATTTGATTTGGAAGAGGAGGCAGCCAAATATGAGGCAGAGAGATACTACCCTGATGATCCTCCTCGTAACCAAATCAGAAAGAACAGGCACAAGGCAGAAAGCCAGCAAATGCACAGACCTCTGCCTACAGCTCCTCCTCCTTATGGTGTGAGCGGTGCTACAAACTTTTCTTTTCTGCCGGAGGCCACGAGGCGACAACTTAGTTTAGCATTTCCGGTATATGAGGGCCAAAATAATGATCGGGTTTATGCCCCAATAGAATTTAGTCAGATTAAAGAGCTTGCAGAATCTGTCTGCAAGTTTGGTGTAAATGCCAACTTCACTGTTACACAACTTGATCGGCTTGCCTTATGGAACCTGACTCCATCAGACTGGCAGACGGTGGCTAAAGCTTCCCTGTCAAGCATGGGTCAGTATCTAGAGTGGAAGGCTCTACGGCATGAGGTAGCTCAAGAACAGGCTAGAGTAAATGCTGCGGCCATAACCCCTGAACAGAGGGAATGGACCTTTGAGATGCTGACTGGGCAAGGACTGTATGCTACACAGCAGACCCAATTTCCTTGGGGGATTTACCCTCAAATTTCAGCCACGGCCATTCGTGCTTGGAAAGCACTCTCTAAAAAAGGAGAGGGTAGCAATCAGCTTACTAAGATTATCCAGGGACCAAATGAACCATTTGCAGACTTTGTGGCACGCATGACGGAGGCAGCAGGAAGGATCTTTGGAGACCCTGACTCTGTCGCTCCTTTTATAGAACAACTTGTCTTTGAACAAGCAATATTGGCTGCCCCCGTGTGTGTATGGCCACCCTTTATTTGGATTGTAAGTAATGTTTCTATAGATAAAGATGTTTTAGAGTGTGCCCAGAGCACCTGCTTTTATACCCTTTGTTGGGATGCTCAGAAATATTCCTTTGCGATGGTGACTCTCATGCCACGATTTGTGCCTATGCCAGTTGAGGCTCCTAGCAGCATGAGTTTGTTTCGACCTAAAAGAGATTTTGGCATTTCTGCTATAATTGTTGGGATTGTTGCGGTCGCGGCTGTAGGGGCCACAGCAACTGCTTCAGCCCTCGCCCTTTCCAACACCGTGCAAACTGCTCGGGCTATTAATAATTTATCAGCCTTAGTAACAATGGCCTTAGATAGGCAAGCATCTGCTAATACCCAAATTCAAGGAGGACTTATGCTGGTTAACCAGCATATTGATTTGGTACAAGAACAATTAGACATTTTATGGCAAATGGCCCAATTGAGATGTGAACAAAAGCTCCCTGGACTTTGTGTTACCTCCATTCAGTATGAAAAATTTTCTAGGGCAGCTAACTTGTCGAAAAGCCTTTCTCAGTTTATCTTACAGAATTGGTCTTCAGAGTTTGAGCAGACGCTACGAGAGCTCCGCGTTGCCATCGTTCAGATTAATTCCACCCGTCTGGACCTGTCCTTAACAGAGGGCCTTTCCACCTGGATTTCCTCAGCCGTTTAGTACCTGAAGGAATGGGCTGGCATGGGAACCCTTGGGATCCTCATGGTCGTGGGATTCGGAGGCAGTCTTTGGCTGATTTGCCAGATGCGAGCGTCCAGAAAGAGAGAAAGGACAATTTTGACCCAAGCCTTAATGGCTATTGAAGATGGACAATCCCCTACGATTTGGCTGGCAGCTCTGAATGAGCAAAAATTTTAAGCTTGACTGATTGTGGTCACCTAACCTTGCGGAAGGTATGCCTCTCCCTGATTGGTGAGGAAGTTTGGGCAGGCTTTGGCCTATTGCTTGGAATTGAGCATGGTTGATTGTGTATACTGTATAGGTATGGCTCTTGCACTGAGAGGCTTAATTGCCATTGCACCTCATTAGAGCATACCTGTTATAGTTTCCATGTGGATTGTAAGGCTAAGCACTGCAATGGTTCCACCTTAGAGTTTGAGGGGTTCCATGGAACATGTTTGTCTGCATATGGGTAAGGCACACAAATCCCATCTCCCACAAAGGTGCCGGGCTGGTCGGGAGTTGTACCTGGTGGACGCATCAGGAATGTCTCCTTTGTACATAGTTCCCAGAAGTTTTGGGAGGACAAACCTCTGTTTCCATCCACTGGATAGCCTCCCTCATTTTAAATATAAGAAAAGGGGGAGATGTAGGGAGCCAGCCGAACCCTAAAGATGGCGCTTGTATCGGGCCTATGACTAAGCGGTTTAAGGAAGCTCCTTAGTAAACAAGTCACTGCGCATGACACCTTGTAATTTTCCAGCAAGAAGCCTGGCCCCCAGACAGATACATCATATCGGGTGAGGGTGTGCTGACCAATGAGAAAGGCCCACGTCAGAGATAAACAATGTTGCCTATAAAAGCGGCTTGCCTGGGAGGCTTGGGGTCTTCCGTTCTTTGCCCTAGTGTGTGAAGCTTCAATAAACCTGCTGCAGAAGGATCCTGTTGTACTGCGTCTTGTTTGCGGGCAAAGAAGGCGCGGGACACTTTTGCTTGTAAATTTTTCTGGACAGCCTCCCTTTTGCTTTAGATGTCTAGATGTCCAAGGTCTTTTCACTTCTTGAAGATGGCTATTTCCAGTTTTCTGTGAAGACAAAAGCAGAAACCTGCCCTGACCCTTTGTTTTTTCTTACAACTTAAAGAATTGTAATATGGGTGGATGAGCTATCAATTCTTAGTTTCATGAAGTTTCTCTGGTTCAAATCGAGTCTTTATTAATTTTGATGGTATCCATAACTTTTCTTCACCTGTGGAAACAAAAGCAAAACCCCTTCCCCAATGTAGCACATATCCTGGCTTCCATTCAGAGGTCCGTACATCTGTGAAGTCAACAGGCTGATTTAGTTCAGCTGTTTTTCCTATAGTCCAGTGCCTTTCAGCAGCTGTTGTTCCTTTCTCATTAGCATTGAGAAAATTCAAAGTTAATAAAGCATTATGTAGTCTATCTCTAGGGGTCTTTGTTATTCCTTTCTGTTTATTTAGCATATCCTTTAGAGTTCGATTTGATCTCTCTATGACTGCTTGCCCTGTAGGATTGTGTGGTATTCCTGTAATATGCTTTATATTATAATAAGCAAAAAATTGTTTTATTTTATTACAGACATATGCCACAGTATTGTCAGTCTTAATTTGTACAGGTATTCCCATGATGGCCATAACTTCTAGCAAATGTGTGATTACAGAATCAGCCTTTTCTAAACTCAAAGCAGTTGCCCATTGAAATCCTGAAAACGTATCTATTGTATGATGGACATATCTTAATTTCCCAAATTCTGTAAAATGAAATACATCCATCTGCCAGATTTCATTTCTACATATATCTTCAGGATTACTTCCTGCTGGCAATGGTTATAGAAAGAACAGGTGGCTTGTTGCCAGTGATAGAGAAATCTTTCTTTTTTAATCCTTTGCTATTGACATGATGCTTTTTATGAAATTCTGAGGCCATTAGTATATTTCCTATTAATAATTTATCAATTTCATCATTACCTGTGCTAAAGGACCTGGCAGACCCATATGGGATCGAATGTGTGTTATATAGAATGGATGATTTCTAGTCCTGATTATTTCTTGTAACTGAATAAATAATGAAGTTAATTCTGATTCATCATTAATAAAACCAGCTGTTTCAATGTGTAGAACAACTCTTTCTGCATACGGAGAGTCAGTGACTGTGTTAAGAGATTCGGTAAAATCCATTAATACCATCCTGATAGCATATAATTCTGACTTTTGAACAGAATTATAAGGGCTCCTCCTGGCTTCTTCTGCCCCTCTGTCTTTCTATGTTGGCCTTAAATACTCTTTTTGCTCAGTTAAGGCGTAGCCTCACCACTGCTTTCCTGGGAGCCTGGAACCCCTTCTGTAAACTAAGATGACCTGAATTCAGTTGGGATTAAGGGTGTAGGTCACCACTCCGGGGATGCTCCCTGTGCTGGGATTAAAGGTGTGAATCACCACTCTCTGATGCTCCTAGACTGACTGTGGGCAGATCCCTCTGATAATCTCCGAATGTTTTATTATAACCCCACAGCCTGGTTACTTGACACCCTGTTTTAGGAAAACAACTAAAGAATGGGATTGGAGGAGGTTCTAAATCAGGGCACTCTCCCAGAACTGAAAGGATACCTTCTAATCCCAGAAGAGACTGGAGTGGGTGCAAGATGGGGGCAGGGTTTGCTGAATCGCTATTTGGAACCTAAGTAAAAAATACTATCAAACTGATTTTCTGTCTTAAATATGAGCTTGCCCTTAAATCCTGTGAGCCAACAAATCAGCATGCTGGACATAACCCAGGAAAGTACACAGTAGCCGCTTGTGGCCAGTCACTGGAGGCCAACCCGGAAACAGTGGAACATCAGAATGTTTACTTGTTTCTGGGGTTTAAGCTCCTTCTCTGGTGACATCTTCAGTGTCTCAGGGGTGACTGACTGCTTATTGAATATTGTTGGAGTGATTCCTGTGGGGTTAGGGACTTTGGAAGTCTTGTAAGGGCACTTAACTCCTCCTCATGTCCGAGACACATTCTCTGTGAGTATGTCTCTTTTGAATTCCTATTATGCTTCCATTTGCTCCAGAAGAAAATGGAAATCAAATTGAAATTGAGTATAAAACATCAGATCTAGGAAACTCCATTAAATCAAGCCCAGATAAAGACGTGGAAGAGAGCTTTAATTTGTCTTGTTTCTTATGGAGACAACTACATCAGGTTGTATCAGAGACAAAGCTATTAAACACTTGAATTATATGCTGACTTTCTTGTTCTGAGTTTATGCTTATATACAGCAGACTTCTGATAATAATTGGCTTTCTGTGGAGGTGAAAAATTTCTTTGTCAGAGGATCTAAGTGCTATATATGTACAGCAGGTGAGCTTATTTTGTGTACCAGGGTTTGTTAGTATGTGTCACAGTGGTGTGTGTGTGTGTGTGTGTGTGTGTGTGTGTGTGTGTGTGTGTGTGTGTGTGTGTGTGTGTGTGTGTGTCTTCCTATGGTATTAAATCAGGTTCCTGAGGTATAGACTCTGGTGATCATGCCAAGTTTCCTTTGAGGCCTCTTTGGAAACTCAAAACTCTTCTCCATGACTGCTCTGACTACACCTGGGGGTTAGGTGTCCATAAATGCCTGCTTGGTGAAGACCGTTCACCTCTTCATTTATAGGGCCAGGCATGAACAGCTGAATTCTAAGCAGCAGTTACTGACCACAACTGATCTTCTCTTTCCAAGAGCAAATCTGGAATTCTGCTTCCTGTTGACACCTGCAGATCCTCTGAAATACAGCACGGAACAAAGACTGTTGTTTCTGCTTTAAGTGTATGACATGAAAATCCATTTTTACAGCTGTACAGTGGAATATGCAGCTGTGCAGAAAGCTTCAGGAATAAAGAGGGGATTACAATAGACTCCTCCAAACCTTTTAGAGAGTCTCCAAATGATGGTGTCTAATTTGAGAGTTTGATACATGTTCCAAAGGCTGAATCCTAGACCTTTTAAAACAAGTAGGAAAAAGGATCCAAAACACTGAAATACTTCTATCTCCATTTTTAAAGATGCTTGCAAAATATAATTATTGGAAAATACTACTTGGAGCAATACAATATGTCATGATTAAAGATACACCTCAAAATGAAGTTGCTTGGCAATTTTGAGTTATTCATCAACCTTAAAAAATCCCATTTTGACAGACTTTAAAATGATTTTGTATTTAAAAAGTATGCATCTCTATCCAGGTTGACAGCTTAAGTACTAGGCTCTGTCCAGATGAAATCTGAAGTGAACTAAGGCCGAGCTTCTCAAATAAAAGCAAATTGGACCTGCCATTCTAATGATTGCCGTGTCTGCAGGCAAGGTGCCATTAGCATTCATATTCCCATCTGACCTGGGAGTCCCTCAGACTCACAGACAACCCACTGTGGACCATTCCACAAGTGCAGAGTAAAGTCAGCAAAGGTTCCTAGCACTTTGCCACCCTGGGTAGAATGGAGAATTGTATAGGACTTAGACGGTCAAGTCTTAGATGCATTGGAAGACAGCATAAGTGTAGTTGCTTCTCTTTCTATAAGCCAATTCAAAATACTCCCAGTACTTACCCTCATTGACCTTCACTGACCATCATTGTTGGCTTTCTTACCTGCTCTTGATTTACTCGGCTCCTTTGATCGCTGCTGCACGAGTTTGGTTGTGTTCCTGGCTTTGTGGAATCTATGTTTGAATTTGATTGCTATTTCTTTAGGTCTTAGACCTTCTTAAGATTCCAATCTGGTTCATGCCACTCTTTCCAAACTTAGCTGCCTTAGTCCTTGCTCTTGTGAACCTGGTTTTCAGGAGAGGACATTGGACTACCTGGCTTTTTCTCTCTATCTACAGAGTGTAAGGGGTGGGGCAGAGTTTATACACAGCTTAGGAAATCTGTCACTAAGATGAGGTAGGGCAAAAGGGACAGAGGGAAAGCTAGAGGGAGTGGAGGTGAGGGGTGGGGGCGGGGTGGGCTGGGGTAGAGGTGGAGGTGGGAAGAGGGCAATGGATAACCATAAACAAAGGAGTAGGAAGTAAGAGATTTTCAGTTCCTATGACCATCCTAACACTGAAGTACATTTTCATTAAGTGTTGATTTTCCTGCCAAGAGTTTTTTCTCAGCCTTCAGATTTTGCAGTCACCCGGTGCTAGAATGTTCCACGGTGATGACTAAATAGTTTCACTAACTCCAGAAGAATCTAGGTTCAGAATATGACAGATACTTAGTATGTAAATAAAACATTTAAAAGCTACCTTAATAGAATAAACAATGAATGTGGTAAAGTCCATTATAGCAAATTTATAACAGATATTAATACAAATTACCATGGAATTTTGAGATATTAACATCTTTGGGGGATTATGAGCCATACTGACCCCATTTGAACCCACACTGACAAATATTACAGAATCCTTCATGTTTATACACATTCACAACAAATATTTTGTCTCAGTCAATGGTATCCTCCAGTTGGAAAATAGTTGTCTCTTTGTTCTAGTTGGGATTGATTATTCGTTGAGGAAACTTTTTCTTTTGTGGACTTCATTGGTTTTCTACTTCTCCCCATTCTCTGGAGATCCTGGGTCCACTGTTCATGGCTCATCTAACCAGGGTCTGCTTCCATTGTTTCTCACTTTTTCAACATGATACTTCCCCCTGTTCCAATCTATGTGTTGAGAAAATCTTTCCCTTCCAGATAATTACCTATCACCCAGAGTAACTTCCAATCTAATTTTGTTGTTGTTAAGACAGGATATTGCTATTTAGTCCAATCTATCCTAGAACCCATAATCCTCCTGCCTCAGCCTCTTGGGTGATAGGATTACAGACGTGTATTACCAACCCACCCCAATTAACTTTCAAAGAAATGCTCTGCTATCGGACTCCCGAACAGAACAGGATTTCTATGACTTGGTATCTGTTTTAGCTGTTGACAGATATGAAAAGAATTTCACACGGTCCAGATAAGAGAGGTTCAGTTGTAATATCATTCATCCGAAGTAAATTGAATTTTCTGCAGATGACCCAAAGGATTATCTTAACAACACCTGCTCGTCTTACAATTCCTTCCATGGAAAAGTGGAATCTGTCTTCCTTTTCTTGATGTCTGGATGGGCCTTGATTTTGGAGGATGTTGCATGACTTTCAAGGTTAGATGAAACTGTTCTGCTTGGTTGTTATGTGATATTCTTAGAACATGGCCATGAAACAGCTACAAAGAAACTCAAATTAGCCCATGCAGAGACATCTTATCGAGACTTGTACTTCTTCCAGTCAAACTCAACTGAGGTCCCCACCAAAACCAGTATCAACCATTGATACCCCTCCAGCTGATGTGACTCAAGCCAGAATCCCCCAACCTGATGCCGGTCTTCACTCCTTTACAGCTGAGGCTCCATCATCAGAGAGCAGACAGGAGCCATTCCTGCTGTGAGGTTCAAACTTCTGGGACAGACTATAAAGATAACAAAGGTTTGGTTTATGCCACTGAGGTTGTAGTGTAACATTTAAGTAGATATAGCCATAGAAATTATCTTCTTAGTTTCTTACAAATTGTGAGGAGGTGAGGTGGCTCAAATTTCAATTCTTCTGTTCCTTAGACATGAGTTCCTTGTCACAGGAAGTATCGCCCTCGAACACTTTGAGTCCTTTATGCCTGTGCTCTTGTTGAGAATTTTTCGTCCAGCATCCCAGAACCCGCACCACAACTCTGTTTCTTTCAGGACATCTGGGACTTCCTTGAAAATAGCTCTGTCTTGTTATTTCCAGCCTGTTTCTCACTATTTATCATTGGCCATTTATTCTAGCCTCTGCCCCTGGGAGTCACATCTTGAGACAAGTGACATGAATTTTATTACTTTAGACATTCCAACTGACCCACAGAGGTGTGACCTCACCTTCAGTTTTCAACAAAGCTATTATATATTGGATGACCCAGTGTTAGTATTTTCTAGATTGTTCATTTTTAATGCCAAGATAATGAATCTGAGATATATTGAAATACTATGTGTTGTGCTAAACTCATTCCATGCCCCTTTGGTAACTTGCCAAAGACAGCATAGCTTAAAAATGGTTGAGAGGAAGTGAGTGGCATTGAGGTCCAAGAGTTAGAATCACTGTCTTAGGCATATGGTTCATGCATAGAACATTAAATATCTGATAGCCAATGAGTCAAAGAGCTTAATCTTTTTGAAAACTGTGCCAGGGAAAAAAGGTGAATGTTTCTTCCAAGGCCCTCCTGCCTAGATTCTCTTCCTCATACCTTCCCATGTGTGCACACATGGGCACTTATGTCTCCCCAAGACCCAAGTAACTCTAACTGTAAGCCTCCAGTTCAGTTCTGTAAAGAGAAATAAACATTTCTCCCAAAGATGCAAGAATCTGGACCCATCACTCTGGCTGCCAAAATCTTTCCAGGACTATCTCATCCCAGCACCTTCACTTCACTTTTCTTTCTTTTAAAGGCTAAGGTGTCAGCATTTTGGTTACATCATGAATAGATGAGTGCTGGCTGGTTTTGAGTAATGGGCTGATTAATTTGGGCCTTTATGTCCCTGAAACAAAGACTAATCTGTTTCCACATGTCTTCTTGTATGGCAGAAACCACTCATTGGTCCTCTGTAACAGTGCACAGCATTGTTTCATCAGCCAGTGCTGCTGGGGTATGCAGCAAGCTCCCCAGGGCAGTCGGAACTCTTACCCCAAGCCTGCTACTGAAGCTGCAGCCAACACAGGCATTTTCCTGGTAGAAGTCTACCAACAATTCTCCTACATGTATATAGGAAGAGGATACTTTTGCTGAAAAACTCAAAGGGGCTAATGAGAGTGCTTATATGACAAAATTATATTTCAAATCTTAATAAAATCCATTTTAAATATATCTTTCCTTTCCCCATTTTTGGTTGCGGGCAGCAGATTTCCTCTCCAGAAAACTCCTCCCTCTCTCTATGACTGCCCTCCACACTCGTGTATCTCTGCAGCCTCATTCAACATCTGCCCATCACTTCACTCTCCAGTCTCAGATCCACCCAGAATAGAAGTCTTTTCTTTCAAAGAGGGAAGACCATGTATACAGTAAAAGTAGGTTTTTTTCTAGTTACAAATATTAAAATTTTAAACAAATAACTTGATGGGAAAAGTTCTGAACATCAATGTTTAAAATTGTAAACTAAGCCTCCCACACAAAGAATAACAATCTGAAACTTATTGTGTATACATGTATATGTGTGCACATACATGTGTCACAGCTCATGTGGATGACAGAGGCCAACTTGAGAGTCAATTCTATCCCTTCCACTTTGTGGATATTGAGGATTCAACTCCGGTCATCAGACTTGGTGATCCTTTTCCCCCGGGCCATCTTGTTGACCCAATATTAAGCAATCTATATACCTATGCTAAAATAATTTTTAAAAATACTGATCCATAAAAAACCCCTGTCTGTCTTAGCTGAGTTATCTTGGTTAGGCTGGGAATGGGTTTTTCTCAGTCTGATCCCAGTTCAGGGTCATTGTTGGCCTCACAAAGGAGTGTGCACAAAACAATGGAAGTGTATCAGCCCTTATACCCTGTCAGGCAGAGGTCCTCAGGTTTCAGACCTGGAACAAATGACCTAGAAAAGTGGGACAATATGACGTAACATATCAAAGCAGACACCAGCTTCCAGGTTCTCCCAGAATCCTTCAGACCCTATTTGTTATAGAGCCTTTCTGGCTGGCAAACCACAACCCCTACCCTAAACTTCCCCATTCCAGGGACTGGGTTGCCCTTCTCTGTGTAACCCAACCATTTTGGTTGCCTGGCCCTTTTGTCTACTCTCTTTGGGCCTCCTGACTGCTGCATCTGGTTCTCCACCCTCCCCACTTCCTCCCTCCTCACATGGCACAGCTCGGTCTGTTCATGTCCATTATGGACTCTTTAGATGTCCCTGTGTCTGGCTGTGTTCTCCTACATATCTACAACAGCCTTTCTCCCTCACCCAGGAGCCTTTCTCCCTCACCCAGGAGCCTTTCTCCCTCACCCAGGAGCCTTTCTCCCTCACCTTTCCTTCATTTCCTTTTTCTCATTTATCTGGTGCTGAGACCTGGGATCGGTCATTTCCCTGTCTTTTACTCTTTCGTTCACTCAGCACAACCCAGCTTGTTCTCTCTCTCCTTCATGCCTGTCAGCCATACTTCTTGCTGCAGCTCCAAGTGCTTCCCCTGATAAGGCTGAGAAGGCAAGTGCCTTTTCCTTAATGCCCACCAGTAAAGGTCACGAAAAGCAGGTGCTCAGTTGTTCTCAGAACGTCTGGTCAGAGCTGTGATTAACAGGTCATAGATGCATTGAGTGTAAGCACACAGCAGTTTGTAGCAAAACTGTGACATTCTTTCCCAACAGCTATTCTTTTGAAAATAGCCTATGGCTGACTCTTGGACCTCAATAGAGAATCATTACTTATCTGTGGGACAACCTATCATGTAACCACGATAGCTATCATGTGAACTGCCTATAAAAGTATATCATGATTGACCCACTAAGCTATAATGTTGAGTGTATAGAAACGCTTCACTGTCAAGCAGAATGCATGGAATTGACCTCATATATAACCAGAGACACAAACAAACTGCACTGGCAAGTAGCTCAGATCTCCATGAGCCTTGCTTCTGTTATATGCTCTCTCTTAAATTTGTGCCCATGGTCTCACAGAGTATTGCTTATGGCCAGTTGATTGATAAAGAAGACAATAGGGATTAGCTTACAGATATCTTCTAAGGATGTTGGAAGAAGCTGCAGTTGGAAGATGCCTGAAGTGCTATAACCACTAACACCATGAAAGATGGTCTTGAAATGGAAGTCTCTGGGCAGTGTTCTAGCTTAGTTAATTTGTCTGATTTTGTCAATTTCATACAAGATAAAATCATCAGAAAAGAAGAACCTCAGCTAAGAAAATGTCCAAAATAGACTGGCCTATAGGGGGTAGGATTAAGCAAGCCAGGAGAAGCAAGCAGGTAAGCAGCAATTCTCCAGAGTCTTTGCATCAGTTTCTGCCTCCAAATTTCTGCCTTGAGTTCTTTCCCTGACTTCCTTTAGTGATGGAGTGAGTCCCAAGAAGTGTAAGCTGAAATAAAACCTTCTTTCCCCAAGTTGCTTTTGGTCATGGTTTTCAACCACAGCAATAGAAACCCCAACTGAGGTAGACAGATGATCACACTTACAGGTATGTCCATTTATGAACAGGTTGGTGGACTGGTCACCAAGTTAGAAGAAAGATGGTTTAAAAAATGGAGATAGTGGTGTCTAAAGCAGAGTTGCAAAGACAGACTTTTCTAAATAAACACAGAATATGGCATTTATACCTAGGTGCAGAATCTCACCAAAAGATAGCTTTACCAGGCACAGAGGAGAACTTGGTTTTAGTTTGCCAGTCAGTCTCTTGCTACTTCCTCCTCTTCTTGCTCAGTACACCCGTAAAGTAGACATGGCTTCAAGGTAGAGGGTCTCTGCCACCGTGGGCTTTCTCTCACTAAAGGCAATCTGGTTTCCTCCATGGTTATCTCCAACAATTAACAGAAAACATAGGCACCAATTGGAAAGAATTTTTCAGGCCAACTAGTTGAGGTCATCTCCACCACAGAAAGAGAAGCACACTGCTCTTACCGAGTGCCTTGTTTGCTATGGCCCCATAGTTTCCACACAGCCTGGTTTCTGAACTGAGGAATTCATTTTACAGAGAATAAACATCTTGTCTTGTCATGGAAAAGAGTTGACCTGATAGCATTTTGTAATAATGTTTAAAGACCCCATTCAGCACCAGATTAGTGGCAAAACTCATTAGCTGAATCATAGTCTATGGCAAAACTCATTAGCTGAATCATAGTCTACAGCAGTGTGATCTTGCTTTTGTGTTTAGTTTGAAATTAACGATAGCTAAAGAAG
This sequence comes from Phyllotis vaccarum, assembly GCA_033318265.1. Taxonomy (NCBI): domain Eukaryota; kingdom Metazoa; phylum Chordata; class Mammalia; order Rodentia; family Cricetidae; genus Phyllotis; species Phyllotis vaccarum. The sequence continues at coordinate 88,851,343 of JARWLC010000005.1, read as the reverse complement.
TGAATATATAAATATCAAGTTGACAAGAATGGGTTGTTCTAGATTGTGCGGACATGGATATACCAAGAAGTACATCTCCTCAAATCTCACTTCTTAATGGGAACTTTAGAACTGTCCAAGAGAAGAACTTGGGCTATATTTAAAAGACAAAAATGAGTCTATTTTCATTGCTTCTTAAAGGTTTCTGGGTCCAGAAACTGAGATGCTTAGCTGCAGAGGTGTTCAGAGATACTGATGCTGCCACACATTGGCACCTAGCATGCCTTTCTTATCTTTAAAGCCTCCTCTTGATTTGATCTTCTACACTCCCCCTTCTCTTCTCTCAAGATGGCTGCGCTCATTCTCACCTTTCTTGATTTTTCTCGTTTCCTTGGTCACCTTCTTATCTCTGAAGCCCCCTTTGCCATTCTTCAGCGAACTCATTCATTTTGAATTTCTATCCTATTATGTGACTCTCAAGAATATATCTATCCAGATATTTCCTCTGAGTTTACATGTGCATATTTGGCTGTATAGTTAGTGTCTCTACTTGGGTGCAGTAGAGATATTCAATGTAGTCTGCTTTTAACTCTTCATTGTATCTCCCTGCCCAAACAGCCAAGACCTTCGCTTGTCAGAGAATAGCACTGCCATCCAACTTTGTGACCAAAACAGGGACCAAGCCTGAGAGCTTTTCCATGCCTTCATCTTCTTGTTTGGGTTGCGTTTATCTCTTGTCTGGAAGAAGGGGAGAGGCGTTCTTCTGAATTGATGAAGCTCTAATTATATGTTGCATTTAGAATGTACCACACAAACCTTATGGCTTGTCTTCAGGGTAGATGCAGTAGAGTAGAGTAGAGTGTGAGGAGCAAATCAATTTTACAGCCATTCGTGAGCTGAGATGCACAAAAGGGAAATGCCACCCTGTGACTGTGGGCCTGGTGGCAGTGCAGCACTGTGAATTCCACAAAGAGTTATTAAGTTCCTCTCATCTGAGAGAACTGTGTGCTCTTAGGAGATGCATCCAAAGCAAAGCTTCACTGTACTCTGAGCACAGTGCTGTGTAATACACAGAGACACCAGAGATGACACTTTCCTGGTCTCTGTTTCTGAAGGGCACTTGACATCTTCCACTCCTTGATCCTGTGAAATGGTGTCTTAGAATGATCCCACCTAATGTGAGCTCTTCCCCTAGGCAATGTGGTAGGGAAGCTCCTTCCAAGACCTATTATTTAAGAGAATAAATTAAATGAAAAGAAGAAAGTTCCCGTTTCAAAGTCAATCTAGAGACATATGTAGGCTGTTGTCTAGATGCAAGGGTTCTTTTCCAGTGACACATAGGACCCACCTCCTTAAGACCTGAATTAAATTGCAAGCAATCTCAGTAATGAATTCAGCCTTGTGTTCAGCCCATTCCCAGAACCTCTGGTTTAATTATGAGAAGAAAACCTATTTATTCTGGGACATCACTACTTTGGGATAAATTCCTGGAAGCCATCAGAAAAGCATAGGGAAGATCTTTCTCAGAGTCGCTTCTTTGGATTTCTGAGAAAGCAGTATTTCATGTTTGGCTTGTCAAATGGCTTTTTGTCTCAGCTTGTGGATTCACTCTTTATTTAATTCTCTTTGAACCTGGGTCTCCCTGTTCATAGAGAGGCCTCCTGTAAGAGACTAAACCAAGCTTTGTCTTTCCCTGAGCATGTATTTATGTTATTTGTTGTAACAAAATAATAGTACTTTTACAGTCCCTCATATTTCACAAAACTTTTCAAGTGTTTTGGTTCACTGCATCCTAACAGTAACCCAGAGAGGCAGAGCTATGGGGAAATGAAGACTCTGAAGAAACAAAATTTATTCAAGATCACAAAACTCTGAGAGGGCAGGTCTCACAAAGGACCTGGGGATTTCAATTCCTATTCATTTCTCACCTTTTCTTCCTACATTCACCCAGTGACCAAGGTTGTTCTAGCCACCATCCAATTCAAAATGGCTCTGAAATCTGGATAAAACTCATTGACATTAGGAACCAAGGAACACTCATGTTTCTCTTAGTTTCTTGCTTGGTTGTGGGAACAAGTGGAGTCCCTGTGTGAGTCTGAGCCAGGGAGAGTTTCAAGAACAAGGAGATGCAGGGGAGGTTTATAAATGGTGGTTCTCACACTGACGATACCTGGGAACCCCAGAAGGAATACTGAATCCTGGCTTATGGTCCCAGAGATTCTGATCTTAGTCACTTAGGTATTTAAGCTCCCTGGGTGATACTAATATGCACCAGAGCTTAATTATATTACCCTAAAAGCTCCTGCCACTTACCTGCACCTTGTAGAACCTGTGGGCTCATTATGCCTTTGTTAAATGTTTGTTATACCAATCATAAATAATTATGGAGAAAATATAAAATGTAAGGATTACTCATAGCTAGTGTTCATAATTACTCCACAGAAAAAATATTATGTTACCAAGTAGGTGAATATTGTGGTACGCATACATATACAATAAGCCTACACTCATAAATAAAAAGAATATGCATAATGCTGTATATGTTTTCTATTTTTTGGTCATTTTCCTGTGAATTTAATTTCATTAAATTCAAATTAGTACCATTGTCAAAGGCTTCATAGTAATCCATGGCTGTATTTCATTTTGTCTTCAATAGCAGGAGTCTTGTTTATATCCACTAAATTTCACTCTCTCTCCTTCCCTTCCCTTTTCTCCCTCCTCTGTAGTAGTGGTTTCTCGGTCCCGGGCGGCCAGAGGTCCCAGACCCACAGACCTGCCGCCCGAGACGGCTTAGAAGCCCACTGCCGCCACTCAGGCCCCCAGAAATGATTCAGACACTTATATTAACTTCATGCTGTTTGGCCTATGGCACAGGCACATTGCTAACTTGCTCTTACATCTTAAATCAACCCATTTCTATTAATCTGTCTGCCTCGTGGCCCGTGGCTCACTTGTGTTCCTTACATGTTGCTCCTTGGGTGGCTTGCTCGATCTGCCTGACTCCGCCCTGCTTCTCCCTATGCTCTGATTTCTCCTACTTCTTCTATGGTGCCTGTCATAGCCAAAAACAGCTCCTTTATTTAAAGATTGAGACTCACAGCATACAGAAAGGCATTCCCACATCACTCCTCTCTCTCTCCTTTCCTTTCTACTTCTCTTTCTTCCCTGGCCCTTGGGTTTTATGTATGTGCATGGTGAATGGCTTATGTAGTCCATAATGGCAATTGGTTCTTCATGTAGCAGAGAATAACCTAGACTTCCCAATCCTCCTGCCTCCACTTCTCAAATGCTGAGATTATTGGTGTGTACCATCATGCCTGGCCATTTTCACTTTCCTTTGAGGAGACACTGGAAGCATTATCAGTAGAATCTAGTAAAGGGGATCAGATTTAGTCCATCCCCTTGTGGTCTGGCCTAAAATTTTAGTACAATATTTTGGCTTATTTTTTGAGAATTTTATAGATGCATACAATGTTTCTTGGTTACGTTAACTCCCTACTTCCTCTCCAATTCCTCCTCTCCTCTATGTTTTCATAACACATTGAATCCAATTTGTGCTTCTCATGTATTCACGGATGTAGGGCCAACCGCTGGGTCACAGCCAATCCACCAGGGGCCAACACCTAATGAAAATAACTCTCTCTCCCTTAGTGCCCTGCTGTAGTTAATCTTAGCCCCTTAGGTTAGGGTGGGGACTCATGAGCCACTCCCCCAGCACACTGAGCTTGATCTTGTACAGGTAACCACAGCTGCTGTGCCTTCATGAAGGCAATGGCCCTGTCATGTCCAGAAAATACTGTTTCATTGCAATGTCCACCCCTGACCTCTATGTCTTAGAATCTTTCCATCCATTCTTTCATGTTTCCTGAGCTTTGGGTGGAAGCTGCAATAGAGATCTCATTTACGGCTGGGAATTCCACAAGATACTTGTTCTCAGCTGTTTTGGGCCAGTGGTGAGCCTCTCTAGTAATCACTGTCCACTGCACAAAGAAGCTTATCTGATGAGGATGGAGGTTTTGCTAATGGGGACACCCTTTGGTCTCCTTGGTGAACCTACTACTTTGTCTCCACAATTCTGGTCTGGGCTCTACTTAGGGCTAATTTCACCAGGTTTGTGTTTTTTCTATGGACTTCAGCTTTTCTTGTGTGTAGCATTTTTAAAAAAAATTTTGTGAGCCAGATAGCCCAGGCAAACTCCATCCAGTAGTGGCTGTTGTGATCCCTAGTTAAAGGCAACAGTGATGTCCTCCTTATGCCATCATGGAAAGCACTGTTTACAGCTTGTGCTTAATTCTCTGTTCGAGTGATGATTACGATCCTGGCAGCAGCCACTGGGAACCTCTTCTATAAACCCCTACCAGAAGTTTGTAGATTTTCTTGTGAGGTTTTTAAAATCAGCTTTCAAAAAAGTCCAGCCTGATGAAAGAGACATCAGTAGAAGAAGTTTGTTAATTCAGAACCTGGAGAAGCCACTGATGGGATGATAAAATATTTCGACTCCCTTTGCTTCTTTAGCTATAATCAGTTAATCATTCCGAAAGTGGCTTCTAAACCACCATGTTACCCAGAAGTCCTGAGCTAATTTTAATTTATCCAGAAGAATCACAATACTCCAAATCTAGTAATTTTAAAGAGCAAAAGAAACTAGTTTTTAGAGCCCTCAATGTTTCATCATGTCTTCAGTTACTTGAAATTTTTTCTCATAATTTCTTCATAACCTGGGTAAGCTTGCCAAGGACGGCAGTGACATAATGCCAGCTACAATAGCCACCACAAGTGAGGGCAGAGCGTACACTCCATCTCCAGTACCCAAACAAACAAGCATGTAACAATTGCCATTTACAGGTCACTTAAGAGTGGATAATTCCAAAGTGAAATACAAACTAATATAATTCATTAAGTATCCCTATTGAGAATCAATGTGCCAGGCACTAAATTAGGTATTTAATATAGTCCTCCACTATGGCTCAGAAAGTTGGTGCACAGTGGCATTATTATCCCCCTTCTATCAGTGAGACAGATGAGGCCCAAGCAAAACTAGGTTGCAAACATAGCTTGTATCAAACCTTATGCAGTGTTGTGTTTTAGGGCATAGCTCAGTGCTTTGCATTATACCTAGCAAAGGGTAGGGCTTCAATATGCAGTGGATGGATGAAGAACCACCATCATCTCATGTTCTCTCATCTTTGTTATTGCTTGATTTGATTTCTGGACCTTCGTTCTCTAGCAGCGACCACTTACATGATGGTGACTTGGCAGCTCCCGCATCCTTTGTTTTCTAAGGCAAATTATTCTCAGAATGTGACTGCTGGCTTCATAGCATTGGTGTTGCCCATGAACTTGTTAGAAATGCAAATTTGTGGACCTTGCTTCAGTCCACTGAATCAGAATCTCTGGGCCTGAGTACCAAGAAACTATCTTTCAATAAGCTTTCTAGATGCTTCTCTGTGATTATAAAGATGAACATTATTATTTAAGAACCAGATGGATGCCTTTTTGCCCAGAAGTTTACAGTCGTTAGCTTGCCTTGGTAGATGGGAAGACAGGAACAGAAATGAGTCTGAGGATAGTGGATCTGGGTCTGGAGTGATGGCCTATCTTTGCAATAGATAGATGAAGCTATCTGGAAGCTGGTGCTCCCCTCCCAGGCCTGGAGTTCCCAGGTAACGATCTAATTGGAGATGTGGGTTTCAAAGCAGTGGCTGACACCATAGAGAAGATGGCCCAGGGGTGTGGAAAGCATTAGCAATGAGGTGGGCCATTGACAAACCTTGAGTAGCAGTGTTGATTCAGGAGAGATCGGGAGGATACTGTGTAGAGGAAAAACTGGAGGTCAGTCATTCTTCCTTGTGAGTGCCTTGCATCGGAATGTTTGCCTCATCTTCCCCTCTGGATTATAAGCTCCTTAAAGACAGGGACTGTGTAAACTTCAATAAGTCCCTCAAACAAAAGTACATTGCTGCACTGTCTGTGAATAATCAGTGAATTCCCAACAGGATCCTTCTTTTGCAGAAATTCAATGTGATCAGAGCCACCAGTAAGACATATCCTCCCAAATCACTTACATAATTTCCCAAAGGACATCACGGCAGATTAAAAACAAGTGAACAAATAAGGGACATCCTATGTAATCCACTGATATCCATGCTAATCACATTAATCAGAGCGAATTAATTACACCTGAAAACAGATGCAAAGTTACATTCCTTAGAAAATCAATTCATTAAACTCATATTGGAATGCACAGTCAACAGCCCCCATGTTTCAAAACTATCAGCCCGATTTGTGGCAACTTCTGATTTACTAACGAAACTGCTTAAAACATTCTTAAAGGCAATTACAATTACTGTCTAGCATCTGACAGAAAGAAATCTCGTCAGCATTGTCCCTGTGTGTCAACTGTCACAATTTTCTAAAAATTTTGAGGCGAAAAATAGGCAGGCTCTACTATTTGCTATTCTCGATTAGGGTTAATTCAATGTGTGTCTGCAAATAATAGTGTTTAATGTAATCTCTCTAATTACAGATAAAATGCATTTTCAGGCATGCTCACCACTGACAGTATTTTGCAATAAGTTAAACTGACAGCTGCTTTCTAAAGGGAAAAGCAAAAACAAACCTTCCTCGGGGTTGTGTTGATTTTCTCTTCTTGCTCACTTGCTCTTTCGCACTGAAGTTCAGAAAAAGATAAAAATAGGCACTTTGGCTCTGGACACCAACTTTGAAGATCATGGCATTCTCTCTTCCCTGGGGAATGTTCACGTTTTTCTACTTCCAAGCTCCGTCAGTGAATGTCTAGTCTGAATTCACTCAATGAGAATTTTCTAAAAATATTTTTTCCCCTAAACCAGGTGTTGGGTTTGGTACTGGAGAGAAAAAAATGAGTTCACTAAACCCCATGAGTGACCATCAGCCAAGCCAAGCTCTCGTCTATATCATACACAGTACCCATCAGTGTCTGTCTTCTCCAGAGTGCAACTGGATTGAGGAGATGCAGTGGGAGGTGGAGTGCTCACCATTCAAGCATGAGGACCTGAATTTGCCTTACCAGTACTGGTATAAAATGCTGGGCAGGTGGTGTGCGCTCCAGGACTAGGGACACAGACAAAGGCAGATTTCCTAGAACTTGCTGGCTAGTTAGCCTAGATGATTTGGTAAGCTCTGGATTCAGCAAGAGATCCTTTCTCAAAAATATAAAGTGGGAAGTAAACAGGGAAGGTACCTGCCATTGACTTCTGGTCTCCATTCAAATGCATATTGTGCACATATACATAAGCACACATACACACACACACACACACACACACACACACACACACACACACACACACACAGAGAGAGAGAGAGAGAGAGAGAGAGAGAGAGAGAGAGAGAGAGAGAGAGAGAGAGAGGGTGGGAGGTCAGTGCATGTCTTTCATAAACCATAGTTGAGAGGACCACTACTGAGCATCCAGGTTCTGCAATGTGGCCTAACATGAACCGTTAAGCCAGGCTAATCAAGTTTCTCTCAGCAACTGAGAAATGAAAAACGGGATGGTTAGTGACAAATAAAACACAGTAAGAGAAAAAACCCATAGAACAAAAGAAAATGTTGAGGACACAGCGCCTGTAGCACCAGGTCTACAAGTTAGGAGGAAGGAGAAACACAGACCTCACTCAACACTGAATGAATAAAGAAGTCCATGTGGTCTTAGACAGTGTCCTCAGCGGCTTCAGCTTTCAACTTGATACAGCCAGAATCATCTGAGAGAGCCTCTATGAAAGGATTGCCTATATCAGGGTGATTGGTGGGCTCACTGTGGCGGACTGTCTTGATTGTTGACTAATACAGGAGGCCCAGTCTACTGTGAGTGGCATAATAAGAAAGCCAAGTGTGAGCCAGTGAATGAACCCGAGAGTGAGTCAGCAAGCAGCATTCCTCCATGGTTCTTGCCTCTCCAGGTTCCTGCCTCTGACTTCCTTTAATAATGGATTATCACCTGAAGGATAGGCCAGATTAAATTACCCCCCCCCCCACACACACACAAATTGCTTTTGGTCAGTGTTTTTTCACAGCATCAGAAAGCACACTAGAACAGACATCTTGGTAGTTTATTTTTAGTATCTTCAAAACATAAGTGAGTCATGCTGAGTATCGTCCTTAACACTTCCCCACCTGTCTTTTATGTAAGCATTTTTCTTGTATCCTGTGTGTTCTGTTTGGGATATAGTTTGGCTCTGACAACCATGGTTTAACTCAGAGTCACTTTCCTATCTTGGGAAGAGTCTCCAGTATCCAGGGCCGACAGGGTATCTCTGCTTTATAGAACCTTTGTCTCCACAGCCCCAAAGGAAGGATGGATGGAAGGATGGAGACAAAAAGGCGAGAAGCACCAACTGCCAATTTAGAATTCAATAAAGTTTTTATCAATAATTTGTGAGTGGAAATTGTGTGAAAGCTCTAAGTCCTTCTAGAGCAGCACACGAAACAGACAAAACACTGGGGAAAGAACAAGCAGAGCCACGAACAGAGAGTGAAAACAGAAGTGGAAGCCTGAAGTCAGAGCTGGTGCAGAAACTGGCAGAATCTGTAGCTATCTTGAGTAGGTCTTTGGACCTTTCTATTTGTGGAACAGAGTTTAAAATAATCTCTTCTAGAGCTCAGTGAGCAAAGGCCTTAGCTAACATATGGGTTACAATACAAATCAGACAGATTCCAATACCAATACCAGTCTTTCATTTATTTATAAACCGTCCCAAGATACTGCCTATCATGAGAGTGTCCTTGACTCTCCTCCAAGATGATACTTCCTCCTGCAGAGCCATCTCCGGGCCAGGCAACAGCTTTACTGTCTCAAATGCCATCTAGAAGATGCCATGGGATGTGAATATAGTAAGGACATTTGTAGTTTTCAAGATGGCAGAAACTACACCCTCTTGGAAATGGGGAATAGAAAAAAAATGGGCAATGGGAGACTGCTTAGTTGTTTCTAAAAGGTAAGGGACTAACATTGTTTTGAGCAGATTAAGTTTAATCTTTAAAAATACTAGACACAAGACACCATAAGATGTTATTTTGTAACCACTAGATTAATAATTGTAAAATGGTGTGTGAATAAGGTGCTGGGAAAGATGTAGTCTAGTGGGTAACTCCCCCCAAAGCTGCTGATCTTGTTGGTCTGGGATGAGGGTCATATGTTACCTTTCTAGGATGATCTCAGAGGAGGCAGATGCTGCTGGTGTGTGGATTTCATTTTGAAAACCTGAAAGAATTCCTGCCTGTGCGCATGAGAAGATGTATATAGAAATTGTCACAACATGAGTTTAGAATAAGAACCTGGAAACAATGCATTGGCTGAAGCAAAATGAATAGAGAAATTATAAAGAAATTATTAAGAAAGGTACTAAGGAATAGTCAAAATTAACCAAGAAGAGCTCTCTATATATCATAGACAGATCTCAAACATAGTTTTGACCCAAGGAAAAGCTAATTTCTGAATACTAATTATATACCCATGATATTAAAGTCAGACATTGCTTAGGAATATATATTAAAGAAAATGATAATTCAATAATTGAATATGAGGGAGGCAAAGAAATTTAAGTGCACATTGGGGAATTTTAGATGTTCTTGTGTTGGCAATAAAGTTCAGAGATGTTTGTTATATCATTCTTTTTGATTATATAAAATATTTTGGCTATTTTTGCTTTTTAAATAGATTTCATTTTGTATGTTAAGTACTTCACTTTTAAATCAGCTATGCATTTACAATTATTATGTTATTTTAATTTTCTATAGAATCTTGTCATCATGAGAAACAGAAATACACATGTAAGGGTAACCATCCTTTTAAAATAAGAAAGACCAGACTGGCAAAATGGCTTAGTGAGCAGAAGTACTTGCTGCTAAGCCTCATGACCTGAGTTCAACAACTTGGGCCCATGTAGTACAAGGAGAGAAGTGACTCCTGAAAATTGTCCTCTATGAGTTTTACAGCATTTATGATCTCCATGATTAAAGTATAGAAACATTTTAAATAGAAACATTAAAATTAGTAAATGATTAAGATAGCAAAAAAAACCCCTGTAGGGTATGATGCTATGGTTTGGCTACTAAAATGCTTGCTTTGCCTGTGTTTAGATTTCTGCATTTAGATCCCTACCACCCATGTAAAAATTCAGGGCCTTGGAACCTCAATGCTTGTGTAGGAGGTAGGGGGTAGGGAGGTAAATAGTCAAGAAGATTCTCTGGGTCTTGCCAGCCAGTCAGTCAAGATGAATTGGTGAACTCTGGGGTTCAATGAGAGACCACGCGTCAATGAATAAACAAACAAACAAACAAACAAATAAATAAATAAAAAATAAATAGGTAGGTAGATAGATAGATAAATAAATAAATAAATAAATAAATAAATAAATAAATAAATAAATAAATAAATAGAGCAAGATAGAGGAAGACACATAACATCAAATTCTGGTCTCTTATGCCTGTGCACAGATAAACACACACACACACACACACACACACACACACACACATACACACACACAACACAGACACAGGCCCCACTATCATTCTACAAGTAATAAAACTAAAAACCTAAAAAATACATGTGTATTGATAAGAAAACATGAAAGCAGCCATCTTAGGATGGTATACATGTGTGTATATATGCTCACATACGACACCCTCTTACACATTTAGATAGGCATGAATTATTTAATAACAGGAATATTGTATTAGTCAGGATTCCCTAGAGCAGCAGTTTTCAACATGTGAATTGCAAACTGTTTGGGGTAATGGCATATCAGATATCCTACATACAGATATTTACATCATGATTCATAACTGTAGCAAAATTATAGCTGTAGAGTAGCAAAATAATTTTATGGTTGGGAGTCACAACAGCTTGAAAAACTGTATTAAAGAGTCACTGTAGTGGAATTATATAACATTGCAAACAATTGTCCTGCCTACTGGTTTAATAAAAATGCTAATTGGCCAAAGACAGACAGGAAGTATGGGCGGGGCTACCAGATTAAGAAGACTCTTGGGAGCAGGAAGCACTGAGCAGAATGCCACAGAGAAGCCAGAAGATGCAGAGGAAAACTATGCTGCTCTGAGAAAAGGTACCCAGCCCTCATGGCTGAACAGGATAAGAGTCATGGGTTAGTTTAAGAGCAAGAGCTAGCAAGTTATATACCTGGGCCCCAGGTCAATCAGCATACAATTAATGTAAGCATCTGTGTATCTCTTTGGGACTGCGGGACTGCGGGACTGCAGGTCTGCGGGTCTGTGGATCCAAACCTTGAGGTTAGGCCCAAAAATCTGGGCCAGAAACCTCATACTACATGTCACAGCATTAGGAAGTTTGAGAATCACTTCTCTAGAGTAACAGAACTTATAGAATAAATCCTGTCTCTCTGTCCTACGTATATACATGCATATATCTATATATGACTTATAGGCTGTGGTCCAGCTAACCCAACAATAGCTGTCTGTGAATGGAAAGTCCAAGAATCCAGTAGCTGCTCAGTCCATGAGGCTGGATGTCTCACCTGGTCTTCAGTGTACAGTAGAATCCAGAAGTAGGCTCTAATGCTTGTGAAGGTATGGACTTACCAGAAAGGCAAGAGCAAACAGGAAGAGAGTAAAAGCTTCTTTCTATTATGTTCTTTATATAGGCTTTTAGCAGGCGTGGCTCAGATTAAAGGTGTGTCTTCCTGCCTCAAATATGATAGTACCTCTTCAAATAATTTAATTAAGCAAAAAAGTCTCTTACAGGTGTACTTACCCATTTTGGGGTTTTTGTTTCCAGAGTCGTTAAGTTGACAACCAAAATAGCCATCAAAAGTAACTCCTGAGAGTGGTCTGTAAGTAATATGTCAAGTATGCAAACATGTATGTGTGTGTGTGTGTGTGTGTGTGTGTGTGTGTGTGTGTGTGTGTGTTCGTGTTTTGGAGTGTGTGTGTTGGAGTGTGTATGTGTGTGTTCGTGTTTTGGAGTGTGTATGTGTGTGTTCACAGATGGTGTGGGTCAGTCACATTACAAGGCCTCTGGTATAAACACATGGTTTATACATATATCTCTGTCTGACTGTCTGTTGTCTACACCCTTCCATTCTTTCAAATTCATGGCCTATTTTTTAAATTGTTATCACACACACACACACACACACACACACACACACACACACACACTTCTATACACATACATAACCCTAAACACATAGATACAACCTGCTCAGTCTATATGTTACTTGCATATATGTTTCTAGGAATGACCATTTGTTATTAAATAACTAGTTGGGGTCCATTTCTCTGGGAAAGACTACTTCTTTCTCTCTCAGAACTTCTTGGTTTCCTGTAGTTCTTTGTATGGGGCTAAGGACTTTGCAAATCCAATTTGGTGTATCTGTTGTTGTTGTTCAGCTCGTGTTGGTGAAATTTTATGGGTGTAGTTTCTGATATCCCTGGAAGACACAATCTCACAGCAAACTCCCTGATCCTTTGGTTCTTACAATTGCTAGGTTCACAATGACTCCTGAGCTTTAGGTGTGAGAGCTGTATTATAGATGTATCCATTGGGACTGGAATCCACAACTCTGCATTTTGATTGGTGTGGTTTTCTATATTGGTCTCCACCTGCTAAAAAGTGATATTTCCTTGATGAGGGGTGAGGATCACTTATCTGTGGGTATAAGGTCAATAACAACAGAATGTGGTTAGGGATGATGCTGGCTTAGCAGAGGTCACTTGTAGGTTATTCTCCAACAGTGATGACCTCACTGGCCCCAAGCAGTTGTCTAGGTTTCTGGTACCAGGCATGATTTCCCTCTTGTTGAGCAGGTTTTAAGTCCAGTTGGAGAACTATTGGTAACCACCAAGGTACACATTTCACTCCTGTACCCTTAAGATGATTGTGCCCCCTGGTTGTAGTTCATAGGCATCAGAGCTGGGAAGAACTGTTGGTTATTTCGCCCTTCTGGAAGCTTGTGTGGCACCTTCTGGTACAATGAAAGCCAGTCCTCAGGGAGAAGGCTTTGAGGTCAGTCCCGGTTCAGGGGCCTCTGGGCCCTGTGTCTGAAATGCATGGTGTCTTCAGCAATAGGAGCTTAACAATGTATCTTGATCATATCCGCCCTCAGTTCCACCTTTCAACTCCCTCCAGGAATCTGCATCATACCTCCTTCTCAACTTCATGTCCTTTTTTAAAATAATATTTTACTTATTTATTTTACCACACCAAGTCTAGTACTTGCTGTCTATATACTCATAGGCATGGCATCATCCACAGGGACTTGAAAAGAATATTGGTAGCCACATACTTTAAGAAAACGGACACCCCCTCCCCCAGCAGCCATCAACTGTCAATAGTTCCTCAGATGGGGGTGGAACCTCAAGAGTTTTAAGTTCTCTGAACTTTGGAGGCAATAGTGATATGTGGGAGTCTGTTCTAAGGAGAGAGAATACTGATGTTTCAAGAAAAGTACCTAAAAGGGGTCCGAGAATCCAGCACTTGGTCCTTACACAGTCCAGTGCGCCTGAGGTTAGTGAGGGATGGAGCTTGAGAACTGTGGGGGCAGCATGGCCAGTGCCTGTAGAGAATCCAGCAGTTTGAGGAGTCAGTAAAGAAGAAAGGACAAATGTGTCCTGGAGTATGGCTATAGTTCTGGGGTGGGGTTACTACCCTTTGCTCATGAGCAAGGAACTAAGGTTAAGTAGCTTTAGTACTCTGCAGGAGTAGATGGTTAGTGAGTGAATTCCAGGAGGCAATGAGGGCTAGAGGGACATATCAGCCATGTGCTGTCTGTGGGATCGTGGGCTAGAGCTTTATCCTCTCCCAGCCTCCTGCTTCCTTTTCAGACAGCGAGGAAAACATACAGTCTGAGAAATACAAAGCATCAGGTGGCACAATGGGTAAATGGGCTTGCTAGAACATCTGCTGTTAAAAGTGGAAGCTTAATCAGTGTTAAATCTCTCTTTTCTTCTCCCCAAATCAAATACCTCTGGGAGGTGTGAGGGGTGGGCACATCATATCAGGTGACAGAGGGGACTGGTGACCCTTACTCTTATGGAGCCATGGAATGGTCCTGATGTAGAGGCGGGGGGACACCATACAGCATCATGAGTTATGGCTTCCCCATCAGTATTTCCTGAGCATAGGAAACCCCAAAGCCCACCCCACAGTGACAAACTTCCTCCAACAAAGCCACCCTCCTAATAGTCCAATCTCTGTGAAATTGTGGGGGCCAATTACATTCAAACTACTAAAAATTCTATCCAACAACAGAAATCCAGACTCATCCTTTGACACTTGAGATTTTTCAGTTTGCTGAGGGCTTTCAGAGACAAATAACTGGACCAGTACTGAGAGTCTCTAAGATTTTAGTTATGTCAGCTATTAGTCTAGCTCTGGAACAAAGGTTTGTAAATATTCATGTTTGGGGAGAAAAGTTCAGATCTTTCCTGAAAGAAGAAACTGGTAGAGGATTCCCTGAAATCAGCAGTTAAGGCAAGAGCAAAGAAAAAACCAAACAGAAACTCCAAATCACCAACCAAAGCAATAAAAAAATTACATACAATCAAGACTACCTTCGGAAAGCTCTAAATCCTACTTGGGCCCAGAGACCAAGCATTAACCAGAGAGGAGAGAGCTGGGTGTGAGGAACGTGAATCTCTTTTTGTTAGACCTGTTTTCACCACAGCCAGAAGGTGGGTAAGTCCAAGTATGCTCTGATAGAGAAATGCATAAGCAATATGTGAACTATACATTAAAATGGTGTATTTAGCCTTAGAAAAGAAATAAATTCTGCTTGTGCTGCAGAATGTTAAGTGAAGTCAGCAAGACAGACAGGGACAAATCTTGTGGTCAATTTACAGAGGCAGAAATGGCTCTCAGGGCCTCCCAGCAAAAATAAGGAGCTGCTGTTTAATTGGTATAGTTTCAGCACTGCAAGATAGAAAATTTTTGAGATTGCTTATAAATGTATTCAACACTACTCAACTATATGGTTAAAATGATGTTACTTTTTATGTAATGTGTTTCCCACAATGGAAAAAAGTCAAGAACAAACTTTCTGTGTATATTCCTGTACATTTATAAATTTCAGATACATGCAAATCTGATTATTTACACCTGGTCTCCTGTCTTCTCTTATTCAAACCAGGCCTTTTGTCACTAAGATCTTCAGAAAAGAGCTTTATTTATTATTAATATTGATATTGCTTTTGGCTTACTGTTTATTTTAATTCCTATACAGACGGAGATCTGATATATCTCCTTCATTTCTTACTAAGCATATTTTATAGTTGAGCTAATGAACCTGCTGTTGACAAGTAGGGAGAATGGCCTGGCTTCTGAGCTTCATGCTGGATTTAGTTGTCACAGAAAATGCCTAATGTGTAGACTGATGAACTTCTTAGAACAACCACAATATTTCTACTTTTAAAGTATCAACATACAAAAGACATATTGTGCTGAGACTCTATGAGGTTTTGGAATGACTTTGAATCAAAATTGGGTTTGTGGCCTTCAGAAAGGAGTTTTGGTCCAGGCATCAGCAGTGGAATTTACCAGGAGGAGGGTTGGGGGTAGTGGAGCAGAGCACATACTCAGTCTTAGAAGACCACAGCCTCAATTCTCATAATTTTGGGCTTACAAGCAATATCATCTTATGTAAAAATGATTCCCCTTGCCTCTAAGAAGACTAGTAGGCAACAAATGGTTAGTTCCGTCCACATTATCTGCAGTTGGAGAAAAAAATGTAGTTTCACACAGTGTGTATGTGTCTGTGTCCTAGGCGAACCCAGCATGCTTTGCCCCCAGGAAACTGTCAATAAGTGGTTATTGAATTTAGAACATCCTTCATCCCAATCGCTGAGGTTTAATCTATTCCCAATTCAGAACATCTATTAACTTTACAGCATCACTAAGCCTTAAAAAAAATCCATTTGTGAGTGCCTTTAAAGACTTCACAGTAAATATTAAAAACAGACTAAGAGAAAGCTGTTAAAGGAAGCATGCCCATTCAACACACCAGTAGCCATTGGTAAAATGTAATTTAATTTAATTATTTAAATTTACATTGTTAATAATGTACAAGAGCATTTCTTTCAAACCACAGGTTAACACACACTAAAAAGCAACGCTGTTAGAGGGGAAGAGCTTGGGAAAGTCAGCCATTTGAAACAAAAGCAAGGCACTCTCCAATAACAGCGGTAGACTCCCAGTTTCCAGCTGAGGGTGGCTTCACACTGAGAGAGCACTCCCCCAAGGGGAGGAATCACCTGCTTTAATGCTTGTTGTCCTCAGAGCTAGTGTGCCATCCACTCTGCCTACACACTTGTGTGTCAATATTAAAAAAAAAAAAAATGGGACAGATAGATAACTTGAGGTTCGCATAGTTGTGGTAACTATGGAAGACGGAAGAACATGGGCTGTGGAGTCTTTTTAAGCACTAGTGTCTGGCCCTGTAACTAAAACAGCTCCATTATTTCTTCAAACCAGCAGAGATAATGCCTAGACAGTCCTTTCCCTTCAGCCTGATGAACTGACCAAAAGGAACATCATTTCCCTAGAACACTGTGCTTCAGTGCTGCTTTGCTTTCCAGACAGGACAAAAACAAGGATTAACTTTCAAATACTCAAGGTGCACAAGAAGGTTATGTACGCTCAGTACTTCTAATTTATTCAAATTCAATTTGAATTTGGTCTGAAGCGATCTTGTGTGAAATGTTAGCTTTCCTGATATTTAATAATGTTTATTATGTTTGCATATAAGCTCAACAAATTAATGCCAAAGTACTACTTTATTCAAGGCTGGCTGCAGGTAAAATGTTAATATGAGTGACTATGTTTAAAAGTCTATTTTCCTATAGATGCAGTGAGTTGGGGGCAAAGACTAAACACAGGAGGATTAAGCCTTAGTCTCAATTCTGTCTCAGCTGTTTGCCCTGCAATGGGCCTGGGTTTCTCCATTGTGAATTTCAGGAGATCTGATCAGATGATGAGCCAGGCCCTTTTCAAGTCTGAAGTTCAAAATCCTAACATTCCAGGCCCTGTCATCTTGATAGAAAAGTAATATCTTTCATAAAATCTCACACAAACAAAGTACACTATCAAATATCTGAATGATTAAAAAAAAGAGGAAAGGATATGATTTGTTATCTGGGTTATACTTTGCAGCAATTAGGCAATTCATTTGGCATTTGTTTGATTGTATAATTTAATGACAATATAAACAGCATAGTTTTGTTATTTTTTTTTAAAAAGACTAAAGCAAAAATGACTTTAAAGCTAACAAAAGCTACTGTGACATCAGCTTGACATTCAGAGTTTGATTCTTAGGAAAACGGCCAAAGGTATTTTGACTTGATACAGAGTATATAATATAAAGACTTTTAGACCTAGAAATCTTTCAACATTATTTGAATTTAGCAAAACATAAGCAAAATTTTCATATCAAAGTGCTAAACAGTGCTGCCTTAAAGGTCACTGCAAATGAAGGATAAAATGATGGCGTGGGAAGTGACGTTTATTGTACAAATGGTTAATAAAAAGACACATTATAAATATATATGTAACCTGCTATGTTTATATATATGTATATGCTTATTTAATTTCTAATTGGTGTATCCAAGTCACCACGAACACCCCATTTGATTATTCTGTAACTCAGCTTCCAGGAGCTGGTGGTCTTGCAATAAATACAGGCAAAGCTATTACAATATAACGTGCATACAAATGTTCATACAAATAAGGACACTATGCAACAAATTATTTCATAATAATATGGCATCAACAGTAGAAACATATAAAAGGGGGCACAAACACGGAATGTTGAACCGCAACCCACTAATCTTTTCTAGCACTCACATTAATACTATGGTTTTTCTGAAAAGATGATTCACTTGCTTTCCAAAATTGTCTCTTTAACCAATAACAAAAATTAAATTATATATATATATATAAATCCTCATCACCTCTGGTGTTTACCCTGTATGACCCAGTGCCTACTTATTTGCATGTTCTCCTTGAGGGGAAGCAAATACTCGATTGATTGACCCAATACTCCTTGGGCTTCTGAATGGATGAACCAGAAGTTGCTACAGCCTTAGGTTTAGAAAACTCCGTCCAGGATGATAGAATACAATGAACGTAGTTGTATGTAATCCATTTTATAACCTGATTCCCTTCAGAACAGCTGGATAGTCATCAGGGGTCAAATTCCATCAAGAATGGCCTAAAAAGCCTTAGATGGCCACATCTCCAAAGGGTTCTACAGGGCTAGTAGAGCAAGCCTTAGCTAGGAAAGTGAGCACGTCATTTGCTGACATGACTGCCTCCTTATTTTCATATAAAATAAGGGTGAGTTCACATACAAGACTTAGTAAGACAGCACTTTAAAAAATTGCACTTGTATATGGAAGCAAACAGCCATTATCATTTTGCTAAGTCTGATTTGTAGATAGTCTTCCATCTTTTGTCATTTGTTTTGTTTTTAAAGAAGAAACGAAGAAAAAGGAATTTTCTGCCTTGCTTGCGTAACATACGCACCCTTGATACATGAAGTATATCCTAAAGGCTCAATCTTAAGACACAGTCTACCCTGGTGAACAGCCCTTGGCTGTTCTTGTTTTTAAATACAAAGCAACCATAACTGTATTCCCCAGAAAGAGTTTTTAAACAGTTATATTATCCTTTCCCCCCACCCTGCTGGGATAGCATCATCCAAAAGTGCTTTGTCAGCAATTTCTTAGAAAAGCCTCATGAACTATATACCCTCCCACCCCACCCACCAAAACCTAAATATAAAACACAACCCCACCACAATACTCTGCAAGGTTTCTGGCTTTAGGTTGTAAGGAAAGGTGCCAGAAAAAAAAAAAAAAAAAAAAAAAAGTCTTTGCTTTCTATGGGAGCTGCTTTTCCCCTGAAAGAAGGATGGAATGTCAGGTGTTCAGACCCATCCTTTGGCTAGCTTAATGATCAGATGCCAGCAGAGCAAGGGGTCTCCTGCTCAGAACGGCAGGGTATCAAGGAAGAGCTTGTCGATGATGGAAGGTGGGGCTACCAAGTCCTCCAGCTTCAGGTAGAAGATGCGCTGGAGGCCCTGGGTGCAGATCTTCCTCAGTTCCACCAATGCACGGTGGACCTTGGGCTCGGTGGGCTCTAGGGCCGGCCCCTTCCTCTGATGGTCCTTTAAGCTGCTTGTGATCTTGTTGCATAGCTCCCCCACTCTCTTTGGTTCTTTTAATCCATGTCGCTCTGCAGGAGGACAGAGGAGGGTAAGTTTGGGCAGGTTAAAAGGCACTCAAAGTCTTACTCGTGGTCTCCTCTGCCAGATGGGTTAGGCATTTTACAGCCGGAGCGCCCTTTGCCGACTGGGTGACAGCTCTGCCAGGACCTGCTTTTGATTCCCTAGAACCACCAGGTGTGCTGGCACAGGCTTATGATGTCAGCACTGGGGAGACAGAAATGCTGGCCAGCCAGTCTTGCCCACTTCTCTTGGCACAGGAAAGTGAATTAATGTTTCTGTCCTAAAGCATAAGGGAGTCACTGATATGAGCCCCACAAAACCTGATCCTATGTTTCCGTGCTAGTTGGTTTGGGGAAAATCCAACTTTCTTCCCTTGCTTGTTTCTTCTCTCCGAGCACCCATTGACCTATGCCTGGCATTCAGCTATAAAACACTCAGAGGAAGAGAAGGAAAATTGACAGCGGAGAGGGGAAGGGCGGGAGGGAAGACATGGAGCAGGCATTTATCAAGATAGAGAGAGCACCCCTTAATTCCACCAAACTATACAGACAAGTATTCCCGTTTTGACCATTGGGATCTTTTTGGTAAAGCTAGTGATGTTCTCCATCACATGGTTGCAGAAAGCTGGTGTTCGAAGTTCATCTTCCAGGCAGCTTGTTCTCTGCCTGGAAAGCACTGTTGCCTCTCACTATGATGTAGGAACCCAACATCCCATACAAGGGACTTTGCTCCCTCAGCCCGTGTAGAGCAGAACCTCTTTTCTGGGGAAGAGTGAGGGCTCCTTTGTTCCAATTTTCCTCTATTGGTTTATTTATATCTAAAAACCGTGTGTGTGTGTGTGTGTGTGTGTGTGTGTGTGTGTGTGTGTGTGTGTGTGTGTGTGTGTGTGTGTGTGTTTCCCTTAAATAAAACTGCACTTTTTAAGGGGGCAGAAGGTATCCTAACAGTGATCAATCATTAGTTCTTAATTTCTCCTAGATTTGGTTGTTTAATCACAGGTGTTGTTAGAAAAGCATTACACTGAAGCAAAAACTAAAGAAAACAAGTACACATGCATTTTTCTTTCTTGTCCCAAATAGAAGAGGCCTGCAGGCCAGGAAACCTGTGGCTGGGGTGTATGACTTGGGTAAGTGCTTTCTTCACTAGGGCCCTATTAAGGGAGGAGCTGGAGTCAAGGGTTCCCAAGGCCCCTTCCAAAGCTGATGGATTAAGAAGTATTTAAGTACAGCAGGGAAATCACCCCCAGTGTCTCAGTGGATGGTGGTTTGCAGGTTTCTGGTAAAATGAAGTGTTCTATAGAGAAGGGAGCCTGAGGTTTGGAACTGAATACGGTTCTGACTCTGCCTTTTACCCTATGACCCAATCTCCTCAAGACTCAATCCTATTCTTCCTGTTCATCTTAAACATTTTACCGTGAATTGACAGAGAAATGTCAATTCCTCCCACTAAGATGATGTTACAGATGTCAGCTGCACACAGGGATAGCCAGCACCAGAGACAATGGCTGATGCTTGGTAAGTAGGAGACAGCTGCAAAACCAAACAGAAAACAGAGCCCCAGAACTCCAAAGCTTTGCCTCTCTTGACTTTGCTTGTCCTAGGAACTATTAGTTTTGGTTTGCCAGGTGCAAACCTCCCCACTAAGTGCATAGCCCCTGTGCTTCAAGCTCAGAAGAAACACTGAAAGTGAACCTTGAGGAGTCAGGCTGCTGTGGTACTATGCTGAAAAGTGTCATTTGCTCTCCAAAAGCACAGAACCAGGTGGCAAATGTGGCAGTAAGTCTCAACAGGTAAAAAAATGTTCATAGCCTCTGACCAAGCTACCCCATCCTTGGGGATTTATTCAAAGAAGAAAGTCAGCTGAAAACAACAATATCCTGTGTGTATGGAAACATTGGGTGTAGGATTTATCTCTTTATCACCCCACACCCAAGAGCCCAAGTGAGGAAACACTGGGAGAGATAGAGTTGGAGAACGTGGGAACTGTTGAGTAAGTAATGACATGTCCATACAGTGGAAGATCCTAAAACTTTCAGGGATAAGAACGAGGATTAGTAAATAAGATGGGAAAATATAAACACTATTAAAAGGAGAAGAGACTATTAAATAGTACTTAGGCTATGATCACATCTATGCAAAAATAAAACGAAGAACCTGGGGTGGACAAGACGGCTGAGTAGGTAAAGGGATTTGGTGCCACGCCTGATGATCTGAGTTTAGTCTAAGATCTCCACATGGTAGAAGGGGAGAAACGACTCTTCCAGGCTGACTTCTTGATCTCCACAAATGCTCTTTGGAATGTGCATGCTTATTACCAAATAAGTATAATTTTTTCCTTCCCATAAAAGATGAAAAGAAACAAAATGTAAATTATTCATGAGATAACTGGATGGCTCTTTTACCGTTCTTTTAAAATTTCTAGGTTAGTGATTTTTTGGAGAATAATGTTAAAATAGGACAAGGTGGGAGATAGTTCTTCATTAAGCCCTGTCATATGTATAACATGGTCAAGCACTAACTTGCTGATTAAATTCTATTAGCACTGAAATACATTAAACCTGATTTAGAGTCAAATGCCAGTCCATTAACTAAGGCTTTCTCATCCTTCCAGGGTCTCCTGTCACACAGAACATCCAAGATCCCACACTCATTATCAGTGTGAAGAAACTGAGCAATTTGTCTGGTGTGATGGGGGGAGGGTGGGGGGAGGAAAATGTCGATTGATTGTGGGACCTTAGAGCCAGACTTTCTCATGGCCAAACTCACAGAAGGGAGCATGGAGTTTTCTCTGCACTCCAGCCAGTCACCGTGCTCAATAACTATGGCAACCATTATTTATTCAGCGAATTGAAGTGGAGATCGATACCTCCTGCCAGCTGGATCAACCGGGCCTGGAATTCCTTGAGGAATTCATAGACACTCCTGTTAGGAGCCAAAGGCTCCTCACTCCTTCTTTGTTGTTGTGAATACTCACAGAGTCTGTGGCTTCCTTAGTTTTCCATAGGAGCTAAGATAAAATTCAGTCTCTGTGTATACTCCTGCCAGCAGCCAGCAAGGTTTTCAGATCACCAGGGAGTCACCAAGTGTCTGGAACCTTTCTCAGCAGCTTAAAATTTCTTAAAATTCTAATCACTGACATTTAGTTGAAGGGACACCCTCCCCTTCCTCCTTTGAAATTGGCAAACAGCTACAGAGCTGAAATGCAGAGTTCATAAATACAGAGAGGGGGTGGGGGGAGTCGGATATTTTCATGTTCTCCTTTCCTAGAGAATTATGTATAGAAGATGAAGCCTTTTCTGGGCAGAAAGGATGCAGCTTAGTGGTAGAGCACTTGACTAGAATGTGTGATCGATGGATGGGTTGGATCCTCAGCAATGAGAAAAAAATACCCCCCTCCCCCATGATTTGACCCAACAAGCTTTTTGCATTGGCTTTACACAAAATTCACCCTGTATTTCAGTATTTTAACTCAAGCATTATGTTCCCAAGACATCAAAACAGATTTCATAGTCATGGTTAAGTATTAGACATGCGTCACAAACATTGTGTTTGTGCATTAGAAAGGATTTGATCTACTTTGTTTAAATTCTCGCCTGAGAAGACTGTCCATTACAAGGCATTACAAAACCTGAGTCAGATTCCAGCTGGACAGGCAGGTCAGTCACTTCAACCTGCTGATAAAACTCATCTAAAAGCCCTTGGCTTATACACTTTTACTTACATTATCTCAGCTCAGAAAGAGACAGGACCATCTGTTATCTTTAATTAATATGTAAGAAGACTCAAAAGTTAAGTGAATTGCCTAGATGTGAAATTTACAAGTGGCCAGTTTCTTTTAAACTAAATCTGAGAGACCGTCACTCACTGACTGGCTATCTGCCTTTGACTGCCTCCTATGGTAAGAAAGGTTCCCCTCAGTCTGTTATGACCTGGTCTTCCTTTAGCTCCCTCCCACTGTTTTGTGTACTTAATTAACAAGTGGCTAATTGCTTCTTCCAATAGATGTTTATTAAGTTCCTAGTCTGTTGCAAACAGTGCTATAGACATCAGGGTGAGGAAAACAGCATGCTCTACCTGGTGGGGCAGTTCTCATCTAAAGACAAGTTAGGATTCCGTGCCTCTTAGCTATCCAAGTCACAAATGGCTCTGCTGGGCAGGAAGAAGACAGGAGAAGGGAGTTGGAGGGAAAGAGGAGGTAGGAGGTGAGGAACAAGGAGGAGGGGAAGAGAAGTGAAGAGAGAGCAGGTGGGATTGATTGCGTGAAATGAGACACTTAAGACTATGCCCATGCTTTGTCCCCTTTAGCTGGGTAAGACCCACTCAGGTCCAGTATTCCATCAAGGAAGCTTCCTTCTTGGCTCCTAGTCTAGGTCAGATTCTCATATAATGTGGGATCCTCTCTCTTCCCAGGACTTGCGAGTTTGAAGTCTGATATTCATGTGACAAGTGCCTGCCTCTTTGAGCTCCCTGTTTGCTCACTGTGCTCCCATCTCCTGCACCAATACTACATACCAGGGACACCTAATATACATCTGATAGATGAATCTGTAAGATGGAAGAACAAAGCCATTTAAAAAAAATGATTAAATAGACACTAAATGTAGAAGTGTCTCAGATTAAAAGGATGAGTTTGGAGTGGTTAAGACACTCAAACAGGAAAGAATTTTACAAACTCTCAGGCTTCCCTGATGGACAGTATTTGGCAGATGCCCCCTTTCTGTACCTCTCAGCTCTGTCAGCTATTAGCTGGGTGACTTAGGGGATATTTTCATACTTGTGAGAGAGGGATAAAATGTCAGTTGGCTCTTGTCTTTCTGTGAGAATTAAATAATCTTTACATGCAGAGATCTTTACATGGAATAATGCCAGGCATATAGTAGGCACTTAATAAATACTTGCAGATACTCTCCATCTTTAAAATTCTATCCAATACTTTCCATGTCAGCCATGGCTCTGAGTTCATCTACAGTTTGGGGGTCCCTATTGGGGGGATGTGAATTTAACCTTTCCCAGTACCTTTAGTTACTCCCTGTGTGGTGGTCCTTGCGTCTATGGTCTCTCGATTCCAACTTCCTCTGCAGAAGATCTCTACTATCTGCTGCCTAGGTTGTTTTAATTGCTTCTGACCTGCTTCCTTGCTGTGATCCATCCCATGTACTTCCAAATTTGTTAAACAACATAAACACGTGTTAAAACTCTTGGTACAGTGCCAGGTAATAGCTAAAAAATATTAGCTATTATTAATATCAAAGAATTCCAATTGCAAATAGGTTCCCTTGTTCCTCAAAGAATGGCTCAGATCCCAACAGCATGAATATAACCTGGGAGCTTGTGAGAAATGCAGAACATTGGGCCCTGCCCTAAACCCATGCAACCAGAGCATGCAACACTGTGTACTGTGCTCTGTATGCTGGGTGGAGAAGCTCAACCCTAGTCAGTCTTTGTACCTCAGAAATGTTGAGCAGCATCTCTACCCTGTGTTCACCTAGTCTCTATAAACTTCCCTTCCTAAGGCAGCTTGTTTTGATTTCACATGGTTCTGCCTATGAGAACTCTCTTCCACGGGAGCTTATTCCGATTTCCAACAGATTGTGTTAGTTTCTTATATTGAGCTAACATTTGCTGTTTCACAGTTCTTATTCTGTCTTCTGGCTGATGAAAGAAGCACCAGGTTCTCTTCCTCTGAGCAGAAAGCAGTGGATGGAGAGAGCGATGGACAGTATTTGGCAGTAGCCCATCCCTCTATCGAGCTTTCTGAGTAGGTCTTGGGGCACTGGCCAACTTAGAGATAACACAGTTCCAGCCAGTGAGGAAAAGAAACAGCCAATAGCAAATACCAAAGGGAGAGTCCTGCTCTAAGCCTCACCTCTTTGCTCTGTCACATGTCCTTGACGCACTGGTGTGCAGTCCCAGAACCCACACTGTTCAGGAAGCCACAAGTCAGGTTGAGGTGGCATACAAGCGATTTCCTGTCTTTGAGTATCTGTCTCTCCAAGATCATGACTCATTGAAGGGTAAGGGACTATGCACCTGACATGTGGCAGATGCTCTACGGACATCAATCAAATTCATTTAAATTGAAATTAGGCAGCTCTTGGGAAGTCAAAATATTTTCTAACAATTATTTTAGGCTAAAAATATTTTGTTTTCCTAATTTGAAAGATTTGCTGTTATTTACAAGCCATTTGTTCAACTATTATTGGTCATGCACTAAAGTAATTCTAAAGACTAAGGAGGTCCTCTTTGCACTAAGACTTTGGTTTGGGCACCAATGTATTTCTCAAGTGCCTAAAATAAGCCTCAGAAGAAAATTGTGTATGTGTTCATATGTGCTTGTATGTATGTGGATGCATGTATACATGTGTAAGTGGGGGCTTTATCACTCTGCCTCTTAGTTTTTGAGACAGAAATTAGATGAAATTATAACTCTCTGATTCAGGTAGGCTGGCCATCCAATGAGCCCCAGGAACCTGCTCTCTGTCTCCTTCTCCCCATTGCTGGGATTACATGGGTGCTTGTGATTGAACTTGGGTCCTCATGCTTGCACTGAGGTCATTTCCCACTGGGCTATCTTGCCAGGTTCTGAATGACAAAACATTTGCCACCACAGAAAATAATCACAAAATGTCACAGTCATTACATGGAGTGGGGAAGAGAAATGTGAATGGACTTCCTCAGTCTCTCCAAACTTGCTCTGTCTGAGGGAAAGCATGCATGCATTATTACATCTTCAAAGGCTGAAGAAAAGTAAGCCAAGATATTGGCATCACTGCCCCGCTTCTATGAAGCTTATAAGGCATAAACAAAGAACACCCTAATATACCATACACATAATTGTACGGAAGCTAAATACGTTCATAGAGTCTAAGAACAGTTAGCGCTTGATGGGAAACAACATTTAGAATACTAACAGTGATGTTTGGATGACCCCCCCCCCCACATTCGGGCTACACACTAGTTTATTCTTTATAAGAAACATACAGGACCATGTTGTTGTCTGCTATGATCTTACTATGTTCTCATTCATGTGCTGAAGTCTAACTCTCAATGTAATAGCATTAAGGGGGTGCTTATAAGAGGTCTCTAGAAGTGATAAACCAGAATTTCTACTGCTTATAAGTTACCCACGTGGTAATTTGTTATAGAAGTCTAAATGGTCTAAGATCTTATCTCTGTGGGAAATGAAAACACTGGTTTTCAGAAAAGATGAGGATTGCCCATAGTCATGCAGATAGGAAGTGGCCAGATGAAGACTTGAACTTAGATCTCTAATCTCCAAGTTCTAAAACCGCCTCTTTATTTTCTAAATTACATTATTCTCACAAATTTCATCCACACTTGCCCTTGCCATGTGGCTGATAGCTGTATTTGAAGAAAATTCAGAATGACCAGGTATTTAAAATGATCAGAGGAGCTTTGGAAAGGCAGCTGGAGAGATCAGCCAACTATTGATCCGCCACATCCCCTAGGTCTGCCTCTTTCTCCTCTGTCTTAGAGGGCACGTCCCAAGAAGACCAGGAAGAACGGGTAGAAAAGGTGCATCTTCCTGACAGAAGACTTGAGTCTTGAAAGAAATGCCTTAGGGAATTTTCAAAGAACTCCATTTGGGCATCAAAATGTCCTCTACAGTCTGGCTCCAAAGGACCTGTATGATCACATTTCCCTATCAATCACTAGATGACCACGGTTAATTTATAGTATGAGGCCACAGGGTAACTATCTCAACAAATCAGTTGTTTCCCGGAAAAATCTTTTATACTTTCCTAGAGCACTCAAGCTGGTTCCTCCAGAGACTGTGAAACTGTCTCCCAGAGTTTTTGCCTTTGCCTGTGTGCTTGGTCCAGATCATACAGTCATTTGGAATCATAGCCTGGACTCTCTGAAATGTTCTCACCTTTTTGCTCAGGCCATGAAAAATAGAGGAAGAAAGTAATTTGGCCATCCATGCTTGCTCCACAACTGTGCTGGGGTAATTTGTGGCCATGCCCTGGACCTCTGGTTCCCTAATTTGGAATGCCCATCATGTCTAGATGCTACTGCCTTGGAAAGTTATTCATTCATGACTTTAACCTCTAGTGTTCTTAATTCTCCCAAGCACATCAATTACCCAGACTTCCTCTGCACTGGTTCTGCCCCTTTAAGAACTTATACACTGTCAGGTGTGGTATCACATGCCTTCAAACCTAGCACTCAAGTAGTAGAAGCAGGCAGATCCGGTGAGTTTGAGGCCAGCCTGGTCCACATAGTGAGTTTCAGAACAGCCAGGGCTACATAGCGAGCCACTGTCTCAAAAAATCAAAGCCAAACCAAATCAAACAAAAGAACCCAAACACTAATCACCATGGATAGAGCTCCTTATCTTATATCTTGGTAGACTGTGAACTTTCTGAGAGCCTGATACATGCCCAGCTCATCTTCTCTTTCCCACACACTGACAGCCTGGCATGGAGAGACCCCGATACTTGGATATTTAGAAACTGGTAATTCCACACTAACTTTATGTTTGGAGGATTTCAAGCAGATAGCAACACACTGCACCCCATGAGTGGTTAAAAAGCAAAGGCTTTGCATTCCTCAAGGGACTTGAGCCAATTGTTAGGGTAGGTGAACCGGGACCCAGAAAACATGTGAAAACCACAGCTGTGAGGAACCCGCTGTTAGTTTGGGGAGGGAGAGTGATAAGGAAAGACATTTCCTGTCCCATCTCACCACTCAGTATTTTATGAGGGGGATTAGAGGGTAGGGGAGGAAGAAGAAAAATAAATTAGGGGAGACGTCATGTTTGCGCAAACCATCCAGTTTCTGAGGCTCTCTTCTGGAAGCAAGACTGGCTAATGGTCTAAGATCTTTTCCCCTTCACAAGTTTCTCTCTGATTTCAGAGCAGACAGTTCTTTGGATGAATGTTCTCATCTCACGCTCCACAGCACTCTCTCTGATCACAAGGCTTCCTGAGATGCTAAGGCTCTTAGGAACACATGCTCAGGAATGATAGTGGATATTTGAAGCTTCGGGCATTGCTTCCTGGGCATCCCCCCCCCATTGTCTAGTGCTTTCATGCACCCCAAGCCCTTCCACGACACCAAGTCCCAAGAGTTCTGAGAGACTAGAGGGCTAATTTTGCTTGTGTCATATGTGCAGCACCTCCGACAGGTTGCTCTATCCAGGCTGGGACAAGTGAAGGCAGGAACTGGAGTTGCCCTGTAGCCCTGTAGAAAAGACCTATAGACAAATTTCTCAGCCCATTTCTAATCTGGCACAATTGCTTTGAAATCACTGTCCCCCTCTGAGCTGCTCAAATGTCTAAGGAAATAATCATTAAACATACTATACTGCCCACTTTGTTTTGTTCGAGACTGATCCGGAACTCACAAACTAGCCTTGAATTCATGATCCTCTCGTCTCCTGAGTGCTGGAATTATAGGTGTGAGTCATCATGCCCAACTCATACTGCCTTATAAAGCTACCAACTTTTCTTCAAGACAATGAGTTTCATTTTGCAAAAAAGGAAAGGCATATATAAGCCCAACTGGAGGGTGCCTCTGCCACTCCACTCCAAGGAGAAAGTAAAGTAGATGTAATGTCTGTTGTGAATCCAGTTTGGCTACATCACAACCTGATTTTTTATAACCTATACTGCCACCACATGGAATGGATGTTATCATTTCTATTGTGTGGATAAAGAAACAGGCACAGAGAAGAGGGATGCATCACTCAACAGCCCTTGCTGATAACACCAGACTCCAGATTAATAAGAGTTTCCTGTCATGCCAATGCCAAACTGCTTTGTCCTCTAGCAAATGTCGACCTGAGTGGGTAGTGGGCTGGATGGCTCTGATGGCACAGCACAAACAGGATGCACTCTGGACTCTGTGTGGGCTCTTGAGGTTGAGAACACCTGGAACCCTGCTGTCTATTAACTTCCAGAGTAAAACAAGACCTTCATGGCCAGGTCCTCTTTGTGAGCTGCAGTCCTGACACTGTGAGACACCCCTCTACTCTCTTCCCTAGCCTACCCTGTGCCCAACGTCAGCTGCCACTGTAGATCATTCTAGAATGCAAATCTGGCCAAATTGTTCCTCTGTGCAAAGCTTTCTGTGTCTCTCCACTGATCGAGACAGATCCTACCTGCCAGACTAGGGATGGAAGGCAGAGGAAAGGCGCTGTGTCCAGCAATACTTTTCCCATCTGTCTGTCTTCCCCCATCACAACTTCCTTTGTGAAACTTAGGTCAGCCATATCCACAACAGCTTCAGGATATTTTTTATTTATGCCTACAATCCCTGCACAGTCATCTGGAACCCCTCTGCTCTCACACTTGTGGTCTCTTGACATTTGGTCTGCTCAACCTTCTGCATCCTATGGATTAATTTGCACATTCTGTCTCCTCCAGGGATGTGTGTTATCGTCTCTGAAAACCCAGGGACATGTGAGACAGGCCCTAGGCCAGTGAACGTATATTCAAATCCCATTTCCACAGTGACATGGCAATGATCTGGTTTTAGTTGTAGAAAGCTAAACCAGGTTGAAAAAAAATTGTCTTTTGTAAATGAACCAGACTCTATACTTTCCAGTTTTGGAAGTCCCAGAAATGCTGAAATTGAGCTGAAGAGCTAAAGGACATATGATCTTGAAGCTAGTGTCATTAGTCTCGGTAGTGAAGTGCTTGGGTCTTAAACACCGATTTTTTTTTTTTTTTAGGTGCTCTGCTATGACATCAGAAAGTCCTGTCAGTGGAATCCACACCCTCTGAGGTTGTCTTTGCTTTGTTTCATGGTCTTGGAAGACTATGATGGCCCTATTAAGAGCTGAGCTTTTTACCCTGGACCAAAGACCAGGAGGAGGAAGTCAGGCACATGACCAGCCTGGCCCCTAGAGGCACACAGACACTTCTAACCAAGGCTCACAGAAGATAACCTGAGCAGACATGTGTAAACAGTGCTTAAGTTAGTGGTCCTCAACCTCCCTAATGTTGTAACCCCTTAATAAAGCTCAAGTTGTAGTGACCCCTAATAATATTATTGCTACTTCATAACTGTAATTTTGCGACTGTTATGAATTGTAATGTAAATATCTGATATGTAGGTAGTCTTAGGCAACACTCTCAAAAGGGTCATGACCCACAGGTTGAGAACCCTTGCATTAGGCGAAGGCAGTACCAGAAAGGAGAGGTCAACTGTGCTGAGGACACAATCATTACTACCTACCTATCTGGAAATGTTTTCTCTAGTCAAGAGCATAGCCAGTCAGCCTAGATGGGGGTCTGACCCAAAAGGTGGGGATGAGCTTCAGATCCTGTTACTGTCTCCCCAGGCCCTGCTATCACTGATTAAGATGCAACCTAATAAGACATTTCAAGGATGAGGGATGTAGGGGAGCCAGAGCCGCACTCCCAGAGCATGGGGGGGGGGGGTTTAAAGTAACAAGTACTAGCAGAATAATATAGAAACTGAACATTTTTATGTGTGTATTTTTATGGTGTGTGTGTTATGATATGATATGTATTAGAGAGGATGTATGTATGCAATTATAAATGAACCTGTATGTAGAGGCCAGAGGTCAATGCCAGGTGTCTTTCGGTCATTCTCCATCTTATATTTTGAGACAGGATCTCTCCCTGACCTTGGAACTCATTGGTTTGGCTAGGGTGGTCAGCCAGTGAACTTCAGGGTTCTTCCTGTCTGTGTCTCTCCAGGGCTGGGAGTACAGATGCTCACTACCATGTTTGGTTTGTGTGTGTGTGTGTGTGTGTGTGTGTGTGTGTGTGTGTGTGTGTGTGTGTGTGTGTGTGTGTGTGTGTGCAGACCAGAGAACATTTTTGGTTATCTTCTTTAGGAACACTACCTACCCTGCTTGAGAAAGTTTCTCATTGGCCTGGAGCTCATCAATTAGGCAAGACTTGCTGGCCAGTGAACCCTCAGGGATCCTTTTGTCTCACAGATCACAAGCATGTGCTACCACATCCAGCTTTTCTATATGGGTTCTGGGAATTGAGTTCAGGTCTTTGTGCTTGCAAAGCAAGTTCCTAACACCTGAACTATCTCCTCAGCCCCAGAAACAGGACAAATTTTATACTTCTATTTTTGAACATTTAAAAAAAA
Source organism: Phyllotis vaccarum (assembly GCA_033318265.1). NCBI lineage: Eukaryota > Metazoa > Chordata > Mammalia > Rodentia > Cricetidae > Phyllotis > Phyllotis vaccarum. The sequence goes on along the minus strand of JARWLC010000005.1, from coordinate 88,820,024 downwards.
ACGGTGGAGTTGATTTGTTTTCATTTTTGACAAATAACACATTTCCCCCTCTATTCCCTCCCAAACAGGATTAGTAAGTGAAGCTGTGTTTCATATGCCTGTAGTTTCTTGCTTTACTCTAGGTCTCTAGGTAAGAACTGGGAGGGGCCCTAGGAATGACAGGGTAATCAAGAATATTTTTCTGGAAACCTTCTGTCAAAACAGCCTTGAAGTAGCTACATCAATTGCCAGCAGAGCTCCAGAGCGATGGGGTTTTGATGGTGACTCAATAGTACCAACCCTTTCTCCTACAAGCTCAAAGGATAAGTTGCAGGTGTGTTCTTTCTTTATTCAAACTAGATCAAATTTGGTGGAACTCAGGAAAGTGACAATCATTGTCCCAGTTAGCTGTAAAGAAGCCCAGAAGCCACCTGGACACAGGCAAGAGGAAAGGAGCCAGAGCTGCTGGCACTCACCTGTGATCATGCTCAGTGCTGACAGGCAGGCTAAGGCTTGGATATCAAGGTTCAGGCTCTGCAAATTTAAAGAAAAGTCTTTAATGGAGTCGAGCCACTCTCCAAATCCACGAAGGCACTGAAGTCGATGCAGGACAAGTCCATTGCAGAACACAAACTTATCTTCAGCAGTGTTTGACCTGGGGCAGAGGAGGCAGAGACAAGCAGGTCTTCTCAGTGTGGCTAGTGTGGCAACATCATAATACACAGATACCAACATCAGCATGGGCAGCACTGGAAACTGTGTACAGTACTGCCATGAACAAAGGCATGCTCCTGGGAATGAACAATCTTACTGTCTGTGACAATGTCCTTATGGAACATGGGCTGACATACCCGCCATCTAATACCTGCTAGAATCATTTGCTAGCTTGTCTGGGAATGGAATGTGGAGAAGCAAATGCTCAGAGACTATCTAGGGCAGTGGTTCCCAACCTGTAGGGTTCCCAACCTTTAGTAGGATCGAATGACCTTTTCACCTAAGACCACCTGTATATCAGACATCTACATTATGATTCCTAACAGTAGCCAAATTACAGTTATGAAGTAGCAATGAAATAATTTTATGGTTGGGGAGGGGTCACAGGAATCCCTCACAGCATCAGGCCCATTAGGGTTCCTTCACAGGAGTAAGGAGAGAGTCATGAGACCCTTACCTAAGATTTACAGCCACTGACTTCCTCCTGTCCCTTTACACTCAAGTACATTATATTGCCCCACGCTGTTACATGCAGTCAAAGGAGGTGTTGAAGTTTACAAAAGGTAGAAAACTGACTGGAGGGGGTGTGTCCATCTATGCAACTTTTGCGAAGTCCTTTTCCATGCTACATGTGACTTTAGTTATACGTTTTTGGGGGGCACCCTCATTTCTTTAGCTAAATCCTCATATATGCTCTTGTTAGCACTAGTTAGTAAATATATTTGTTCACCATCCTGAACTTGGATAAAAGCATTTCTTTGGCCTAATTTTGGTCCCTTATCTTGGGTGAATAGACCTTTGTTTTGAGGTTTCCTCAAGAAAAGTCATACAATGGCCTCTCTCTGCAGCGAACAGGAGACTTTCCTTTGGGGCTTCGGAGTCAAGGCTGCTTCCTTATTTTCTTAAATGTCAAGAGCTGATAAGGCCCGAGGCTAGACACTACAATTCCATTATACAAATTCAAAGCAACTAGTTTCTCCAAATGCCAATCACAGAGTCAAAGGTAGCAGCACACTTTACCTCCCTGAACTTAAGTAAGGGGCTGTTTCTAAATTTACCAATGGCAGCATACTGTATCTGTAACCATTGCCTTTCTCTGGAACCCCCACTTGGACATGATGGCTTAGCAGGGTAACCTTGGCCACTGCTTTCATCTCTCTGGACTTCCTTTTTCTTATCTATGAAACAGGAATTTAATCATAATTTTCTAAGACTGTAGAAAGAATGAAATAAAATGAAGGTTTTCATTTTTCTTTTTTGAAAGCCCATGAACAGAGCCTACCACACAAGAGGATTCACAGAGTATTAGGTGTTACTAATTCTCAATTCTATGGGATCCTTACTTTAATCTTGGCTTTTTCTTAACTTTAAAATATCTTGCTCCATATTTCTCTCTCTGGGTTGATTGCATTCACCAGCCAGAGTCTTTCTTCTGGATGAATGATTCTATTCATCCCTTCTCTCAGCAGGTATTTACTGAGCACCAAGTGCTTGGAGACAGGTACTGCAGAGAGCTTGGGGAAGTGTGGCGTCCACCTGCATGGAGCTTATCTTCTGCCTAATCCTTTGCCACAGGAACATCTCACATGCACTGGATTGCCTACAAATTAAACTAAAACCTGTGACTCTAGTCACAACAATTTCTCCCTAGGATCCCTCCATACAGGGGGCAGATGGACAGAAGGTTTCCACCTCAGAGTTTGAGCACAGACTTACAACCATTGGTCTCAGAATCAAGAGAGTATGAGTTAAAATGCAGATTTCAGTATTATTCTATAGCCTACCAGCTGAAGACACAGGAGATACATTTTATGCATGGTGTCTGGTGTCACAATAGGAAACAGAACAAGGTGGCAGTGAACAGAAAGAGAAGAATGATGTTTTCCCTTACATCTGGTGAGAAACAGGTACTATCTCTGAAACACATAGTTGAAATGAAGGAAAAAGGATGGGATTAAATGTGCCCTGGGTGAATAAAACACACGCACACACACACACACACACACAAACACACACACACACACACACATACATCTTTTTGGAAGACCAAGATGATGTTATGTGATGTGATGTGATATGATGTGATGTGATGTGTGTGTGTGTGTGTGTGTGTGTGCGCGCGCGCGTGCGCGCAGAGGAGCTTTAGGTCTTTGAAAAAAATCACTTCCTCTTGGGCCTGGTGCACACCTGGATTCCAGTGCTCTGGAGGTTATAACAAGACGATTCCAAGCTCAAAGTCAGCTGTGAGTCTAAGGTCAGGCTAAGCTACCCAGTGGACCCATTTATCTATAAATAATAAATGATTGATAGATAGAATTCACATCCTCCTTATGTTTTGCTACTACTGAATACTAGAGGGTGAACCAAATCTTTGACCCAAGAACTCAGCTGAGGCCCATCAGGAATGTTTCAACAGTCACTTGTGAAGCAGAAACTCAAAAGGCAAACCCAGCATTTCCACAAACACCATCTGCAACCGGAGAACAGTCCTAGAGCCACAGACTTGAGGGGCCACCAAGTCCATACTCTATTTTGCATAGAAAAGATCTGAATTTCTGATGAGGCAGCACTCTGCTGAGAGCCTTACACTGTGTCTACTCCTGTTAGAGCTCAGCCTGGAACCCAGGGTCCTGGATGCCACTCCACCGTTTTTTTTTTTCTATTCTCTGCTGCTCAATGTTTTAATGTTTGAATATGTTTCATCTCCACTTTTTCATCAAACTCCTGCTGTTATAGATGGGAAGGTTGAGGGAAGATAAAACACTAAACATACCTGATGGAAAGTCTAAGAACAAACAGCTCCAAAAAGGCTGATTCTATAAGTAACGTCTGATCTTCTTTGGGGAGATCAGTGAATCCCGGGATCTTTTCTGCCCAGCTTCTGGAAACGTCAATGGAGGCCGTCAGGAGGTTGTAGAACTGCTGCACATGCTCGGCATCTGTGCCTGCAGTGGCCTGGTCGGAGGGACAGTACTGGAAGGCAATGCACAGAAAGCATTACCCAGATTGCATGGTGATGGCGCCATCTTTCGAGACTGGCCCCACCCAGATGTCAACGCCTAAATCCTACCCCCCTTTATAAAACCCATTAACATTCCCAGCCTCATCTGATCCCCCAATGGCCCTGGGACATAAAATAAAATGAATTTATTGTTCTTATTCAATACAGAAGTCCCTTCAAGTCCCATCAGTTCAGGGGTTTGTCAATGTCATCTGGGGAGCTTTATAAAGCATTCATGTCTCAGTTCTGCCCCCAGAAAGATCAATATAAGTGGTCTGGAATGAGGTCTGCTCACTGGGAACTTTAAAAGCTCCACAGATGCATCCCATGGGAGAAACCACTGTCCACATGGAAACCATTGCCCTTGGGTCTTGGGTCTTGGGTCTGAGAAGGCCTTTTGACTCCATGGTTCTGCTGTAGCATCATGGTCTCCCAAAAAGATGCCCCCAATAAAGAGTCAGAGATTTTCAAAGTATAGTCTCTAAACCAGTTAGTGATACCTGGAAATGTGCTAGAAAGGGCAACCCCAGGTCTACTTAATTAGAAACTCTAGAGCTGGGTCCAACAGACTGCTTCTTATTAAAGCTAGTGGTTCTAATGTACATGGAAGTGTGAAAAGTCTCACAACCAATGAGAGAAAAGGTGAGCTATTTTTGCTTGCTGTTGATGTATTTCTATGAGACAAATATTGGGTGGGAGATTCCTCTGTGGCAGAGCCCAGGCAGCTATAGGCTCCACCAGCCATATGTCAGGTGTTTAAAAGTCAAGCGGGGTGGGGCACATATTCATCATCGCAGAAAGACAGCACAGACCTAGGAACTTGGGAACAGAAGGTGGGGAAGAAGAGGAAGACAGAGAATCAAAAAGGAAGAGGAAGAGGAAGATGAGAGGGAAGAGGAAGATGAGGGGGAGGAGGAGGAAGATGAGAGGGAAGAGGAAGATGAGGGGGAGGAGGAGGAAGATGAGAGGGAAGAGGAAGATGAGGGGGAGGAGGAGGAAGAGGAAGATGAGGGGGAGGAGGAGGAAGAGGAAGATGAGGGGGAAGAGGAGGAAGATTGGGAGGAGGAGGGAGATGGGGGGAGGAGGAAGATGAGGGGGAGGAGGAAGTTGAGGGGGAGGAGGAGGAAGATGGGGAGGAGGTTTCTCCCAAGCTTTGGGCTACTCTGGTAAAGGCACAGGTTTGCCTGACTCAGTGGAAGCAAAACCTCTTTTGCATTGGGCAGGATGATCTGTGTGGCAGAAGATCAGGAACAAGAGATGCAGAGATGAGGTGTGAACAGGTGCATCACTGCCCTCTCTAGTGCTCCCTGGAAAGAGCAACTTTGATCCTCACAGGCGGGGCTTTTAGTCCTTATTTTGTAAGTGAAGAAACTGAGGCTCAGGGAAGCTGTGAAACTTTCCCAGGTTACATAAACAATCATGTTGATAAGCTAAGGATTAAGTGCCTGGGATTTTAAGGCCTATGCCTTTTGACTTGGTTTTGAGACAGGGTCTTTCTATGAGGCCATGGCTGGCCTGAAACTCACTAGATAGATCAGGTTGGCCTCAAACTCACAGGAATCCTCCTGCCTCTGCCTCCTGAGTGCTGGGACTACAGGTTGACTGTTAAAAATGTCCGATGTTGGCTGGGGATGCAGCTTACTACTTAGGTGGAAATGATTAAGGCCATGATGTTTAGTCCTCAGCATCCCTGAAACACTCCAAAAAGGCCTGATGCAAAGGATCAAACTCACAGCCTTGTACATGTTAGGTAAGTACTCTATTACTGCACTACTGAACTCACTGACTTGATTTATTTTTAGGGTGGGAGCCCACATTTGCCACAAAGCCCAGACCTGATTGGAGGAGAAACAGCTGGTGAGAAGCAGCCTTGAACAGTAAGGCACTTCTGTAAAACCTGCCTCATGTGAAGACATGAAGCACTAGTAGTAAGTGGTTCTGTTTTTTTCTGTTTTCCCCCAGAAGCAGTAAGGTATACAAGTACAGATATCAGATGTTGAGCCCCTGGATCTTAACCCTAGTCTTATTTGGGCCCCTAATTGTGAAATATTGTAGACAGGCTCAGTTTTCTCCTTCCTGGAGTAGGGATAATAACATCTTTAAAGCTCTTTGGTGATGGCCCTTCTATGGGAAGGGCCTGCGATGCAGAGAGAGTTAAACAGCAGATGGCAGGGATATTACAGCGTCACCATCTCTCACCTTCCACATTTATTCAGTGGAGACTGTATTGTATTAAGCAGAAGCCTTCTAACTGTCACCTTAACCCTCTAAGATCTTGGAACAACAGGTCTAGTTCAGAGCCCTGCCTCCTTTGTTCCCAACAATTCTACAGTTTGCCTGGAGATGCTGGGTGGTGTCATTTGAAAAGGCCGTGAGACCCTGAGTGAGTCTGCCATCTTTTTTTTTTTTTTTTTTCCTTCTTCACATACTCTCTTGACTGGAAGAGAGTTGAGAGATGAGATTAGTGACTGCTCTGTACCCATTATGGTCTCTGGGTGCTTATTGGATTAGCTAATTGCTATGAGTCCCCTGCCTCGTGCATTCAAAGGTTCTAAATATTGCAAAGCCACACTAGGTATGATGTTATGGCCTAGCATTGGACACTAGTCCTGAATGATTTTGTTTTTAAATAGTGAGTTGTGTAGAGGGAGAAAAACCTACAGGACTTGTAAACTCCCCACGGCAACTAGGAGCCACAGCTTACCGTGTCCTACCTTGGCTTCCCCCACACCAGGGCTCATGAATCAACAACAGTTCAGTTTCCAGTATTTGTTCAAAACCCACCAGAGCATGCAGTTTTCACCAGGGTTCTCTGGAGGCCCAAGTCCTGTTGGACTCCTAGTTCATGCCTTCTGCACTGGTAAGACCAGTCCCTGACTGCTTGGGGTGTGAACTTTACTTTGACAGAGCTCAGCGAGGAAAGAAAAAAAGCAAAAGACAAGACATCCCCAGCAAGCCCAGCCTGACTGCAGCCCCTTTGGGGTACATCCGAAGTTATTCTTGTCCAAGTTCCAGAATTCTGGAACCAAAATTAGATGCAACCTGCTACCAGTAACAGGTGGGTCAGCACCCAATGGTATAGATAGAGAAGGGTCATGTATGTTCCTCTGAACATACAATTTAAAGACCAACAATTGAAAGACCAAAGATTTCAGATACTCTGCCTGACCTAGCCTTTAAAGTAGAGGAGCTGGACCCCCTTCTATGCCTGTTTACAGTCCCTACAGCTCTGGGCAAGCTAAGTTTGGGATCACCAGAAAACCCTAACATAGTCCAAATAGATCAAATACAGAAAGATTTTTAAATATGAACTTTTCTCTTTTTTCCCACTAAGGTTTAATTTTGGCCTCTCAGAACACTTGATACACCAGAGTCTGACTTTAACACTAGTCTGAGATGCAGCATCACCTTTACCAAGAGCCAAGGCAGAACAGATTTCTACAAAGGACCCCCCAGAAGAATTGTTTGCTGTACACAAAAGCAAATGGATACGGGTTTTAACCAAATCAGCCTGCACACTGCATTCAGCAGCAACTGCGGGGCTCAGGTTTCAGCAGTGGCCCAGTTCTATAAGTTATTCAGCTAGAGAAAAGCACTCTGAAAAATTAGCCACGTGATGCTTTAATAGCAGAATGGAGCTGAATATGTATCACACTTTCAGCCTTCGACAAATATGTGAAATATTCGAAGGAAATGGGTTCCCTCCTCATCCCCCTTAGCATGTTACTTTTCTCTCTGTCCTTATATTTCTAAAGATGATGGATGTGATCATATATGAGCCAAACTGTGTATACATACTCTTGGGTTTCTGTTTTTTGAAGAGTACCATTTTAGGGCTGGCAAGATTACTGAGTACATAAAACATTTGCCATGCCAAGAACTTTTATAATACCCAGGTGGGCATGCTGGCCCACCCACAATCCTAATCTACTAAAGATGGAGGAGACAAGAGACCCATGAAGCAAGTTGGCTAGTTAGATTAGCTAGTTCCAGGTTCACAAGAGACTCTGCCTCAAAATATATGGTAGAGAGGGATGAAGGAAAGACCAGACATCAACCTTTGGACTCCACAAACCATGGTCACCCCACACATGTGCCCACATACATTGGAACAAATTTTCATAATACACACACACACACACACACACACACACACACACACACACACACACGCACTGATAAATAAAATAAATTTAAAGTGATGTTTTAAAAATTGGTAGTAAAAAAGATTGGTGATTAATCTTTTCCCCAACTTTCTTCTTTTTTGATCTTTCTGTGCCCTTCTATTAAAAAACTAAAAAAACAAATCAAAAAGTATTGCTCCTGCCACTATGGTATCACTGCAGGTGATATTTCCAGTACCTACTTTCTCTTTCACTGGCATGTAAATTCCAAGAGGGTAGAGCTTTGTCAGACCCACCACCCAATATATATGGCAGTCTGGGTACCACACTCAGGGGGATGCTGACCTGGAGGCAGTCTGGTTATCACACCCAGGAAGATGCTTATCTTCCCCAAAGCTTCCTAAAGCCAGTATTTTCAGCTTTCATACTCTCCAAGTCTAACATGTGCTGGCCATGTTGGGTCTTAAGGCTATCTCATTAGCATTTAAGTGACATTTGCTGGTGTCTGGTTTGATGTGAGCAATAGTTCTCACTTGGAGTTGCAGTCTGTTGCTGCACTAAGTGGCACCGATTACCAGAAAACATCCCGGCGTGCTGAAAAATACTTGGAATGACCAACTAATGAGGACATTAAGTATATTTCCTCATTAGTAATTATGCAGGCACTGAAGCCAAGCCCGGTATCTATCTATATATACTTGTATTGCTAAATTAAAAGCAACTGTGGGGCAGGGAACAGCAGCATCACGGGTAGAAACAAATCAAATGTGACATGTTTTGACTGTGCCGATGTACAATGATCTGAGCTCGTTTATGAGGGAGAGAAGTTTGGCCCATGGGAGAAGTGAAGGTCCCAGAGCCAGGAATGCGTCACAGAGCTCAGGAGCGCTCATCCTGGCCTCTGAAAACATTCACTCCCTCTGTGACTTGGAACAAAACCCTTCCTTTTTCCACATTTGGGGAGAAAAGAGTTCACTCAGTTTCTACCTTTGAAGCACATATCCTGCTACATGGGAATTAAAAGGCACTGGCTGGCAGACACTTTCTTCTTTCTCCACTGACCTAATCACTGGGGAGCTGCTAGTACTGTTAGTAGATTGTATTGGCCAAATCAACTGTCAGACTCAAGCCTGACAGGACAACTTCTTGTCTAACATACAATAAGCTAGGAATACATACTAAAATGTTAATATGGTAGCTGAGAGAGGGATTGGGCGGCTGCCAGTGTGTAGAAAACAAGGTGTTTCTTTGTATCTACTTCTAAATGAATTGATTTTTAAAAAGAAAAAGATATGAGGCTGGAGAAATAGCTCAGAGGTTTAGAGCACAAGCTGCTCTTTCAGAGGACCTGGGTTCAACTCTCAGCACCCACACGGGGGGGGGGGCAGGCTCAAAACCATCTAATTCCAGGTCCAGGGGACCTCTTCTGGCACCAGGCACCTACATGGTACACAGACATGCACGTGGGCAAAACATTGATATATATTAAAAATCTAATAAAAATTATATAATACATCCATATAACATACCACAAACATGATGATATAACATAAATACATATTACTATTATTGCAGTTTTAAGAACTCAGATGAAATTTCTACTTTAAAAAAACATGGTAAATTGTCATTAACTAGCAGGGATAGTATAATGATCCAGAAGCATCCCCCTGAGTGACTGCATCTCATCTAAGCCACCAGTCCTAGGCCACAGAATTACTCCTGCTGAGCCTTCATTTATTTCTCTGAAAACATGGCAGGGGCAGTTGTCTTAGATAATCTCAAGGTCATTCAGTGCTGTGACATGATAATTATACATTTTTAAGGGGAAGGTATTCTACAAGCTTAATTTCAGGCAATGACAATCTTTAAATAAATTACTGACGTTATAGTTTTGGTAGCAGAGTTAAGGGCCAGCATTTATAACAGCATCTGGCTCAAAGTAGGCATTGTAGTTCATTAATTTAGAAAAGTTCTTTTCTTTTTATTATCTATTATTTGTGTGTATGTGTGTGGGCACTTCAGTGCCATGGTACAGGGTTTGGTTGTCTCCATTTACCACGTAGGTCCTGGGGATTGAACTCAGACCATTGAGGCTCATAGCAAAAGCCTTTACCCATTGAACTATTGTGCCTATTTCATTGATTCTGTGTCCTAAGTGTATGTCTTTGCATTTGTATATAAGGATATAAGCATGTATGCATATTCTTGTGTGTGTGTGGAGACCAGAGATCAAATCTGGTGAGTTTCTTGACAACTCTCCACCTTTAAAATGTTCTAATTATTTGAAAAATATTAATTTTTTGAAGATGTCATAGATGCATTATATTAGTCATTTTTTATTGTTGGGGAGACCCCATAATCAAAGCAACTCATAAAAGAGAGTATTTAATTGGGAGTTTGCACAAAATATCAAAGGTTTAGTCCATTATCATCATGGCAGAAGCATCATGGCACACATCTTGCTCGAGCACTCAGAGCTATATCCTAATCTGCAGGCAGAGAGAAAGAGACTGGGGCCTGGTGTGGGCTTTTAAAGCCTTGAAGCCCACCCCCAGTGACATGCTTCCTCCAACAAGGTCATACCTACTCCAAGAAGGCCATGCCTTCTAATCATTCTCAGACAGTGCCACTCCCTTGTAACTAAGCATTCAAATAATATGATCCTATGGGGAACATTCTTATTCAAACCACTACATGCATACAATGTATTTTGATCACATTCATCCACAGCTACACTCCAGAACCCATTTTAATTTTTGAGAAAAGGTCTCACATGAAGCCTGGAGCTAACCACTGGCTAGACTGGATGGCCAGCACACCTCAGGGATCCTGGGATATTGCTACCTCACCTGCTCTAGAATTTCAAGTGTAGGGTGCTGAGGGTTTGAACTCAGGCACTCATACTCGGGTGGAATGCACTTTACTAACAGACATCTCCTCCACACCAATTCTAATAGTTTTATAGATAACAAAGCCACATTAAATAATCATGTATAATATATCTATTATATACATACATATATGAACACACAAATATACACATTTTTGTATATTTCTGCAGGTAAGTACTTATATTAAGGAACCAAAAAGTTCCAAAAAATCATAAAATCTTAAGAGCTGGAAGGGACTTAAAATCATGTCATGCAAACATCCTTTTCCTTTGTGGAGAATCCTGTCATGTTCTGCTCTTGGCTAGTCCTTGGTTTGCTGACCTCTCTCTGACAGCAATTGGTGTGGATCAGAGAACTTGTCCTCTGTAAAGACATACCCTCCCGTGCCTGCTGCCATCTTCTTTCTCCAGATTTACCAGGGGGACAGAAATACTCTTTTTCTTTTTGGTATAGGGGAAAGAGTGACAGTGACCTAATTTCTACAAACCTCCCTTCCTGTCTATGTATCTTCCCTTTTATTCCCTCCAACTATCTCTTACAAGTTCCCAGAAACAGTGTATCTTCATTCCCCTTAAATCTGGCCTTGGATTGGACTCAATCCTTGAAGTCTGATCGGCAAGGACAGCGTCCACGGAACCATATGGAATGGAATTCTGGTCCCATACTTCTACTACCACAGCAGGTAATTTAGTGCCCCTTCCTGCTTCCACATACACACACTTTGTTGGCTCCTACTGAGTATCTGTGGAATAAACTCCTGAATGAACCACTGACAAGCCAAGGCTCTCCCCTTTAACAAAATCTAAATGTTGAGCTTCACATTTATTTTTGTTAACTTTCTTCGTGATGGTTTCAGCCCTTCCTGTTCCAACCTGTCGAGATCGTTCTGAATGTTGATACTGACATCCATCATATTAGCAGATCCCTCCCAGCTTTCTGTCATCTGCAAATGTAATCAGCATGCTCCTGTGTCTTCTTCCAAGTTTTTGATGAAAGCTCACTGTATTTTTTAAAAAGTCTTTTAATTTAGTTGATTTTGGTCCAACTTTTGATAATTTTGTAGAGTTATCTAAATGCAGGAGAACCCAAGCAATGAAGTTCAACCTGATTCTGAAACAATGCAATTAAAATAAATGTGCTTTGCAAAATTGAGCTAGGTCTCAAAGGTAACATTAGCATGACCCAGACTTTGGCATGGGCAATCTGTATTTGGGGCAAAGCTAACAATGAAATTGGATAAATGTTTGTTGATGAAGATGATGACTCTAGGCTAACAGACTGAACAGTGCAGAGACAAGCAAACACACTGGATTGATTTTTTTTAATGTAGAGACAGTTCCCAGCTGGGACAACTCAAAGTACTAGGGAGGCATGACCACTACATGAGAAATAAGGCCATGGAGACTGATGATTAGACAGTTTAAGTATACAATACTATTTTGTGGGGGAAGAGGTAACTTTTCTGGATTGACCATCAGTAGCAATGCTAAACGGCCTGGAACGATGTCAGATTGAGTACCACAGCTAAGCTAAAGCAGCGTCTATAAGCTTCATTGATATAGATGAGCTACAGAGGAAGAAGCAGAGGTGCCTTGGGGAGGAGAGTCTTCATGTCCAAAAAGAAGCTCGCACCAGAGTGTGAACTGTGATCCGTAACTTGACCTCTGATGTGTCTTGCTTTGTGACCTTGGGCTAGTCAACTCTTTCACCTCTTTGTTTTGATTTCCTTATTAGACCATGGGGATAACAATACTTATCTTAATGGTGTTAGTACACGGCACCAGCCTGTGTAGCCTATAGTTATTAGCACATTTGATAAATGGCCAGAGTAAAAAGTTTGATCAAAGTTACAATATACAAGGTACCATGCTGAAGTTTTGACAAATGTCACATTCAATATTCATAGACAATACTGGGAAGTAGATAATATTGCCAAATAACAAAGATGAGGAAAACTGAGGCATTAAAAAGAAGTTTCTCAAGGTCACCCAGCTAATAAATGCTGGCATTGAGATTCATCTAGACTCTCCTGCTTTTAAAGCCTGCGCCCTTAGTCAGTGCATTATTCTGTTACACTATTATACTATTTGAGACTTGACTTTCATCAAGAGATGCTACTTACAATCAGAATAAGAGTCCTCCACCTTTGGTGCTAAGGATCTACCATGCTACTTATAAGGAGTCTTGTGATCAGGTGTAGAGGGGGCTTTGCTGCTTAGGATGAGGGTGGGGAGGAGGGCAAGAGGCTCTTAGCATGTACATCATTATCTCTGTCAACACTACAACCCCAAAAAAGGCCACATAGCAAATGCATACTCCTATTCTTTGCCAAGCATTCGCCCAGATGCTGGAAATACTGAATTAGCCATGGAGAAGGCAATCAGATCAACCAATAGGAGATCCCTACACCAGCCTCTCTTCATTGGTGTTTCTAAGCTTGTCTTCAGTGGAGGCAACGCCCCTCACAGCTCATAGCTGTTTCAAGGCTTCAGTGAGGCAGTGTGATACAGTGTCTAACATGAAGAATTATTCATTTTTCTCTCTCCCCTTCTACCTGTACTAACTGTATTTTACTAGAACTCGGCTTTTAAAAGTCCTATAAAAATGACCTTATCATGCTGTAATTTTTCTCAAAAATCTTTTATGGCCCTTCTCGGTGCTGTTCAAATTTAGGGAAGTTTGTAGACTTCCTACTGGTGAGAATTTTTTTTTAAAAGCAATGTCTCATGGTAAATTAAAATGTTGATATGTTTTGGTGACTGAAATAACAACACTGGTAATCATTTATGTTTTTCAAGATGGCTTTGTCATTCTTGTGTGACTCAAAACCCTCCTCTGGTGGTAAATATGGTAGTAACACTGCAGAGAGGGGAAAGCCAAGAGCAGGAGCCCCGTGACGCAGGCAGGTGACAGAAAAGGCAGCATCCCATCAGCATCCCTGATACCCTTTGATGCCAAGACCAGGGCTTGCTCCTCCCGTGGTCTTAACCCCCCACCCCCAAATAAGCAGCAAGTCAACCATTGTGGATCCACAGGCTGCTTAAAGATAACTTAGTGCCCACCCAGAGGGTTTCATCCCAATATGAGAAACACAATAGTCATAATTTCTAAAGCATCAAAGACGTGCAAATTGTAGTTCACCTGTGCAGCTTTTCATTGGCACCAGCCGGAATCCTATGACCATAGGTGTGACAGGTGGAGCCCTTTCAGGGTCATTGATAAGACGCTTAGAGATTCCATAAGGCAAACATTATTTGGGATAATGAATGCACTAGCTTCTAAACAAAATGCAAACTGGAGAAGAGTTTGGCCACTGACTAGGCACAGTCATTCAATCAATTCTTGTTACTATTGTCATGAATGGAATAGCATTAAGAGCATTCATAGAACTTACTCTGGAATAGTCAAGATCTCTGGGTGTTGCATCTGTTAAAGCTCGGACAAGGGCATTCATCATACAGATGGGAGGAGATGGCGGAGAAGGCTGTGAGGGCTCCTGCTGTAGTGGGCTCTTTGGTTTGGAAGGCAGCCGGCCTCTCCTCCCTTTCAGACTATCCGTACGCACGACTGATAACACAGGCAGAGAGAAGAAACCAATGTTTAAAGATCACATTCAGAATAGGCATACATCACGAAGAGGAATCCAAACACATTAGACTTTGGCAATGATGAATGAGACCCACCATTTCAAAGCTGTGTTAAGTTTGGAATAATACTTAACAGTGATTGAGTGAGAGTCAAAATAAAGAGGAAAGAAGATATCCCATACTTACGTTTGCTCATGAGTTCGCTCTGAAAATCTCCTTCTCAAACAGAACAATGACTTTTTAAAAAATTGATCTTTTGAGAAATTAAAATAAGCAGCCCTCAGTGTTACTTTAGTGTAAGTATAAATACCATCAAAAAGAAAATGTTTGAAAGAAAGAGACACTGAGACAATTTGCTGCCTCAGTGTAAATATTAGCAGGTTTCGATGTTTAAGGATATGCATAAGCAAACTGAATGAAAAGCATATGTTCTTACCTTCTTTAACCATCCCGACACTTAGACACTTTTGAAATCGGCAGTACTGGCATCGATTTCGACGTCTCTTGTCTACTGGGCAGTTTTTATTTGCCAGGCAAACATATTTTGCATTTTTCTGCACCGTTCTCTGAGAAAATATAATACAGAGATAGTCAACTAATAGTTTCTGGAAAGAGGTAAGACCTGACAAGATGTATTTTAATTACAATGTGAAAAGCGGCAGTGCAATTTGTATAATTAGATAAATTTAATTTCCTAACACGCTAGCCTGCAGGAAAAACAATTTTATTAGTGTTCCTGGCTGACAGTGAAAATCATCTTGGGTTGTTCTGAAGCGAATCTCAGGAGGCAACCAACTCTGAATGATAAAATCCTATCTGATATTACCAGGTCAACATATCGTACCTCAGAGGATTAGATTATCTCCACTTTTAATATTCCCTTGGGAGCAATTTTCTACTTGTTCAATCCCCTTGATTATCACTGACCTTATTAAAATAAAATCAGAATTATCTGGGCTGTCCTGTGCATGGTATCACTATTGTAAGCCAGATATCACAATAACTGATTTTTGTTACTCAATGAAGATGAGTCATACAGAGTAAAATCAGAGTTTGTCTTGTTAAAATATACAGGAAATAATGTTTTCATTCTACAACATATAGGAAATCACGTTTTAATGAAAGAAGAAATCCACGCGATTGCACTACTTAGCTCACGTAATCTTTATAAAATATGTAAAATTAACCGGCCATTTCTGACTTTCAATTCTTAAAGGTGGATAGAAAAATCACTATCATATCCAAAAAAGAAAACCCAAAGCCGAGTAAGAACAAGAGAACGAAATATTAAGTCATATACATCTCAGCATTTCATAAATGACTATTATTAGACACCAAAACCCCCACACTGTCAAAGACATATCATACACATTTTTCTGAGTCACATAGAATTTTGAAATAACACACAGGGCAGTAATTAAATGTAATATTATATGTAAAATAACGCTTTAAGAAAATAAACAAACAAAAACCATGAAAACCTTTGTATAAATAGTTGCAATTTTACCACTTTGCATGAACTGTTGTGAAGGCCCAGAGCAGAACACTGACTTTATTTGGGAAGTCTGAGCTACGTCTAAGAAGTAGTTTAGGCACACTGTACTTAGTGATCTGCTTTGTGCTCAAAATCCTAGTTTTACTTTATCCTTTATCCACCCTTCTTATTTCCAAGCTTCAGTTTTACCCTGCCACCTTTTCATTTTATTTAAGGGGATGACTATACATCTGCAAAGCCAACCTGTGTCATCTCTGATACATGGCTGCTGGGTTTACATGTAAAACTCTGAAAGACAACTGGGTTTTCAGCACCTCCATTCTGAGCAGTTTGTATTGATAGGAGCTTATGAACAGAGCTCCCTTACACAGAACATGCTCACACTTCCTGGCACTCTGTGGACACTATCCTCAAGGCAGTGTGGCGATTTAAGCACCCATGGCATTTTGTTTCAGGTATATATTTGCCAATAACCTGAAGCCTTCCCCACACTTGGGAATGACTGCACAGTATAAGAACAGAGAGATCATTACAGTTCAATCACCGAATGCCCACCATTAACTGCACTTCATGTCACATTTTTAAAGAATTCAATTTAATGGTAGAAAGCCATTGGGTAAATCTGACTTTGGTTTCCTTAATTAGCAGATCTATGGGGTGGTCCTACCCCAGCCCGCCCCCACTTTTTCAAGTATAGATCTGTTTTCAGGGAATGTTGAAGAAAGGGAGAAATGGATACTGCACATTTTTAGACTTGGGATGTTACACACCCATGTCGTGATGGGTTCTCATTGATTTAGACATGGTTCTACTGTAGGGTCTCCACTCTTACTGGAGTGTTTTTCTTGTCTCTCCTCCTATTGCCTGTTCATTGCCCCTCAGCATTCCCACTGAACAAGTAGTTACACAAAGTAGTTTTGGGAAATCTTGAGGAGTAGGGTAGAAAGAAAGGAAAAGGGAGGGAGGCTAATGTGGGTGGGGTTCTAGTCCAGTGGTAGACACCTGCCTAACAAGTGCAAAGACCTGACACTGAGGGGGAAAAACAAAGTCTGGCTTATTAGAAGGAAGTTTTGCCCTTAAGATCCCATAAGCTTGTGTATCTGTGGGGCATTTAACATGGCAACATCTTTATCCAAGCATCCTGTCATTTACTTACAGAATTCAATAAGTGACATGTAACCACTGCCCCACCCAAAATAACTGCCTGCTGATTTGTATGTCCATCTACAAACGTGCACTGTCATAAATACTTTTGAGTTTTCATTCGCTAATAACTATTGTTTTATGGCTCTTTAAAGATAAGGAAGAGCTCTTGTTTGTTGCTATCTTATTTAACACAGCCTTTCTCTGGGTTTGATCCGCTGGTTGGCAAATTCAGATCTAGAAAGAAGACTGGGAGGTGGCAACAAATTACGATTCCTGTTTGAATCTCCCAGCATGCTCCTAAATATACTCTATTTGCTTCCCAAATCCTAGTCACCCAATCAGCATTCTACTTGGCCTATGTCATTTGTGTGGGTCTGTGCATGCCTTAAGCATCTGTAGGGTAGGATGGGAAGAGAATAAGACAGAAATGTCTAGAACTCCTTGAGACTCGATGACAAAAGAAAACAAGAGAATAAGTAAGCTGACCCCCACAACACACACACACACACACACACACACACACACACACACACACACACACACACACACACACCCCAGACTATTAAACTCCAAAGTCAAGAGAAGTCAGCTGTCCCTAGCTCACATGCAAGTCACATCACAGCTCACTGGGTACTTCCCTGAGGTTCAGGTTTTTGGGTGTTTTGTTAGTTTGTTTGTTTTGCTGATAAATACAGAAAATTCTCCATTGTGTCTATGAGAGAATGATCATCCTGCACAGATGCAGGGAAGCAAGTATTCCTAGAAGACGACAGGGTAGACTGGCAAGGCCTGAGCTGTACCCTCTACCGTTCTATGGAGGAAGCTGTCCCCAAATGCCTCTAGCCAGCTT
This sequence comes from Phyllotis vaccarum, assembly GCA_033318265.1. Taxonomy (NCBI): domain Eukaryota; kingdom Metazoa; phylum Chordata; class Mammalia; order Rodentia; family Cricetidae; genus Phyllotis; species Phyllotis vaccarum. The sequence goes on along the minus strand of JARWLC010000005.1, from coordinate 88,802,237 downwards.
ACCCCCCCCCCCCACTCCAGTTCTGCCACTGCAGAGCTTTGAAAAGGAGGCATATTGGGAGCAAACAGATGAGTTGACTTCCTGTCTCCACCTCACTGAGTATGAGTTCTGTGGCATTTGAATGGCCTCTCTGACCCTTTATTTTCTTCTCTAAGAAACAAGGATAATTATCCTCTATCTTCAAAGCACGCTGAATAAAACAGCTAGTGGGTGACCAAAATTCAACCTGAAGTCTATCTGATTCTAGACTCGCAGCTCTTCCTATGAAGATTGAGACACAAAATGCTTAGGCCTGACATACAGGAGCTATTCTCTCTGGGTGCACAGGTAAGGGATGATGACGTCTGAGCACTGCTGAAGTTTAGATCCTTTAGAGAATTTGCAGAAGCTCCTGTTCAGAAAAAAAGGCGCTCAGAAGGCAGTGTCAGGTCAAAAGGTTGGGGCGGACCCACCAAGTGCATAAACAGCTTGTGGGAGCGAGACTTCGTGTTTAAAAGCCTGAGAAAGATGGGTTTGAAGTTCCAGCCTAGGAATAGGAAAGCAAAGTGAGTGAGCTTTCATACTGGCGGGGGCAAGAATGTTGCAACAGCCACTTAGATGCCTCAGCAGGGGGCCCGACTGCAGAGGGGAGGACGCACGCTCTCACCTTGAAGAAGCCCTTGCAGCCTTCGCAGGTGCGTACCCCGTAGTGCTGGCAGGCAGCATTGTCCCCGCACACCGCACACGTGCCTTCGCCGGATGATGAGCTCCTGTTGGGTGGCGATGGCAGGCTGGGGCTCTCTCCCAGGAGGCTGGACGCGGTAGGGGAGGCTGTGAGGCCCAGCGGCGGGAAGGTCAGCGTGGCTGGCCTCTTGGCCAGCGGGAGCCCGTACGGGTGGCCCTCCAGCGCAGCGGCTTGGCTGCCCGCGGCGGCCGCGGCTCCCAGGGGTAGGTTGAGAGCCGCGGAGGCTGCGGGGTCGTAGCCCAGGTGGTGGCCGCCCGCTGGGCTGGGCGCAGGAGGGTGCGGCGGCGAGGGTTTGAAGTGGAAGAGCGGGAAGCGCGCGGTAGCCATTGGGGGCACCGCCTTCATCTGTGGGTCCAGCAGCTGGCCGGGTGCGATGCAGCCAGGCGTGGAGGGCAGCTCGTCATCCCACAGCGCCCCCGCCTGCGGGGGGAAGCCCGGGGTGGTCGGCGTGGACGGCGGAGACTGCTTGAAGTACATGGAAGTGCTGGGCACTACGTCGTCCTCGGGGCCCGAGGGAGGAGGAATGGACGGCTGCTGCTGCTGGTGATGGTGGTGGTGGTGATGGTGGTGGTGGTGGTGGTGATAGCCGTGCTCACGACCCTCTTCCATCTTGATCAAAGGCCGCGGCCCGGAAGGCGGCATTTGGTACAGGCAGGAGGGCTTGAGTTCGCAGCTGCTGGGGTAGCCCTCCATGAAGGTACTGAAGCTGGGCAGGGACGTCGTCGCAGTGGCCATGATCCCTGTGGTACCGAGGTCCATGGTCAGCTTGGTGTAGTCGGGGTTCATGATTTCTGTGGTGTATTCCGAGCCATACGTCTGTGTGGCGTAAGTGGACCCCGGAGGCGAAGGGCTATATTGGGCTTGCACGCAGGGCATATCTGCAGAGACAGAGAAAAGGGCTCAGAAGCCAGTGGACACTCCTTTGCCACTGGATTAACTGCTCTTGAATCAGGAAACAGAGGAACTGACATCCTCTCCCACCTGCTGGCAAAGACTGAGTTTCTCTAGCTTAATTTCTTCCTTGGTGGGAGACAGCCCAGTCCCTGACTGACAAAGAAGCCACCGGAGTGATGGAACCTGACCTGGGTATGGCTTTACCCTCCCTTACTCTCTTCACCAGTTCTGGATACAAACGTTTCCCCTCATAAACCCAGAGAATTCAAAAAAAAAAAAAAAAAGTTTAAGTCCTAAAGCCAAATGGTGTGGACTTCCTAGCCATATACAGGGACAAGGGAAAGTAAGAGAATGCCTTGTTAGTTAATTTGGGTAGAAGGAGGCCATGGGTCCCCCAAGACTTACACTAATTTGTAAACCCATGAGTTAGTGAAAAAGATGTCCCGTGTGGGCAAGGGAGGCAGTGACATGCTAACATTTTATGAGTGCCAACTAAATCTGCCCACACAAGTTGTGGTCCCTGCTTCCCACCCACTCCTCCAAACAGGATTAGCAGCCTGCAGAAACTGGACCCCTACTGATGACTTCAGCCAGCTTAAGTGGTGAGGTGGGCATGTAGGCCCAGGAAATGGACTGGGGGAGTTGGCGCCATCTGGAAAGGAAAAGATCAGCTGCTACACAGCACACCCACCAAACCTGCTTGCTCCCTGCCTGCTATATTGTGTGTGTAGATGCATATACATATACACTTCCCAATCCTCGCTAATACAATGTTCTGATCTAACAAGATATTAGAGCCGTTTTATAACAACAGTTAACAGCTCTTCCAACAGGCAAGTTAGTCTAGGTATTTCCTCATGATGGGCCGGAAAGAAGAGTCATTTCAAAGCAGATGAAGTTTCTCTGCCAGTTTGCCTCAGTTGGGCCCTCAAAGCAGCTTGTATCTGAAGCACTTGCTATATTCACGGAGGTTGGGGTGGGTGAGAAGACCCTCAGAGTTACTGGGTTTAGTGGATGATTTTTCTAACCTTTTTTTTTTCTTTTTTATAGCTAAATCAAAGTAGTGACCTGGGGAGTTCCTGGTGGTTGGTTTTTCTGAGTTAAAGGAAACCCAGGTGCTTAACTTCTTGAAGGGTGTGGTGTGAAGGTGTGACTAACAGAGAAGTGAATGCTTTACACTTCCTCTGACATCTTTCTCTTACCCACATTTCCAAATCTGATTGAGTCATGCGTGTATGGGATGAAATCTTGACTTGAAAAAAGGTGATGAGGGCCTGTTGGAAGAAGCGGCGGTGAGGAGGGGCCAGTTCAAGCCTGCCTTCTTTTCAAGAGAGGCCTTAGGAGCTAGCCTGAAGCTAAAGGATCACTTACTTATCTTGGTGTGTAGTTCTTAGGCTGAAATGAAAGCTGGTCATTTAAAAGAAAGAACACAGCCTACCCCCCACCATCCCTAGGACGTCTCCCTTAGAGTCATCTGCCATTCTTCCATGCTGTCCCCTCGCTATTCCTCCTTGTCTTTCTGAAGTCTCCAGACAGAGGGTGCCTGTCTCTTGTCTCTTTGGTGCCCATAGAGGCCTGACTCTTCTAATCCCTTTACCAAATTTGTACAAACCAAATCCGAGGCTTTTACATCTACAATCTACATCTCTGCCCTCAGTTCACATGGGTCTCTCCTTGTCTCTGGGCCTCCATCGTCCAAGCTCTTGAACCACAAATGATTTGGGTTTTAGACCAATAAAAATGTCCCTTATCTCTCCAAGTGATTCCTCAAATAGTATGTCTGATATAAAAGAGCAAAAATAAAACGATTAAAACAAAATATCCTAATCTCTTTGGGTATTTGTTTCTCTTCTTAGGAAACATAATTTTGAGAAATGGTTCATATAATCTCACTGCTCTGCTTGGTAGCAATAGGGTGTGGTATACAGCGGAGCTTCATGCCAGGAAGCCACCTGAGCTGTGAAATCCGGGGCCAGCAGCCTTGTGTTGGTACTGGGCAAGTTGACCAGACCGCCTGCTGGGTGCTGGTTTCCCCCACCATATTTCCCTTGCTCAGGAAGAATAAGGGCTTCAGACCTACCTGGAGGGTACCTTGCGCGCTGAATGGTGGGGCTGGGGGTCTCTCCAGCGGAGGCTGAGAGTGTAGGAGGCGGGGACGTCGGGCTAGGCGAAGCAGCCGCAGTGCTGCCTGGCTCTGCTAAGGATCCAGGCTCAGCGCCCGGGCTTGTTGGGCTGCGCTCTCCCGCAGTGGGCTCTGCAGGCACCGAGAGAGAGGACAGATATTGTGGTAAGACTAAGCTGGGTCATCTTTCCTGGGATTGGGTGGATGGGGTGGGGGTGGGGGACCTGTAGAAATGCTAGTTAATTACAAAGAATTATCATAAGGTTAAGTAAAAGTGCTTAGGGCTCACAGAATCCCTGGGCAAGGAGCATCACATTGTCGTGGGGTAGCTAAGGGAAGGTTGCTCACAGCCCTTCTTTTGGTAGGGGATCTGATGCTAAAAAGCCCCACGGCCTGTCGTCGCCCAGAAATTGATCCGTTCTACACTCACTGTTGGTTCTCTGCTTGCGAAGTCAGGGAGACCGAAGAAAAGAGAGCACTTGAAGAACGAATACGGCCCGAATTTGGGGGGTGGTGGTATCAGTGAGTATACAGGAAAAGAAATAGCCATTTTTCAACTCCGACGGCCCCCACTCCTCAAACACAAATTTTACACGCCGCGAAGGAAACGCACAAGGTCCGGAACGAATGCATGAATGCCCGGAGGAATTAAGAAAGTCTGCGCTTTTCATTCTAAATGCTAATGGAGCTTCCTTTCTATTAGTCGCGAGTTTCGAGGGCCAGGGGTCAAGCAAACAAAAGGACACAGAGGAAAGAAAGGCCTGTTCTGGGAGCCTCGCTCGGGAGGACAGCTTTGGAGGCCGCTCCAGCGGACCAAGGGAGGTCCCCTTCACTCAGCGGGCGGTATCCCCGAGGGTGGGCGGCTTTAAGGCTCCAGGCCACCCCGTGGCTCAGAGGAGGTACATTCCGGAGGGCGCCCAGAATGGCTCCCGGGCGAAGGTCCGGGTGCACAGACAGCCTAGAGAAACTTTGTAGCGGGGAAGCGCAGCTTGCCTACCAGGGAGGAGGGCACCAGCTGCCCCAAACTCCGGCCTATAGCGCCCCCTTTGACCGGGGTGGGCACAACTTAAAGGTTAGGAATGTGCCTCCCTCCTCGGCGTGGAGACCAACCCTCAAACTAACCCAAAGACTTCTGGTGTGCGCCGGACCCAAGGGTGGGGTAAGTCTCATCTCCTGCGGCTCCTGCACCCCGAGTTTGCCTTCATAGAGAAAGGGGCTCGGATTCCCCAGGTCTAGGAAATTCTCGATGGCCAGGAAATGGGGGATTCCCTTTCTATCCCCAGCCCGAGGTACTCCGACGGAAATCTTGCGCTTGCTGAAGCGCTGGCACGAGTGGATCTTTCCACAGCTGTAACATGTGCTTCTCGCCCTCCCCCTCTCGCATCTTCAAAGGGGGGGGTGTTCCACCAACCCCCCTTCCACTGGGTGCGGGTATTCCCACCCTCCCCCGGAGCCTTTCAAGAGTAGTCTTTCTCTAAGGGGAGGCCTCTGAACTCGGGTGGGCGGGGGCCGCGTCTCCGCAGGGAAGGGGTTCCTCTCAGAGGCCGGCACACCGCCTATCTTACAGTCCAGCCCTGCACCCCATTGCCCCCCCCCCCCCCCCATCGGCCGGTTACCTAGGCAAAGCCTCTGCGCCTGGAAACACGTTCTGTCGCTCCGGCTCGTGGCCGCTGGGGCCGAGAGCACAGAGCCTCGGGGTTGTAAATTAGGAAGAAATAACTACCTCTGTCAAAGCCGCTTTCTTTCTCGGGGGCAGACGAAGGGAACACCCCCGTGTTCCCCTCCCCGTGGTGAAGTGTGTGGAGGAAACCGTGAAACACACCATTGTGACCGGGGCTCCTCCGCGGAGTTTCCAACCTCGGGAGCGGGGGCGGAGGTTGGGCGGGGGCAGGAGAGGTGGAGGAGAGACCGGCAGTAAGGGAAAGACAGAGATTCTCAGAAAGACCGAGGGAGCCAGACAAACCCCGAGGGAGAATTTCTGTGAGCAAGTGCTGGGTCCCAGAGGAGGGGTGTATGTGTGTGCCTGTGTGGAGGGAGGGGGCTATGGCCCTGGAGTCTACAGCTTTCACCTTATGCTAATCTTACTCGGTTAAAACAACCCCAGTAAAGTAATTTCATTCATTGTGTTCAGTATGCGCGTTGGGCAGTTTTTCTTTCCCCAACTCGGTTCTATAGAAACATTTCCTGGTTGTTGGAAGAGGATCACTGGAATTGGAACAGGGAGGGTATGGCTAAACCGAACCCTGTGACCTCTCTCCCCGCACCCAAGGCCCTAGGATAAGCAGCTGCAGGGTACTGATGACCATACTTCCCTCGGGAGAACTCGGGTACATAAACAAAAAGCTACCTCCAAGAACGTTCTTGGAAATCAAGGGACCAATGATCATGAGCTCCCTCATGACTGCCGGAAGCCTCCAACAGGTTCGAGAGGCGCCTCTGAAAGCCAGTCTCCGCAGACTGCGCTCATCTGCTCAGCTCTCCACCTCACCACAGACAACTTTCTTTTCTACTAAGAGTAAAACGCTCAGGGCAACTTCTCCGAAAGCGCATTGAAAAGTAGCGCAAGCCTTTCCCACACCAGTCAAGGCCCGGAGAAGAGGGACGCCATCCCCACGCGTGTCGGGGCGTGAAAGTCGGCAATTACACCCGATTACCTCCGTGGGGAAAAGTGTAAACCAGCAAGTCGGCGATACCAGGCAGACGTGCCTAGTGGAGCCCCAGGCTCATTTCAATACAATAAGGCGCATTCCTACAATTACACCCTCTTTGCTGAGCTCCTCCAGCGCCTCTGCAAACTCCGGCCGCTGCTGCCCAGGCACCGTCCCTCCTAAGCTTTCTCCCAGACAACCAGCTCCGTTTCACCATTAGACACATTAGCTTGGACCCACCAGAGTCCCTATTTTCAATTCCACTTAAAAGGCAGGAAAATTACTGCCGTTCATCACTGGGGTTCCAACTCTCTACCGCTGCCGCCGCCGCCGCCGAGAGCATCATTACCATGACAACTAGAGCCGAAATACCCTGAATTACAACGCTGGAGCTGCTACAGCACAAACCCAGGTCCTCCTCTTTGTTAGAGGCTTTTCGCCTCTTTGGGTGGGGGAAAGGAATCTCACACGCTCAAGAGTCCCCGAGGGCCAGCTACAGGGGAAAAGTTTCAGATTGGAACCCACCCGCGAGCAAAGTCGGAGTGGGGAGGCGAGCGTGTGTGTGGGCACCCCACACTCAAAGTTGTCAATTTTAAGGAGCGACGCTTCCCAGCGCGCCAACTTTTAAGCAAGTGCCCATATTAACTGGGCAAATCATACGTACTTGGATGCTGTGGCGGTTCCGTCTTTAGAGCGAGTTTCTAGAAAGCGGTCCCGAAATCTGGACTGGGGGAGAGTCACAGCTGCTGTCCCGGAAGGGCTGCGGTGCCCAAGCCCAGCGGCTCCCAGAGGCGGTGAGCGGCTGGCGGGGGATGCTGAGATCCCAACTCATGGGAGAGCGCCGCCGAGAGGTTCCGCCGGCGTCCAGTCTCCTGCCGAGACCCGGGGATAGGATGTCCTTGCGGTTCCCACCTCCACGCCACTGCCCGCTCTTGTCAGCGTTGCAAAGTGAGCCCAGGAGGGGCGTCCGGCTGCGGCGCCGCGCGGCACCGGCGAGGGCGCCGGGCGAGAGGGGTGTGAGCGCGCAGGAGAGAGTGGAGTGTGTGTGCGAGGAGCGTGTGAGCGCGCGTGTGTCTGTGTGTGCGAGTGAAGGAGCGGGTGTGAGCGTGTCTGTGTATGGGGAACGGAGGAGGAGCAGTCGCTGGAGGGGTGGGGGACGGGAGGCAGGAGACTCGGCTCTCCCGGCTGCGCGTTCGCTCGTTCTCTCGGCACGTCATTTATGCCACAGGAGCCCTAGCGGCCTCTCCATAGAGTGCCTGGAATGCGAGACGTCAATGTGACGCCATGGGACGCTACGTCACCCTCCTCCTCCCTCCCCTGGCCCAGCCGGTTCCCTGTGTGCGAGGGTGTGTGTGTGCGCGCGCGCGCGTGTGTGCTTGTGTGTGTGTGTGTGTGTGCGCGCGTTCCCCGGCCATTCGCACGGCCGCACAATGGAAACGGCGGGGTGCTGCCGACCCCAGCCCCCGGGGCTTAGGCCCGCGCGGTCAATCTCTCTGCACCGGAGCCGCTTGCCAAGCAGGGCTCTGGTCTACCGGAGGGTGCCGCAGCCAGCCTGCGGGTCAGGCGGGACCGCCCAGCTGTCAGGCTCCGGGTGGAGTAGAGTTGGAGGAGTGTTGCTGGCTGGCCTCCGAGGCTGCCCCGAGGCACCGAGCCAGGTCGAGGGGGTAAGAGAGAGGACAGCTCTTCCGAAAGGGAAGACTCCGCCAACCAGCTTCTCCGAGTGACCTGGCAGTCGCTGCTGAAGAAGTCTGGCACCAGCCCGAAGACTCCCCGAGGTGCAGCTGTGCTTTCCTCATGCAATGGTTCCGAGGCTGTTTACGACTCTCTGCCCCCCCTGTGCCTAGGCGAATTTGCCGCCGCTGCCTCCTCCTCCTGCCTGTGGCTGGTGTTTCCTCACTGGGATGCAGATGATTCCGGGGAAAAGATTTTATTTCTTTACACTTATGGTGTGGGGTTCTTCACTGGACATTTTATAACCCCAAGAAGTGCACATCCAGCCACGCGCGCACTGCACGAGAAACTATATATAAAACAAACACACCACACGTGTTGAACAGCTGAGCGAGCATGACTGTTTAACACAGCGTCTCTCCTCCCTAGCGCCGGGTCAGACAAGGAACTCGACTCGCACTTTCACTTTTTTTTGAGGGTTGTAGACACCTCCTCTCCCTTCTCTCAAATGAAATATTTCAAAACCAATCAACAAGATTTATTAATTTGTCTCTAGGTGATTTCCTATGGCCTCCCGGGACTTGTTTTCCTAGTTATGCAGGAAGCCTGGGGCGGCAATTTCTTCTTGGAAATAAACTTAGGGTGTCAGTTTCTTGGTAAAAACAAAACAACAACAACAAAAAACGTATCCGAGTTAAGAACTTTTAGTCCCAAAAGGCTGCTGCTAAATGAAAGTAACTTCGCTCAGAAATGAATTTTGACGAAGGAAATGTTTGCATGAAACCATGCAGACAGTTAGTGGCCTGCTAGAATCCCAGGTGGCGTTTTCTTTTGGCCTTTTCCCAACATTTGAGTGTGTGGGTGTCAAAGTTGGGGGAAGAGGATCCCCTTGTAGCATATACTTCAGAACCGAGGAAGGTTCGAACTAGGACCAGAAACTCGAAAATAAAACATGTGCATCATGAGTCTGTAAGTCTAGCCTCCACTTTCACTTTAGCAGGTTTGTGTGCCTTAGCCCAGGAGAGGGCGCTCCGCAAGTTGCCCTAGCCGGGAGGAAGCGAGCCCCCTGGCTGCGAGTGCGTTCCCATCCCCGCCCAGAAGGAAGGAGGGCGCTCCTACATTGAATCCATTCAAAGGCTGGGGGTTGGGGGAGCAGGACCTGGAGCAGCGCGGCGCTGACGCACGCGAGGCGCGTGATTGACGCAGGCAATGTTTCTAAATTGGGCGGTTGGCCGGGCCCAGGCGGCGGCGCGCGCGGCAGATAGCGGAGTAGGTTCCCCTCGATCACTCCCGCCCTTCTCCATTCAGCGCAGCGCGGGGCGGGGCTGGATGGGATGCGCGCGGCCGCCTCGGGATCCGGCAAACCAAATATAGATGGGTCCGGGCTATTTTTAGTGGGGCCTCGGGAGCGCGCTCGCACCGCAAGAAGGGGCGCCCCGACTCGGTCCGGAGCGCGGACGGTGGAGTCGCCATCTTGTACTCCGTTCGACCCCTTCTGATGCCGGCCACGGTGGGCTGGAGGGCCCTGGGCTAAAGGGAGGCGCGGGCGCGAGCGGGGCGCGCTGTTGGTGCACGCGCGCTCTAGGCCGAGCGCGGTGATCCCTATCCGGCCGACCAGGCTCTGCAAGCCTCTGGGCCCGGTCTCTCCACCGGGCCTGCCGAGCGGGCCCTGACTCGCGAGCGGGGCGGAGCTGCCTGCGGCCACCACTTCCTGAGAGTTGGGGATACCCATCCCGGACGTCACGGAGGAGCCGAGGCGGCGGTGGCGGCCCAGGGCTCAGGCTGCACTTGCATCATGGGTGCAGCAGCAGCTGCTCCGCTCCTTTGTGCCTTTTTCCCCCTATTGAGTAACTGCTTTGTTAACTGAAAATACCATGACGGACCAGTGTGATCACCAGTTCCAGACCTCAAAGAAAGTGAAGCTGTCAGGCAAGAAGAGGCAGACTCCCCCAGCCGGCTGCGATGGTATCTGGTGGGTGGGTGTGTAGAGAAGCACTTGACAGTTTTCCACGTACTGCTTCTTGCCTAACTCTTCACCCTTAAGAAGGTTTAAAAATACTTTTATTTCCATGCTGTAAAAGTTTCATCTGTGTTCTGCACCCCACCCATTCCCTTTCACTTAAAAAATCTCATACAGAGCTGGAATCATCTTAACCAGGAACCCCAAAATCAGGTACAATTTTTAGGAGACATGATATCTTCCCATGATTTATAGAATACGTTACATTTTCTAACTTAATATATAAAAGGTCCTTACGCACTGTTTGTTATAAAGTCACTGATTTTGCTCAGTGAATTGGAAGCTTTTGAAGTCCACTTTACAGAGTAGCTAAACATTGCCATAGTTTACCAAATATATGATAAATATCACTTGCATGTGTGTTGGTAATAAAAAAGCAATACTGTAGTTGGCCCCTAGATTGAAGAAATATTCTCTGCCACTCTTAGTATTGAAGTGCTTAGGGCTTTGTAAATAAAAACAGTGGACCCCCCCCCCACCCGTGCATGGTGGTAATGGAGGGGAAACCATTATCCTTGTTTATCCTTTAAAAAAAAAATAAATTTCACCCTTAGGTAGCTGAGACTCTCAAGGTATAGATTCTGCCTTTGAGTGAGTGCCTTTGGGACCTATCCTGGCTAATTTTGTGTTTTATCTTATGCTTTCTTTTATATTTTTTTCTTGGGGTCAGGTCACCAGTCTAAGTTCCCTGATGCTCAGCTGGGATGTGCCAGTCTGCCATTCTTAGCTGGGGCTCCTCAGAGAGGGAAGCTTGATTCACCATTGTGGAGTTTCCAGTGGTCATTTTAAACTGACAAATCTTTGAAACTCAAATGGAAATTCATGGAAGGAAGACAGGGTTCTTTTAGAGACTAGGAACCCTCTTCTGCTTAACCAAAGGTCCCCAAGTGAATGCAGTTCTTTCCATGACCCAACAGAATTTTCCCGTTTTAAAAAATATATGTTGATAATCCATTCTTTTCTGCACTTCAAAAGTCTGATTTATTACAAATAGGAAATACTCTGAGGCCCATGCAATAATTTTTTTAAAGAAATCTAGATTACTTTTTTATTATGTTTGTAAGTGAAATTCAGTACTGGATACAGCTAAATCTCCAATTTGGAGAAACTAAATAGGATAAGTATCTTAATCTATGGAATAATGAAAACATTCCAGGTCTGGTTCTTTTTCTAGGAAGTAGGATGTACATGCATGTTCTAGTTTGTACACATAAGGTACAACTTTTACTACTTTTAGAACAGCTAGTCTGTTAACAACTTTATAGTATAGATTTGTAAGATAACTATTTCATTTTGCTGTGGATTTGTAGCTCGAATTTGCTTGCAAGAAAAAAATATATTTATCTTACAAAATAAAATAAGGAATTTGAGGAAATTTTTTGTGTGTGATATAAAGCAATTGTTTTAGCAAAGCAGGATAAAAAAAACTGCTCTAACAAGAATAACATGTAGTCATGTTGGTTTTGCAAATGTGTAAGAATGATTACTTTTACAAATAAGGAAAGATGAAGAAGATACAATCCAGGAGTTGGGGAGAGCTTGGTGGGTAAGAGCACCTGCTATGCAATCATGAGAACCAGGGTTTGGATTCCCAGGATCTATGTTAAAGCCATGCATGGCATTGTGTCTGTAACTCAGTTTTGAGGGTCACAAGACCTGCAGATCCTGGAAGCTTGTTGACTAGCCAGTCTAGCCAAACCAGCTTGAAACTTTGCTTCTGTGAGAGACCCTTTCTCAAGAGAATAAGGTGGAGAACTACAGAGGGAGACATAATATGCCCTTCTCTGACCTCCACATGCATGTGCACCTCCTCCACATGTTCATGCACCTGCATGCACCTGCATGCATCACACACACACACACACACACACACACACACACACACACACACACACACACACACACACTGAAATTGCAAGCCAGGAGTTGTCACCGAAGAAAATGACCATGTTTTCTAAAACCAGTGCAGAGGTCCTACACTGAAACATATGCATGCACACACACCAACAGGTATATATAAAATTTGCTAACTTCAGCTGACAACACATTCTTTCTCTCTGGATCAGGAACTGAGGACCATTGTAAACTCTTAAATCAATTATGTCAGTGTCAGATTATCTTCCTAAAATACACCTTTCCTTTTCTCACCTTTGGCTTTAAAAGTCTTTAGCAGCTGGATTTTGTCTCCTCAAAGCCCAAAGGCCTATTCCTTCTAGCCTCTTCCTGCTGTACTCACTGTTCTTCACACAGCCTTCAACACATTTGTTCATCCTCTTTGTTTTTTAAGGACACCCTTCTCCTTTTCCACTTACTGAAATCTTACCCAGCCTCTAAAATGAGCATATGAAGAAGATCCAGATTGTGCTGGAGTTTTTCATAACATTCTTATTTTCTTGCTTTTTAATTCTTTTTTGTCCGTAACTTACAACCCTGTCAAATCACAAGCTTTAAAAACCCGCCTCACACATCTCCAAAATTTCTGTGGGACCCAAGAATGTTCACAGATAATAAATAACTGTAAAATAAGCCCCATTGAACCTGAATGCAAGCAGACAACTGCCATAGTAGGTTATATGGCAGATGTATAGATAGGACATTTCTGGCATGGATGGATATATTTGAGGTGACGGGCATTGTTTGCTTTACCTGAACTTTTCCTATTCTTGACTGAACACAGCTTGTCAAGGTGCCCGCCAGGAGCACAGGCAGCTGCGTGGTGATACAAGGAAATGACAGTTTGGTTTGTTGCGTAGGAAGCTTTGCTATGATCTTTTCTTTTCTTTCCTGGCAGACTTTTGGTTTGACTCTTACTGTGCTCTGGGTTTCTTCCTCTCTCTGTGTGCTTTCTCTGATGCTGCTTTCAGCAGTGAACTACGGATGCTCTAGGCTTACAGCCATTACTGTCCTTCTTGGGTGGGGGGATACTTTAATACTTGGAAAGCTGGGAACTCTGACATCTATGTTCAGTCAGTTAAATGTAAAACTTTTTGAATTTCTACTCTTTTCAAATGTTGAGATTAGACTTGTATGCCACTCTGTTGTGTGTGGGGAGATGTAGTGGGCAAAGACTTGAGGATTATGATCTGTTAGGAGCTCATGTGACTTAGAATCTTATTTATTTATTTATTTATTTTTGTTAATGTAAATTCTACTTTAACAGAGAAAAGGCAAAAGAACAAATCAGGAGAGCCATCTGATTTTATAGAAAAATTTATAAAATGTACAAACTTGAGATGGGGAGATTGCTTTATGATAGAAGGACTAATAATATTTTATTGTCTCATTAATAGCTTCTCTCCACCTGTAATGCCTTGTAATCTGGTTTAAATGACAATTTGATTTCTCCATCATCCATCATGTTCTCTCCAGTCACTGGTAGCTGGAGGACTGCAGTCATTTCGAAGGGAAAGGTCTTTGACCATGTTCAATACGGCAGTTTGGTTTTAGCTAGCCGATCAATTCTTGCCCCTCATCCCAACTGTGAAAAAAAATATTGCCTCAGACATACAAGTTCAGTTCCTTCCATTTCTCCAGTGAGAGGCTATGTAGTACAGAGCTATGTTTCTCAGAGACTCGGGCTGCCCTAGGCTGCTGTGAAGTCCCCCAACCTTGGTAAAATAATCTTTTAGGGGACTGTCAGGATCTGTAAATGACAGTGTTGACCTTTATGATCTTGTAGATCCTAAAGTTGAATGCTCTTTTGAACTAGTTAAATTCTGTGAATCATGAGTCTTCCTGCCCCAGTCCCTAAGTAACTACCTACTATTGTGGTCAGGAGGCTCATTAACTCTTCCCTGTAACACATGCACTTTTAGTAGTAATGTTATTCTGGTAGTAGCGTTGTATTAAGCTGCTTTGGCTGTCGTGGTAATGAACTCCAGCCATCAAATGTGTGGGATCTCAGTGGTCTGAGAGAGTCAGTGTGCTGCCAGCGCCACAGCCCTTTCCCTGTCCGCAAGCTAGAAATGAGCAGAAGCCTGCATAGTCCAAAAGTCATTTTATATTTAGTCTTGGAATTTGTCTTTGAACATTCATCTGAATATGGATGAGTCACAAATTGACTTCATATAAATTAGCAAACTTTCTTGGAGCCGATTCTGTTGTTTGGTGCTCTTCATTCCTTCCTGATCCTTCCTGCATGCTAGGCATAAGCCATTTCTCAAGAGTGGCAGCCAGGCCAGAGCTGTCCTCCGGCTTTTTCTTAGAGAAGGACTGGGGATGCTGAGACCGGCTAGAAGTCATTATGTGTCCTATGAGTATGAGAAGAGAAAGTAGACTGTAAAGACAAGCTACTGGGACATCCCAGGAGCATCTCAAGTATAAGAAATGCTGGCGAAATGATGAGGAAAAGCACAGAGGATTTTGCTTGTGAACTTGCTTCTTCTGTGCTTGGAGTCATCTTTTGGATGAATAACCCAGCTCTGTAGGCCTTGGGAAGTTCTGAATTTTAGCAGATTGCAAGTTTGTGTATTGTCTAAGTCAGGCTGGGATAGTAAAGTCACAGTTTGTCCATTAGGGTTATTTTTAAAAAGCCTGTTCCACATATTTCGGTATCTGGTTTCCTACTTAGATCATGTAATTAGTAACTGATTCTGATTTTTTTTTTTTTTTACCATAGTACATTTTCCAGTATTTATTCTGCATGTTTATAGTTCAGCACTGGAAAAATTCTTTCCTGACATCTGTTCTACATTAGTTCTCTATTCCAATTATGTTTTCCTGTTTTATCAACTGTGGAGAGGAGAATCAAAAACCATATTTTAAAGATTCCCACTATTTAAGTGGAGTAAAATTGAATAAACTCTTATTTTTTAATTTCTGAAAATAATTGTTTTAAATTCACTTGTTAAGTCACCATCTTAAAAGCCAACAATAGAAAAACAATAAAAATTTAAAATGTATTTACTATAGTACCAATACCCTTCTGTAGTTGTGAAATTGATTATTTAATTGATCATCAAACATTTTTTTCTCTTACTCTGTAGCCCAGGCTGTCCTGGAACTCACCCTGTAGACCAGGCTAGCCTCAAACTCACAGAGATCTGCCTGCTCTGCCACCTGAGTGCTGGGATTAAAGGTGTGCACCACCATCACTGGCTCAAACAGTTTTTGAGAGATGCTTGTCTCAAATTCTTTTAAAATGTCTTTTTGTTTTAGTTTTCTTGTGTCTCTGTGTTTTTTGGAGTGGTTGGGTTTTTTAAAAAGGAATTTACTAGGCTCTCAAAGTAGTTCTTTATCAGAATAAGTGCTCTGTAAACATTTGATAAACGTGTGAAACTGGATTGCAAGAAGCTTATTAAAATGTTCTCTTTTTTTTATCCTTCTGGCCTGTGGCCTTATTAGTTTTCCAAGATTGTTTTACTCATGGTTCAGGCATAAGAGGTGCAGAAAAAGCCAAAGCCGCTTTACACCCCTGTGCTGCCAATGTGCCTACCCTGTAGAGACTTTGGGATGTCCCTGAGTAACACATACTGACATCTGTGTTGGAAATATGTAGACCCAGTTCAGCTTTTCAAAGGACTTTTGCAATATTTTGTGTGTGCACACAGGTATGTGCATATTATATGTCTGTGTTTGGTTGTGAGGTAGTGTCTAGGGTGGTGGCCAAAGGTCTGTTCCTTTTTACAGTTTTTTTTTTTTTTTTTTTTTTTTTAAGGGTCTCTTCTGAGCCTGGAGTTGATAGACTGGGCTAGGCTACCTGGCCAGTGAACTTTGAGAATTTTGGGTTATCTTGGGATTATGGATGTGTACAACTGCAGGTAGTGTGGCTTTGTATGTGGGTGTGGGGTCTGAAAAGTCCTCATGCTTACATGGCATGTACTTTGTATTCTATCTCCACACCCTGCACCTCCCAGCTCCAAAAATTCATCTCTGGCTCGTCTCTTCATCTTGATGAGCCATGTGTGATGCTGCTTCTTCACTGTCCCTGTCCTTGGCATATGTGTTGGCATCAGTGACATGCTCACATGTAGTTGTCAGACTTCCAACTCCGACTCTCCTTGTGCTTTCCAGCCCTTTATGCTTCTCCTCAAGGCCTTCAAGTCACTTATGTATGTGCCACCCAGAGGCTGAGGGGCCATAGGCTGGAGAACACTGCCTGCTTCTTGAGTTGTAGCTACAGCACATATTTAGATATTTGAAGACTAAGTTTTGAAAAGGGGATATAGTCACAATGTGCAAATAAACACCGAGGAGAGAGAGGTTTCCTTTTCTCACTCTCCCATCAGCTGAGTTACCCACCTTTCCCCCAAAGATGATTTTTTTCCTTCAGCTAAGGTCTCACACTGGAGTCTAAGCAGGCTTCCAGATTTTGACAAACCTGCTTCAGCCTCCTAAGATGGCAGCAAGGCACTATCATGTCCAACTTTTCTAGAAGCTCTAAATACACCTCAAAGTGTTACAAGGGCATTCCATATTGTTTTCCCCTTTTCACTTAACAACATATCTTGGAGTTGATTCCAACTCCAACAAGTGGGAGGAGCCCTAGACCTCTTCCGCTTAATAATGTGTATCGTCAGTCTAGCTGGTCCTATATGGACAGGCATTTGGGAGGTTTCAAGTCTCTAGTTAAAAGTAGTTGCCACAGTCTGGGCATGGTGGCACATGACTTTAATATCAGCACTTGGGAGGCAGAGGCTGGTGGATCTCTGTAAGTTCAGGGCTAGCCTGGTCTACATAGTGAGATCCTATTTTGACAAAAACAAGCAAAAGAAAAAAAATCATAACAGTAACAAAAACAAAAACCAGAGCCAGACAATTATAGCCCAGTGTGTGGCGGGGGCAGGTGGATTCCTGGTCTACAAAGGGAGTTCCAGGACAGTCAGGACTGAATTATTGCATTGCCACAATAAATACTTACATTATGAAGATAATTTTAAACTTGTGAAAATATATTTGTAAAATTCTTAGAAGTGGGTTGTTGGACCAAATAGTAAACATCATAGTATCCTGACATTAAATAATGTCAAATTGCCCTCCACAGAAGTTGTAAAAATTTAAATCTCTCTTGACATATGGGCAAATGCCTGATTTATACATATTCTTGCTAACAAAGAACATTTTTTTAACCTTGGATTTTTCTCTGTTTTTCAGTCTGGTCAGTGAAAACTGCTGGTGTGGTTTAACTGTCTGTCTCTCTTACGAGTAAGTGCGAACACCTTTTTCTATTCTCAAGAGCTGTGTCTTTATCCTCGTTTGTGAAGTGTCTCTTAGAGCCTTTGCATGTTTTGGGAGGTGGAGGGAATTAGACATTCCTGAGCTGTCCCTGTTAGTGTGGATATCGGCTGTGTGGTCCGAGTTGCACCACATTTTCTTTGAACTTTACTTAAGGTCTTCTTGTTATGTAGATTTAAAATATGTGGTTGGCTTTGTCAGTATTCACTTCTGGAATGATTTCTAGGATTTGCCAGTTAGAAAAATCCACTTTACTCCAAGTTTATGAATGAATTCATGTTAATGTGTGTCTCTTTGTCATTTCTGTTTTAGATTTCAGTTTCTGATTCATTGTCTTGGTGTACGCTATGAAACAGGTCCAACCTAACGTTTTCTCCACGAGCTATCTGTCTCAGCAGCATTTGTACTCCCAGCTCCTCCCGTTTGCTGCCCATTGAAGTGGGCTTGATTCATCCACTTGCTGCTTCCACCTTCTTCACTGTGACTGACCATGATGACGATCCTGCGTTCCTTCTATAGAGCACCTCTGCAGTGTGTAAAGACATCCTGCTGCCTCTGCCTTCCTCAGCAGCTCCCACAGCCTGGCATCGTTTGATGAGTGGATACAGGCTGCCCAGAAGGCTAGCCAGTTCTGGTACAGTAATTGGCTTACAAGGAATCCTAAGCATATTAGGACTCTTCAAACCTGAGGTAGCGCCTGGCGGGTCATTGCCAGCCGGCTCCCCTGAAGCTGAGCCACACTGCCTGGTCCTCTACTTCTGAGGTCTGGCTTGCCTCTCTTCCTGCAGAATGCCCTCACTGCCACCTCTGCTTTGTCTGACCAAACAGAATTTTTCCTCCTATAATTTCCAGGGGAGCCAACATGGCCGGACAGCGAGCTGGTGTCCCTGCTCTTCCCTGGCCAGCTCTTTTCCTCTTCCACTGGAACTGTAGTTGTGATGGGAGGAATGAAGCCTCTCACTTGAACAAGAAGCAGGTCATGGCTTTCCAGCATTGTGACCAGGAGAACGACCAGGCCACCAGAGTTGAATCCACTTTGTCCCTGTCTCCTTTGGGTGTTCTTTAATAAAATACTTCCTTCCAATTTGAACCACTGCCCTAGGCATCTTTCACTTCCAACCCTTCCCAGGCCACATTGCATCTTCTTTATTCTTGGGACTTACTATTAATGTTTTTAATCATTTTTGTTATCTCAGGCTTCAGACCTCCCTCTGAAGTTGGTGGTACATTCTACCCAGTACCAGTCCGACTTAGAAGTCATTTTGGTCAAATATACTTTAGTCAAATGCAAACTGATTAATTAGAAAAGTTGGTTAAAACAACAATTTGGTAAACAATCAATCTCAAATTCTTAGGTTTTGAGTAGTATATTATTATTGCATTGCAGACATGATCAGATGCTTGTGGCTCATTCCCTAGGCATTGTCTAATTTAACTTTTAGTTACAGCAGCATGCTGTTGCTTGTAACATCAAGACAGTAAAGCAAGCTAGTTTAGCTGTCCAGCACTTGGAAAGTGGACAACTGTGATCTTAACTAGAGGTAGTAAAGGCTGGTTGGAACAAATCAAAACATCTAGAAGCAAGATAAAAACATGTTGGCTTGATTGCCTTCCTTTTCCTTTATTAAAAAGGTCATGCTTGTACAGTACAGGACACTCAGAAAAGCATAGATAAGGAATAGAAGGACAGCAATAGAGAGCTACAAGCGAGTTTGGCTAACTTCTGTTGTCCTATGTGATTTGAAGGCATTTTATACACTAACTTTGCTTACTGTCATTATTTGCCCCGATTGACCTAAGCAGTCTTCAAATATCATGTTATCATCTCTTGCCCAGGTTAGGTTTCTGGTCCTTTTGCTTTTTGTTTTACACCTGTGGGCCAGTCCATTTGCAATAAATTAAAATTAGATTCAGTAAGTAGGCTGCCTTTCTCTTCCCTTCTGTCCATTCTGTCTCGATTTGTGTACAGTCCTGGCCCTCAAGACACGTCTGTTTGCTGTAAGTAGGGCAGTTTGTAAATGAAGCTATTCTACCAAACTTTGCTCTCCAGTTTTCAAACTGGACCAGTTGGGAATTCCTGTGGAGCCCTCCCTCCCTCTCTCCCTCCCTCCCTCCCTCCCTCCCTCCCTCCCTCCCTCCTTCCCTCCCTCCCTCTATATATGATATTTTTGAAATTCATGCTTGCTGAATGTTATGCATATAAACTAAATAGTAGAAGTGGATACATAGGAATAGGTTTCCCTTACAGTGTATGTAGCTTGCTGCAGAGAAATCCATCTCAATGGAGGGAGTTACTACTCTTAGAAATGTGGTCTTGCTACATAGTCTGGGTTTGTCTTCAGCTTGAGAGTCTCCTGTTTTTGCCTCTTGAGTGCAGGAATAACAACCGGTCTGGCATTGCACTCAGCATGGAAGAAATAAATGTACTAAAGAGATTTTCTGTAAAACAAAGTTGTCAAATATATTCTGGGCTGTACTTGAGCCTGAGTATGTAAACCTATCAGTTACTGTTTCTTTCCAGAGCTGAACTAATGCTGGAATGAACCATCTTCAAAATGAGGCCCTAGAAAGCTGTCCCCTTTGCAGTTGCTGTAGGAGTTGCTTAACATTCTTGCTCTGTTACACTTAAAAAATTATTCAATTTGTGTGTATGTGTGTATTTGCATGCAACTAAGTGTATGTGTGTGTGTGTGCCACATATGTGCAGTTGCCCACAGAGGTTGGAAGAGGCATTGGAGTTACAAATGGTTGTGAGCCACCATGTGGGCGATGGGATCTGAACCCAAGTTCTTTTCAAGAGCAGTAAGTGCTCTTAATTATGTCTTATAGCTAACAAATAAGTTCATGATGGGATCTGTGTGTACAGTCATCTGAGTTTCAGGCGAAGCTCAACCATCTTTGTTATGATTATGGAAGCTGCACAGCTATACATGTGGTGTGGAGTGAGTGATGTAGAGGATACTCCTTACCGTGAGTTACCTAGTCTTGCCATAGTAATAGGCACCCCAACATTCATTCTACTTCAGATGATTATTCTGAACCATCATGGATAATCCCATTTGTTTTGCCCACAAAGGGTCAGGTGACCTGTAAGTTATTTTAGCCTCTGTGATGTGGAGAACAAAAGTTTTGGGGTGCAGTTCCTTGGCGTTATTAGGAGGTAAGGCAGAGATAGGGCCTCTTTATTTTGATGTATGTGAGTATACTGTTGAGAACTACTCTAGCCACCCCAGGCTACTGAGAAAACTACTTTGAGATGGAGTCAGTCTCACGGATGTCAGGACAGAGGGTGGCAGAAACCTGAGGTTGACCTTGTTGAGTTGCTGAGCACATTGTGCCTTTCCTCTGGACTTCCAGTTCTGTGAGATAATGCAGTTCCTTGTGTAAGTTAGCAAGATCTGGGACCTTGCCACTTGCAGTCAAAGGATCCCGAGTCCCGAGCAGGTCCAAGTCATGAGGGTCTGATCTTATCCTGATAGCTTTCCTTGTTATCAGCGTTCTTTCCTCTGTCTTCTGATTTCATAACTTGGAGACAGATTCGAACTGGCCATTTCTTGCTGCTGTCTTCTCTCAGTGACCACGTTGTAGACCAGGTTTCCTCACAACAACCAGAAGGGTACAAACCAGCAGTCGTGTCTCCACATCAGTCTTCTGGCTTTGAGTATCTTTGAGTATGGTGGGCTCATCCCATTTGCTGTTCATACTAAATCTGATTCTGATGGCTGGCTTTGATCTTAGTCCCCATGCTCGGTACGGGGTGACCTAACACGATAGCTTTGCTTCCTTTTTTCTTCTCCCCTTATCCCTTTGTCTTCCTCATACACCTTCTCCTCACTTAGTGACTTTATGCTGTAGTGGGGGCCAGTGGATGTTTTCTAGCAATAAAAAGGAGTTTAGGAAATAAGTAGCCACCTAGCTGGTTGGTGTAGACCAGAGGTTCTCAAATGGTGGGTCAAGACCCCTATGCAGGCGAATGATCCTTTCACAGGGGTTGCACATCAGATATAAATATTGCAATTCATAGCAAATTACAGTTATGAGGTAGCAGCAAAATAGTTTTATGGCTAGAGGTCACAGCAAAGGTTGAGAACCACTGTTCTAGACCCTTCTGGTCAGAAAGAGGTAAGCCAGTGCTGGGTCCATTTCCCACCCAGCCCGTTTTCAAACCAAAGAATAAGCAACCCTAGAAATGGTCTTCACTGTGGCCTCACCATATGCTACTGGAAACCTTGCAGATTCTATAAGATATTGAGTTTCTTCTTTAAAAATTGTTACTGTCTAATTTTCCTATTTTTTTGTAGTTATTATGACTTAAATGAGAGACTATGAACCTGGTAACATTTTAAAAGAAAAGAAAAATCTGTGTGAGCTAGTTTTTTTTTTTTCTATTTTTTTTTCTCAGTGAATTATTAGTAAGTCTTTAGAATGAGCTCTGTTAGTCTGTTTGGAGAAAGGCAATGAGGTATGCCGTGAAGAACAAGAAAGGTAGTGATTAAATTTGTATTATCGATCACTTAAAGCCTGAAGAAGAAGAAAAAAAACGCAGGGCCACATATTATAAGGCAAGTTGAAGGTCAACATGTACCAGTCTCTAGATTATTTTCCTGTCAAACTAGAATTTCTGGTTGGCCAAATTAGGAGACAGTGAAATACCCCCTCTAGTGGCGAGGGGCCAGGTTCTACACTTGGCAGCTGAGTGCTGGAGAGGATGGTTTCTGAGATGTCTGTTTTCTGAAAGAAATCCTGAGCATCTGGAGTTAGGATCTTTAGCACAGGTTTCCTTACTGGGAGACCCAACACACTTATCAGAGTAAAAACCCACTGGGAAATGTAGAGTCACAGTAGTGAGGAGATATTCAGCGTTCACTTTTAAGAAGGCCATGGAAGGATCATGAGATAGACCAGTTTTGCTAAACGTATTATTAGAAAGAAGTGACATAGTGGGTAAGTTTCTAATTCCACCCAGAGGGGAAGAAATCCTATTAAAAGTCGTGAGTGGGGTTTTCAAGGTAGTTAAGAGGGTAAAGGCGCTTTCTGCCAAACCGAATTACTAAAATTTGATCCCTGGCACAACATAGCAGAAAGAGAAAACCAACTCTAGCACGCTGTCCTTTGATGGCCACAGTTGTGCCATGGCACACTGTACTCACACATGCGTGCACACATGTGTACACACATAACAAATATAAACAAAGTTTTAAACTGTAAGTATGTCATGCCATGTAATTTATCTGCATTCTTATAGCATAGTGGCTGTAGATTTCTGAAGTGTGAATTTGAAAAATTTTAGTGGTGATTCTGAAAAACAGATCTTTAATTTTCATGTTAGAAATGATTTAATTTTTTTCCCATAGAAAGGCCGTGAAGCTAAGCATACTAAATAGCATATTTCCCATATTCAGTGTACTTGAAAGATGCCTCATATTATGGATGTAATAATACAGATTATGATTATTTATAAATATCAAAGTCCACTTTCTTTTTAGATTAGTTTCCTTTTTTATTACATTACTTGTTCTAGGTGCGTGTGAGTGGTGTTCATGCCACAGCATGCATGTCGAGGTCAGAGGACAGCTTGTGGGGTTGGTTCTTCCTTTCCACTATGTGGATCCTGGGCATAAAAGCCAGGTTGGCAGCTTGAAAGCAAGCACTTTGCCTGCTGAACCATCTCACTTACTTTGGTTATTTTGTTATTGTTTTAATTTCTGGTTGGGGGAGAATTATTTTAGTCTGATATAAGGATTTCTGAAGAGGTAAAATATTAGAGAATGAGATTTCACTGACACTTTTATCTAAGAAGATTTTAATACCACTTGTCTTCAGTACAGAAAAGAATGTATTCATCACTGTCCCATTTATTTGAGACAAGTTCTCACCGGGTAGCTTTGGCTGGTCTGGAACTCACTATGTAGACCAGTCTGGTGTTGAACTAAAAACGATCCACTTGTCTGTGCATTTGGGGAGTGGTGCTGGAATTCAAGTGTGTACCCCTCTTCCCAGCCTCATTTTTTAATTTTTTAGTGTTAAGCATTTTTTATGCTGAAGAAATTAGAGGTTTGTAGATCATTAGCCTTTCCATAATTTCTAATATATACAGTGATATTTCTTATGCTGTAGTAATAATAATAATTACCCAGAAAATAAAAATGTATTCTTTATGTGAATATGGACAAAGTGAGGTTGTGGCATGATGAAGTTGATTTTTGTAGAGCTGATGTGCTCAGTTTATGCCTGTACCCCACGAAGGTACTTGATCCCTTAAGCAAGAGGAACTAGGGCTGGTGGGAGGTCAGGGTCACCTGTTGGGGAAAACCGGGAACAGGAGGAAGAGGTCAGTGAGGAACTGGTAGAGTAACTTAAGCCAGAGAGAGGGGAATTAGGATTATGGTGAGTGACCTCACGGATAACATGAGAAGCAAATTGATTCAAAAATGATTTGTTCGTATCTATGGGGGTAGTAAGCTAGTCAGGTGATCTCTATAGAACCAGTGTTACTGTCGTGAGGCTGCCTGCAGCAAGTGACTAGATCTCAGGAGCAAAGAAGAGCCTGTACATTAGTGACCGCTTGTTTCTATAAATAAAAGTTGATATTAAGAATTGATATGATGATGGTGTTTCCAAAATTAGGCATGAATTGATTTGCGCAAAGGTTTGCAGTAAATGGCTTGAGTAGAGGGCCCAGGCTCTAAACCTCATTTAAAATTTCATGTGTCAAGTATAAATCATAGTTTATATTTACACAAATATAATATTCTGAGCATTTTTCCTTATGCATTGGCATTCTTACTAAGATCTCTGAGAGAAAGTGGTTCATCTGAAGGCTTAGAATGGGTGATAGACTAGGTAAACTAGTGCAATAGGTCTACAAGGATAGGAGGGGACCCAGACTCAGGGCCCCACCAAGGGGTCTTTGTTCACTGTGCTGGTTTCCTGTGGTTGCCATAGCAAAGTACTGTAAACAGAATGACTTAGAGAAACAAAACCATATCCCACTGTTTTGGAAGCCAGACCTTGCCAGGACCACACTCCCTGGAAGCTCTAGGGAACATCTCTTCTTTGCTTTTCCTAGCTTCTGTTGCTGTTTGCATTCCTTGCCTTGTGGGAGCCTTGCTTCCTTCTCTACCTCTATCTGTCTTCTTCTCGGACCCGTGCTTTCTCTTTGGTCTGCCTTAAGTCCATCTCTGCCTTTCCTGTTGGTAGGTGAGGAAGAATGTGTAAGTGGGTAGAGAATTTTTAACTAGAAGGTCGAGGAGCATTAAAGTATTTCTTGCTGGTGCTAAGCACATGCTAAACTTTCAGAGGTCATATATCTTCAGCATAAGCTGCAGACAGAGTAAATTGTTTGGTGTAAGGTGAAATGTGTTATTCTTTCCACGAGGCCATCACTGAGAAAGCGTCTATATCAAACCGAAGGAATTCATGCCGAAGTTCTACCAAACTGTCATGCCAGCATTTACATTTATAAAATTATAGATTGGACAACTAAAGTTAAGGTATTGTCCAGTTTTTCATGATTGGCAAGGTTAAAAGTTGACTCCTTTTATTTCTTGTGTAATTAGACTAGAAGGTAGAGCAGCAAAGGGAAGACATTTGTAACTTTTCTAGCCAGTATGATGAGTTTTCCATTAGATTACAGTAGAGTGCCTCATTTGGGTTCTACAAGTAAAGATGATACATATATGTAAATTATTTGGGGATAGCGACTTGGTGGCACTTGTATGCAGTTAGACTTCCAGTGCAGATGTACTCAGATGACACTTGTGACACCCGGATCAGATAGCCCCAAGTCCCATGCTGTTTCCTTTCTGGGGCATCTTGGATGTTAGTAGAAGCTGCTCATTACTGGACCAATTCATCCTCCTTTCCTTTGTATGCAATTTCTTTGGGCTTTTTCCAGAACACATTGAGATACATGCCTAACTCATGAACCCTGACCAGTGAGCCTTCCTGGCCTGGCAGCTGTCACTTCCCAGGGACATACATGTTCCTGTGTGTGTTGCTCTCTCTCTCTCTCTCTCTCTCTCTCTCTCTCTCTCTCTCTCTCTCTCTCTCTCTCTCTCTCTCTCTCTCTCTCACACACACACACACACACACACACCTGCCTGTGTTCTCCAGCTTTGGAAGCCCTGCACTCTAGTTCTCTTCTTTGTATTGCTTTTACTTCTGGTTTGGATAGTGTGATTGTCGTTCATTGTTTTGCAAATAACAGATTTGTCCATTGGAGGATCTGTATCTGTTATGTATTTTTATTTTCTCCTTGAGAATTTAAAATTTATAAATCCTGCCAAAAGAATTCACTAATCTATTAATTTGTTGTTAATTCTAATTCTAGAATTCAATAACACAAGCATAGAAGTAAATATGGTTTACATAGAAATGTGAGGTGGTTTATTCTTTGGGAAATATTAGTATGATATTCAGCTTTAAGAGACTGAAGGCCTAGTCCTACCCTCCAAAAGCTGGGTGTGGCACAATCCTTCAATCCTAGCACTTGAGAGGCAGGGTCACGTGGATCTCCCAAGTTCCAGGGCTAGCTTGCTCTACAAAGCAAGTTTGAGGCTAGCCTGGTCCACAAAGCGAGTTCCAGGACAGCCATGGCTACACAGAGAGAAACCCTGCCTAAAAACAAAACAAACAAACAGCTAAAGAGGGGAAGGGAAAGCATCTTTTAGTAATTTCCACAAGATCTTATAGCTAGTGCCAACATTTCAGTAGCTTTAATACAATGAAATGTGTCCTCTCAGTGATACGGCCACAGCTTTCCTCTGCGGTGGTTCAAGCACACAGCTTCCTTTTAGCACAGGACTCCACTGTTTCCCACGGTCTTGAATTCTTCTGCTTCCAGATGATGAAGTTGCAAACGAGGGTGGAGGATGTTCAGTTTCCTTTCAGGTCACCTTGGCCTATGTGTGACACACATGATTTCTGTTTATTGTTCCACATTCCATTGCCTAGGACTAGACATGTGACTTCACCTGTGTGCAAGGTGTGTGGGTTGAGGGGCGGGGTAGAAATGGGAAATAATATCTGGCTGGGCAGCCTTAGGTAAGGGAATAACAATCTTATCTGTAGTTGACAGCTGTGCCATTTAGGAACACACTTTGATAGAGGCCACAGTAGCAATTTATATTGGACCTGAGAATAAATATATATTTTTTGTCTCAAAATTCCTCCTGAGTTATTTTTTCCCTAAAGGTTCCTTGCAAATATGTTCATACTAGATTTTGAGATACATCTAGCAATCTTAAATAATAAAAGGTTGAAGTATTCTGAGTGTCCACTAAAAGGGACTGGATGTCTAAAATATTATGTATTCTATGTAGTGGGGGCACTCTGTAGCCACTAAAATGAACAGACGGGCATGCTTTTGTTGATTATATAGAGAAAATAGAGGCGCAAACTCTCTGCATTGTTACCACATATATAAAAGGAAGCAAACACATCTATGCTTAGATGCTCATTTTTTGAATTTTTGTAGAAGGATCTCAAAATGTGGTGTTGGATCACAGAAAGCAGGTAATAGTGGCCATTTCTGACTCACTGTGAGGTAATGGTGGGAGAGTCAGAAAGAGACACAGTTGCCCTTGCATAATTTTGTATGTCTTCGTTTTGTA
Source organism: Phyllotis vaccarum (assembly GCA_033318265.1). Classification (NCBI taxonomy): domain Eukaryota; kingdom Metazoa; phylum Chordata; class Mammalia; order Rodentia; family Cricetidae; genus Phyllotis; species Phyllotis vaccarum. The sequence continues at coordinate 88,775,371 of JARWLC010000005.1, read as the reverse complement.
CCTGCTTGTAAACATCAGTTGTAGAAGTACTAACTCGGAAAGATGGCTATAATATGCTGATGCTTGAGAAATGCAGTTTATTGAAATATATGGACAGTGTGGTCTTGTTCATAAATGGCACATATAAAAACATAATAGTTCATTTGTCGTCTTTTTCTCCTCACTTGTCTGTGCTTTCAACTTTTCGTAATGTGCAGGTCACCTGTAAAGTAGTTTTTTAAAATTACAAAAGTAAGTGGAACTTGTTAAAGAAGTCTTTTTGCCTGGCTATATGGCTTCCCTCTGTTTCTCCTAGTGAGATCAGTGAATGCCTCTTTTTCTTTTGGTCCATGCCTTACTTCCTGTACATCAACCATGCTCAACTTCATTGCCAGGTACATATCTAGCGCACATGCCCTGTGTGTTCCTGAAGTCCTGGATCACATCACTCATCTAGGTATTCTTCTTTGTGCCAAGAACAATATGCTTCCTGTAAGAGAGGTGCAGAAAATACTGAGGTGGCACTTAGGGCAGGGAGCACAATGGGCCAATGACTGTGCCTTTTTTGCCCCTGTGTGATGTCACAAAGTTCAATACCAAAGCCCACAGATCACTGACTTGTTAGTAATGCCTTTGACTTTTAAGATGCAGTTCAAAACACACATGCCAGTCTCTCCTCTCTAAAATGATCCTGCTGGTCTCTGGGGACTTTTGTCTGTTCGTCTTAAGTTGGTCACGTGGTACAGCCACAGCAACATATGTAGTAATCAGTGACAGTGTTAAAGAAATGTAGAAATAGTCAGGCTGCTGATGACATGGCCCCCACTCTGATACTGTGAACATAGTTTGTCTATCTTGACATAGCAAAGCACCATTTCCTTCTATTCTTCTCTACATACTATTTCCTTTTCTCCATTTTCATTCATTTCTTGTACACTTAATTGTATTTCTCATGTAGGATTATAGGAGTCATTTATAAGTGAATGAGAAAGAACATAGAAGAGTGGGGAGCTGGCAAAATTATTTGCAAATATAGGTTTTTAGTTCAAAAGTTCTTGAGAATAGATTTAGTAGTGTGGGGTCTCTTGGTCCCGAGTTTTATCCCCAGTGACATTTTCACATATGTTCCTTCTCTGTAGTCACAAGAGAACTGCTTACTGTAATCTAGGGACTTTCCTCAGACTTTCTTTTTGGAAAGTCCTCTGCAAGTAACTATCAATCAGGGTTCTGTGTGATGGTTAATTTTCTTTGTTAACTTGACTAGGCCACATAATGTTCAGGTTATGTGGCTAAACCTTATTTCTTCATGAGGCAGTGAGAGCATTTCTGAGAGAGAGACAGAGAGAGACAGAGAGAGACAGAGGGAGAGACTTGACTCAACTCTGTGGACTAGGCAGATTATCCTCCCCAGAAATCCACAAATCCTGAAGAGAGCGAAGGTGGGAAATTTCCTGCCTAACTGCTGGGCAGGAAAATTGGGAATTGGGCTTCTGGATGGAGTGGGACACATCATACTTGTAGTCTCATTCTTAGACCTTTCGACTTAAACTAGAATTCCCACTCTCAGTTTGGAGTCTCAGGCTTGGACTTAATGCTGACATCAGGTTTACTGGGCCTCCAGTGTACAGCCCACCAACCCTGGATCTCTCAGTACCCCTCATGTGAGCTAAATTTTCGTAGTATTATTCCTAATCTCTCTCCTTCTTCCTCCCTCTCCCCCCATTCCCACCTCCCCCCTTCCCCTCTCTCCTTTCTTCTGTTTTTATTGGTTTGATTTTTTAGGAGAACATCCTAAGGAGATGCCATCCTTGTCAATGCCATTACAATCTCAGTCTCTTCTTTTTCTCTTTCATGAAATCATACTTGCTTGGAGTCCTGGTCTTAATTTGTGCATCCATTCTACGGACCTGTTGCATATCTATTGTGCATAATATTCTGGGGGCTTGGGCAAGAGTCCACTAAGAAGTTCACAGAATAATATATCCAGATAAGCAGGCAGGTTTAGGGCTGTGTTTCGGGTGCAGTATGTGTGCAGGGTTTGCTGAGGGCAGGGAAGGAACAGGTCTTAGCAGGGCATGGGGAATCAGAGGGTGTGGGGAAGGGAAAGAAGAGGGAGGGGAAAGATAGGGAGAGGAGGGAAGAGACTTGAATGTTGAAGATGGAGAAATGGGGATACAGAAGGTAAATTTACAGATACTTACAGCAAAGTTGGTCATGGAAATGTAAAAGTTTATGGCAGGTACCCGAGTCTGGAGTGTGGACTGGAGAGTGGCTGGAAAGGAAGGAAGAGAATGAGAAAGGGTAGAAATGTGATGGGCTACCTGTGCAAGTCCGAGAAGTGGCATTTCTAAAGCAACATAAAGCTTTACAAGATGTTGGCTAGAGGGATAATATAAGGAAGTTAAGATTCTGGAGACTTGAGGGTAGAAATCAAGTTAAGGGACATCACACTGTCCCTTAACTCAAGCCTAGGATGTCATCACAGCTCAGTAAAGTTGAATTGAGTTTACTCTACTTTTTTTTCCCAAAGAATTCATTTATCTAAAATAATAAATTAGTAACTAAGAGTTACTAATAGTGTTGATTGTCTTTGTAGCTCATCAAATCTGTAAGCAACATTTTAACCTTTGTTGGTACAACTTTGAGGTAGGCATCGTGGTTTGAGGGTCTGAGCAGGACTATTTGAACAACATACGTCATTCCTAACTATCATTCCTAAGAAACTGCTACAAGGTCACATAGGTGACTTTTGTAGGATCCTATGGTGAGTGGCACCATCTTCACATCCTTACTCTGATTACCATGCTGCAAATGCATCTCTGTTCCAGTGAGACAATGAGAGAGATAAGGTCTGAACCTCTGAAATAAAATAAATCTCGGGCATCCTGAAGATGCAGTTTGGAAGTTTTCATGCATGTTCTTCAGCTTCTGGTCTGCTCTTCTGCTGCCCTTCCGTAAGGAGTCATGTGAGAAATACATCTCTACACTTTAGGTGATGACATTAGTGTAGGTTCCTAATACTGATGGCTAATGAGCCTGCAAAGTATCTTGTGTGAGTCTCCCTTTAAGAGTTGATCTGTTAGCTTGGACATCTGCCACATCCTGCCAAAGCCTTGTTGTTCTGTACCCCCTTTCCCATATTCCCCAGATTTTTCCGACTTTAGGGCCCAAGTGGGAGTCTTATGTTGGAGGATGTTGTACAAACCACATGCGTAAAGAAAATAATTTACATTTTTCCATTCTTAGCTTCTGGAACATCAGCGATTCCACCCTCCCAGTTCTATTGGGAAGAAATTGAGGTATTCTCCTTATGCTCCCTCATCTTCTCCAAAACCCACCACACACACATACACACACACCTCCCTGCCATAATGTGGCATGTGTGTAGCATAACTACTTTTATCTCTGACTCAAGGCCCAAGAACACCCAGTATTTTTGATAATAATGTATGCTCCCGCTCCTGACTTTTTGTCCCCTTCCACCCTTCCCGTTCACAGCAGTTTGCTTGTCCCTCTTTCTTGTATTCATGACTTGCCCTCTTATCCCTGCATAATATCTTATGTGTATAGACATTCAATAGATGATTTCAAAAGAATAGAAAAGATACGGCATACAGATTAAATGCCTCAGCACACTATGTAGAGCACAAAAAATATATATCTTGCTTTATTATTATTATTTTTAACAAGAGTGCATTATCCTTAGGGGTTCCACACTTTCTATAATCATGTGATTACAGTTACCCCAAGGGGTGAAGACTGTGAAGAGCTCCGCACCGAAAGCCCATCTTCCCTGTGGCATCTGTTGCTCCTTCAAGATCTTTTGCAACTTGTATGATTCGCAGTAAGAAAGTCCCTACAGATTTAAGTCAAGACAAAGTAATACATCAGAAAAGTCACACTACACGGTGGTGGGAAGGGATCTGAGAAAGTAGAAGATAACTATGAAATCAAAGTTCATTGCTCCACTGAACTTTCTAGGTTAAAAGATCATGAACATCACTTGTTCTTTGACTTCTCACGAGCAGACTGAATTCTCCCAATGTTAAAGTTTTATTTAGCTCTTGCTCACACCAGCAACATGGTTGAATCCTCATCCCTCTGTTGCCCTCCATTCCCAGTTTGCCCCTATCTCTTTTCTTCCATCATTACAAATACATTTTTGGATTTTTATTAATTATGGTCAACATCACTTTTTGAACAATGTACCAAAACCTACGAAATTATAGCTATATTTACCAAGCCTGGTGATCATAAATAGACAAGCTTCACCATTCTTATACCTAAGGAATTTGAGTTTGTGTAGGCAGTGATAATGGGACCTCCTTGCACACTTCTGCTGATTTTTTAGGCCTTTGGAAATGTGAAGAAACAAGTTTAAACATTGGAATCTTAACAGTCTTATGAAGAAAGTTTTAAAGAAGCTACAAAACAATTAGAATTAATAAGTGAAATAAAATAGCACTATAAGGTTAATATGTAAAAATTGATTGTGGAGCTGGAAGGATGGCTCAGTGGTTAAGAGCACTTGTTGCTTTTGTTCAGCTCGCAAGAGCCATAAGGAGGTTCACAGCCATCTATAAATCCCCAAGGGTGTACAAAAACCTCTTCTGATCTCTGCAGCCACAGTGCATGAAAGTGATGAACTTACCCACATGCAGGCAAACCACTCTACACATACAATTAAATAAACACATCAAAAATTAATTTTATGTTTATAGATCATTGGTGAATAACTGGAAAAAATCATGCAGTTCTTCAAAAATGTCATCATGAAATATTTAGAGATGCATCATTGACCCAGACTAAAAATTTAAACTACAAAACTTCTAGAGGAAAATTCAGGAGTATATCTTCACACATTTGGAACAGGTGAAGATTTCTTTCAAAAGGTATAGCAGCACCAAACAGAAATAAAAAGATCAATGAGTTGGAATTTAAAACTTTTGCTTTTCAGTCATACTACATAAAAATGAGAAAGTGTGGGTGGAAATATTTGCATTGCACATATCTGATCAGATGAAGGACTTATGTCTATAATGAAAAACACTTCTACATATCAGTAATGAATAGACAAGCTATTAAAAATGGACAAAAAGTTTGAATGGATTGATCAGGAAGGAAGTTATACAAATAGCCAATAAGCACATGAAATTGCTCAATACTGTTTTTCATTGGAAAATAAAAATTACAGAGACACTGTTTCATTAAAATAAGGTGCTAAAATAAAAAGATGGCTACTCCAAAAATGGTGTGGTTGTGGAGAAGCTACTGGTGTAATGTAAAATTGCAAATAACTTTGGAGCCCATGGGAAGTATTTGAAGGCTTGAGAGGGAGGTGGGAAGTAAGATAAATATAATACTCATATATGAGATTCTCCAAAAAGTTATATCTCAAACTTTAGGTCCAAGAGAAGGACCTATGCTCTTTCCTAATGTCCACATTAAACATTTACAAAATATGTACAGTGAGCCAAATAAAAAATGTTTCAAAGTAGCACATATATAGACAAGAGTCTATGACCACAGTGTCTGGACAACATTGTAGTAATAAGTTTCTGGCTTGTCTGGCCTGTGGTCTAGACCTGAAGACCTGCAGGCCCGAAGTCCCTCAGAAACACACAGATGCTTAAATTATTTTTATGTTGATCAGCCTATGGCTCTGGCATATTGCTAGCTAGCTCTTGCTCTTAAACTAACCCATGATTCTTATCATGTTCAGCCATGTGGTTCAGTTCCTTTTCTCAAAGCAGCATAGTTGTCCTCTGCATCTACTGGCTTCTCTGGCATCTCCACTCTGTTCTTCCTGTTCCCAGAGTTTTCTTAGTCTGGTAGCCCCTCCCACACTTCCTGTCTGCCTTCAGCCAGTCAGAATTTTTATTAAATCAGTAGGTGAGACAATTATTTACAATGTAACAGAACACAATCGCAGAACACAACATGAAATTGATGATTAAAGATTTACAAGTAGAAGAAGAAAGGCCTAAACTCTAGGATATATTAAAAGACAGTCTCCTAAAACACTTTGGAAGGAACTGTACATGGTAGTGCATGCTTTTAATCCCAGCACTTGGGAGGCAGAGACAGAAGGCACTCTGTGAGTTTAAGGCCAGCCAGGGTTACATCATGAGACCTTTCTCAAACAGAACAACAAAAATGACTTTCTTGGAGCAAAGAGAAAATATACATACTAATACCAATGAAACTTACCCTAAAAACTTACAAGTATACATATATGGAAACTGAAACACAGAAAAGGTAATCTGAAATTATGAAAGAAGAGGAACTATTGTATAGAATGGAGGTGGGGGGAGGGGGGAGGGTAGAAAGACTAGGATGGAGGATGCAGACGCATGACATAGATACATGACAGCATCCCAGTGAAACTCACATGTCATACAAAGAACATGTGCTAATAGGAAAAATAAAATCTCATTGTGTACCCTAAGTAGAACTCACAGCAGATGTCTATTATATATGAAAAATGAGAATAATGGATGAATAAATTGGAAACATAACGGTGAATACCACTGAGGATTAGAACGTGGAAACTAACATAATTAAATGTAAAAATTACCAAGTTGGCAAATCTACAAAGAATGGCTAATGAATTTATTTGTTATACTAGGAAGAAACATAAGGCCTTTCTCCCAGTAAAATGAAAGAAAGGAAAATGGACAGGACAATGGACTGGGAAGGGGCATGACACCACAGACAATGGGCAGGAGACAGGATACACCTGTGACAAAGGGCGTGAAGTCATGATAAAATGTCATTTCCACAAGTAATTAAAGAAAGCGCATGCACACTAAGAGCCATACAAGAAAACATAAAAAGGTTAATTATTTTTAAAAATGTCTATTCCACCCAGAAGTAAGACAAATGAGCTTATGTATGGTACCTGGAGATGTCCAAGGACTAAGCGTCTCTTTTAAAGAAAAATTCTGATAGTAGAAATATATAGAATTTTTATCAATTCACTTTTATCTTTCTTCCCTAAGACAGAGTTTCTTTGCATAGCTCTGACTGTCCTGGAACTCACTCTGTAGACCAGTAGCTTCAAACTCACAGAGATCCTCCTGCCTCTGCTTCGAGTGCTGGGATTAAAGGCATGTGCCACCATGTCTGGCTCAATTCACTTTTTGAAGTATATATAGTTTGGGTTCTAAATATCAGTAAACTAGCATGTTGTCATACACAAATGCATCAAGCTCACCTCTGCCTATGAAAATAGTGCAAATACTCTATAAGAATATTAGAAAATCATTCATGCAAAATATAGACTGAAATAATTGAACCACCAACATAGGCTTATTTCAGGAATTTTTGAATGGTTTAACATGAAATGTATTAGTGCATTTCATTACTACTAAAAGAGGTACAAAAAGGCAGTTAATGAAATATGCTACCCATTGTTGCATAAACTCCAGGAAGGAGGGGCTGGAGGCAGATTTTCTTGATGTATTAAAGCCCATTCATGAGAAACTAAGAATAAAGATTTTATTTAATGATGAAGTTTTATATATATATTAAAAGTGCCAAGTTACTGAAATAGTTAAATTATCAGGTGGGTTCCTGGCTTTTTTTTCCTGACCTTTACACATTTCTTTCTTTCTTTCTTTCTTTCTTTCTTTCTTTCTTTCTTTCTTTCTTTCTTTCTTTCTTTCTTTCTTTCTTTCTTTCTTTCTTTCTTTCTTTCTTTCTTTCTTTCTTTCTTTCTTTCTTTCTTTCTTTCTTTCTTTCTTTCTTTCTTTCTTTCTTTCTCTCTGTCTCTCTCTCTCTTTCTTTCTTTTTTTAAACGTACCCATCGCTGTTTCCTCTCCCTTCCTCCCCTCACCCCATTCCCTCAGGACTCCCAGGGTGAGTCAGTGCAGTCTGGCATATCCATTTGAGGCAGGACCAAGCCCCTCTCCCCAGTATCAAGGCTGAGCAAGGTGTTCCTCTGTAGGGAACAGGCTCAAAGAGGCCTATTGATGCACTAAGAATAAATTCTGGTCCCACCGCCGGAGATCCCAAACTGCCCATGCGATTTGACCGTCAATCACATTCAAAGGGCCTAGTTCAGTCCCATGCAGGTTTCCTAGCTGTGAGTCCAGAGTCAGTGAGCTGCCAATAGCTTGGGTCAGCTGTCTTCATCATGATCTAGACCTCTTTGTTCATATAATCCCTCCTCTCTCTTCACTGGACTGAGAGCTTGACCTGTGCTTAGCTGTGGATCTCTGCCTTTACTTCCATCAGTTGTGGGATGAAGGTTCTATAATGACAATTAGGGTGGTCATCAATTTTATTATAGGGGAAAGTCAGCTTGGCACCATCTCTGCTGTTGCTTGGAGTCTTAGCTGGGGTCATCTTGTGGGTTCTTGGGTATTTCCCTAGCACTAGGTTTTTCTCTAACCTCACAATGGCTTCCCTTTATCAAGATATCTATTTAAAAAATTTTTTATTTTATTTAAATTTTTCGTTTACCCTCTACTACTCCCTCTCCCACTCCTCTCCATACTCCCCCAGCCTCTTCCCTCCCCACCCGTGCCCCTTTCACTCCCCAGAGAAGGCAAAGAATCCCAAGGTGAGTCAATATGGTCTGGCATATCCAGTTGAGGTAGGACCCAGTCTCTCCCCAAAATATCAAGGCTGAGAAACGTGTTTTCTCACAGGATACGGGCTTTGAGAAGCCAGTTCATGGACCCGTGATAGATGCTGGTCCAATTGCAAGAGGCTCTAGAAACTGTCCACACCTTTTGACAGTCACCTCCATTTAAGGGGTCTAGATCCATTGCATGAAGGTTCATCACCTGTTATTTCAGACTCTGGAAGCTATCCCTCCTCTCATTCAATCTCTCCTTCTCTTCTGCTAGACCAGTAGCTCAGCCCAGTGTTTAGCTATGGATCTCTGCATCTGCCTCCATCAGTTGCTGGATAAAGGTTCTATAATGGCAATTAGGATGGTCATTTATATGATAATGGGAAAGGCCAATTTAGGCTTCCTCTCCACTACTTTGAGTCCTAGCTGGCCTCACCTTGTGGGTTCATGGGTTCTTGGGTGTTTCCTAAAGAAGATCTCCTGAGAAAATTGCAATCATGGGAGGGTGTAGGGGATTGTGTTGTTTCATGGTAAATAATTGTCCCACCCACTGGTTTAATAAAAAGCGCTGATTGGCCAAAGGCAGGCAGGAAGTGTGGGTGGGGCTACCAGACTAAGAAAACCTCTTGAGAACAGGAAGCACAGAGCAGAATGCCAGAGAGAAGCCAGAAGAAACAGAGAACAACCGTGCTGCTGTGAGAAAAGGTACTGAGCCCCATGGCTAAACAGGATGAGTAATGGGTTAGATGAAGGGTAGAGAGCTAGCAGGTTATATGCCTGGGCCTTAGGATGATCAGCTGAAAACTATTGTAAACATCTGTGTGTCTCTGCGGGTCTGGGGGTCTGCAGGCCTAGACCTTGAGGTTAGGCCCGAAAGTCCAGGCCAGAAACCTCCTACTACAGGAGGGAGGGTGTCTCTTGGGAGTTTTGGAGTATCAGGTGTCTCTCTAATCCCACAATGGCTCCCTCTATCAGGATATCCACTTCTTTGTTCTCCCTCTCTGTTGTCTTTCCCCCCACCCCAGCTCTACCATCATTCTCTCATGTTCTTTTCTCACCCCCCCTTGCTCCTCTCCTGTGCTGTGATCTCAATTTTCTCAGGAGATCTTCTCTATTTTCCCTTCCCAAGAGTGTTTATAGATGTTTTCTTAACTTTCTCCTGTTACCTAGCTGCTGCTGCTGCTGCTGCTGCTGTTGCTGCTGCTGCTGCTGTGTGTGCGTGCGTGCGTGCATGCGTGCGTGCGTGTGCGTGTGCATGTGTGCGTGTGTGCGTGTGTGCGTGTGTGTGTGTGTGTGTGTGTGTGTGTGTGTGTTGTAGTTTGGCTATCCTTTGCTTTACATCTAAAATCCACTTATGAGTGAGTATGTACTATGTCTGTCTTTCTAGATCTGTGTTACCACACTGAGGATGATACTCTCTAGATTCATTCATCTGGCTGCAAATTTCAGGATGTCATTTCTTTTCCTGTTGAGTAGTACTCCACTGTGTTAATGTACCACAATTTTTAAATCATTTCTTCAGTTGAGGGGCACCCAGCTTGCTTCCAGGTCCTGGTCCTGGCTATTATGAATAATGCTGCTATGAACATAATTGAGCCTTACCCTTGAGGTAAGAATGTGCATCCCTTGGGTATATACCCAATAGTGGTATTGGTGGATCATTGGGCAAATTGATTTCCAGTCTTCTGAAGAACTACCATACTGATTTCCAAAGTGGTTGTATGTAACATGAGGTTTCTGCCCTGACGAGCCCCATGGTCCAGATCTGCCTTCGGCTGCTTTTCCCCTCAAAAATGACCCTCTTTTCCAAAGCAAATTAGACACAAATTTCAAAGTCAATATACCTTTAAAATATATATGTTGATTTAACTTAGCAGCCTTTGCAATCAATGTCTTTGGCAGTTAGCTCATTAGCAGTTAAAAAATTAAAATAAAATACATTAATAACCATAATCCAGATTCTGTGTCTATTTTCGATCTTTATGTTGCTTATTGTATTTTTATTCCTCTATTTCTCTTTTTAAGACTTTCTCTACCTTCTTTTTTTTCTCTCCCAGTCTACGTGTTCTTTTTCACACACATTTTAACCAATTGAAACATTTTTTCTATCTGAATATGTTTTATTGAGTATCATTAATCATTTTTTAACCAGAAAAGCTTTTTAAAATGTTAGCACTGCTTTCACTACTGAAAAGCCCTGATCAGCAGCTTTTCAACATGGTAGAGGTGCCAGAGTCACACTTACCTTCCCAATTCAGGAAAGCAGTGTTAAATATTGTGAAACTTTTTACCACCCCAACTCCAGGGAATCTTAGGGTCCACGCTATCAAGTAGAGCACTGCCACTGCCACCGCCTGCTGCTCACTCCATTTAAGTGTTTGTCAGGAAGACTCTCTGAAAGGGGCTGCATCTCTGCTTGCTGCCAGCAAACAGAGCAGACCCAAGAAAATGCTGCTACCAAGAGGCAGTCTTTGACTCTGTTCCCTTTTTGTTCAGTATAAACAGAAACCTTGAATCAATCACATGCAGCTTGTTGCTTATACTGAGTCTTCGGTGAGACGTCAGGAACCAACTTTGTTCCATCTTACGCTGCCTTCAGCAAGTCTGCCGCCATTTTGTCCATGGCTTGGATGCCACTCAATCTCTGTACCATGACCCACTTCAGAGACACAATTCAGAAGCCACTTTTGGCTCCATTTCTGTGCTCTAGAACTCTTTTAAAGCTTTCTCTGGATTTATGTTGGTGTTTGGCCTGCATTGGGATGCCATCTGTAACTTGAGGTTTCTGGCCTGACTAGCCCCATGGTTGGGATCAACCCATCGCTGCTTTTTCTCCCCCAAATGACTCAGATGCTTATATTAATTTCATGCTGTTTGGTATATGTCTCAGGCATATTGCTAGCTAGCTCTTTCATCTTAATTCAAACCATTTCTATTAATCTGTCCTGCCATGTGGCCCATAGCTTCCCTATTTTTTTTTTTTTTTCACATCTTGCTCCATGGGTGGCTGGATCATATGCCTTCTGACTCTGCTCTCCTTCTATCTATGCTCGGATTTCTCTGCCAATGGTGCCTGCCATAGGCCAAAACAGTTACTTTATTTCATATTCTACAGAAAGACATTCCCACATTAGCTGTACAAGTTTATACTCCCACCAGCAATAGAGGAGGGTTCCCCTTGCTCTGCATCCTCTCCAGCAGAGGTTGTCATCTGTGTTTTTGATCTTAGCCATTCTGACAGGTGTAAGATGTTATTTCAGAGTTGTTTTGATTTACATTTCTTTGATGGCTAAGGATGTTGAACAGTTTTTAAGTGTCTTCCAGACGTTTGGAGTTCTTCTATTGAGAATTCCCTGTTTAGCCCTGCACCCTGTTTTTCAATTGTGTTCTTTAGTTTTTTGATCTCTAGTTTCTTGAGTTTCTATAAATTTTAGAAGTTAGTCTTCTGTCTGATGCAAGGTTGGTGAAGATCTTTTCCCATTCTTTAGGCTGTCTTATTGACCGTGTCTTTTGCCTTACAAAAGCTTCTTAGTTTCAGAAGGTCCCATTTATTAATTGTTGGACTCAGTGTCTGTGCTACTGGGCTACTGGTATTATATTTAGAAAGTGGTTTCCTGTGCTCATGCATATAAGGTATTTCCCACTTTTTAAAAAATTGGGTTTAGTGTAATTGGGTTTATATTGAGGTCTTTGACCCACTTGGATTTGAGTTTTATGCAGGGTGATAGACGTGGATCTATTTGCATTTTTCTACATACTACCATCCAGTTATGCCAACACCATCTGTTGAAGATATTTTTTTCCATTGTACATTTTTAGCCTCTTTGTCAAAAATCAGATGTTTATAGGTGTGTTAATAAATGTCAGGGTCTTATATTTGATTCCATTGATCCACAAGTCTATTTCTATCCAAGTACCAAACTTTTTATTACTGTAGCTCTATAGTAGAGCTTGAAGTCAGGGATGGTGATGCATCCCAAAGTTCTATTATTGAACAGAATTATTTTGATAATCCTGGGTTTTTTGTTATTTTATATAAAGTACAGTATTGTTCTTTCAATATCTGTGAAACCCTGTGTTAGGATTTTGATGGGGATTGCATTGTATCTGTAGATTGCTTTTGTTAAGATTGACATTTTTACTACGTTGACCCTTCCTATCCAGGAGCATGGAAGATCTTTCCATTTTCTGATATATTCTTCAGTTTCTTTCTTCAGTGACTTACAGTTCTTCTCATACATGTCTGTCACTTCTTTGCTTAGAGTTACCCCAAGATATTTAATGATATTTGCAGCTATTGAAAAGTGTGATGTTTTCCTTTTTTTTTTTTTTTCCTGGCTTTTATCATTTGTATATAGGAGGGCTATTGTGGTGGGATCCAGGTGTCAGCTGATACCCAGCTCCTGAAGAGGATGTTCAAGAGGGGCTGCTGAGAGAGCCCCGTTTTGTTCCTGCCTTCTTGAGAGACTGGATCAACATCCATCGCTTAAACCATTTGATCTCAAGTATCTTCCTAAGCTCTAACCTGTTATCATGAGTGCTAATTTACATTCAAATAAATATTAATCCTATATTTAATAAATCACATATAAAATTTGTAACAGGTAATTGTTAACTTGGGTATTTATAAACATTGGAACAAATAAGATAAAAGTTGGTAATTTTTTAGCTTTTTAATGGCATTATAATTATATAAAGTAATTTTGTTATGAGAAAGTTTTTAACATTAAATTTATCAGACTAAGAAAACATTTTGGCATTTTTTTTTGTCTTTAAAATTTTTGTGGATGTTGTTATCAGAGGTAAGGGATCTTATTAGTTTTTTATTTTGAGTCTTTTATTTATAACCAGGCAAATATTATGAGGTGGTGCTGTTGATATTTTTTAGTTAATCTTGTATCCTGCTACATTGCTGAAGGTGTTTATCAGCTGTAGGAAGGAGATTCCGGTAGAATTTTGGGGGTCACTTTTGTGTACTGTCAAATAGTAATAGTCTGACTTCTTCCTTTCCAATTTGTGTCCCCTTGATCTCCTTTTATTGTCTTATTGCTTTAGCTGAGATTTTGAGAACTATATTAAATAGACAAGGGAGAAAGGGCAGCCTTGTCTTCTTTCTGATATTTTGTAGGATTGCTTTGATTTTCTATCCATTTAATTTGATGTTGGCTGATGGCTGATGACATTATGTTTAGGTATGTTCCTGTATTCCAGGTGTCTCCAGGACTTTTATCATGACGTATTAGATTTTGTCAAAGGTTTTTTACAGCATCTAGTGAGATGATTTTGTGGGTTTTTTTTTTTTCAAGTGGTTTATATGATGGATGATATTGGCAGTTTTTTTGTATGTTGATTGAACCAACTATCCTTGCATCTCTGGGATGAAGCCTTCTTGATCATAGGGGATGATTTTTTTTTTTTTTGGATGTGTTCTTGAATTTGGTTTGTCATTTTATTAAGTAATTTTGCATCAATATTCTTGAGGGAGATTAGTCTGTAATTCTCTTTTCTTTGTTCCATCTTTGCATGGCTTGGGTATCGGGGTGACTGTAGCCTCATAAAAAGAGTTTAGCAATGTTCCCTCTATTTCTATTGTGTGGAACAATTTGAGTAATATTGCTATTAGTTTTTCTTTGAAAGTCTGGTAGAATTTGCACTGAAACCATTTGGTTCTGGTCCTTTTTTGGTTTTTTTTTGGTTGGGAGATTTTTAATAACAGCATCTATTTCCTTGGGGACTTTAGGTCTATTTAGGTAATTTATCTGGTCTTGATTTAATTTTGGTAAGTGGTACCTGCCTAGAAAGCTGTCCATTTCTTTTAGGTTCTCAAATTTAGTGGAGTGCAGGTTTTTGAAGCATGACCTAATGATTCTCTGGATTTCCTGGGTGTTTGTTGTTATGTCCCCCTTTTCATTTCTGATTTTGTTAATTTGGATATTATTTCTCTCTGCCTTTTGGTTAGTTTGGATAAAGGTTTGTCTATCTTGTTGACTTTCTCAAAGAACCAACTCTTTGATTCATTGATTCTTTACATTGTTCTCTTTGTTTCAATTTTATTGATTTCAGCTCTGGGTTTGATTATTTCTTGCTGTCTACTCCTTCTAGGTGAGTTTGCTTCTAATTATTCTAGAGCTTTCAGCTATGATGTTAAGTCTCTTGTGTGAAATTTCTTCAAGTCTTTTATGTAGGAATCTAGTGCTATGAATTTTTCTTTTAACACTGCTTTCATTGTGACCCATAAGCTTGAGTATGTTGTGGATTCTTCTACAGTGAATTCTAGGAAGTCTTTAATTTCTTTCTTTACTTCTTCCTTGACTCAGAGGTGGTTCAACTGAGAGATGTTTAGCTTCCATGAATTTTTAGGCTTTCTGTGTTCTTTGTTGTTATTGAACTCTAACTTTAGTCTATCCTGGCCCAATAAGATACAAGGGCTTATTTCCATTTTTTAAAATCTATTCATATTTGCTCTATGACTATGTGGTCAATTTTAGAAAAAGTTCCATGGGGTGCTGAGGAGGAAGTATATTCCTTTATGTTTAGGTGGAAAGTTCTGTATATATCTATTAAGTCCATTTTACTCATAACATCTGTTAGATCTCTTATTTTTCCATTAAGTTTCTGTCTGGTAGACCTATTCATTGGTGAGAGTGGGGTATTGAAGACTCCTACTATTAATGTGTCGGGTTTGATGTGAGATTTAAGCTTTAGTAATGCTTCTTTTACATATGTAGGTGCCCTTGTGTTGGGGGCATAAATATTCAGAACTGAGACTTCATCTTGGTGATTTTTTTCTTGAGATAAATGAGTAATGTCCGTCCTGGTCTCTTTTGATTTATTTTAGTTTGAAGTATATTTTGTTAGATCTTAGGATGGCCTCACAAGCTTGTTTCTTAGGACATTTGACTGGAAAGTCTTTTCCCAACCCTTTACTCTGAGCCAGTGTCCTTCTTTGAGGTTGAGCTGTGTCTCTTGCATGAAGCAGAAGGATGGCTTCTGTTTTTGTATCTATTGTGTTAGGCTGTCTCTTTATAGGTGAATTGAGTCCATTGATATTAAGCGATATTAATGAACAGAGATTGTTAGTTTCTATTATTTTTAGTAGTATGTCTGTTTCCTTTTTTCAAGTTTTTCTTCTGTGGTTTTGTCTATTGGTTGTGGCTTCATGGGTGTATCTTGCTTCCTTAGGTTGTTTTTCAATTTCCGTAGGGCTGGATTTGTTTAAATCTGGTTTTGTTGTGAAGGATCTTGTTTATTCCATCTATGGTGATTGGTAGTTTTGTTAGGTATAGTAGTCTGGGCTGGCAGCAGTGGTCTCTTAGTGTCTGTATAACCCTGACCAGGACCTTCTGACTTCGTTGTTTCCATTGAGTAGCCTGGTGTTATTATGATGGGTCTGCCTTTATAAGTTACTTGGCCTTTTCCCTTTGCTCTTAATATTTTTTATTTATTCTGTAGGTTCAGTGGCTTGATTATTATGTGGCAAGCAGACTTTTTTGGGGGGTCTAATCTATTTGGTGTTCTGTAAGCTTCTTGTATCTTTATAGGCAATTCCTTTTTAAATTGGGAAAGTTTTCTTCTACATTTTTGTTGAATATATTTTCTGTGCCTTCGAGCTGGTGTTCTTCTCCTTTTTCTATTTCTATTATTCTTAGGTTTGGTATTATCGCGATGGCCTATATATCCTGAATATTTTGTGTTGTGACTTCTTAGTTTTAGTGTTTTATTTGACTAACATATCTATTTCTACTATTGAATTTTCCACACTAGAGATTCTCTCTTCCATCTCTTGCATTCTGTTTGTTATGCTTGTATCTGTATTTCCAGTTCATTTCTTCAGATTTTCTGTTTTTGGCATTCCCCCGGTTTGTGCCTTTTTATTGCTTTTATTTTAACTTTTAAGCCTGACATGTTTCCCTCACCTGTTCGATGGCTTTTTCTTGGTTCTCTTTATTTTCTACGAGGGACTTGTTGGTCTCTTCTGATTTTTTTGTTTGTGTTTTTCTCTATTTCTATAAGGGAGTTTTTAATTTTCTTTTTAAAGGCTTATATTATTTTCAGAAAAATTGTTTCTTAAGGTCATTTTCTTCTGTTTCTTCTACATTGTCACGATAAGGTCTTATTGTTATGGAACCCCAGAATCTGGTGGTTCCATGTTGTTCTTTATGTTGTTATATGTATTCTTGCCCTGGTGCCTGCCCATTGCTTCCTTGGTTCACTGCAGGATTTGTCTGTATCTCAGGGAGCTGATCTCGGTGTAGTCTGATCTGGCTGGTTCTATGTCTTGGAAGCCTCTCTTGGTCCAATCTGGACTCTTGGTCCACTTGTAGGTAGCATATTCTGTGTCACAGTGAGCTGTTCCTCGTGTAACCTGAGCTGGCTGATTCGGTGTCTCAGGGATTCAATCTTGGTCTAATACGAGCTCTTGGTCCAGAAGGACCTCTTGAGTCTATAGGAGCTCTTGATCCAATAGGTGCCAAGAAACTGTAGATCTTAAGTAGCTGTTGAGGTCACCAGGTGATGGAGTGGGTTGGGGATTGGGACGGGATTTGTAGAAGGGGGTGTCTAGCAAAATGAATTTTACTGGGGAGTTTCCCTGCTGGCCTGGATTTAGGGGAGAGATGAGTCAAGATATCTATTTTGTTGTTTTCCCTCTCTGTCTTTCCTCCAACTCAACCATCTCATTCCTTCACTCTCCTTCCCACCTCCCCTTATGCCCAGCCCACTATGGTCCCAATTTACTCAGGAGATCTTGTCTATTTCCCATTCTCAATGGGATTCACGGATTGTCTCTCTTAGGTTCCTCCTTGTTACCTATCTACTCAAGAGTTGTGGATTGTAGCCCAGTTATCCTCTGCTTTACATCTAAAATACGCCTATGAGTGAGTACATACCGTGTTTGTATTTCTGGGTTTGTGTTATCTCACTCAGGATGATTTTTTTTCTAGTTCCCTTAATTTCTGGCTATTGTTTTTAACTAAAAATAAGCATTGGAAAAGAAAAGACAAAAAAATCACCTGGAAAATACTAAGAAAATATGAAACTAAATGAAAAGCCAATACAAGTGCTAATTGTGTATGTGTGTGTGTGTGTGTGTGTGTGTGTGTGTGTAGCTAAGTTTGCATAGATACATATACATGCATGTATGTGTACAAATGTGTGTTTGTAATAGCATTTTAGAAACTAAGAGTCCACCCAGAAAATATATTAGAAAATTCCCTTTCACAAATACAACTAAAAATACAAAATCCCAAGAATTTACAAGAAATATGTTGAAGTATATGAAAAAAAAATCAACAAAACTTTCTGAGAGACTAAAAGACTTGGAAAACTGGAGGGACAGAGCAGAGCTTTAAATAAAAGGTGTAAAATTGCTGAAATATAATTCTCTTCCAAAACATTCAATTAATTCTAACAAGTCTCAAGGTAGATTTTAGTAATTTAACAGTGTGATTTTAAGGTTTAGATGGAGGTACAAACATTCAAATATACCCAAGAAAAAGCATTTTAAAAAGAGGTCAAGAAAGGCCTGTGCTGTGAGTTATCGAGACATGTAATGAAGTGTGAAAACTTGTTCCTGAAGCACAGGAATAGAACCATATGCAAAGAAACACGAGTGTGGAGGCATCTGAATGAAAAATGAACTTATATATTTCAAATTGGTAGGGAAAGTGCTGTATTACAAAAACTTCATGGGGGCATTAGTTAATTGTCCTTTTTTAAATAAATGAAGTATTTTTTAAGCCAGCAGATTAAAAAAAAATCTGATCATTATAAATTAAAGCACTGAAAACAGAGTTGTCATGGATCCAGTTATCCAGTGGCACATAGTATGCAAAAGAGTTACCTGCACCTCCATATGCACTGCAGATTTATTCACAGCAGCCAAGACACAGAAACAACCTAGCTGTCCACTGTAACATGAATCCTTGAGGAAATGTGATGCACAAGACTGGAGAGATGGTTCAGCTATTAAGAGTGATTGCCGTCCATCCAGATGACTGGATTCAGTTCTCAGCACCCATATCTGGTGTGTCACAACCAATAGGGGATCTGAAACCCCTTTCTGGCCTCACACATGTCTGCATACATATGTGTGCACATACACTAAAATCAAAACAGAGTACCATTTATCATAAAAACCTGTCATTTATATCATGAGTGAGCCTGGAGGACATGATATCAAGTAAAACAGGCCAGTCATAGAAAGGTAATACCACATTTGTATATGTATAATGAAGTCATAGAAATAAGGGGTTGAGGAGGGGTTAATGGAGAATGGACCATGTTGATCAAAGGCTACAAAGTTTCAGTAGACAGGAAGAGCACACTTTAGTATCTTTTGCACACAATAGTGACTATATTAATAATGCTCTGTATTTAAAAATAACAAAAATGGCAAATTTAAATCTTTTTACAAGAAAACCCCAAGTGTTGTGGCAGCAGATTTGTTAGCTGTGGGGGAGGCATGATTGTAGGAGCCAGAGGGGTCAAGGACAATACAAGAAAATGGCCCACAGAATCAACTAACCAGGTCTCAGAGGGGCTCACTGAGACTGAACCGACAACCAGGGAGTCTGCATGGGACTGACCTAGATGCTCTGCATAGATGTTGTGGTTGTGCAGTGTGGTGTTCTTGTGGGTCTCCTAACAGTGAGACTCTTACCTACTTTTGGAACCCTCTTACTAGGTTGCCTCTGGCAGTCTTAGTATGAGGGAATGTGCCTAGGCTTATTATAACTTGATATGTCATGTTTGGTTGATATCCCTGGGAGGGCTGTTCTTTTCTGGAGATGGAGGAGGAATGGATCTGGGGAGAGAAGAGGTGTGGGAGGAGAGACTTGCAGGAGAGGAGGGAGAGAAACTGTGGTAAGGATATAATATATGAGAGAAGAAATTAACAAGAAAAAATAAAAGAAAACCCCAAGCATGGAGGCTGCAGATTTGTTAGCTTGATTTGATCACTACATAATATAAGCATATATCAAGACACTGTATCGTGCCCCATAAGCATATACAATGTTATTTACGGATAACAAAATTATAAGCATTTTAATAATAGAAATGTCAGAGTCAGGAGAATATAATAGGTACCTAACAAATCAGTAAATATTTCATATGAAAAAAGGAAATACATTCCATAGCAACTCTAACTGCGTCTTCATCCAACATTGCCTCCACATACTATCAGACCCAGCTTGTGTTCTTTCACTTGGTTTCCTATTTCCTAAATCTGTTTTTCAGGTTGATAATTCTCTTATTTTCTAGTATGAGACTTCACAAATCTTTTGGCCTAATGCCTCATCTATATTAAACTGTTTTTATTTTACTGGATTGGGCAAATTGCTCCTTTTTGAGGACTATTTACAGTGGGGTGTGAAATGAATGGGGTCAGTTATTACCAGGCAGTGGCAGAATTTCTCTTGTGGATGGAAAGAAGAGGCTGTGACTACTTAATGCTTATATTACATCATTGTTAGAGTTATATTAACTGGATCACTCGTGAATGGGCATGTAGTTACTGGAGGTGAAATGGGGACAGTGACTTCAGACCATCTGGGCATCATTAGAGTGACTCAAGGACTACCTGAGGAAGGAAGCAAAGAACTCTGCAGCATTGCTCACAGCAGTCAAGATGCAGAGGCAGTCTAGGTGTCCATCATAAAATGGATGAATAAAGAAAATGTGATACACATACAATAGAATACCATTTATTTTTAAAAAGGAATCAATATGAATGAACCTGGAAGACATTATCATGAAATAAGCCAGGCATGGAAAGAAACATGCCAGGCAGGCATGGCTTCTGGAGTATGCCTTAATTACGGCGGTATTTGTTTTTGCTATACTACAATATAATGGGTTTTGTCATTCATGTATGTGTATCATTATATGTGTACCATTGTACTTTGCTCATATTCACCCTTTCATTAATTTTATTGCCACTCTCAACCATGGATATTTTGTTGCAGACAAGGTTCATGCTACTAAAATGTTTTCTTCATACATTTGAGCTCAGCCAAAATGCTGAGATGTAATGAAAAACTTACTTCTTATGAAAGCAACGTAGTCTAAGGGAGATTTGACAGAGATCCCAAACAGTCGTGTTTAAAGCAGCTCCACTCACCTCACCACAGCCAGCGGAGGTGGAACATTAGCACCTACCCAAACCTGGACCCCGCACTGTGTGTCTATCGTTCCAATGTGGGATGGGGCCATGGCAGGAAATAGGAGGACTGAGCCAGCCAGTCAGTCAGAACAGAGAGACTCCGCCTCAGAACACAGGGCAGAGAGCAATAGACACCCAACATTAACTTTGTGTTCCACACACAACTACAAGGACACATGATGTGATGAGCTCCAAACCCCTGCCACCCACACACATGCAGAGAGTGTGTCTGAGGTAAGGCATACGGTGGGGGAGACCTCTCCCCGCAGTTTAGAGACCAAATATAGATAAAGGTAGATTAGGGAAAACCCCCACCATTTCATCACTGAATTAGTAATGAAAATGTTCAGCAGGCAAGAATTGATTCACAAAGTATTATGTGAAAACTACAACCACAGTGTACTTAGTAGTTGTGTCTGATTCTCAGGAAATGAACACCCCTACCTGTTTTACTCATTTACACACCATTTAGTGATTGCCCTTTGATCTACAGAGAGTAAAACACATGAACTGAAAGTGTGCCGTTCAATAAACTTTCACACAAACACCACCCAGATCACAATGTAGGGCACTTCTCTTCCCCTGGGGAGTTCTCTCACATACTAGTTCCCTTGGGAGCCCACTCATGTCCCACCACTAGATTATCTCACCTGCTCTAAAGCTTCTGGAGGCAAGGGTTGCTGTGGGAGGGAGTCACAGCCCTCAGTATGTCGCTGCTGCTAAGCTGCTTTTGTTCAGGAAAGTGACCCCTGCCAGTGCTGTGCAGACAAATGCAGTGAGCAACAAGCAAGACATGGAAACAGAAGGGGGCGGTGGGGAAAAGGGTCTGGGAGTAGGAGGAGAGGGGTAAGAGGGGAAAGGGGGGTGAATACAACCAAAATCTCCCTCCCCTCCCCCTGCTCCCCTCCCTCCCCTTCCCTTTCCCTCCTCTCCTTGTTTCTCTCCCTTCCTTCCTTCCTCCCTCCCTCCCTCCCTCCCTTCCTTCCTCCCTCCCTCCCTCCCTCCCTCCCTTCCTTCCTTTCCCTCCCTCCCTGCCTCCCTCCCTGCTTCCCTCCCTTCCTTCTTTCTTTCTTGAGACAGGGTTTCTCTGTATATCCCCCGGATATTCTGGAACTTCCTTTGTAGACCAAGCTGGCCTCAAACTCTGAGATATCCACCTGCCTCTGACTCTCAAGTACTGGGATTAAAGGTATATGCCATCACCGTGCAGCAAATTAATAACGTTAATTTTTAATTTTAGTTTTATTCCCCCATTTCTAATTGATCTGCAATAAAATTGTGAAAGAATAAATTAGAGCAAAGAAAAATGCTGCCTCTTCATGGACCTTTTGGATTTGGTTTGTTTTTCTCAAAATAATATTTGTGAGACATCCATATTCTTGTCACTGTATAATTCTGGAAATGTTCTATCTTATGTTTACACTGTCTTTTTCTTTTTGTTGAACATTTGGGCTATGTACAGTTTCTATTATTAAGGATAAAGTAGCTATGGGGACTGGGGAGGTGGTTTAGTCCGTAAAGTGGTTGCTGTATAAATGTGAATTAGGATTCCTAGAGTCCCTGTGGGAAACTGGGTTTGGCAACATGTTTATAACCCCAGTTCTGGGAAGATGCAGACAGGAAGTTCTAGCTTAATGGCCAGCCAGCGAGCCAGGTGGCAAGTTCCAGGTTCAGTGAAAAATAAGGTGGAGAGCCATGGAAGACAACCAGCATTGACCTCTGTCCTCTATGAGGATGTGCACATGCACATGCGTACCCATATATACATGTACATACACACGCACAAGGATTAGGTGGATATAAACAGTATTTTTTTTTGGCGGACACATTAATTTCTCTGGGACATATACCTAGATATAAAATTATAGAATTGTGCACCTCCAACTTTTCAGGATGTTACCAAATTTCTCTTGCTTTGCATTTCAAACCACAGCATGTGACAGCTACTCCTTCTCTTTTCTATCACACAGTAAACAGACCAGGCAGTCTTTTCTCTACTGGAAGGCAAACTCAAAAGAATGTGGCAAAACTCCCTCTCTTGAGGTCAAGGATCTCACTCAAGAGAAACACACAGAGGACCACAACAGCAATTTAGGGCCAGTTACTGTTCTGGGTGACAGTGGGAATGTGGGCTGCCAGCCTAGGATGAGAGTGGGGGAAAGTGAGTAGTGTGGAAGCCAGTCTTAGGAAAAGGCTATGGATAAGAGGCGAGTTGCTATGGCTACCGGTTAGGCTTACAAAGACAGACTCCATCCCTTTCAGGGAGCTGGGGGATCTTAGATAGAGGATAGATTCATGAGCTTGCTGTGAGTTTCATTCACATATGTTCCGTGTTTCCTTTGATGCTTACCTCATCACCAGGGCTGACTCTGTTTTGTTTATTTTCTGGGCACACAAAGTAGGAAGTTCTTCTTGTGCCTCTTCCTGTGGACTTGAACTTGTGGGTAGATCTTATGGACAGAAAGAGCAAAGTTGACTTAGGGGTAATCAGTTGCCTCTCCAAATTCATAGCTAAGTCCTAGAGAAGATCACAGGCCCATTTTTAGCAGGAAGCTGCCCAAAGAGCATGAGTCAGTTGCTATTCTGGGGTTGTGACCATAGTGCCTGATAGAACTTGAGGAGGAAAGATTTATTTTAGCTCCTGTTTTTAGAGGGCTCAGTCCATTGTGGAGCATAGTGGAGAGTCTCAGTTATGGTGAACACTGCATGTGGCAGAGGCTGTTCATATCATGATGTTGGGGGCTGGGGACATGGGCTAGGACATCACCTTGAAAGGCATGCCCATAGTAACATACTTCTGTAAGCTTGACCCTACCTTCAAGGTTTCATGACCTTTCAGTACATGAGCTGTCAGAAATTCTTCAGATACTAGCAGAGTATGCCATTATGCACACATAATTTCATCATCATTATTATTACTTACAAATAGCTTAAGTATTTTATTTGTTTGCAACTAATTTCATTAACACTATATACTGAAAGTGTATTAAGAAAATAATGTTGCAATTTTTGGTTAGAGTTAAAGACACCCATTAATAAGGAATCTTACTTTGTGAATACCCCAGAAGCATCCATAAGGCATCTGATCTCAACAATAGTCTCTGAATATCACCTTACTTTGGCAAACATTTGAATGAAAACTCAAGAGTTTTCCAAAAATAAAGCTGTAATTAATAAAATGATTGTATGTCCAAACTAAAACAATTTTAATAAAGCATTTCTTTCCAAAATAATAGTAAAGCAAACAAGACATTTGTAAAATGTGGTGCTGAACAAGTCATAGTAAAAATAAATGTGTACTTGCTTCCCACCTTCTCACAACAAGGGCTGCTTTCTGCTCCACAGAAAAATATATCCGCTGCCAACCCATTCTCTTTCCGCTCTCCAGCTGCTCCGTGGAACCTCCCCTGCTATCTCTCAAGTTCATGGACTCCTTTTCTTCCGTCGTTATCACATACACATACATATTCCTAAATATATAAATGCAATCTTCTTAGCCCATGTAATATGACTTGTGTTTACATGATTTTAGTGCTGACCACTTGGTATTGGATGACCAGCTTGGGGACTCTTCCCTGGGGGATACTCTTTCTTCTGCTCTCAGAAATCCTTCATTGTCTGTAGTCCTTTGTCTAGAGTTGGGGTCTCCTGAGATTTCCCCCTCCATGTTAGCACTTCTGTACTGATGCCATCCTTGTTCAGGTCATGTGTAAGCAGCAATATTGATGGGACTTCATGGCTACAGCTCTCTGACATTTCTATGAGACACAGTGAACTCACAGCACAGGAACTCCCTGTTCCTCTGTCTTAAAATCTTTCCTCAATCATCCTCAGTGACCTCTGAGCCTTAGATGCAGTAATTGTGCTATAGATGTATCAGTTGGAACTGGGGACATACTGTCACTTGCTCTCTGAATTTTGTTTTGTTGTGGTTTTCTATGGTTTTCTATTGTCTCTAAGTATAAGAATAAATATTTAGAGGCCCGCATAGTGGTGCACACCTCTAATCTCAGAAGTTAGAAGGCAGAGGCAGATGAATCTCTGTGAGTTTGAGACCAACCTGGTCTGCATAATGAGTTTCAGGCCAGCCACAACTATATAGAGACCCCATCTCAGGGAAAAAAGAAAATAAAAATAAACATTCAGAATATAATTAGGAGTTATGCTGCTTTAGTAAAATGGCAGTTGTGGGTTGTCCTCAAAGATCCATGCCCTTACTAGCCCCAGAGAACTGGCTAAGTTTCCAGTACCTGACATGACCTCTCTCTTGTTGAATGGGCCTTAAGTCCAATCAGAGAGCAGTTGGTTACCTCCAAGGTATGTGTGCCACTATTGTACACTTAGGGTCACTGTGCCAAGCTGTTAATTGCTGTAGGTGCATAAGCCTCATGACTGGGAAGACTATGGGGTTCTCCTTTCTTTCACAAGCTTCTTTCTGGTACCACAAAAGCTTGTCTTCAAGGAAGAAGCTTTCAGGCAAGATTCAGCTGTGATGCTTCAAGTTCTGTGTCCAAAGAACACGGTGCTTTCACCAGTGAGACTTACCTTCAACTTCTGAGGTGTAATCAAAGGTAACATCAATAGCCTATATTCCTTGGACAACCTTGACCAACAACTCAAAAGGGAATGTCTCATCTTGGTGTTCTTGTTTTTGTTAGTTTATGGTGTTTGCAGGAAGAATTGTCAGGACGGGTGGGAAATTTTCACTTAAACTATATGTGTCTACACGGATTTGCATTTATTACATGTAATTTTAGGCAAATAGTAGTTTGATTCCTTAGGACCCTTTCAGACCCCCTTCTGTATTTATCTCTTTTCCTTTCCTAGCTCCCACTATTCTTCGCATTTTCCCTTCAAATCTCCTATACCTGTTAATTCTCATTTCAACTGCTCTTTCTTGTGCAGAAGTTTCCTGGTTTTTGTGATTCCCCAACTTGCATACTCACATCTGAAGATTTGGAGCTAGCCACCACAGATGAGAGAAAACATGTGGTGTTTGTCTTTCTGGGTCTGGCTTACCTCACTCAATATGAGTGTTAGTTTTTTTTTTTTTTTATTATATCTCATTCTAAAGCCCAGGCTTTACTCACATTCACAATTCCTTTGCCTCAGGCTCCCTAGTTTTTGGATTACAGAGGTGTGTCACTATGCTTAGCCAGGAAACTCTCTAAGCATGTGGGGAAAATCTTACTCTATAAACACACGAGAACCTTAGATGTGCTTGTCAGGACCACTGGAGAAGCTTCACTAAGTATTTGTTGGTTGGTGGGGAGTGTCCTAATAATAATAGTGAAGATAATGTAACATTCTGAGTCTAACTCTGCACAGGTCACTCACAGTAATCAGTGGTTTCCAACATATGACTTGTAGGATGACATGCAGCCTATAAGCCCTGGCAGAATCCAACACATTTGTAGATGACACCATTACAATGTCAAAAGATTGAACAACCTGGAAGCTTGGGGCCTCTTTGGGAGCTAGTTGATAGGTGAGATGGCCACAGGTCAGTCGATTCTGTTTCTTTTCTCAACAAACACTGTGAGTTCTTTTGCTTTCGTATGACTTTATTATCATTTTAGTTCAAGTCTCCAGCCTTTTTTGTTTGCTTGTTTGTTTTCAGGGCTTGAGAATGACCACACTAGGAGAGCCCCCACCACTAAGCGCATCCCTGGTCCTCCACTAGTCTCTTTTCTGGCCTCCTATAAACTTTAGCCTGACTCAGACTTATTATACACAACCCTGGGCATCTGATCTATCTTCAGACACATGCTGCTGAAATTCCATCAGTTTGTAGAGGTTTTAGAAACATCTACTTCAAGACAGATACATGGATATTAGAAGTTGTGTTGGTTGCCCATGTCCAAAACACTTGGGTTTCAATTCTGGAACATTCTATAGCCATCTCTGTGGTTGAATCACCTTCCCTCTAATCCTGTTAAGTTTCCCTTTCCTGATATGTGAATAAAACATTGAACTACACTGAGTCTCCCGGGGCATTTTCAGTGAGCAACACTGTGATGTTCTGTGGAAATGACTTAGAGGAACTTCCTTGAGTTCTTGCTGGAGACAGAGCAGAACAAGGGCCTGGGGAGACACGTCAGTCATCTCTCCTGTCTTTCTTCTCTGAGATGCATGGTATCTTTGGAGACAGTTCCCATATGCAGGGAAGAACCATGTGAAGATGTTCCCGATCAGTTCCTCATTTCAGCAGGTGTGCCAGGGGACGGAGGGCTTCCAGCAGCAGAGGGGAAGTCTGTGGTTTGGTTTTGCACTGCTGGTGTGGGTTCTTGTTAAGTTCTCCAAGATTTACTATATACTTAGAAGCTACCTGATCTGGGCCTGCTGTTAGAAGTTAAGTTCAGAAGTCCCACAGAGCAATGCTGCCAGTTGGATAGGATTCCAACTGAGTAGTGGGTGTAGACATACACATTTGTACAGTTATGGGCTTTTAGTGTAAGTATTATGGCATAGAAGTAATACATATTGGGAAAATATTAGCCCCTAATTTTGATATTATCCTTTAGGTAGGTAAGATGCAACCATTTGGGGACACATTTATGATGGATGGGAAGGACCCCCTGTTCTACCATTGTGATACCCCATGAGTATTTCAAAGATTAAAAAAATGTGTAAATATTTCAGTGTGATTTATAAGATTCTTTAAGGATAATTCTATATTTGTCTGAGTTGGGGGCCTTCATATTACCTCCCAAAAGTGCAGATTGCCTTATTGTGCAGTGGGTTTTCATATTGTTGTCTACCAAGTCTGTGTTGTGTTTGATCAGCAGTCCAGCTAGCCTTAGCAATCACATAGTGGTCCTTTTGGATGCCTAGATTTCAAATCATGCCCCACTTTTCTCTGCTTTGAGGCTCCCCAGCCTTCCTTGGCTTTGAAATGTTCATGCAAAGGACTAAAGAGTAGCCGGGTCAATGGAGAGTAACTTGGTCTGTGAAGAGTAGCCTGGCTGATGGCTTGCACAGATTTCCAAGGGGAGCGGGAAGAATAGGACATGGCCCTGTAGTCATTTGAGGGCTCAGTCAACCCAGATTCTATTCTCTAAAGGAACTTATGAGTTTGGGATGTTGGAAGATTCTGAAAAGAAGACAAGTTGCGACATAACCCTTTCAGGTAGAAAAATGAACCCCATCTTCTCAAAAAAGTCCACCTCATGTTTAGAATCTGAAAATGTTCGTATAGCGAAGAGGAATTAAGACTCTGATCAACTTACATAGTATCAGGACGTTATCATGGACTTTCTAATGGCTCCATGTAGTAGTCATAAGGGCTCTTAAAGGTGGCAGAGAGAGGCAGAGAGGGGATGACAGCTGGGTATCCCAGTATTGGCTTTGAAGGAGGAAGGGACCGTGAGTCAAAGAATGTGGGTGGGCTCTGGAAGCTAGGAGAAGCAAGGAAATGTGTTCTCTCTAAAGCCTCCAGAATGGAGTACAGCCCTGCCAGCACCTGGCTTTTAGTAAAGTCAGATCATGCTGGGTTTCTGATTTATAAAAATGCAAAACAACAAAACTGTGCCATTTTAAGCATTTGAATGTATACTAATTTGTCACAGCATCATAGAAGTCATATACCATGCTGATAAACTGAAAACAAATATACCGCAGCAGCAGTGATGTTTTACTAATTACTGGAGGCTCAAGGTTCGGGACTAAGTGAAGAGGATCGTGGGACTGAGTGGAGCAAACTCTGAGGCAGTGGACTGGGACAGACAAGAAGCTTGAGCTTAAGACTTAGGGTCTTCTGGACAAGGGCATTCAGCGCTAGGGATGAAGGCACCAAACATTTGGTTCAGATGAGGGAGCAGGATGGTAGAGTTGGGGGAGGGGAGAAGAGGGAGAACAGTGAAGTAGATACCTTGACAGAAAAAACCATTTTGGGGCTTGGTTTCTTACCGGGTGCTAGGGACACTTCTAGGAATCCATAAGGATGAGCCCAGTTAAGACTCCAAGCAGTAGTGGAGAGGGTGCCTGAACTGGTCTCCTGTAAGCAAAATTGATGGCCACTCTAATTGTCATCATAGAGCCTTCAGCCAGCACCTGATGGAAGCAGGTGCAGAGATCCATAGCTAAGCTCTGGGCGGACATCCTGGAGTCCACTTGAAGGGAGAGAGGAGGGATTATATGAGCAAAAGCATCAGGATCATGATGGGGAAACTCACAGAGACAGCTGACCTGAGCTACTGAGAGCTCACTGACCCTAAATTCACAGATGACAGCTGTGTGGCTTGAGAAATTGTGGGGTCTCTGGCAGTGGGACAAGGATTTATCCCTAGTGCATGAACTGACTGTAAAGGAATACCTTGTTCAGCCTTGATACTGGGGGGATGTGCTGGGTCCTGCCTCAACCTGATATCTCAGACTCCCCATGAGATGCTTTATCCTCTTTGAGGAGTGGGTGGAGGGGTGGGGTGGGGGGAAGATGAGGTAGATGGAAGGAGGGAAGGGAGAACTGTGGTTGGTATGTAAAATGAAGTCTTTTAAATTAAAAAAATGTCAAAAGAAAAATGTGGTTCAGGGGCCGGTGGCTTAGTAGGCAAAGGTGCTTTCTGTCAAGTCTGATGACCTGAGTTCATCCTCAGAATCCACATGTGGAAGGGAAAGAACTAATTTTCTCAAGCTGTCTTTTGACCTTCACATTCACGCCATGGCACACATGTGCCTGTACAAGCCCGAGTTTAAGATAAACAAATAAATATAATTTTAAAAATCCTTTAAAAGAAAAGAATCAGGTTTGATCCATGTGATGCTAGAAGCAATTTTAGGGGCTTGGGACAGATGAACTATTAGCATAGAGGTGGAATCTTGGGTGGGAAAGTACACATAAAAACAGTGGGTTTGTAGTGGGTTAGGGGACACAGAAAGGTTGTGGAAGTGTGGGATGTTTACATTTCTATCTGAGTTCTATCTGTTGAAAATTTCTAGTCTTAACTTTTTTCATGTATAAAATGGGGGTGCAGAGAATTGTGCTTTTTTTTTTTTTTTTTTTTTTTGTAGGTTAGAACAAGTCTTACGAGACTTGATAAAGGATCCCAGTGAGGGCTTTAGGAATAACATGACCGTGATTACAGCAGTTCAATAGTATGAGATCAGTATCTTGGGTAATCCATAGAGGACCTGTGGTAAATGATAGAGTATGGCTTCCTCCTCAGCAGAACTGTGCTCCACCTGTGAGTACTCATCATCCTGCTTAAAAGCAGAAGTGATAACCATAGCAAGTGCCAGGGCTCAGTGCTCAGCTCTACTTCAGAGTTAGAGAGTTGTGCCTATTTGATGTGCTTCATGACACCAGGTTCAAATTCATTCCTAATTCCTCGGGACAGAAAAGTAACAGGCCAAAAAAAGAGGAGTAGAGTACTATGGACCCAAAATTTCTCAATTCTGGAGCATTAAGCATTGCAGAAATCTGAAACACTGAATTCAGTAAAAATGTCTTTGCATTCTGTTTGATTTTGTACACTTTTCAGTTTCTCCCAAACCTTTTACTGACAGAGCATTGTAGCATCTGCCGGTGATAGGGCAGCCAGAGGGTTTGGCAGCTTGTGGGTGGGAGTTTCAGGGTTTGGGGACTTGGCTGTGGTTAGATTGGGCTGTTGGAGTGGGTGGATGAAACTGTGTATTGGTGATGGTCTTTGCTTTCCCTAAATCACAATTGCATCATATGAGGGTGCTGGGTTTCTGTTGAACATTGCAAAAGCCTCCTGGGAAAAGGGCAAAACTAGTTTGAGTGCGTAAGAAATTTATTTATGGCAATCATGGTATCAAACTGAGATGGGATGCTGTTGAAAATCTGGACCATTTTATGGTGGAGGGAAAAATCCGTTTTAGTTTTATAAGTAAGAAACATAGTAAAGTCATTTTATAGTTAGAATTTTTTTGTATGTGTGTCTTAGTGTGCTTTTCATAGGGAAGCAGATAGGATATTCTTTTTATACTGATTTAAATAAGAATAGATTCAGGGAAGAAATATTGTCGAGAAGAGAAAAAGAATAAAGCCGAGAAGAAAGAAAAGGTCCAGCTTCACAAGAGGGGGTGGAGGCTACCAAGCATGGCTGTCCAGGTTTCTTGTGGCTCGACTACACTGTAGTACAGTATGGCTGACTCCTGGACACGGGCTCACAGCTCTCTGTGGATTTAAGATGATCCACACATTAGGTCCCATCTAAGATTTACCTGTCATTCTGAAAAATGGTGTCTTTCTTTGATTTGACTTTAGTTTTTAACTTATGGTAGCCTGATTTCTAGTGATCATATTAAGTGTTAGAAAAAAAAATATCAGGTTCTTGGTTTATTTTTTTTTTTTAAGATAAGATTAGAAAACCAGAGTTGACTCTTTTTGCACATTGCCCTTTAACATGAGTCACCTTGGGGGGGATTTAGAAATGTATGCTTGTAATATAGTGTGCTGTGACTCACCTACTGAGCAGCAGCATGAGATGGAGCATGTAAAGGACCTTCCCGAATCATGGCTTTCCACACTTGGTTTGTGAAATCCTTCACTTTATTTCATGGTATCTTTGATATCTGAGTTTTAATTAAGATTTGTCCAAGTTAACACTGCTAATAAGTGATAGAGTCTGGACTTACAAGAAGCCACACACGTCTGAAGAGGGCATCTGGATGGATTTTGATGTGTATACCTGCTATCCAGCTCCTCTGGGCTGCTCTGCCCCTTCTACCCTTTGCAAAAACTCTGAGGGGTTTCTCTATTAAACCCTTGCCTTCAGAAATCTGCATCTAAAGTGGGCTCAAGTCTTGAGGATCAAAAACACTCCCTAGAACTACTTTATGAAGCTCTACTTTGTCCATTCACCTGGCAGAGGGATGCCGAGTTTCTTTCACTCTGCAGGGAATTGTGTGGGAATGGCACGTGGCTGCTCCTTGGGGGAACTTGGCCTTGTGGAATAAAGAAAATGTTCCCATTGTGAATAAGGCACTGTACACAAGAATGGGACTCTGCTATCTCCCTTTTCAGCAGCTTCTCAGGTGGGCTGAAACAAGGGTGTGGTTTGGACAGTATGGTTGTTCTTGCTTTCTGGTGAGCTTCGAGGAAGGTGTCTACTCTTTATGTATGGAGAGTTAATATGTGGAGCTTCATTTATAAACTCAAGTGCCATCTTGGGACCACAGAAGAGCTCCACCCAAGATCTAGCTTTTCATTTGACAGTACTCACCTGGCTGTCAATGGCCAGTCAGTGTTATAGGACTGAGCGACTTTTTGTTTGTTTGTTTTTGCTTTATTATGTCAATTCCCATCCCTAGGAAGGCCATAGAAAACAGTGGTTCATGAAAAATAATATCAGGCTCCTCTGTCTTTAGTATTGACTGGTTTCCCAGGAAATAATTGATTGCCCTAGCTAGATGCTGTAAAAGCAGTAAGAGTTTATATTTATATTGTTTATTACAATAGGGATTTATTCTGTAAGTAAAATCATAGCCTTTAGATGTGTTGCATATAATTAAAGCTCTGGGTGTCTGTGGAGGAAGGGGACACTTTGGAGCTGAAATGTTGTCGGCTACAATCAGCAGCTATGTGAGGCTGAGAACTACTTCACATCTTTCCCACAGGTAAAATAGAAACAACACCTCCATTGAGTAATGTGTGATGTCTGGACCAGAGAAAGTATAAAGTAAGGTTGGTTACCTTTGTCAACTCTATGATATAGATTGAGGTCCTACTACAACATGTCAAGACTGGGTGGGGAGGCTAGGACTAGGCATTATACTAGACAGAAAGAGCATATCTCAGTAACACAGGCAGGAAAGAGCTCAAGTTCAGGAGATATGGCAGAAGTTCACCTAGGAGACAAGGAGGTTCAAGCTCAGGGTTGGGGTCTATGAGTGTAACTAAGCGTTAGTATAGTACAGCATAGCTAAGTTTGGACTTGAGAGATGAGGTCCGTAATCACCTGGGGGGTGTCTGACATGGGACTGCAGATTGGAATGAGAGAGAGCCTCAGATCACAAGTCTCAGTGTATTTGTTTTATTTCTATTTGTCTTGGCAGGGGTGAAGAATAATAAAGTATTACTGAAAAAAGTTGTTGCTGGTTGGGTAGGCAAAAAAATCTTATTCAAATACTGTGGTTTTGTTAAATATGATTTACATGTTTATGTGTTTGTGAATGGTATCATTACTTTGATGAAGTACATATTTAAGCCATTCATGCCTTGCTTACTAATCACTCCACTCTCTGACTATATTGATTATTTGATATTTATATTTGCTCTATCTTTTCCCATCGGTATTTTGATTTTTTTGTCTATTTTGAAAACTTCCATGAACTTTAAGATGACTATCATAATTTTTTTCTCATTGTACATTTTTGCCCATGACTTTTATATTTGATTGTAGGTAAATCTTGCTTGGTATCTTGAACTCTGCTTTCCCCCGGAAACTTATTTGTGAGACTCAGCCACACGTGTGCACAGGCCTACTTGCTGAGTCTACCTCCTCACCACATGGACTTGTGACATCCTCATGTAGGATGCACTCTTCTTATCTATAATTTCTGTTACTGATTTCAAGAACACCAAAGACATTCTCTCAATTCTTTGGGGTGTTGAAATGTGAAGACTGGGTTTCTGGATTGTGTATTTACCTATGGCATCTCTTTTGGCACCTCGGTCACTTTCTGCAAATAAAACCTGAGTTTTCTGTATGGGGTCAAAGCACAACACCATGGGTGTTGAAAAGAAACAATGGATGCTCTGTTTAGTCTCATCAGTGAGGAGACTGAATCAAAAAGAAAGTCTGCTCTAGCCTTTCTAGGGCTGTTAGTTGTCATCATGCATTTGCTTTAGCTACTACTGCATGTCTGCGTTTTCCATCCAACAGGCTGGTGGCTGCTAATTCAGCAAATTCAATTTTCCAAGTGAAAAATGTTGCCCTTCTTCCCAGTTGGTAATTCTTCTATTATCAGTATCATCTATCACATAAAGGCAAGTGGCCAGAATTGTGAGACTAAACATGACAAAAACTCTTATGGATTTGTCTTCCTTAATTTCACTAAAAGATTTTTTTCTTTTGACTTTAACAATGATGCATCTGTCTACACACAAGAATGTATTTAGCCAGCGTGCATGTTCAAAATTAAGCCATTTCAGATCTGTGCTTAGAAGTTGCATTTCTTTAGACATTATTTATGAAGTAATTCCTTTCATTCAAGCGTACTGGTCTTTGGACAAAGATCTTGCTTTCCCAGTGATAATCTAAATCTTACAGCTGTTAAGTCACGCAGGTGGCTCAGCCTCACAGAAGAATGCTCTAAGGAGCTTTTTCAGTATTTGATCCACATATCCAATCTCTGTCTTCATTTGGATCCCTGGTCTGTCAGGTCTAGAGGACTCAAAGGAACAGTCACCTTATTGTTAGAGAGTGGAGCACCAACATTTAGTGACTTAAATTTCTTTGAGAAAAGTTCATGAATTTCCCCCCCCCCCATTCCCAAGTCTCCTGGTGTGATAAGCTCTTAATGTTTGTCAACTTAAGTCGTTAAACCATTATGTCTCCTCATTCATTCAACACAAGCAGGAATACCAACCCTATTGGGTTAGGTTTAGTTGAGGTTTGATTCGTGGATGCTATGGAAAAAGGAGACTTGTTGGGCTACTGTGGTGATATTTTGTTTGTGTTCTAATAAAGCTTGCCTGGAGATCAGAGGGCAGAGCCAGCCACTAGTTAATCACAGAGGCCAGGCAGTGGTGGCCCACACCTTTGATCCCATCAGTAGGGAGTAGAAAGCAGGAAGGTCAGGAGTTCAAGGCCACCCTGGATTGCACAAGATCGCACCAGTCTAAAAGAGAAACAGAGCCAGGCTGTGGAGGCTCACTCTCACCTTTAATCCTAGCACTTGGGATCTCACACCTTTGATCCTAGCACTTAGGAGGTGGAGACAGGAAGTGATGTGGCTGGGCGGAGAGAGGAACTCATCCCCATCCACATTGGTCTGAGAAGTCCCAGAGTTAAGAGGTGGCTGTGGCTTGCTCCTTTGTCTCTCTGATCTTTCAGCATTTACTCTGATATCTGGCTCCAAGTTTTCATTAAAAACAATTAGGGTTTGTGTTACAGAGCACAGACTTGATGAGGCTACAGGAATAGCAATGGAAGGTCTCTTGGAAAAACAGATCTTGTAATGCCTAGGAACCATACATAGTAAAGAGAGAGCTACAGCTGTGGGTATCTAGGGACTTAGGGAAAACTAGGCTACCATTTCTGGACATTTCTAAGATTTGTGGAATTGAGATATTTTGATAGTTTTACTCTATATATCAGACATTTCTTTAGTACTTGCAGGACAGGATAGAAGAAATAGGCAGGACCAATCTCCAATGTATGGCAGTATGGGGGTCAGAGGTAGACTCAGAAGGTACAGTTCCCAGCCCTTGGAGATGTCACCTGGCTAGACTTCAAAGCCCTGGCAGAGAGGTGCCAAGGAGGAGGGTAAACAAGCAAGAGGATGGCTGATCATGGCTAGGCTCTTGTGAGTCCAGACCTGGCCATTCTATTTGCTTCTGGAAAGTTTTCTTTTTCTGCTTTGCCTGTTGGAGCAGAGGTAAAGGTTTACTGGGCATCTCGCAACATTTTAAGGTAATCAGTTGAGGCTGAGAGGGCCAGGTCTTGATGGGACAAGTTCCAACAGAGAAACAGTTGGTGGGGAAGCAGAATGAAGTGTGGGAATAAGGTTATGAATAGATAAGGGGTGAGCAGGACAGCTAGACATCAGAATCACGCAAATCCAAGGGGCAGGAGCAGTAAGTCAGGCTTCAGGAATCAGAGGCTTCTTTCAGATCTGTTTTTTAGAAGAGAATAGTGACATATATCAAATTACATAAACACAAATGCTAACTGAACATTGGTGTCTGATGATTTTGTCTGAAGAAATTTCAGTTTTAATTATTAATATAACCTAAAAGAAAAATACATTATTAGTATTTTTTCAATATTCTCTGTAAACTTTTCTTAAATTTTAGGTACATAAGCACATCTTAAATGTATCTATGTATATGTCTTAAGATATTTTTTCTGTCTTTCTCTGTGTGTAAACATATACACTAAAGACTATATAATAAATCTACTTAGATATGTAAATATGGAGAGGGAGAGGGAAAGAAAGAGGGAAGGGGGAAGACAGAGCCTGTTTCTCTGGAAATCAATATATATATATGTATACACATATAACAGAATTAGCTTGATTCCCTTCCCGATTGTGTGCTTTTATTTTTGGATTGCTATTTGCAATAAATGACTCAGAAACGGAAGTGAAAAATCAGTTTACAGTTCGACTAGAGGTTTTTTTTTTCCTGGTAGAGTTGTTGTAATTCTTACATAATTTGAGTACAAACCTCTTCGTGTTTATTAGATGTCTGCTGCTAGGCTTCTGTGTAGAACAACCACACCAGCCCCCTAACTTCCATGCCTCTGTAATTACATGTGAACGTGTAAGATCAGTGATTCATCACCCCAAGGTACTGCTAAAGGCAACATTGTTACAAGACTATTGTTCCTTGATGAATATATTTATTTTGAGCCTTGGTTAATTTTTTTTATTTTAAGAATAAGCTCCAGATCTCTATCTGTGCTTATTATATAAGGAGTGATAAACACTTGAATGCATTTTTCTACTTTTAAGTTATTTCTTCTGATTTAAAAAAAAAAAAGGCTACTGAATTCTTAGCAATGTCTCTTTGGATGTATTGCTATCATCATTATCATTGTCATCATCATCACCACCATCATCATCATCATCATCTGGTCAATACAAGGGCCAATAACATTTAGACATTACAGATTTGTGCTCTCAGAAAAAAACAGAGGAAAAAGATTAATAGTCAAAGTTACAAGAGTTCTTAGCTTTCAAGTGGCCTAATTGTCAAATTTAGTTTTTACAACGTTTGCTTTCCTCAACAAAGAGGAAAATTTGGACAGAGATATAAGGAAAAAAAACCCACATAACAGTAGAGGCAGAGATTGTGTGTGTAGGTCAAGAAATCATGAAGAGCCTCAAATTTTGGGGAATTAGGATCAGGAGGAGGAGACCCTCAGAGATGGCTGACCCAAGCTATTGAGAACTCATTGACTCTGAAATGACAGCCGAGGAACCTACATGGAAAGGAATTAGACCCTCCAAATATGGATGACAATCAAAGAGCGTGGGCAGTGTGTGGAGTCTCTTGCAGTTGGACCAGAGTTTATTCCTGGTGCATGAACTGGCTTCTCAGAGCCCATTCCCTGAAGAGGAACACCTAACTCAGCCTTGATGTTGGGGGAGGGGCTTGGACCTGCCTCAACTGGATATGCCTGACTGACTGACCTTGGGAGTCCTTGCCCTCCTTGGGGAGTGGATAGAGGATGGGGTGGGGGGAGGCTGAGAGGGGGGAGGAAGGGGGAGCAGTGGTGGGTATGGGAAAAAAAAAACTTTTTAAATGAAAAAAATAAAAGGAAAAAGGTATCTAGTCTCTTTTAAAATCCGAAATCTCTGTAAAATTCCAAATCCCTCCTCCCCCAAGTTTAGTCTCTCAACTGTGAGCTGTTATAAAACAAAAAATAGCTGAATCCACAATGGACACAGATGGCACTGCTCCCTCACCGACTTTTGGGTCTGTGGGATCGTAATCAGCCTGCCTCTGGTGCCAGGCAATCAGGTGCCATCATACCAAGTCTCTAGGCCCGGACATTGAAAGCAGAAAGGGGACAACTCCATGCCATCCATTATGGCTGGGATGTACAGTGTTTAACCAGTTACCACCTGTGACCCAACCAAGGGCCCTCCACTGCCACTGGGCACCACTGTGAGAGATTACAGGGTGGGGAGGTGGGAAAGAGAGAGAGGTGGAATGGTTTGTGGATTGGGGAAAGAGGCAGATCTAGAGAGGTGAGGGTGGTGAGAAATGGGCTGATGTAAATGGCTAGCTGGCCACTCAAGTCCAGGGAGATACCTGGGCTTAGACTATGACTAAGGGCCGGATCTGGATCCAGGGTCCTTGAGCAGCCAAGGGGGTCTGTGTTGATGTCTGTGACTTCTGTCGTCCCTGGGGGCTGTACAGGAGTCTGTGATGGGACCATGTTGGTATCTGAGGGTAGTGCTGTTTTGGGGGCCATGTGAATCTGGGTGGTCTGCATGAACACTGGGGGCTCTGGTGACAACAATCTGTGTTGATGTCCCTGGTCCACGTTGCTGCCAGGGCCTACATGGATGCCCAGGGTCTGGGCCACAACCATGTTGATGTCTGAAGGTTGTGCTGTTGCAAGTACCAGGCTGATTTGGATGGCTAGTGCTGTCAACTGGGGTCATGATATCATCTGGATCAGGGTTGTGGCCAAGAGCTATGTCTGATTCCATGACCCTTCTGCATCCAGTGGCTCCTGGACTGTTGAAGACTGTGCTGGTGCTAGGGTCTAGGCTGCCATGTTGGTATCTGAGGGCCATATTGTTGCATACTCATTCTGATGGCCTGTGCTGCCACCTGGGACCATGGTGACATCTGGGCCTGGGTTGCTGCCTAAAACTATTACTGGGCCTGGGGTACAGATAGATGGCTAGAGTCTAGGTTGCAACCTGTGTCTATGAGGGTATCAGAGGGCCAT
The DNA here is from genome assembly GCA_033318265.1 of Phyllotis vaccarum. Lineage (NCBI taxonomy): Eukaryota > Metazoa > Chordata > Mammalia > Rodentia > Cricetidae > Phyllotis > Phyllotis vaccarum. The sequence goes on along the minus strand of JARWLC010000005.1, from coordinate 88,737,051 downwards.
GCTGCCACCAAGGTCATCTTGATCTGAGTGGCCTGCATTGTCACCTAGGGCCTTGGTGTTGTATGGGCCAGGCCTGCTACAGAGGACCATGTCTGGGTCCATGGTCCTACAACATCCAGGGTCTGAGTTGATATTCTGGGTTCCTGTTGTCACTGAGGGCCATGTGGAGAACCAGGGTCTGGTTGGCCACCTCAGACCATGTCAGTGTTCAAAAACTGTGCCACATACAGGGCCATGATGATCTGGGTACTGCCACCTGGAGCCATGGAGACTTCTGGGCATGGTCCTGCTGAAGTTTGGGTCTGCGGTGATGTCCATGGACAGTGTTAGCAGGGGATCATTGGAATCATGCTATGCTGAGCAAGTCCTTCCCTTCACTGCAATTGGATGGTTGGTCCTGCTCCTTGCTTGATATTGCAGCAGGTGAGCTGGTCCTAGCCCTCATGAGAGAACTCACCCCTTTTACCCTACCACTCCCCTATGCAGGAAAGATGACCCTACCTCTCATCATAGGCATGCACCTCACCTGGGAAGCACACTAGAGGTGACACTATGGTTGGGTTGGAGACATGAGGCCATGAGAGCAGGAGACTTGATCCTGCCTAGCCATCTCTGTGATGTGGTAGAATTGGTGAAGGGAAGATACCCTCTCCTCCTCACCCATACCACCTGCATCAGATGAGAGAGCTGGCCCCGGAGAAACAAGAGCAGGAGAACTAGCCCTGACCCTTACTGGCTGCAGTGCACAAGAAAGCAGCCTTTACTTCTCATTTGGACAGCACACTAGAGCTGACCATGTTGTTGGAGATGCAGGTAAGCCAGTCCTGAAGGCATGAGAGCAGGAGAGCTCACCCACCCACCCACCCAATTTCTCCTACAGCAATCTGGAGAGAGAGCCTTGCACCTTGCCTGGGCAAAACAGTGGAGCTGGCCCTGGCAATATGAGTGAGGAAGACCTGGATTTGAGGGCCCGGGAGCTGGAGAACTGGCCCCACTCCTTGCTGTAGGCTGCACTGGATGAACTAGCCCAGGCTGTGCTGGAGAGTTCATCTGGGTGGTGATGATGGAGGGAAAGTTAGTGGGCGGAGCAACCCAGTTTCCACCCAGGCCAAAAACCCGGGCTATGAGTTGGCCCACCTCAACATTCACCTTATCTAAGAACTGTTGAAGCATGTGAGGGGAAGAACCTACAAATTCAAAAAAGCATGATCTCCATGCCACAGGACAACAACAGGACATCCAAGAGGAGCCCCAGTGAGAGCCCATTACTGGTGGTGCAGCAGAAGCCAGAGGCTTTGAATCAGTCCAATGACTCATAGCGGTGGCCACTTACAAGAAAAGATGTATGGACTGAAGGATAAACTGTGTAATTCACTGGGCCATACTTCAGCTTCCAAGACAAGAGTCTTCTTCTTTTTTTAATTTTTGTTTTGATTCTTTGTTTTGTTTGGTTTTGGGTTTTTCTTTTAAATTTGGTTTTATTTTGGGGGGAGGCTGCAAGGGCAGAGGGTGGATGTGAGAGAACAGGGAGACAAGTGGGATTGGAATGTAGGATGTGAAATCTACAAAAAATTAATCAAAGTAAAACAAACAAACAAACCAGACAACAAACTAAGTGCTTTCTTACTTCAAGTGGGAAGGACCCAGGCACAGTCACCATCTAAATAAAGAAAAACCAAGCTCTAACAGTATAAATCACCTAATGTTCAATATCTGGGACTCACTCACGATCTTCTGGGTTTCTCCAAAGCGCCTGGCCACTTCTCAGGATTCAAAGTCTACAGTATGCACAGTTTGTCTTTAAGGCTGGCTCCGATGGCTGCTGCTGTCCTTGTGGCCATCCTACAGAGCTGGCATCCCCAACATACTGTGTCTCTGCTGCAACTGGGCTGCACTTTGACCAATAGCCTCTCCTGGGTCTCTTTATGGTGCCAACAAGCCTCACCTTTTCTGTATGACTCCTTCAGACTTGGGCCCTCAACTACTACTTTGCCTATCTTCATCAGTCACCTTTCTTGGCTTCTCAACTACCAAACTTCAATTGATTTCCATGACCCCCTCATGGCTTCAAACTCAGTACCACCTGGGTGACTCTAATAATACCAAGTTCAGCTGCGAGTGCAACCTTGGAGACCTCTAGAACACAGTTTTTGTGTATTGACTCTGAGGAAATATTTCCCAGAGATTTCACCTCAGTGATGGCTTCTTCTTAATCAGCTGTAGTGTCTCAGCTTCAGATGACCAGCATTGATTGTCCCAACAAAACAAAGATTTACGTTAGTAGTTCTGGTTTCTTGTTAATTATAGCTAATTCTTTAGCTGCAGTTGACAAGAACCACAGATTCTTCACTCAAAGTATGCAATGGCCCTTTAGAGAGTTTTAACACAACTCTCAAAACTTCCCTCTGGAACTTCACAAACCAGCCTGCATTGACTGCATTTCTCTCAATACTTAGTTCCCAAGCTCTTATAAAACACCTACCAGGCTTTGAATAGGCAACTGATTTTCTAGGCCAAAGTTCCGAAGACCTTCCCCAGTCCTCCCCAAAGTAACATAGTTAGGTCTGTCACAGGAATATCTCACTATCTTGGTACCAATTTTTGTCCTAGTTAAGGTTACCATTGATAAACACCATGACCTATAGCTGGAAGTTTTCTCACAGACACTTGGTCCCGAATAAACACACAGAGGCTTATATTAATTACAAACTATTTAGCTATGGCTCAGGCTTCTTGTTAGTTAGCTCTTACATCTTAAATTAACCCATTTTTATTAATCTATGAATTGCCATGTAGCCGGTGGCTTACTGGTACTTTCACATCTTGCTTCTTGGGCAGCTCCCTGGCCCCACCTTTCTTCTTCCTCTTGGATTCCCTGCCCCCTGTCCTGCCATAGGACAGAATAGCTTCTTTATTAACCAATGGTAGCAACACATACTCACAATGTACAGAAAGACCATCCCATAGCAATGACCAAAGTAACTTGGAAAGGAAATTATTTATTTGCCTTATACTTCCACATTACACTGTTCATTATCCAAGGAAGTCAAACAGGAAAGGAACCTGGAGGCAGGAGCTTATACAGAGGCTATGGAAGAGTGCTTACTTGGTTGTTCTTCATGGATTGCTTTACCCTACTTTCTAATAGAATCTAGAACCACCAGCCCATATGTAAGCTGAAGTTTATATTTTGCCAGCAACTCCCAAATACTGCCAAATACTTGGCAGCTGATTCACAAATAATTGACTTGGTGCCTTAATATTACTTAATTGCTCAGGCTTGTTATTAGCTAACTCCTACACTTAACCCAAAATTTTAATTATGCTTTGCCATGTAGCTCATGGCTTGTTACCTCATTTCTATATGTCCTGTTTGCTTGGTGGCTGGCTGGCATCTCTGCCTCTGCCCTTCCTCTTCCCAGAATTTTCCTAGTCTGAATTCTCTGACTATACTTCTTTCCTGGCTATTGACCAATTAGTGTCTTATTAAACGAATTTTAGTGACAACATTTTACAGTTGATCATTATCCCACAGGATTTTCCTTTTTTTGTTTAATTAGAAAGGGAGATTTTTAACTGTAATATAGTAAAGCTACATACAACAAAAATTGTTATTAAGTAAGAACTACAGGAACAATATCCAATCCATTTACATTTGACAAAAGTAGAGAAAATACTTAATTATCATATTTTTGTGAGTCTAAAGTTTTGTGTCTAATTTATCTTTCATCATAACTAAGAAAATCTATAACTATGACTATCTAGTCTTCAACTTCATCAAAGACCTCAGAAGAGTGAAATGTTACCTAATGACAAAGATCTCAGGCTTCCTGGACAGTCATCCAAAGTTTTTCTGCAATGTTGGAACATCCAACTCTGGCCTACAGGCCTAGCATATCTGACAGATTTTCCTACAAAGCAGGGAATTTTGAAGGACTGTCTTGTCTTGGCAAAGTTTAGCAGTTACCTTTCTTGTATCCTTCTGGATGTTTGACATTTTCTTTTGTGAAGGACCAATCTGTCAGGTTTTGGCAAAGTTTAGTGGTCACTTTCCTGTGGGCTCTGCATGTCCAGTTTATACAACATAGTGTCAATCAGTTCAGGCACGATCTTTTTTTTTTTTTTAACAAATGGCCAGCTTTACTACATGGGAAGCAAACTCCATAAGGTGTGTCTTCGATGCTCATCATACTCTTTGCATTCAAATGTGTATGTTTGGAAACATTTGAATGCAAGAAGAACATTCCTAAATGATGATAACTTTGTAGATAATTTAGCCTGAGTAATATTTACACATTAGGTGGTCATAGTCACTTACCTTCAAGTCTAACTTTATTGCTCAGAGACAAATAACAACAAAACAAACAAAAAAACCCAGTATGATTCATTTAGGGAAATCTTGGGAAGACAGTATTTTTCTTCATCTCACCTCTGTGACAGGAATGTGGTGGGAATGAGGGGGTTGAGGCAGAAAGGGGTGAACCAGAAATAAGGTTTGAGGGGAGCAAGAAGCAGGAAGTAAAAAAGGACTGAAGGAGAAACAATGGAGGGGTGGGGATGTGAGGATGGAGCAGACAGCCAGGGTAACAGTGAGATCTGGAGGGGAGGGGATGTGAGGATGGAGCAGACAGCCAGGGTAACAGGGAGATCTGGAGGGAGGGGATGTGAGGATGGAGCAGACAGCCAGGGTAACAGGGAGATCTGGAGGGGAGGGGATGTGAGGATGGAGCAGACAGCCAGGGTAACAGGGAGATCTGGAGGGAGGGGATGTGAGGATGGAGCAGACAGCCAGGGTAACAGGGAGATGTTCCAGCCCTCACTTACTCCTGTGACAGACACCTGCTTTTCCCGTTGTTGTTTTCCTTTAAATATGGGGAGAGTGGACAGCCTTGTCTTGTTCCTGATTTTATGGCATTGCTTCGAATTTCTTCCAATTCAGTTTGATGTTGGCTGTCAGCTTGCTGTGTATTGCCTTTATTATGTTTATATATGTTCCTTGTATTCCTCACCTCTCCAAGACCTTTATCATGAAGGAGTGTTGGATTCTGTCAAAGGCTTTTTCAGCATCTAATGAGATGATCATGTGGTTTTTTTCCTTCAGGTTGTTTATATGATGGGTGATGTGGACACTGTTTACTATGTTGAACCATCCCTGCATCTCTGCAATGAAGCCTACTTGATCATGATGGATTATTTTGTTGCTATGTTCTTGGATTCAGTTTGTCATTATTTCATTAAGTATTTTTGCACCAGTGTTCATGAGGGAAATTAGTTAGCAATTCTGTTACCTTGTTGCATCTTTGTGTGGTTTGAGTATCAGGGTGACTGCAGCCTCATAAACATAAAAAGAGTTTATCAATGTTCCTTCGATTTCTGTTGCATGCAACAATTTGAAGAGTATTGGTATTAATTCTTTTTAGAAATTCTTGTAGAATTCTGCACTGAAACCATATAGCTCTGTTTTGGGGGGGCTTTAATAATTGCTTCTATTTTCTTAGGGGTTATAGGTCTATTTAAGTCATTTATTGGTCTGATTTAAATTTGGTAAGAGAAACCTATCCAGAAAGCTGTCTATTTCTTTTAGGTTTTCCAGTTTTGTGGAGTACAGGTTTTTGAAGTATGGCCTAATAATTTAAAAAATATTTTTAAACTTAATTGGTTTCTTTATAAAATTAATATAAAATGTCAGGTAGAAAATTTAAACAGAACAAAACTTAACAAAGAATATGAAGTGTTCTGAGTGTTTTCCAATGTCTTTGTCTTCTGCATTCTTTTGTTAGCTATACATAACAGGCTGATGTTAACTTAATAATAGCATTATTACTATTATTTTGTTTTTTGTGATAGGATCTATTGTGGAACAGCTCTAACTGTCATGGAACTTACTTTGTTGACTAGTCTGGCCTCTGTCTTCTGAGTGCCAGGATTAAAGGTATGTGCCACCACTGCTCTGCTAAAATTATGTATTTTGTGTGTTAATGACTTCCTACTATGGGGATGGAGCTTTAGTTTTTACTGCCATTTATTATTTCAATCTGTGACTATGCTAGTCACAGTTTTGATTAGACTGATATTTAGATAATATACTGGAGATAAAGCCTCTGGTATCACGTATGCTAAGGAAGCACAAGACCACAGTGATATCTCTAGTCTTTATGTTAATATTTAGAAGTCCCTTAAATTTGTTTTGTGTTGATTTATTTTTTTGTCTTGTTTTCTTAAGTATATCTCTGGAATTTTTTTGAGAGACTATAAAAGTATATATTATATGCATACATTTTCCTTATAGTCTATGAGTTATTATAAAAACGCAGACTGATATTAAAAATCCAACACTGAAGGATTTTTATTGGTAAAAATCTAGCCAGGTGTTCTACCAGCTGCTTACTCAGAAGGTAGATAGGGGGTGGGGCTGAGAGGATCTAGGTGTGTGAGGCCAGCCTGGGCAACATAGCAAGACTCTGTCCTCAAAACCATTCAGAACCCAAATCCATTACCTGCTCATACTTTAAGCCACTAAAAATGGTGTTTTGGAGTGTGCTGATAATATCAGTAAAAGCTGTTGGCAGGGACAACTTAAAAATTAATGAAACAGTAAGCCATGGCCTTTTTGGTTCAAGTTGCATTGTAAAAAGAGAAAGAAATTAAGCATGGGCACAGTAAGAGGGAATGGAAAATTTGAAAGTGGCTTTCTCTAGATGCCCACCCAGATTGCAGAGTAGTTTTGATTTTTCTTGAAGGTTTTTCTGTGTTTTCTAAAATGAATCATGTCAGGGGAGTGTTTTTAAAAGGGACATCATTGCTTGTTTGTTTTTTCAAGACAGTGTTTCTTTTGGGTATGTAGTGTTGGCTATTCTAGAACTAGTTCTGTAGACTAGGCTGGCCTCGAACTCACAAAGATGCACCTGCCTCTACCTGTCAAATGCTAGGATTAAAGGTATGCACCATTACAGTACTGACAGCCACTGACAAGCAGCTTTCAAAGACTTTCAACACTGCTTTTTGTGGCCCTATTATTTTAAAAATTCTTGATGCCAGATATATTTCTTCTTCTAAAATATGTATTTGGATATACTTGTGGAATTTTGACATGGGCTAAATGCATTTACTGTGTACCATATTCTTCACAGAACCATCGCCATAGTGTCTGTCCTAACCCAACAAGTGCTCTTCATTTTCTGCTTTTATTCTTTGTGTTCAAGTGATTGTTGATGACTTTAATTTCTTGTTATTCATGGGCTTTTTTGTGAATTGTTTTATGTTCACTTATGCCCTTGGTTAGATTTTGACTTAACCAGATGATGACAGAGATTATTCTAGACCTGAGCAGAGGTAAGGAGCGAAATAACAAAAAATATGTAATGAGTTCATGAGATAGCAATGCATTTTGTCAGGGTTGTGATGTACACATAGACCAGGCAAGAAAAATAATGCCTCGGAGCTTAAAGTTCTTAAAAATTATTTTAATTGTAAAGATTTATAGAATAACTGTGACATTCTGAGATGTAAAGATAGTATGTAATGACAAAATCATATAACTAACATTTCTGTCTTCTAATTTTTTTGGACTAACACATAATCACATGTTTATAGGGCAAAGCAAGGTATTTCAGTGAATGTGAGCCACAGCATACTGGTCTGTCTGAGAGATGCTTGTCTTTGTCCTCCATGTCCTAAAGAATCTTTGGCACATAGAAGTACCTCAGGAATTTGTTTCTTGAGCCTTCCCTCTGGCTTTCCCCTCAGTCAGTGGTGATCACAGGTGATGGGGATCAGCTCAGCATGTGACCTGAGTGACCGGCCATCCACAGGCTGTGTAGTGACATTTCTGTGATCAGCACTGAACATATGGAGTCTTTAAAATTTAGGATTGGGCAATGAGGTCAAACCAGTGAAGGGCAGGGACAGAAACTCCAGGGCTCAGAAGGTGTTGGGGGTAGGTAGGCTGTCCTGCGAACTGAAACTTGGGCACGGAAACTCAGTCATAGAGGAAGCTGGAGTCAGAGAGAAGAGAAACCTAACAGAAAAGCAACAATTCCAGCCCTCAGTGAGGGAGGGCTGAGCTTTAAAGCTTTTCTATGTTCCGACTATTGTTATCTATTTTTTTTCCCCTTTTCTAACTGTATTGGATCTCTGGCCTACAGGTATCTGGGGCCATATTGTGAGGACCTTTAGTGTTTTCTAGGATAAACATTAGCAGTTTTTGAGATAGGCAATACTTTAAGTATATTAAGTGATAGTGGTGCATGCCTTTAATCTCAGCACTCAGAAGGCAGAGGCAGGCAAATCTCTGAGTTCAAGGCTGGCCTGATGTACCAGCAAGTTTCAGGACAACCAGGAACTGAGGTTATTAGAGACAGAGTTGGGGCAGGGTGTAAAGACAGGGACTTTAGTGATGGGGACACCTTATGGTAGGAAGAACTAGAAGAAGTAGGGTTAGGGTAGGTGCAGGTGTACAGGGTTAAAAACCAAAGGCAGAGGAAGGGAGGATTCTGAGGCCATCAGTAATCTTAAGTGCTGCAGAAAGCTTGGGAGAAGTTGGTTTGGTGTATAAAAGATTGTTCATGATCCTAGAAGGAATCGTGAGTAAGGGACCAGCGAAGAAATAAATGCAGACCATTCTCATAATGTGGCCAGTGAAGAAATAAATGGAGAAAACATGGCAGGAGACACAGCAAGGCCAACAGAGGGCTCTGGGAAGTTAGCTCTAAAGACTCACACTGCGGAGAAAGAAGGACCAAGGGCTGGAGAAAGGATGAGGGATTAGGAGTTTGGCCTCTTCTCCCCCCAACCCTCTCCACCGACAACTTTTTCTCTGAGTACAGTCAAGAGATGAACTTACCAGGAGCTATTTTGACATAGAATCAAAGACAGAAAAAGAGTAAGGACAGTACAGAGGAATTCAGAGAGAAATAAAGGAAGTGAAAGAATTCCTCAGAACAGCAGCAAGCTGGAAGTGGAGTCTTGTGATTGGGGATTTTGGGCACCCAGAGGAAGAGAAGGCTTTGAAAGGTCACTAAAGGGATGGGATACATGTCAGTGAGAGAGAAAAGAGGCTTTCGTAGTAATGAAGAGGCAAACATAGACAGTAGAGAAAGCAATCTCAGGGTCTGGGAGCACCCAATTTCACACTTGACCTCTCCTCCAACACACTGTTTTACAAAGAACGTAATTTCAGAGCAATTCATCATTTTACTCACAAATTTGTTGGTGTGTCAATCCCTGCCCCCTTCTTTCTGGGAAATAGGTGTGATAATTTGCCTATGAAGTTAATTTAGAGAGCTGGTGACCCACTGAAGGCTGACCCACTCAAGAGGTCAGTGCTCAGGCCTGATGAACAAACATTCATGGGAGTAAGTGAGTGAGTGAAGAAAAATGATTCAGAAATATCCTGTATTACTAGAGTGTGTGTTGTGGGTAAGGATATTTTGTCAAATGTTTAAACAATCACAGTTTGCATAAGTGTAATAGCAGCCAGTTCACTCACCATCAAACAGAAGAGCATTGTCACCATGGCAATTTTTCAGTGAAAGTCTAGGTTTCACTGTGAAAATCACAGGTTCCGAAGCAATTAGTGGTTTCTGGCAATGGAATTAGAGCATTAAAAGCGTTTTAGACCGTATTTAATGTATTCCTAGATCTCAAGACTTAGTTCCTTAAATTTTTGTAAGTCATCTTACAGATGAAGTTGTAGTGTTTGAGGACTCATTTCTCAGAAGCTTCAGGAGAGGCTGAATATCTACTTAGAGGGGGCACTGGCCTGAGAGTTTCATCTGCATGTAGCCACCACCAATTACTAACTTCTAAACTGAATTTCAGAAGTGACCACTGATTTCAGAAGTGACCATTGGAGCTAAAAGAAAAGATCAAAGACCATACACATGTCAATTCCGCGTGCAGTATAAATTGTATTATATTATAGTATTATTATTACTTCTGACTACAAAAGTCTCTACATTTTTATTTTTGTTGGGTTTTCATTAGTTCTTTGAAATTTTCACACACCCTATTTTGATCATGTTCACCCCCTTCTCGCAACCCCTCTGAGATCCACACCCACTTCCTCTACCCACCCAACTTTGAGTCCCTCTTTAGCTTTTAAACCCCATCAAATCCTATTTGTGCAGCCCGCGTGCTCTTGGGTGCATGGCCATTCGAGGGGTGTGGTTCACCTCCCAGAGGCCACAGCAAGCTGTCAATTGCCAGTAGCACCTGAGCTAAGGGTGAGCCTCTTTTTTATTTTATTTTTAAGAATGATTTTTCTCCACTGCTATTCCGTCTCCCTCCCCTTCTCCCCATCCTCCCCATCCTCGTCAGCCCGCACTCCACGGAGAAGGCAAGGAATCAATCCCAAGGTGAGTCAGTTCAGCCTGGCATATCCAGTTGAGGTAGGATTCAGTCAAGGCTGGGAAAAGTGTTTTCCCTCTAGGCATGGGCTTCCAGAAGCCTGTTCATGGTCCTGGGACAGACTCTGGTCTGATTGCAAGAGGCTCCAGAAACTGCCCATGCCTTTCACTTCACTTTTATCCACATTCAGAGGGTCCAGATTTGTTCCATGAAGGTTTGTCAGCTGTTACTTCAGATCTGGGAGCTCCCAGCATCATGGGACTGCCTACTCCCTGGGTCTCCTCATCGTGATCCTGATCCCTTCGCTCATGTAATCTCTCCTCCCTGTCTTCAGCTGGTGTTTAGCTGTGGATCTCTGCATCTGCCTCAGCATCTGCATCAGCTGCGGCATGAAGGTTCTATAATGACAATTAGGGTGCTCATTCATTTGATAATAGGGGAAGACTAGTTTAGGCTCCCTCTCCACTAGACTTGGAGTCCTAGCTGGGCTGCTCATCTTGTGGGTTCTTGGGTGTTTCCCTAGATCAGGTTTCTCTCTAACCCCACAATGGCTCCCTTTATCCACTTCCTTGCTCTCCCTGTCTGTTGCTTCCCCCATCCCATTCTCTCATCTTCTCTTCTTACCTCCCCTTGCTCCCCGCCCACCCGCATGACTGTAATTTTCTCAGGAGATCTTCCCAGGGGGAATCTATGGATGCCTTTCTTAACTTTCTCCTGTTACAGAGCTGCTGGGAGTGTTAGTGGTGAAGGGTGGGCCTTTGTGCCCACCTGCCCTAGCCATGCTGGGATTTTGTCTGACTTCAGCTTGCACAGGTCTTGTGCATGCTGTCACAACTACTGTGAGCGCATATGTTCAACTGCCCTGTTGGGTCCATAATTTTACTTGCTTGCTTTTCAAATATTAGTTGCTGAAACTAAAGAGAATGTGATTCTAGAAAAAGGATGGAAGTTTTGTGTTTTCAAAGCACATTGTAATCATTGGTTATTTCTCATCCTGCTGGGACAGCAGATGGGCATGTCGTCAGCGATGTCCATGGGCTTCAGCATGAGGTGGGGTCAGAGATTGTCCTGGCCTCCTGCCCAGGAGATGGAAAGGGATGACTCAGGGTTTCTGGCTGAGTTCCAGGAGGGCCTCAGGAGAGTCCTTTGCACTAGCTGCTTCTGAAACCTTCAGCATTTTCCCGAATTGGCAGACCTATTGTAGAGAACAGATTCAGTGTGTACGATACCCGTGTCTACTGGTGTGTGTGTGTGACACATGTGCATATGTGTATTTATCCACTCTTGCTGCTGGCCCTGATTCATAGTTCCACAGAGGACAGTGGATCTCCTAATCTCCTTTGTCTCTTTGTCTCAGCTTAGGAAGGGGTAGTCTCTACTTCAGATGTGTTCCTAATCAAGGAGTGCATAGCCTCTGTGATGAGACATTGGGCATCTCTCTGCATGAAGCCCCGTTTGGCTGGCTAAGCTCTTTGATTGGTCTAAAACCCTAGTCATTGCCCACAGATGTCCTAATTTGCATGTCTCCCTCATGCTCCATTGGAAAACTAAGTCACGAGTGGCCACTTTAAAAAATGTGTATTTATTTTTATGTCCCAATCAAAGTTTTCTCTTCCCTGTTCCCAATTCCTCCCCTCCACCTCCTCTCTAGCCCCACCCACCCACTCCTTCACCACATTTAGATACAGGCAGGCCTCCCATGGATATCAATCAGCCAGCCATGTATATCACGTTGCAGTGAGACTAGGCTCCTCCTCTTCTATTAGGGCTGATGAGGCAATCCTGCAGGAGGAAAGGGTTCCAAAGGCAGCTATCAGAGTCAGAGACAGCCCCTGCTCCCATTGTTAGGAGCCCCACGAGAGGACCAAGCTACACGACTGTAAAGGACCTATGTCAGTCCCATGCAGGTTCCCTGGTTGTTAGTTCAGTCTCTGGGGTATCCTGCCTCTGGGTCCTGGCCCTCAGGGTGATCTCCCTCTCTGGGTAAGGGTTTCTAGTTGGGCCAGTCCTTAGTCGGTCACTCCCACAATTTCTGTGCCATCTTGAACCCAGCACATGTTGTCAACAGGACAAATTATAGGTCGAAGGGTTCGTGGCTGGGTTGGTATCCCAAACCCTTCACTGAAGTCTTGTCTGGTTATAGGAGATAACCAGTTCAAGCTTCATATTCTCTATTTCTAGGAGATCTAGGATCACCCTCATTGATTCTTGGGAGTTTCCATTGCTATAGGTTTCTGGCTTATTTCAGAGATGCTTCCAGATTCCAGTTGTCTCTCCCAGTAAGAGTGGCTTCTGTTTAACTGTATGCTCAAGTTATCTTTCTCTCTGTCTGTTCAGACCTCTTGTAATTTACTTCATATTTTCAGCATAAACATTTGCTTGCTCCCCATTAAGATTGTACCAAGAATTCTGAACAATATCTTCACATACAGGTGAGACTTTTCAGTGAAAAAGCAGAAGGCCTACCTTGGCTGCAATGTTCAGTGCCTGTAACTGGAACCGAATTCATAGAACTGGATGTTTCTGTTATCCTAGACCAAAGGCTGTTCCTTCTCAGTAACTCAGCATCTGGGTCCGTAATCAGCTCTTGTAGTGGTTGTCTTGGTCTCTTGCATGAAAAGAGATGTTGTTTGCCATGTCTGGAAAGACAGCTGGTACTTCAGCATGGTACTTCATCAGTGCCACAGGGAACATCCATGGGCGATGGAGCCAATGAAATCTGGCTTTGAGTTTTGGATTTATACTGCTTTCTAACCATGTGTTTTAGTTTGGATACTAAAGTGTCCACTCAAAAGGCTCATTCTTTAAAATCTCTGTCTCCAATGTAATGTTCAGATGTTGGGCTTTTGAGAAGGTTTGGATCGTGGCATGTGGGTGGGAGTCCTGACCTAATCAAACGTGTTTATATCTAGATGGATTCACAATTTGAAGTTGTTTTTTTCTGGCGGGGTCCTCTTTGGAGGAACTAGGTCATTTGAGGTATTGTCTTGTCTATAGTCCTTCTCACTCTCTTGGTCTCTCTTTCTGCTTCCTGGCCACTATAGGGAAAGATGCTCTTTAAATCCACATTTCCACATTATAATGCCTACCTCACAGTGTCCTAGGAACAACAAAGCCAGGTGACAGTGAACTGAAACCATAAGTCAAAATAAATCTTCCAACCCAAGTTCCTTTCTCAGGAATTTTGTCACAGTGATTAAAAAAACAAAACAAAACAAAACAAAACAAAAAACCAAAAAACTAACATATCATGTGACCTCAATATATAAAAACTGCTGTGAGTCTTATTCTTAGTGACAAATGGTACATACTCAGTAAATGGTACCTCTTATCATTACTAAGGGTTTGTAGCATCCTTCCTAAAAAGGAGAAAGTAGACAATACTCTTTCAGAAATACTTTCATGAGTCTGAATATATTGTGAGTCTCTTTGGTGGGATATTCACTCCTTGGCTATCTTTCAACATCACGTAAGTAAAAACTAACTTCTTGGACAAATGCTTAGACTGAGGAACCATGGCTTTCTTGTGTGACCTGATAATTGTCTCTGGTTTGCACAATTTTTACAAGTTTCCTGAAGTATCTCTAGGTCAAATGGGGGGGGGGGAGTGCATTATTTGAGAACCTAAGAACAAAATAAATTTGACTCTTAGAAATTGTCAAGTCAACGTTTATTATGAAAGTAGATCATTTCCACTCATGATCCTGTTAGCTAGTGTTACATTGCCTATAGTTACCCCTTTATAAGTAAAGCAGCCATTGTAGGTGTATAAACTCTTAGCTCTTTGAATATATTTATATTTCTTGCATAAAAATTACCTTTTTGTAAGCTTCTGGCTTAGATCTCTTTAGTTTACATCCTCAATCATTTTAGCACAATTTAAAATTTTTAATTGTTATTTTAAGTATGTGAGCATTTTGCCTGAATATGTACCACATGTATACCTGGTGCTTGTGGAGGCCAGAAGAGAGCCCTGGATACCCTGGATCCGGCATTACAGACTGGGGTTCAAAGTTGGGCCCTCTGAAAGAGGAGCTAATGCTCTTAACTGATGAATTATTTCTCCAACATCTCAGTATGATTTTTTAAAACATGAAAAATGCAAATATGATTCTCACCCACTTGCAACTTCAAGATGTTTAGACCCCTGCCATCATTTGTTAATGTGAAGCCCTTATCAGCTGACCTCTGCTAGCATTTCCTTCTGTACATCTCATCATTCTGGATTTTCTCTCTCTTCATTTGCAGAGATCTCATGCTTAACCAGACTTCATGGTCTTCCCTTAGCTGAAGCTTCTTGCTCTGTTACCTTGATGAACCCACAAACCTTACCTTGTCCCAGGGGAGAGATTTGTTTTCTTTCTGTTTCCATGAGCCCTGAATTACTTATTTAATAAACATTTATTGAATATATGGAACATAAAAGAAACAATGCATTAAAAATAAATAGTAAACCTTTTTTGACTTCAGCATATGAATATATTTATTTTGAATAAAAATTTTACTTGCCTACTTAGAGTGAGATAAATTACTAAGTTTTATCTAAGAACAACTTGATTCAACTATTTTTGCATTTCTCCCCCAAAATAGTGAGTGCATGGTGTGCATATTCATGTGGTCGAAGAGTGACTATCTGTATCCTACATTAAAGGAAGTTAGTTACCTTTGTCTAGTTTGTAGCCCACATAGCAGCTCAAAAATTCATGTAGTTTCTGTTCCAGGGGATTCAATGTCCTCTCTGACCTCCAACGTTACCTGCAGTCATGCACACATACAGAGACACACATGATTAAAAATTATAAAAATAAACATTTAAAAACTCATTGAATAATATTAGTAATCAACGGAATGGAAAAAATAAAGTCTGGTCTCATCTGATGCTGGACAGGATGGGAAGTAGTCAGAAGACTTATTTATGATTGGTGGGTGTCTAAAACGGCTTAACTCCTTTGGAAAGCAACCAGAAAAATTACTAGTGAAATACAGAATTTAATTATCATGCAACAATGCCACCAAATTCCATTTTTTTTGTATTTTCCCAAGAGAAATGAAATACAACCCACAAGGCACTTGCACATGGGTGTTCATTACAGCTTAACTTGTAATAAATAAAGGCAGGAAGTTGCCTAGCTGTCCATCTACAAAAGAGTTGGCAAGGAAATGATGATAGATATGATATATTCAAATGATGAAAGCCGCTCAGCAATAAAGATAACAAATGACTTGTGTATGCAGGGGCATGCAAAAAAAAAAATCTCAAATACAGGACATATACCCAGTGGAAAAAAGTAGACAAAGTTAGTATTTTATGGCTCCATTTTTATGAAGTTCCTAGAGCAAGAAAAAGTTATATATGATGACAAAATTTAAAAATGAGTGATTATTTCTGGGGGAGTGTGGGTTGAGTGATGCTGGAAAGGAACCTAAGGGAACTTTCTTAAATGATAGGAATATTATATAACTCAGTAACGCTTTGATTAAGCAGACATGCATTTTCCAGGCTCCTCAAATGTTACACTGGAGAGTCTGTACTTCACTAAACAGGTATTTTTTTGTCCTCAAAGAGGAACTGCAAAAAGAACTAAACTCCAGGTGATGATATGCATGACAGAGCACCTGAGTGGAATATGCTCTGATTCTGTAGCTTACTTTATAATGCATTAAAAATAGGATGGACTGATGAATGGAGAGAACTGTGAACACACAGATACAAGAAGGTAAATAAAGGAGATGTTAGGGACTGGGTTCAGCTGGTAGGTGTCTGGATGTCCACTATACAGTTCCTTCAATTTTTTAATATCTTTGAAATTTTACATAGGAAAATAAGCAGCCAATAAAAAAAGATATTCAATAAATTCAATAAATAATTTGAACAGATTTTTTTTTTATTCCTTTAATGAAACAACCAATTTAAATTGAAATTTATTGCCAACTCATAATAAATGACAAGTAACACACCATCCTTAGGGAGTGGTGATTTCAAATATATGTGAATATTTTGAGTGATATCTCAGAAATATTTTACATTAAAATTCTGTGTGTGGATAGTCACAGTATCACTAAAAGTATCTCCATACAGAGCATTCTCGTGGTTTGTAGGTAAGAGCAGCATATTTAGATCACAGTCAACAAGAAACGTGTTTGATCCCCCAGGGATGATAATAAAGGCAAGCATATGGGGCTGCAGCATCATAGATGTATGAGCATAGAGGCAAATTCTCTGGAGGGGATAGCTGGTCAAGGAAATGTATGATAAATCCCAGCCATACACCAGGACTTGCTGGAAATATTTCAAACAGAAGGTGGTGGGGCTGCAGAGATGGCTAAGTCAGCAAAGAGCCAGCCATGCAAGCATGAAGACCCATGTTTGGATCCCCAGTACCCATGTAAAAAGCTGGGCACGGCAGCACATGTGTGACATGGACGATGGGGAGCAGGGAGACAGAAGGAGTAACTGAACAGCTAGCCTAGCAAAGCAATGAGCTCCAGGTTCAGTAAGAGACCATCTCAAAAGACAAAGGTGGAGAGTTGGGCACGGTCGTTCGTGCCTTTAATCCAACACTCTGTAGGTAGAGGAGGGTGGATCCCGGTGAGTTCAAGGCCTGTCTGGTTTTTAGAGGGAGTCTCAGACCAGCCAGGGCTACGTAGCAAGAGGATAAAAAACAAACAAACAAAACCCAGAAAATAGAATCAACCTGATGTTGATTCTGGCCTCTACTCTCATGCATACACACATGTAATAAGCACACTTGCATGTGTACATGCACATACTTACACTGACAACAAGTACATCGTCAAATGCACACACATACATAGGCCTACATGAACACACTCACACACACACACACACACACACTGCGGTGAAGAGAAGAGCAGGTGTGGAAGCCATACTGGTTCCTCTTAGTCCTGAGCTAACTTGCTCCATGTTTTTATGTAAATTAAGGACTTTCTTGACTCACTTTCTTCATCCATAGTCATCATAGGATTTATTCCACAGAGTTATGGGACTAACGTGACTCAGAATATGAAATATGTGCATACCTAACACCCGTAGCATGGCTCCTGTGTACTTAGTAAAGAGGTAATTAATGTAACCATCATTACCATTTTCATAAGTAGCACCATATGCATCAGTGCAGCATAGGAGGAAGTACTTGACAGATGTCCTAACAATGTGGCTAAGAAATTATGGCCACAGACATGTCAGAACTATAGGGACTTGTAAGGGAATGAAACTTAGATTTTCAATTTACTGTGTAGTACCTTTTCCAGAAGGTACTGTGCATCCCTTTTTCTTGTTGTACAGGGTCATCTTGGTATAGTACTTCTCATTATGAAACTGGAGGGGGGGGGGCTCCATTAGATGGGAGGCAGGTTCTACTCCAGCTGTAGATCCTTTTCTCAGATCATAGTTTTGTAGAAAACACCATGTGATTCTCTGGTGCTCTCATTTGCTCTGTTTGTCTGTGTCTTGCAGAGAAGCCGGGTCCACTCCATTACAAAGACAAAACCCCCAGCTATTTGTTCTTTCTTCTTACTTGGTGTCAGCCCTAGCTACTCCTGCCGCAGAGCTGGAATCCTAAAGGTAAGGTGTCCTGCACTCATGGTAGTGGCTATGGCATGCAGCTGATAGTGGCAGCTCCTTTTAGCGAGTCCCCAGGCTTCACTTAATGGTAGAGCCTGCTGTGGCATGTCAAGTTCAGAAGCGATGTCTTCAAATCTGCCAGGGAGGGCCCAAAGTATGAGGCATTCCTGACATGTGGCTTTGGCAGGGCTTCTGGTCACAGTTCTTGGTTTCTGTTTGCATTTTGAGCCCATTTCTTTAATGGTTGTGTTGATTCTATGAGGTACAGACAGCTTATTTTTCACTGAAACCAGCAAGGGTTGGGCTCCTACTGATTGACAGCTGGAAGCTTTTCTGGTGCACTGATTTGCTGAGAGCCCCTGATGCTGTTCTTCCCCATCACACAGGCATCCTCTATGTTGCTGTAAGTACATCAGTTGTAGGGAAGTCCTGCAGCCCTTTATGCTTCAGCTCTAGAAGTCTGGGCTTCACATACCTAACTGCAATCAACTGTGTTTCCAATCAGAAACCTCTGTGTAAGTACCTCTGCTTTTGTCTCCTACTAACTAGGGGATGTTAGGCTTTGGACACTCAAAGTTTAAAAAATGGTCCCTCTAGTGCATACCATTTGTTATTTGATAGCCATCAGAGCTTGGCTCCAGGACTCCACATACCAAATTCACAGATCTTAAGTCCATTATGTCCACTAACACAGTATTTGCATACAACCTAGGCACAAACACACCCTCTTATAAAATTTTAACCATCTCTAAATTTGTCATAATATTTAATGCAATGTAAATCCTAAGCATTGTTCATAAATTTTCAGTTCAGATATAAATTTGAGAGAAATTAATTTTTAAAGTTTTATTGAACTCACAGATGCGTAGCTCACAGCTATGGAGGACTAAGGGACTTACAATTATAGGCACTTGATAGTGAACTTGACTTGGTCACAAGAATTACAGCCATTTACTGTAAACTGTACCACAGCGAGCTGCAGCCAGCAGCATAGTGTTGGGTCACAGGGAGCAAATCTTTTATCTAATGGCGAGTACTCAGGTGGGACTGGTGGCGGGACAGTGGTCACCGTGTCATTAGGGAAGTGCGACTTCTTCGCACATTTCTCAGTTCTTATCTACTGAACAAACAACCAATCTGGGCCTTCGACTCATTCTCAAACTAATGTATGTTATTTGTACAAAGTAATGGGTTTGTTATATTTCCACATATGCATATCATATACCTCTATCATAGCCATGGCCTTATTATTCTTTTTATCTTGCCCCGCTTCACTACCTTCTTTTCACTCCCGTCTTCATCCCCCTCTAAATTGTGACAGTGTCTCAGCAAGCTTGGCAGAGCAGGGCCATGTGGTGATTCTTTCCCGTTTCTTGAGGAACCTGTATGCTGATTTTCACAGTGGCTGGGATACTTTACACATCCTCCAAGACTAATGAGAAGGTTCCTTTTCTCACATATTCTTGCCAGTGTTTGTTGCTGTTTCTTGTCCTAATGAGGGAGGTGAGGTGAGACCTCAGTGTGCTTCTCATCTCCCTGACGGCTCCAGGTGGTGACTCATCTTGACCATTTGCTCTTTCATATTTGAGAGCTTGTTTGGTGGCCCTAGCAGGAGACTAGAGCTGCTTATACACCCTGGCCTGATGACTGCTCCTCCTCTATCTGGAAAAGTGCAGTGTTTGGGGGAGGGCGATGTGCACTAAGCAGTGAGGGAGGAAGGAGACACCAGCCTAGCCAGTCAGGTCCACTGAATCAACCCTAGTGATTCACGGGTGACAGATGTTGCATGGAGTTATCCTCACATGCTCTTTATTTGAGAGGTGTCTGTCTCTTCATTTACCTACTCATTGGCTGCTTTCTTTACTCTGGTATTTATTGTTACTTTTTTGAGTTCTCTATGTATTCTCGATATTAATCCTTTGTTGGATAAATAGCTGGGGGAGACTTTTTTCTTCCATTCTGTAGGTTGTTTCTTTACTTTCTTACATGTTCTGTTTGTTATGTTGAAATGTTGTAATTTGTCGCATTTCCAGCTCTTACTACAGTTTTTTAAACAACTGCAGTCCTATTCAGCAAAGCATTGCTTATGCCTGTCCCGACATGCTCTGTGGTGACATATTGCGTATCTAATAAAGTTTGCCTGAGGATCAGAGGACAGGGTCACCACAGAGTTAGCCACAGAGGGCAGAGAGTACTGACCCACACCTTTAATTCTAGCACTGGAGACATAGAGGTAGAGGTCTGTCTAGATCTCTGATTTTAAGGCCACACTGGGCTATATGATATTGGTCCAGTTCAAGAGAGAAACAGAGCCAGGCAGTGCTAGTATACACCTTTAATCCCAGAACTTGAGATCTCAGGCCTTTGCTCCCACTATTTGGGAAATACACACCTTTCTTTAATCCCAGCACTAGAAGGTTGAACCAAGAAATGATTTAACTGGATGAGGACAGAGAGGCATTCAGTTTAGGATTATAAAGAGTGGTTAGGTGAGAAGTGGCTGTGTCTTGTTTCTCTGTCTTCCTGATATTTCAGTTTTACCCCAATATCTAGCTCCAAGTTTTTATTATAATACCAAATAGAATTCGTGTAATTTCTGGTGCCCAACATGGGGCACATCATCCACATAAAGCCTGGGAAGCTTTAAAAGGGTCCTAGAACACAGAAATGGGGCCCAAACAGTTTCCTACTATATCTCTCAAGAGGGCCTTGGTGCAGAGTGGTGTGTGGTCTTGAGCTGCAACATGGTAGTTCCTGTAGTCTCATAGAAGCCTTGGGACAGGTACGAGCTGCATATGACAGATGTAAGGTTTCTGTTCACACAGACAAAAAGGGAACAGAGTCAAGCACAGCTTCTTGGTAGCAGTGGTTTCTCTGGTGGGCTCTGTTTCCTGGCAGCATTGAGCTGAAAGCGGCTCCTTTTAGAGAGGCTTCCTGACTCTGTTAGCAACAAAAGCCATGCATCTTTTTTAAGAGGTCCTGCTGCCAAACATTTAAATGATGCTTATGAGCAGCAGTGATGATGCTCTACTTGGTGATATTGTGGACCCCCAAATTCCCCAGAGTTGGGGTAGTAAATGTGGCTCCTTCCAGTCACTCTGTCAAGAAACTAAGCTCTCCCAAGGAGCTGGGTGGAGCCAATCACCATAGCTGAGGCTTTAGCCCCATCATTTAGCAGATTAAAGGTGTGGTCAGGAAAAAATAGAGATATATGGGGGTGGAGCACCCTCTAAACAGTTTAAGGTGTGTTTAAAAATATATACATAGGCTTGGGAGAGAAAAGAAAGCCCTTTAAAAAGAAACAGAAAAAAATAATAAGCCATGTAATCATGAAAATTATACAGAGTCTGAATACTGTGTGTGTTGTGTTATCTGAGTTTTTGGCTGCAGAGGAAGGAGCAAAAGCTGCTAAAAGACATTTGATTATAAAAGGTGCTGAATTAATCTAGCCTATGTATTTTGTTGGTACCTTGACTTCAAATTTAAGTCCAAAGATATGTTACTTTGGAGAAGCGGTTATGCTTTTGTTTTACCAGAAATGAGAAGCTGTGGATTCATTCCAGGTTAAGAAAAACCAGGTTTGATTGAAGAAGAACCCTTGAAAAATCTGGGAACAGATGGCCCAGATGATCCAATATTTCAGAGCACTTCTGTTGCAATTTCCTCTGAGTTCTGCATCAAGAACAGCTTCAGTTCTGCTGGCTGAGATGATCCAACCCCACAGACTACTTCACTCAGGACACATCCATAGTCCTAAATTTTCTTTGGGAACCCATAACATTTCCAGTATCCCCAATCAGCAGGACGTAGTCTAGAAAACTACGCCTACATTCTCCCCAAATGGATTATGGATATTTGTCTTTGTATAGAGTGTTGATTACAAGTTATCATCGATAATGGTCAAGATAAAAGGCTAAAAAGGGAGATTAGATTTGGGGTTCTTATTTTAAGAAGATAAAAAGGGAAAATATGGGATAATTCTTTTGTACACTGTAAAGATTTATTATTTGTATTGGTTTGATAAAAGGCAGGAAGTAGAGGCAGGGCAAACAAACTAGGAGAATTCTGGGAAGAGGAAAAGCAAAGCAGCAGATGCCAGCCAAATGCAGAGGAAGCAAGATGCACTGAGCAAAGGTACCAAGCCACATGGCTTAACATTGATAAGAGTTACAGGTTAATTTAAGTGTAAGAGTAAAATAGTAATAGACCTGAACTACTGGCCCAGGAGTTACTATAATTTTAAGCCTCCACGTCAATTATTTGAGAAGCAGTTGCAGGGTATTTGAGAGTTTCTGGTGGGACACAGAAACTTTGATTACAATGCTCTCTCTATGCTTTCTTCTCATGGTGCCCCAAGGTCTTTTACGAAGGCTTTTGGTGCATTTTGAGTGGATTTTTGTTCAGGGTGTGAGAAATTGAGGTCTGCTTTTAGTTTTGTACAAGGGAAATCCAATTTTCCCAGCTCCCGTTGTTAAATGAAGGTCATGATTTTTTTTCAGTGTGTTTAAATGTAGCAAAATGGCAGCCTCTTCCACAGACTGGACCAGATTGCCAGAAGTTTTATGTAACTTCTTTCATTAACAGTTTTCAAGAGAGTGTCTATGTTCCTTCCATGCTCTCTCTGCTTATTTTGGTTCTCTTCGGGTTTACCTTTCCTTATCCAGTTCATTTGTGTTATTTCTAAAATAAATAGGCAACAGTGAGTTTTCCCCCACAATGGAATTTGGCTGTTTTCTGCCCATCTCCAGCACCTTGCTTGATGCTAGTTAGCAGTATTTAATTGGATTTGGGGCTGCAGCATACTTCTAGGCCAGTAGGCTTCAAGGCATTTTTCTGTCCTTTCCCTGCACTGAAGTGGAGTCATAACATAGGCTTGAAAATAGTCTCTTCTTAGCGGCACAAATATATACTTTACACATATTATTCACTCTTTACCAGTTTCCTGCCCACTCCTGGGTGTTTGCACTACATGGCATGGAAAAAGGCTTGGAAAAAACACTAAAAACACTCACAAAGCTTCACAAGTCTTCCCTGGATTATAATTCCCCATCCGACGATGACCAACGAAAATGATTAATTAACTCCAAGTGTTATCTGATGGTTTCCCCTGAGTGTACTTCTTCTAGACCTGAATTATTAAATCATTATGCAGATTCTTCAGCCCATTTTGTGCTTTAAAGATGTGTCATAAAAAGTATTTTTATTACCACTGGAGTCTTTTTCAAAGTATCCTCAAGTGATATTTGGTCTAGATTTCAGTTTACAGCCAACCTGCTACATTCTGTAGTTTTATATGTTTTCCTTATATGGGCTAATTTTCTATCACTAAAAACTGATTTTTTTTATCTCTATAGTTATCATTTTGGCCATCAGTTTTACAGAATGGGTTCTGTTTGTTTATTCCTGGAAGAGTTTCAATTAGTTTTGGAGTGGATGCCCTCATCCCAGTGTTATGTACAACCATGTTTTCAGATGTGTAACTTCTGATGAGATGTTACAAAAACAGACCCCAGGCAGCTTCCTTTTTACTTTACTATTCATTTACTTCTAGCCCCACTCCAACACATTGTTTATGTTGAAACCAATGACCAGCCACAACACCAAATAAAGAATGGTAGACTGCAGTTCTAGTGTGGTCTGGTACAAAACACTGTGTGGCTTATGTTAAGTCATTGGACTGTTTAGGGACCCCAATGTCCTCATCTGAAAAATTAGGTAGTTACTTACCTAATAAATGTTTGTAAAGCAGTATCACGTGATGGGCACCATACCACTTGCTGGGAAATGTGTAGTCTAGCTTTAAATCACTGACTCTAAGTCTCTTAGTGAACTCATAGCACTGTATAATGACCTGTACACTTATTTCCAATGATCTTTTGAAGAGGTAGAAAAAAACAAACTTATAATATATCTGAAGTTTTTTTCTGACTTTTTGGGGACTTTTGTTGTAAGTATTTGACTTCTGACAAATACTTCTAATTTGCTATAATAGGAGATCCATTAGACAGGCCTGAAATGATTCAGGCCAAAAGCTACATCCCATTTGAAAGCTAGTCTCTGAATACTCTTGGGAGCACACTTTGGATCTCAGCTTTTAAAGCCCCCCCCCTTTTTTTTTCAAAGAAAAGGGTAAAGCAACAGTTGCTGATCTTCATTTGGATGTGGGAGTCAGCATTCAGACAATATTTACTAAATTATAAAACTGTAGATGGACTACAGAGCTATCTCATACTGTAAATTGCTTTTTGTGTAAGCCCAGGGAACTGAGTTCTGATCTGCTTGCCCCACATAAAATACCAGGTATAATGGCATACACCTGCATTCTCCATGCTGGAGAGTAGAGACAAGACGATCCTAGGAGCTCGCTGGTGAATCAGCTTGATACAGATTCCGTGAGAGACCAAGAACTTAAAAATAAGATGGATTGACGTTGAGGAAGACACCCCTTACCGATATACAAGTGTTTCCCAGAGTCCTTAAAATACTTAATCTAAGCGTGCCACTTCTTTTCCTCTGCCTTTTATTTATTTAAAGTGTGGCGTTTATTGAGATGCCATAAAATAGGGGGTGAGAAGAGACTAAAATACTGAGCTCATTTGGGTCTGTTACAGATGGGAGCTGCCCAGAAGGACTGTTTATAACAGGTAATGACAACCAGGGAATAAAGCAGAGAGAATGATGTGAAGAACACAGAAAAAAGTAACCACTGAGCTGTAGGACATTCAGAGGACATCCTGCATGAAAATCGACTTCTAACAAGGTTTTGTTTGATTTCAGGAGAAGTAATAAAATAGTGAATGTTAATTTTTGTCTGTTTTTCAGACTCTTACCAGGGGTAATAGTTCTTATTTCAATTCTTAATGATCACACTTGCCTTTCTTTACTGCTCATGAATATTCACATGAGAATTTCTTACCACCATGCCTCTAATTTCCTTGTCTCTTTAGATCAATCTTCTAAAGATTTAAGAACAATAAACCAGTTACTGGAAGGAGCATGTTCCGGCCTTCGACACAGACATATTGACACATGTGGGAAGAGATTAGAGACTGGTTCCCAAGAGCAAAAATCAGCAAGACTTGAGAGGAGAGGAAGACGGAATAGCAGGGAAGGGGAGAGCTCTGCATTTTCCTTAAAAGATAGCAAAATTGCCCAGTGATGGTGGCAGACATCTTTAATCCCAGGCAGAGGCGGGTGGATCTCTGAGTTCAAGGCCAGCCTGGTCTACAGAGCTAGTTCCTGGACAGCCAGGATACATCGAGAGACTCTGTCTAGAAAACAAAAACAAACAAAAAATCAAGATAGTAAAATTAGGGCCCATGGAAATATAGGAAAGGAAAAATATTACTATGAGGTAGAAGTATATTTGGCTTTAACTGAGTTTTGGTTCATTTTTTCTCTAATTCCTAGTTTCATCTGTAAAATGTGGAATAATAATCACAGAACCTTGCTTCAGGCATGTTTATGGTTAAAAAGGATTAATGGATGCAAATTCTCTGCCCGGTCCGTGTGTTGAAGAAGGGCCCTTCCTCTTACACGCATGGACAGAAGACATTGGAGACAGCACTAAGCAGTGTGCTGCTTTCTTATTGGTTAGGAAAGTTTTCAAAATTTGCTTAACCTTGGTATTTCTTCTTTAAAATAGGATCAATTAGGACAACAATTTTATAGGAACCATGTGAAGAAGAAACATGTTAGTTTACATAGAGTGCTTGTAAAATGAGATGCCTGAGTATGTGCTTTTTGATGACCACTACTGGTGGCCAGTGACTAACAGAGCAGCTGCTCTTGCAGAGACTCAGGATTTCATTCCCAGCACCCAAATTAGCAAATGGCTCCCAACTGCCTGCCTATAACTCTACTTCCAGAGGCTACTGTGCCTCTGAGAGCATCTGCACATAGGTTGCACACATACATACACTTAGCACTCATATATCTAAAATAAAAAGAAATAATTAAACATGGCAATTTTTTGGATCTCTGTGAATTCCAGGATAGCTTGGTCTACAGATCGAGTTCCAGGCAGAAAAAACTACACAGAGAAATTGTCTTGAAAAACTAAAACCAACCAACCGACCGACCGACCGACCGACCGACCGACCAACCAACCAACCAAACAACTTCTTCCCAAAAGAAGACAAAAAATTTTTTTTAATTAAAAAAATGTTTTGATGTGTGTCACTGTATGTTTTTGTGTATATTTGTGTGTACATGTTCATATACACATGTATGCAGAGGTCAGAGGTCAATGTTTGATGTCTTCCTAAGTTGCTCTTATTTTTGAGACAGTTGCTCACTGAACTTTGAGTCTTCTGATTGGCTAGATTGTCTCAGCATTCCCAGAGCACTGATGGTAAGCACATGCTTGCCCTTTTTATGTAGATGTTAGTGACCAAAGTCAGCTTTTCATATTTGCAAGGCAAATACTTTACCAACTGAGCCGTCTCTCCAACCCCTACTATTTTTTTTTAGTAGGTATGGAGGATTCCGTGGTAATTTTGAGTGGAGGTTGGCTGGAAGCTGGGACGAGAACCATGTGTGGTAGAGAGGGGCTCTAATCTGTTGGTGCTTTCCAAATGGGAACTGAGTAGTGAAGGGTTGAGGAGACGCCAAAAGAGAGCAAGCCTAATTGGGACATCAGTAGGCACTGCTGGTTAGAGACTGGAGAGCCTGATGAGCAGCTGGGGTAGGAGGAATGAAGAGATGTAGTTTTCAAACCTCAGAGTGCATGACTCACCTTGGGAACCAGAAAGTGGATTCTCCTCTGATCAGTCTGGATGGACTTCGAGATGCTGCTTAAGAATTGTAGAGGATGCACAGGTCATGCCAGCAAGGATGCCCAAGGACGGTCTGGTGGAATTTGATGACTCACTGGCCATGAGGAGAAAAAAAGAATTTTTGTTTGTCTGTTTTGTTGTCTTTGTGTGTATGAAAGGAGCTAAGTCAGGAAGAAAAATGAGTTTGTCCCTTTGGCTTCCTGAACTTGACATTATGGGATGTAAAACAATGTAGTGATAAAAGGTTAGATTAATTTTCAAATCAGAGTTAACTCCTTCTCCACAATTATTAGAAAGATGACTATGGGGTTGAACCTTTGCTCTCTGGCCTCTAAATGGGAGGCTTCAGAGACTAGGTCACAAAACTGCTGTATAGGTTAATGGAGATATTCTGTGTGAAGCAGGAGTGGCCCTTACTGAAGGAAGAAAAATCCTCTCTGTAGATTTCACAGAAACACAGAGTAACACATCTCCTGGTGAGGTCCGTCTGGGCCTTTTCACATATGACTTTTTTATTAGGATGCACGATACCTCAGATGATTCTGTGTTTTGACAGCCTTCTGAACTTGGTGTTTTCTAATTATTCATTAGCTGACATAATTTCAGGGCACTCGAGTGCCAGGATTGGCAGCAATTCCACCAGGGCAGCATCCATTAGGAAAGTGCAATAGTTAGATTCTTCCTTTTAAGGTACTTTTCCAGCAACAATTGTCTAAATTAAAGGGGAGAGTATCTGGTCAAACTCACTCATAATCACAGCCCAATAAAGGTAAATGGCAGACTGCAGGGCAATCCGTGAACTCTTCCTTATATTTCCAACAAGCAGCACATTTTGATGATTGGAGAATTAGCTCTATGGAACTTATCTTCATCTTTGTGTTGAATATAAAAGGACTGGTGGAAAGTAAATATTTCCCCCTTAAACTTGATCTGAACTTTCAAATTTACCCTGGCATCTACCATTGCCTGTGTAACTTTTCGGTGTATGTGTGGTATTAAGGATTGAACCCAAAAGACCCACCCATGTTAGGCAAGGGCTCAATCATTGACTACATCCTCATTCACATCTGCCCCTGTATGTAATTAAGTCTGTAAGATTTTAGGGATAAGGTTAAGCTTAAGGGAACAAATTTATTACTCACAAAAATTTACAAAACATATTTTATTCTGAAGGTTTCATTAATAACTATTTACAGTATTAACAAATGGTGGTTATATTACCATGGCTCTGGACTATCCAAGAACAATCTTTTTATCTCTTCCTTCATAAAAGAGATCAGAAAGCAACAAAAATAAATAAATAAATTCCAGGCCATATTATCAAGATGTTATTTCAGATAACGGAGATCAAGAATCTAAGGACTCATTAAGTTAAAGCTGTTTCAAAACAACTTATCTTTTCCGAAAGCTAAATTACATAAAGTATTTTTTTATTTGTTTTGGGCTCAGTGATAGGGATGCGTTATTATTATAATGCACATTTGGAGAATGTTCTTCCTTGGTATCATTTGAGTCCAAAGACATTTGAAATCACGTGTGAATTAATCACAAAACTATCCAGATTCCTGCCCTTTCTCCTTATATTTTCTTTTCTTCAGCCACCTTCATTGCTGCACTCCCAATATTTTCATGCAACCTAAAAAAAAAATCTCACCTCTGAAGGCTGTAAGAGGGTTCCAGAAAAAAAGCTCTGCTGCCAACATTATTTTAACTTTGCTTGAGTAGTTGGCTGAAACCTTTGCCAACCTATTTACCTTAATTAGCTCCACAGGTACGGTTCCCTCAAGAGGAACTCTTAAGTGTAGTTGACTCCAGATTCAAAAAGGGAAACCCTCCATCTCATGAAATTACAGAACCATTAAGGCTCTTCGAGACCTCCTCAGAAGTAATACCAGATTTCTTCTTCAACAGAAAAGCTAAGTCTCCACCTAAGAGTTTGCTTGCAAATGGAGCTAATCACGGTTAGATGCATACCATTAACTACTGACTGTTGCTAGTTTGGTAGTTGTTGCCAAAGTGGATTCTACCATCTAGTTATCTCCTCCAAAGAATTCCTGAGACTCCGTAAAACTTCTATCTAGATGCATTATTTTGACATGTCAACTCTCCCTTCTTGTATTTGGTGTATCTAAACATAATCTACTCAATAACTGGGAGTTACCCAGCAATCCTCCATCCCCTACACCCAATCATTTCCCAATACTTGCTGTTGTTCACATCTTACACATGTGTTGTCTATTATCCCTCTGAGCCCCTTCTGGCTCACATTTCTCTCTGGGCATTTGTAGCATTCATTCAGTCAGTTTCCTCTCTCATGATTTCAATGACTGGTTTACGAATTGGTAGCTCCTTAGTATACAATCCGAAGCTTCTCACAATCCAGTTTTAATCAGGTTCATCTCCTACCCGCTGCCCACTGGCTCATGCTTCACTTTATAGCAGGGCTCCCCAGTCTCAGCACTATTGACGTTCTGAGTCAGATAACTCTTTGCAGGGTGGTGCTGTCCTGTGTGCTGTGGAGTGTTTTAGCATCACCCCTGGTTTGTCCCTGCTGACTACCAATGCTTTGCCCCTTCTCCTGGTTTGAGGAACCCAAAGAAAATAAAAACACGGGGCTTGGATCATGGGAGCTTGATCTGACCTGAAAGCTTTTCTGAGGTCTAGCTACCAATCGTGTTGTGTTCTTGCAGTGAGGGGATGAAGCTCCCAGAACTTATAAACCGGGTGAGTGCTGAATCCTGACTTTGTACACACACCAGGCTATCAAGTACCTCTCCTCCCTTGCTTCTGTCTGTCCATACTGCTTTTGTTTCTCTCTCGTAACATAGAGGAGTTTGTCCTCCTGTCCACTGCCTTCACTGTTTTCTCTGAAGAAGAAGAAGAAGGATGAGTGATCCCATTGGCAAAGGTCTAAGGCCTGATTGGAACAAAGTGTGAAGGGAGGAAGGCCACCGATAAGTGTATAACCTACTCTTCAATACCGATTAGTAAATGAAGCCATGTTAAAACAAATACAAACAATGGAGAATATAACACTAAAGTGGAAGTGCCCTAGAGTCAGAACACTGTGATTAAAACAAAATTGACATTACCCCACATTACCTCCCTTTGCAGCCCTGTGTGCTGGCTCTAGGTTGTGTCTAGAAGACTAAGATTAGGCTTGCTTAAAACATGGGACATTCTTGACTTCATGCTTTGTATCAAGATTACTAGAGCGGGGGATTTGCACTTCATGTCTGCCTAGCTCAGAGATGCCAACATCACTCACAGCAGCCACAGCCATCTCTCATTCAACCACCCTTTCTTCACACCCTCCAGTTCTTTCTTTTTCCTTTGCACAACTCAATCAGAGCCACTATCAGGAAGGAGAGAATTCTGACATTTTATGACTCACCATGTTATCAGTTCATGGATGAGTCTGGGAGTCTGCTTTACAAGATCCAGGGTCAGTGTAAGGAGCAGGGGAAGCAATCTGTGAGTGAAGTCCTAAGAGAATGTTTGTTGTTGATTTGGGCACAGTCAAAGACCTAGTCTCAGGCCTTTGCCCACTCCAGGGCAAGGCTCAGAGGGAAATAGTAAAGCCTTCTGGTCTAAGTGTGTATGTTGATAGTTTGTACAGAAAATATCCACTATAACCACACTTCCATATTTGTGGCCGAAGACTGCTCGCTTACAAAAGTGACTTTGAGGCTAGCGAAACCTGTCTCCTTGATCCAAGTATATACTGTAAACCTTGCCTTGTTGGCCATTCCCCTCCTGCTTGTCTAGCTGCATTCAACAATACTCCCCACTCTGTTCAACTCTATATGACAAAGATGCTGAGCTTCTGGGGTGTTCCTCTATCTAAGATCCCAATCTACCCTACCTCAGCGTTCTGCCCTTCTATCTATATGTCTGTTTGTCTTTTCTCCATCCCTTTCTGCCCCAGTCAGGTCTGTCCCTGGAACCATCCAAGCATGTGCCATGTCTCCTTATTCTTTTGATGGGTCTTTTAAATCCACCAGCACCCCTTTAGAAGCATCCACAGCCACAGAATCAAAGGTATACACTCTAAAAGATGCTTTAAAAACTCTAATCAAAACAAGCCTGAACACTGAATTGTATCTGTGTTATGATCACAGCTAAAAATTCTGTCTGCATATGGTCAGGGACTACAAGGGAACGAGAAGAAACAATTTCAACAGTTTGGATCGTTGAATGGCAGAATTTTGGGTGAATTTTTCCTTTTTAAATTTTGAGTTTTGTTAATGTTTTTGTAATGTTGGTAATAAACAATACTATAACCATGGCAGCTGAACCTGCTTACTAACTATTGTTAGAAAGAATGGCATTGCCTCAGCTCTGTCAGAACTGAAGTTGCTGCCTCTGGCAAACACTCTCCAGCATTTATGTGATGACATCAGATAACCTTGACCACGAAGTCAACTCCTTCCAGCCCATACAAAGATTTTTGTTTTGTTTTGTTTTTCACACAGCTATCTCATCCTGACAGGCATAACGTAGCAGGAGTGAGTTCAACTGAGACTTTTTGGTTTGGGGTCATTTCATTGTTTTAATTTAAAATTTTTTATATGGTTGGTTGGTCACATTCGACCTAAGAGAGGCTTAAGATGAAATCATCTTCTGCAATAGAGTGAAAAACTCCAGGTCCTGTGAAGAGCATTTGTCAAAGTGTGTGACAAATGTGTTGGAATCTGTCTTGAGGGAAATGTTGGCACTGCAAGTGAGAACCCCTGCAGCTTACCTTTGTGCAGAAATATGGTGGCAAGAACACAAGTCAGGCCCGCAGAGCCTTGCCAGTGGCACGCCAGCCTCTCTTCCTGCACATCTGCTGTTCCAAGCATGTGCATAATCAACATCACAGCCGACTGGTACTCCAGGCACTTGTCAGTGAATCCCATCCTGAAGTGACTTGTGACTGTGTGCCTTCCAAAGGCTCACCTGAGATTCAGGATACTTCAGGAAGATTATTTAATAGATAGCCTGGTTCTGTTTCTCTGCGCTAATTTCCATTGTGGTAATTTGGTGTAGTGTCAGAAAGTGAGGTACACGGGCAGGGTTGCCTCTTTGCCTGACAGAGGTACTCTCATGGAGCTAATTGTCTGGTGTTATGTAGCATTACCTCTGACGTTATCTGAGAATCAGGGTAAGGACTGTCCCTTGGAATAATGTGTTTGCATCTCTGCCCCCCCCCCACTTTTATTTTCCTTTTTAATTTTTTCTTAAATAGCATTGCTGTGGATGTTTATGTCACCTGAAGTCCATTCTTTGAAAAATGATGTGAGAGCTAGATGTGGTGATGCACATCTTTAATCCCAGCACTAGGGTCATAAAGATAGGAAGGTGTCTGAGAGTTCAAGGCCAGCCTGTATCTACATAGTGAATCCAGGTCATCCAGGGCTACATGGTAAGACTTGTATTTAAAAAATGATGAAAAGTTTGTTCTGGATTGAGGATATTATCTTGTTAAATTTGTTTCTCTCCATGCTTTAGCTGCATGAAGTTAATGCCTAACTACACTAGTACTCTTCCAAGAACAGCTTCTCACATGTTAGAGAAGCAGATGTGTTCAGCTGGAACGTTTGTGTGGAAGGAGGTAGAGCCCACTGATGCCTGTTCACTTGCAATGCATTCTATGGCCGAGAAATATGTTTTCAACTCTAATGATCTCATTAAAAAAATTTTTCTCCAAGAATTTGTTGTTCCTAAAGTGCTAGATTTTCATAAAGGAAAAAATGCATTTCATTTTCTATAAATAACAAAATTAATTACTCATCGTTATAACTATTCATTAAAATTTAAAATTAGATAAGGATGTTCTTCGTGTATTTTCAAGTCTTGAAGGGATTCATTTTATTATAGCATCTAGAGCATTACTATTTAAGGAAATTATGACATAAGTTTCTTAACTAAATTAACTCAATAACTTCACCCAAATCCCAGGAAGAAATTAGTGAACGGTGGTAGGTAAGTATCAAGAAGGAAACTGAACAACTGTGGAGAATCATTTCTGTGTCTTCCCTCTATAAAAACACCAGGGCAGAATTCATTCATTTACTCTTTCATTCATTAACCTGAAAGCCTAATACCATCTAGCGATCATTTTAGTGTCTAGGATACAAAAAAAACCCAGATTGAACCACTCACCAACCTTGCCCTTGTGGAAGGTGTATATTAGTGAGGCAAGACAGCCAATAATAAAAGCAAATTAAGAATTATATGGAATTACAGTTGGTGTTCATTGCTATGGAGAAAAGTCAAGTAGGTAAGGGAGAGGGTGAATGGTGTGGGGGTGGGATTTACTATTTTAAACTGTGTGATCAGGTGGCATCTGAACAGAGATCGGAAGGAGAGAATTATGCGAGTGTCTCCAGGAAGAGTTTCCATGCTGAAGGAACAGTTTGTATAAAACTTGTAAAGCAGGTGTGTGCCTGGTGCATTTGTGGAAAGCCAGGAGACAGGTAAGGCAGGAGCAGGGTAGTGAGGTGGCCACCTCTAAGGTTCATTCTTTTCTCTGTATCCCACGAACCACAGACCATTGTGAATATCATTTCTTGAACTGTGTTTTCAAGTATAACTGATCTATAGCTTCCTCCTAAATTATACTTTAAAACCCTTGAGGACTAAGATGCATTATCACCTGTATTCCAGAAGCACTTGACACAGGCTGTATGCATTGCGTTCAGCAAGTACTCAAAGAAAAATTGTTGGTTGGATAATTTTGCTCCTAAGGCATCCGTCTTTCTCCACATCATGAACACCATGGAGATGGGAAACTCATACTCTGCTTAATCCTTTAGAGTGCTGAGTTAACAAAATAGTTTCAATCTTGTTATTCTTAGGGAACAGAGAAGAGAGCAGCTATTAAGTGAGGAGAAGAAAATGCACCCATCACACCTTCTCCACTGAAATTCTATTTGGGTATTATGTCTTTCCAACAAATAGAAAGCATATGCCCATCAAATATTGTGACACTAGAATATTAATAATGTCACATTGATGACCTCAAAGAATGTAACATGATCAAAGATCAGATTTTCTGTTTTTCTAAAGTTTTTCCAATAACAAGAGAATCACATTAATCTATGTCTATTAGGTGTATAGACTTCACAGACAACTAGTAACAGCAGGTTCAATGAATTCCTTGTCATAGTAAGTTAGAGGTTTAATACATCACCATCCATCCATCCATCCATCCATCCATCCATCCATCCATCCATCCATCCACCATCCATCCATCCATCCACCATCCAGTCATCCATCCACCATCCATCCATCCATCCACCATCCAGTCATCCATCCATCCATCCATCCAGCCACCCAACCAACAAATGTATAATGAATAAATGAATACATATTTTGGACTGAACACTATGAAAGTTCAGTGAAGGATTATGAACTTCAGAACCTTGTAGCTGACTAGAAGAACTGATGTAGTCATATAGTATTCTGTGCTAAATTCTTGACAGTGGCAAAACAAAGTTCAATTAGCTTCAGCAGGAAATGGTAGCTAATTTCTTAGAAAGCTGTGAGGCAGGTGTGTGTGTGTGTGTGTGTGTGTGTGTGTGTGTGTGTGTGTGTGTGTGTTTCCTTCTCACCACCCCCTCCAATGAGGTAGCTTATTTTCCATTCTACCTGATTACAGCAGTACCTTCTTCTTATAATTATTATAATGGTTTGTTATCTGCTTTTCCTGACATAGATTTGCCAAGGGCAGGGACATGTCATGTTCATCCTTACAGTTCCCAACACAGGTCAAAAGAAGTTAGTAGATTTAAGAGGAGTGACCCATGAAGGATCAGTTGAACATTTTCAGGCCAAGTAGGATAAGACATTCAAGGACACGTGAGCTTGTGAGAAGTTATGGGACAGCAAAGTACACTGTGTGTTAGCAAGGTGGTGAGTGGGTTTACAGGAGTGAGGAGGAGGGATCCTCTTGGGGGGAGCAGAAGCTGCCTTAGGAATGGTGTAGGACATGTTGATGGATTTATTGGAAGCTGCCACATGAAAACACTTGGTCCAAGGCAAAAGCACTTGAAAAACTACTCACAATATGTGACACAGCATCCCCAGCACTCAGCGTTGGGCTTAAGATGCTCTGAGCCTCACTCCATCCTGAGCATCACCTGTTGACATCCTTCCTCTTGTCTGTGTCCTTTTGAAGGTTCACAAGGCAAGTTTAAATTCTAGTTCTAGTCTTAACTGTGTCCAATTTATATTGCTTAAGTTGCAGATGAAGTTCCTTATTCATATGACCCAACTTTATACACTTTCTAAATGATCCATGAGAAGTTAATGACTGGATTCAGTCATCATCCATCTAGTTTCTGGGTCAGAAATCTGGACTTCATCTTTTTTCTTTTCTTATAGTGCCTACTGCCTAGAGGAATCCTGGCCTTGTTCTCTGTTCATACAACCTAAATTCAACTCATTTTTTATATTTCCTATTATTGTAAGGACTACTAATGAACTGTTTCCTGACTTCATTCTCCTTTTCCTCCTGTCTCCATCTCTAGATGTATCAACCCAGGACCTGCAGCGATATCTCTAAACTGAAAATCTGTGATAAAACATGAATACTACAAAACTTATTTTAACTATTTTTAGGGCACAATTCAGTAGCATTGAATTAATTCACATGGTTGACCAGGCATCATCATCCAGCAAACTACAGACTTTGAACAGTAATTTTCAGACTCTGGCAATCACAATTTGACTCTGTTTAAATTCTTTACACATAATGTAAGTGAAATCATCCAATACTTGACTTTTTGTGACTGGCTTATTTTACTTAACACAGTGTGATCAAAGTTGGTCTATTGGAGAATAGGTCAGAATTTTCTTCTTTTTTTAAGACTGAATGATAGTTGATTATATATATGTATATATACACATATGTATATAATATATATATATGTATATGGACCATGGTTTGTTTGGTTTTTTTGCCCTTTCACACAGCAATGCAGCCACAGGAATACTTAAACCATCACTCATAACTACAGAAATGTGTTCTCATTGTTCTTGTGGATGTCAGGGATAGTCACATATTGTGGATCTCAGTGACATTATAGCTTTTATCCCTATTTATTCTTTTCATGCAGGTTTTCACTTATGTTACCACATTTTTTTTTCATGGTTGAGTCTCTGTATCAGGTTCTTCTTTGGTTTATAAATCCCTTCCCTACTCCCAGAATTTGAACTTTAGACTGGGTTTCAAATGTCTTCTGGAGGAGACTTTCTCCATCCCATCTCCTGGTTTATGTATCTCTTTTTTTGTGCTCCTAGATTATACCAAACTTATTTCTACCAATATATCTGTAAAGTGCCCAGAGGTTGGTATACTTGGATTCTCAAGAGACTTTTGTTGTTGTGAATGAGTGAATAATTAAGTGGAAATGTGTGGAATCATGGATGCAGTGGGTGTTGACAGAGTGACCTGTATGTGGGAAAGACTAAATCCAGGTCACAGAACATGTGAAGAGGCAATGTACACAGCACACTGGCCATGGGCTCCATAGTTTCTCACTCTCCACACAAGGCAGAAGACAGGCAGTGTGGAGATTTATATTCTTTGGGTCTCAAATTCTTGTGGATGCTTTGGGACTTTGGGGGCCATCTCAATAATTTTCTAATTTGTGAATGATGCTCACACCCTTTCTGTGTCAATTCTTTACCAGTTGTTCCTCTTACTCTTCTGCTACCCTGGACATGGAAGTAAGTTCACATGTTTAGGTCATCAACTCAAGTGAGACCTCTTTCTGTGAAGTGTGTAGTTTGTAAAAGGCTCAATGGGCTATTTTGGATCAAATAACTGTTTTCTTTAGCCATTTAAAATAGTCTATTTTCATTTTTTCAGCTACTGCCTCATGAAAGGACCTAAGAATACCCTCAACTTAGTGTTGGATCCCGTAATTACATTTTCCCATTTTGAAAGCAGTTATGTAGTCCTTACAATAGAGTCAGCCCTGCTAAAAATAAACGCCAGGCAGTTCATATTAACTGTGTAATAATAACAGGCAACAAGGAGGCTCGGTGTCCAAAT
The DNA here is from genome assembly GCA_033318265.1 of Phyllotis vaccarum. Classification (NCBI taxonomy): domain Eukaryota; kingdom Metazoa; phylum Chordata; class Mammalia; order Rodentia; family Cricetidae; genus Phyllotis; species Phyllotis vaccarum. The sequence continues at coordinate 88,700,297 of JARWLC010000005.1, read as the reverse complement.
ATGATGAAAACAGGAAGTTCGTTACACAAGCTGTTCTTTCCTGATAGATGTGAATTCTTAAAGCCTTAACTCAAAAATAATCCCTTCAGGTTATAAATAAAATCAGAGAATCTTCTCTTCTTTGTGGCTTAATGGAGATGATAACATCACAGCTAAATAAATCCACTGTTATGGATAGGTTGGCGTGCCAGAACACGGGGTTTTGTGGAGTCCTTGTGAAGACCCTCGTCCCTACCCCTGGGTGCTGGAGACATCTGCCGTAGGCTTTCCTCTTTTATTAACCCAGGAGCAAGTTGCCAAGGGGATTCTGCTGTACTAGGACAGTGGCAGCGAAGCAAAGTGCCTTCAGGTGTGGAGAGGATTTTTATTTTTCTCTGGGGAGAAAATATCCTGAGAGAGCAAAAACAATTCCAAACGTCTGTCAAATATCATCCTGCCTCTTCAGGGTCACAGGGAGGTCTCAAGGTATGTAAGTTCCTCCCCCTAGTGAGCGTCTCTTTACTGAATGCCTTTGGTTGCCGGGATCCACATGAGGTGAGCTTGGAGGGAGATGTCTTCAAGGCAGCCAGAGCAGCCTCCCTTCCGGGCATACCAACCCCAGCCCTCCAGAGTGCTATGGTTCGGTGGGGAGGGACTTGGGACCCTGCCATCCACTTCTCCTGGGGAACCTTTCACAGCCTATTTCCATAGCCATAAAAAGTACAACAGTGACCCAGAGGGGCATTCCAGATTCTCTTCTTTATCTGTCTACCTAAGGCTTGCCTACGGGATGGGGTTCAAGTGGGGGAAAGGTGGAACAGAAATGTGTTCACAGTAGAGGGAGAAATGTATACTGACCTGACTCAGTGGGTTCTCTTTCCTCTCCCCCAGGAGTGGATCAGCTGAGTCACAGTTTCCCACAAGCAGAACAGCCTGATTAGGGAAGTGCTTGCCTTCAGTGATCCCAGCTGTCCATTTGCATGGGGCTTGCACACCTCTCTTCGGGAGTGTGAATTTCTTTTGCTACTCTGCTCCAGGAGCTTATTCATGGAAGGGTGTTCTTCCTGTTTTTAGAGCAATAACTCTCATGAAAAGGGTCACATCATTAAAGTCTTGCCTTCAACAACAGCCTCAAAATTTTGTCTTTTGATATTATTTCCAAATGGAGTTAGAAAGACAATGAATCTAATTGAAAACAAAACAAAAACCAGGTCATGTTTCACTTGAAACTCCTGCCTTTTGACAGGATGACAGCAGCTACTGAGCGCTGTGAACTTTCTAATTTATATCATTTTGTACTCTCATGCTCTGTCCTTACGTGTCTATTTACTTATTTATCTATATTAACCCTTCAGGATGTACCCTAGTTTTTGTAATGTGATTTTGATGTTTCTTCATTTCCTAAAATACTGACATTTTCAGAAAATGGACCTGATTTGACCATTAAGTGACACCAACTCTTATCTTTTATACTCTCAAGCAAACCCATGAGGGAGGTTGGAGACCCTGGGAGAGAAGGACAGACCATTGAGATGCTCCCTTGTGGTGGATGGGCAGGGCTTGGGGGACATCCTTAAACTTTGATCCTTTGAACTCTCCCAGGCAGCTTACTAGCAGTGCCAAAGATCTCTGCTCAATATCTGTCCAGACTCAGGTTCTTGGCTCAGAATGTCTGGGACTATTCTTTTGACAATACTGCAAGAGACTGTAGAGGAAACTTTGGGGAGACATAAGAAGTGGTCCCCTTTGGGAAACAGTAATGTTTCTCTCTGGGATCAGAGAGGAGTCTGTCACGGGGAAGTTTCCCTCCCTAGGACCAATAAAGAAGAACAAAAGGACCAGAGGCCTGAGAGAGCAGGAGGTGGCAGGGGAATTCTTCCAGAGGAATCTGGGGAGGCATTTGAAGGTGCAGAAGGTAAGCAGCTTTGCTAGAGGACAGTAGGAGAGAGGTGGCTTCTAGGGCTCTCACTGTGGGAGATTATGAAGCCTCAAGGTAGAGCTGAAGACCTGTGGTGTGAGCTCTGGTGTAGGAAGCAGCCCCCACTCACCACTCTCTTCAGTAATGGAAATCATGCTAGTGTTCAGCCTGCAGCCTGCTTACTGCAGTGAAGACAGACTTCTAGAAGTCTTGACTTACTTTATTTATTTATTTTTTTGTAACAAAGAAAAAATATTAACATTCTTAGAGAATGGAGGGGGCTATTCTAAGTACGTGGGAAGGAATGCTTTCCTAGAGTTCTGAGTTAAGTGAAGTGTGGCATCTCTCTACCAGTCAACTGTGCCTGCCTTTCTCAGCCTTGCTTCTGGAAGGGGAAGTTCTGTATGTGTAAAGATGAAGGGTAAGCACACTTGCTTTACTTCCACTGATAGCTCACAGTACTACAAATCCAACACTCCCGTGTCATTTGTGTGCGTGCGTGCGTGCGTGCGTGCGTGTGTGTGTGTGTGTGTGTGTGTGTGTGTGTGTGTGTGTGTATGACCAAACAGTTATCTGGCTTCCTTTGGTTTTAAACGGTTTCTGTTACATAAAATTTTCTCAACTTTAAAGTCCACTTCTTGAGTTTTTGCTGATGATAGCAGCCGTGCTCCATATTTGGGGGATTTTGACCTAGCAACTTGAGCGAGCAGCACAGTCCTCAAGCTTTCTGGATTGCAAAGCTCTATTGTTTCTTGACTTCCACATATTATCCGTGGAATTTTTCTTTTTCTTTTAGATAGAGGCAACTTTGAAAAAGAGGGAAGTCATGACAAGTCAATTTCTAGTTTGCCTCTGCGCCTCTGCTGTTTTTCTTCCAGGTGATAGTTCCCAAGGTGTATATTTTAAAAATACGAATAAATATGTCTACAGAACTTTGCCTATGTTTTATATCTAGAGACTCAAAAGATATCTTATTGGACTAAACAACAGTTTTAAGAATTATTAGTATACATTAGTTATGCATAATGGATTCATTATGACATTCTCATACATGTAAATGTTATACTTAAATTATATTCAACTCCCCAAATCTTTCTTCACTAAATGTTTTTAGTGCCTGATATAGGTTGGACCTATTTTATGTTCTATGGATTCCAGGGTATCTCTTAGGGGACTTATGTTCTCATGATAGGAAGAGACACGTTATGGAGTGACACAAACTGAGTATGTATGCACCTTATACTAGCTGCAGAAGGTTTCTACAGTCAATGACATTTAAACAAAGACTTGAAAGACACATCAAGCCAAGTGCATCCGTATGTAGAGCTTTCTTGGTGGAGGAAACTCAGGTACCAAGATGCTGACATAGGCCATTGCCTTGTGTTTTGGGAAAAGTCGAGGTGACCATGAGAGTGCAATGAAACAGAAGCCAGAGAGAGTGAGAGGGGATGGGGAAAACACGCAGGCTCCTCTAGCTACATTAAGACCTCAAATATCTATTTTAAAGTATTTGTTTTATATGTATGTATGCTGGGCAAATGTATGTATGTGTACCACATGCAGGGCTCACAGAAGAGCAGCCAGTGGTCTTAATCTCTGAGCTATTGTCCCAATCCTTAGATATTTATTTTATTGGGGAGGTGGGATATGGAAGGAGGATTTTAAGCAGAGGAATGATGCAGACATTCTGACAGGTCACTATTGCTGCAGGAAGGAGCATATAATGAGCCCCTTGGCGGGAGAGCCTATCTGAGCATAATCTGTGGAGGGAGTGCTGGTAGCAGGTTAGGGAAGGGGCATGGCAGATGGAAAGGAGAGAGGTAATGACGTGATGCCTGATGATGAGCAGCTTCAACCCGAGGAAGAGATTATTCTGGCCACAGTCTTGGGAACGTGTTGGGCAGTGTAAATTTCAGGTACTCCAGGAGCAATGACCTCTACTGCCTGTGTGTGAGTCTCACAGACTCACTCAGAGCAGCTGGGAGAAGTGCTTACCTACCAACTGGGGTTCCAATAGCAGCATCACATGACTTAAGATGGAAGTCAAGATCCACTAGACTAGAATATAGCAGTGGGAGGTTTTCATTCTAGATGTATTTTGAAGGCAAAAATCCATAGGATTTTCAGATGGATTAACACATAATGTGGGAAAAGAATAAGGGTAGCTCATTGGCCTTGTCATTTGTTGGGATTTGGAAGATTGTTGGGGGAGGGCACAGAGTTAGGAATGAGTTGACAGTTAGAAGCACTGTTTGAAACGTAAATTGGAAATTATTTGCCGATGCTGAAATAAAGACCTTAAGTAGGCAGTAGAGGTCAGGAAGTCTCACGGTCACTTCTAGCACCATCTCTAAATAATGGTCTCAGCTCAACAGACGGCTTTTGAGTTCATGGAATGGGCTTGCAAAGACTTCCTTCCTGTTTGTTGTTGAATGGTGGTCCAATTGTGTAACATTTAAAGTCCTGCAGTCTTGGTATGCCTTATTTATCTCGGGCTGAAGAGATAGCTCTGCTGTGAGGAACAAATGCTGCATTTGCAGAGATCCTGCATTCCGTTCCCACACTTACATCAGGTAGCTCATAACCCCTGTAATTCCAACTCTGATGGACCCAGCCCCCTCTTATCCTGGCCTCTTTGGGTACCCATATTCAAGTGTACATACCCATACAGAGATACAAACATATACGCAAAATTAAACAATAAGTACTTTTATAAAAATTATGTTTGTCTGTTTTGCCTGCACATATGTATGTATACCACATGCATGTGGTACCCATGGCAGACAGAACCACATGCATGCAGTGTCCAAAGAGGCCAGAGTCGCATGCATGCGGTACCCACAGAGGCCAGAAGAGAGTGTTAGATCTCCCTGGAGCTGGGGTTGCAGAGTCATTGTGAATTGTGAGTTGCTGTGTAGACTGGGAGGCAAACAGAGGTTTCCCTGCAAGAGTAGTAAATTCTCTTAACCATGGAGTCACCTCTCCAGCCCCATAATGTAAATGTTTAAAAATGTATCTTCTGGGGTTAAGAATTTAGCTCAGTGGTAGAGCTCTTCCCTAGCAAGCACAAGGCCCTGGGTTTGGTCCTCAGCTGCAGGAAAAAAAAAAAAAAAGAAAGGAAAAATGAAAGTCTATCACATTCTTCCACAAAATAACGAGATATAGGTCAGAAAAAGGTTAGTGGTTTTTTTTTTTTTCTGTCAGCTGAGTTTTTAGCCATATTTTAAATCAGAAATTCAAGTGAGCATTTAGAAAATCTGTTGTCCAATCTGAAGGTGTCTCAGCCTCAGGAAAAGCAGCTACTATTATGGATTATGTAGGACGGAACTTTGAGAAAAGAAGGCAGTAAACTGAAATCCCCCATCTGAAGTTCAAGTGGGACGGATGTGAAGCACACAAAAGACCCCATTTCATAGCTTGCAAGCAAGAGATCGCCTTGCAGAGATGAATAGAATTAGCAAATTTAAAAAGACAACTTTTACTTTTCATTAAGCTGTGGCACTAAGATTGCAGGCTTCGCAACCATCTGCCTTGGTCAGAATTCTGGCGCTGCCATTTGTTAGCTCTGTGATCTTGACTGAGTTCCTTAAAATCTGCTCCATTTTCCTTACCTGGGAGACAACGGGCTGCTCCAAAGTAAAATGCCCCAGCTGATATTGTTAGAATTATTAGAATTAAGTTAAGATATGTATTCAGAGCAGTGCCTGGCTAAGTAGATACCGGCTGCTCAAAAAATAAAAATAAAATAAAGCAGGACTGAGAAGATGTCTGAATTGGGCAAGTGCCTGTGGCCCAGGCATGATGGTTTGGTTTGATTTCCAGTACCTAAGGAGCGCCGGTACGGCAGCATATATTCTGGAGGTGGAGATATGAAGATATTTGGGACTCTGACCAACTGGTGAATTGGCAAGACCTAGCTTCAATGAGAGATGCTGGTTGTAAAAAGAGGTGGGGGTGACTGAGAAAGACACTGGATGCCAACTCCTGGCTTCAGTATGCAGATGTGCACATGCAACAGCCCCCCCCCCCCACAAGGCAATCTTTGGGCACAATGGAAGAAGTGAGTGTTCAGCACCCAAACTGAATAATTCCTACATAACTCCTTAACATTAATCTTTTTATATAATCAATTCCTACAACACCCAAATCTACTGTTTTACTTTACTTTTGTGAGTTTACATTTAATTCTGAGTGTTCTTATCATTTTAAATGTGCTGAAAGTGGTGAAGGGCATAGAACCAAGTCCAGAATGTACAAAAGGCTGTGATAGAGAAATGTCCTTTTCTTTTGAAAGCAGGTCGAGAAGCTGAAATAAAGCTCAGAAACTAGAGGTTCTGTCCCAGACAGAGCCAGGAGCACAGGGATGGAGTCAGACGGGTTGGTGTGGAAGGGCTTTGATGCTCTATCATGGGTAGAGGGTGACAGAAAATGCTCTCCCCACCCTAGAGCTACAGTTGAGTCCAATTCTCAGGTCTCAGCTTCTTTGTCTGTAATCAGAGTTCAGTTCAGACGTGCCTTAAAGTAAAAAGTGGCTGTGGGTCTCTGTGTGGACTGCCTGTCCCTGGAAATGAGGGCCCAAGACACAGAGGGCAGTCAGATATGATGACACATGTTGGTTTTAGTTGGGATTCAGCCTGAATAATATCAAAGCTGTCTTTCCATATAAGACTCTTGAGTGCTTTGGTCGGCCTTTTTATCTCTCATTCCTACCCACAAACCTCATCTCCTCAGCGGAGATTCTTAGATTTAAATATTTTCATAAGAACTCCAGAGTAAGGTGTGACTTCCACTGTGTAATAATTCCCAGGCACATGAGACTCACTGTCCTGAGTGACTTCCTCAGAAAACTTAGGGTACTATTTTCTATGATGTCTAAGAGATCAGAGCAGAATTTTTCCATGACCACATTATCACCACCATCTCTACTCTGTGTTGCAAACTGCAAAAGTAAAAAGTATCAGGGTCACTGCCTTCATGGGAGCAGGTGTCAAGCTTCATGGCTATGACCTGAGAGCTGGTGTCCATGCAAGGTTAGCATGTACAGGTAGTAGAGTGGGTGCCTCAGAAGAGAGAAAGGGAGGTGACAGAACACAACAATGGTGGGTTGGCTAGAAGTCATGAGCCACAGAGTATGACACGTTTATCTGTTGCCTGAAGCTTCCAGGCACACTTCAGTTTCATACAGCCAATGTGTTGTGGAAGACTCTGCTAGGAACTCAAGACAGTCCCTGAATGGACATACTGCTCTTCTAGCAAGGAGTTTCTGGACTATTTGGAACACAGGAACTGGTAGCAGAAACTTTGCATAGGATTGTATTAATCAGGGAAACAGAACAATGGTCATTAATAAGTCATGGTTCATTGTAAACAATTGTCTCTTTCAACAATGAAGGCTGCTCCCATGATCTGATGCCTGCACACTGGAGCCTGGAAAACCAGTAGAGAGGTTTAAAGACCCGAGAACCTGGGAGCTTTGAGAGCTGACAGTGCAGATTCCAGGCTGAGTGAAAGACAGAGGCAGGAAATATCTGTCCCAGAACAAGCCATTAGACAGAAGTGGAATTCACCTTCCTTCAGCCTTTTCATCCTCTCCAACCCTCCACAGATGGGATGATGCTTGCCTATGTGGTGAAGGCATCACTTTTATATGTCCCCATGTTCAAGTGCTCACATCTTCTGGAAACATTCTTACAGACCCACAAATAATATTGAACCAGGAATCTAGACCATGGCTAAAACCAGTTGCCATGTAAATGAGTAGGACTTTGGCGTTACAGAGTATCATCAGGTAACCTGTTCTTCTCTCACAGCCTTTGGACCAGACTTTTCAAGCATATTCAGAATAGCTTATGAGGTCCTGGTTCAGTGAGGGAGCTAGAGCTTTGGGGTTAAGCCCCTGCCTGTGCTCTGTGTGGGTGTTCTGACTGGAGTGTCCTTTCTTGCTCTCACTGACATAGACTCGGGGATGTCTTCCCACTGATAGTCCAGTGCTGTCTTCATCTCAACATATTAACAGGCACAGGAGAAGTTAAAAACCAATGTGAAGACCTCACACTAAAGAGCATGGCCTAAGCCTGGGGCACAGGTTGCTGTGGCTGATTATAGCGGGAGGTGGGACTTGGAGATGGGTTAGTGAGGGTTGGATGGGACCAGGAAAGGTGGTCCACAGGAGCAAATGTTCGTAAGGTGAGACCTAACAGGGCAAGCAGAACATGATGCTCATAGGTCTCTGGCTTCCGGTTGCATCATTTGTACCCACAACACTCCAGTATGTCTGTGATATAAATGGGACCCTTGATGTTGTTTGGTGCGCAGCTTGTGTGATGCCATGCGGGAAGCCCCCAGGTGCCACATCAACATGGCCAAGTGGGAGCATTTGGAAGAGAAGCAAGACAGCAAGCCAGAGAAATGGATTCAGGTACCAACTGTGGAGAGAAGGGGAGGTTAGGGTCAGAATCTTTTTAACTTTAATGTGTAGACCCTAAGCAAATCATTTGAGGTGGCTGATTGAGAGATGTGCACATTAAATTTGAAAGAGCCAGATTGGGAACTGGAGGCCAGAGATGATGACCTTAACATGAAACTGAGTGACAAGGGAGACGCTGTCCTAGTCATCTAGATACCATATAAAAAGGTCTGAGATGTGTGGTAACAGCAATAAAGAGAAGAAACGCAAATATAGAAGATTCTCCCCAATACTGCTACAACTATTACTTTTTTTTCAGACTTTAAATGAGCACAAAGCGCTGTGGATGATGCTGTTGACCTGTAAGCCAAATACGTGTGTCACTGTAAGGCCGGCCACTCGCCAAATGAACACATATTGTTGTCGCTTTATAAATGCAAAGCCCAAGCCTATCTGAGACTATGTGACAGATGATATCTGACCTACTCTGGGTATACAAGGATCAGGAACAACTTCTCTGGAAAATAAAAGGGAAGGGTGTTTAGAATTGAGAGCAGGAGGGTGAATAGGAGTCCACTCTGGGAGGGGCAAGGAAACATAAGCATCTCAGACATGGGGAGGGTTTGTGCAAAGGCCCAGAGGTGATAGGCAACATGGAAATGAGCAAGCAAGGTGGAGAGGCATGAGATGAGGCCAGAGACAAAGTCAGGAGCCACAAGAGAAGGAGGGTCTGTTGTTTCTGTCTCAGGAAAAAACGGAAACCAGGAAGCTTTAAATAGGAGGTGGCATATTCCATTTTGCATTTTGAAATGGTACCCTTGTCACCTTGTGGAGAGCAGGAGAGAGGTGGGCCCCTAGGAAACCTGGCATGAGCTTGTGTGGTTCAGTGGAAAACTTGGTGGATGGGACAATGAAGATATGAGTGGGCTAGGAGATCTCCAGAACTTGGTGGCAGACAGGACAGAAGTGCCGAAAAATGGGTTGTTGCTAAGTTGTATATTTAAAGAACGAAAACTAAATAAAAATGAGTGAACTGCTGTTATATACAAAATAAATACATCTCAAAAACATTATGCTCAGAGAAAGAAGTTGAAAACTAAAGCAGAAAGGCTTTGGATGAGGGTGTCTTCCTGCCAGTGGTACTGGAAAGGGCAGTTGTGGAACGTGCAAGGTGGCACCGGTCTGATATATAAAGGGTGAGAGGAAGTGAAACCGCATCTAGTAAGTATTGGGATGAACATCATGACAAAAGATTTACACTGTTAAGAGAGGAAAGTACCTATAAAGTTGTGTTGATCCAAACAAGGAGATTTCAACCATCGCTAGTGATGGAAGTACAGAGGGCCCAGGGACTGAAGGGTGTAGAACAATGCTGGGAAGGTGAGTCCAAAAGAAGTGGCCACTGAGAGAGAACGTCCTGTAACAGCAAGCCAGGAAGCCCGGGCTAGGCAGCACCTTAAGGTGCTGTACTCTCCCAGGAGAGCAACTGTGTTGCCATCACCACAGTATGGGTACTTAGCTAACTGTGTGGCACTTGTTTAAGAATGTATTCAAATCAAGTTTAAGGCTAGCTCTGGCCCAGAGGCAAGAGGCTTCTCATCCATCTGTGTCTTAGCCACAAGCAGAGAAACTGTACTGAATGGCACTGTAGCTTTTTCTAGTGAATACCGTGGTCCAGAATTAGATTCTACAAGATCCACCCATTTAAAAAAAAAGACAGATGACCCTAATTCATCAAGATACTTCATTTTCATTTCCTCTAAAGAATTAGTATTTTGCTTCTATACTTGAGAAGTCACAGTGTGTTCCTGTGACCAAAGAGCAACAGACTTGCACCATGATTCCAAATGTTTCTAGAATCCAGGGACACTTGTCTCAATGTTGAATTAGCACATTAAAAATTACTTCCTTGGCTGGGACCTTCTCTTTCGTTCACAGGTGTGCCCCAAGATATCAGTTAGGAGAACAGTAGCAGGTTCTGTGCCAGCTGCTACCAGGAATGATGAACCTAATTGGTTATTTCTGGATGCCAAACCAACTTTAGGCTGGCACCTAAATGCACTTGCAAAATGAAGCACTTAGGTGAAAGCTAATTGTATCCCGCCCCCCCCCCCCCTTTGTAAAGTCTTTTGCAAGAGCAAAGCTTGGGCCCATCCAGCCAAGATTGAATTCAAAACTGTCCTGTTCTAGAGACAAATGGAAAAGATTAAACAATGAGCTGTGTGGTTTGTATAAGTTACTATTCATTGAAAACACAAGCAAGACCTCAGCATCACCCCTTCATGTCTTATGAAAAGATGTGTGGGTGGATTCTACTCTCTCCCAACCAGCTTATGTAGTTCTGCAACTGGGTATGTAGCTTTGGGCCACTCTCTCACAAGACAAAACTCTGTCTTTTTAAAGTGTCTCCCTGACTCTTTCCACCCCATTTTCATCATTTCTTCTGACCATATTTTCAGGTGAGGAGAATGACTCCACTTCCAACCCAAGTCCAGGAGATTTATTAGAGCCTGGACTAAATTAAGCTGTAATTACCCCAGAAGTCAGCACACAGTAGGGATTCAGGGAAGGCTTCAGTTTTAATCAATTATGTCTTGGGAGGAGCCACCTCGAATCTAAGCTTTTACAATATTGATATAGAATTTATATAAATGGAAAAACCCAATGTCCATAAAGTCAATTCATTTTGATGACATTCCATCAAGACACAGGGCATTTTTACCAGCCTGCTATGTCCCTCAGACTTCCCGTTCTTACTCCCAATCAACTAATGATCTATTTTTCATTATTAGAGGTGAGTTTCTTCTGTTCTAGAGGGTGGGTTTTTTTGTTTTGTTTTTGCAATTACACAGTATGTGCTCGTTTTTATATTTCTTTTGTCCAGGTTTTTGAGACATATTCATATTGTATGTAATAACAGTAGTCATTCCTTTTTATTGCCCAGTAGTATTTCATTCTTAACAACAATCCATTTTTCTGCTAGTATTCACCTTGATTTTTCCAGTTCTCAAAGCTACTATTACAATCTTATATAAAGCCTTACATAAGCATACTCAAAACAACTTGAACTTAAAGATTTGAGCATTCCATGATGTACAAATTATAACCCAGGTTTTAAAGTGTTAATAAATGCTGCTGATAAAAGCTTAGATTTGAAGTACCACCCATGTATGTCTCACAGAAACAGTGGAGTTGCTGTGCCTAGAGTGGATATGCTTAGCAGTCAGGAGGCACAGCAGGACATAGCTGCTCAGAAAGGCAGAAAGAAAGCAAGAAGGGAAGGGAGGGAGGGAAGGATGGGAGGAGGGAAGGGTGGAGGGAGGGAGGAAAAACTTCTAAATAGTTTTCAAAGGAGTTATGCCATTTTAAAATCACTAACTGGCAGCAAATGAAAGCTTACATTTCTCTGTATTCTGCTTAACAGCTGCTGGTATTGATCTCTTAAAAATTATAGTGTGTGTGTGTGTGTGTGTGTGTGTGTGTGTGTGCATATGTGTGTGTATGTGTGTGTATGTGTATGTGTATAGGTGTATGTGTGTGTATGTGTGTGTTTGCATGGGTGTATGTGTGTGTGTATGTGTGTATATGTGTGTGTATGTGCATGTGTGTATATGTATATGTATGTGCATGTGTGTATGTGTGTGTATGTGTGTGTGTATGTGTGTATATGTGTGTGTGTGTGTGTGTACTGTGTGTGCTGTGTATACATGCTCCCAGATGTGTACTGGTGTTTTAATTTGTACTAGCCTGAAGACTTAAGATGCTGAATGCCTACACAAGGCTCCTGGGCTGTTGAGTTTCCTTTGTGAGCTGCCTGGTCAAATCTTCTTATTTTAAAAACTGGGTCATCTTTTTATTATTGAATCATAGGATTTCTTTGTATGTTCTGGGTGCAATGTATTTGTCTTATATAAACACATATAGTGATTCTTCCTCAGTGTGCGGCTTTTATTTATTTTCTTGATATGTTGGATGAGCAAACATTGTGTGGCCTGAGCAAGTACAACTTATTGATTTTTTTTTTTTGTATGAGTCATCTATGTCCTTCTCAAAAAACTTTTGCCCATTGCCAGGGGGTAAAGTGCTCTTCTTTTAGGCGTTTGTGTTTCCCCTTGTGAAGTTGTTGTATTATTCTTACATTTAAGTTGATGACCCATTTTAAACCGATGCTGCTGCGTGTGTACACAGATGGGGTCAAAAATCTTTCTGCCATTAAAAAAGAATTTACATCCAGATATTCCAAATCAGTTGTTGAAGAAGATTTCTTTTCTCTGAATTGCAGAATTCACTTTATTGTAGGTGTATGGGTCTATTTCTGGGCTCTATTCTGTTCTTAGTCATGTCTTCTAAAAGTGTTAGAAGTGATTTTGAAACAGGAATGGATTGAGTTTCTTAGTTATACAGAGATTTATGAATTAGAGCAGTCTTATATTAAACATTAAAACCGATTAATTTTATTTTAAAGTATGTGTATGTGATTGTGTGCACATGAGTGCAGGTGCCCACAGAAGCCAGAAGGTGGCATAGGGTCTCCTGGAGCAAGGGTTTCTCATAGTGGCGAGCCACTTAATTTGGGTGCTAGAAACCAAGCTTAGATTCTCTACAGGTCAATAAGCACCCTTAGCTTTAACTGATTTGACATGTCCTCAGCACCAGCAAGCACTTTTAAGATCATTTAAAATACTCTCTCACGTTAGTGAACACAAAGTCATTTATTTGATTCTCCTGGAAATCCATGAGGGGAAGTGACTACCAAGAGCCAAAGTGTGTTGTGTGTTTTGGCTTTTATTCCCTGCAGTAAGCAATGTCATGCACAAAAGAGACGGAACCAGGGAAGCATTAGCTGGTTTGAGAATAGAGACAGAGGGAACAGTGAAGCCTGGAGAGGCATGGATGTTGGCAGGGTTGGAAAAACCGTCTGCTCCAGATCCCAAATAAGCTGCTGCCTTCCTGCCCCAGCCTGTTATTTCAAATGGCAGCTGCCCTGACAGTGAAAAAAGCCGTCTTACATTTAATCCCTTGCAATTAATTAAAACAAAAATCCCAGTTCTTATCCTTTGGATATGGTATGCGCCCTCTCCTCCAGTGGTCTGGCTCATGAGTTCACATCATAGTTCATGTTCTTGCTCTCTTCAGAAAGAATCATTTTCTCCTGAGTTCAGACCACTTTGCTCCTCACATTTGTGACAGCGCAAGTGGAGCAGTGACTTGTAGTCCATCCAGGGTCCTATTGTTGAGAGGCTTGGGTAGATCTTTTCCAGCTTTTACATCCCAAGTGGAAACGCCCCCCCCCCCCCATAGTGACTTATAACCATGATTTTCACTCTATGTTACAATGTACTATCATATGTGTATTGCGTCCCCATTACCACTCCCAAGAATCTATTTCTACGTTGACTCAGATCCACCTGCCTCTATCCTCACACTTCTTCCGAAGGTATGACTTGATATTAATTTCTATTATCAACAAGATGCACAGATTTTGGCAACACTAAGTTGTTGATTAATTGATAAAGAGAATGCCTTTGCCAATCTCTCTACTGGCAAATACTTCTCATATCACAAAACCAGAAGCAATGCTGTTTCCTGGGAGAAAATGAAGTTGCCCTTATGAAAACTTAGTGGTCTTCTTCTCTATGCATCTACTTAATATTTTGTGCATTTCTTCCATAGACAGAGCATTTGCTGGTTACAGATTTGTTGGGAGTGTAAATCGATTCTTATTATTCTATGTTACAACATGTGGGACATATAATTGTAACAGCTTCTCAAACATAAAGTGGATTTAATATCTATTTATTTATTGTGTGTGTGTGCATGTATGCATGTGTGTTTATCAAGGTATACATGTGTTAGTCAGAGGACAATTTACAGATATTGGTTCTCTTTTTCTTTTTTCATAATGTGGGTTCTGGGGACTGAACTCATGAGGTCATAAGGATTTGTGGAAAACACCTTATAAATAGAGCCATCCTGCTGGCCCACAAAGTAGATTTTTCAGTCAAATGGCTAAGTGCCTTTGTTGAATGATTATACTATTTACATTTATTCAACTTTTACATATAGAAAGAAGTGTATTTGTGATGGTTTGCATAAGTGTATGTGTTTTGCCTTCTAAAGATGTAGAAATTACAGGATTTGCTTAGGGCACACATGTGGGGCCTGTGCCACCTTTGATTTCCATGTATCATGCCAAACAGACACCACCTTTCTCTAGTGATCTTAGACATGGATTTAGAATCCCACTTTCCAATAACTCCATCAGTGGACCACCTTGGGATACTGTTATTTTCTCCTCCATAATCCTGAGAGAAGTGGTCTCAAGGTCGCCCTTGATGACCTTGTGGCTGGTACCTAAGGGAAGACTCTAATAGAGCTGCAGACACTCCACAGATTCCTGTCTCTCAGAACTTAATCCCATTTGCATTTTGGCTATGATCAGATGGAGACACAAACTCCAAACTGTCAATCAACGTGGGCTTCTTTTCCAACTTTTCATAAATATATTTCTTAAAAAATTGTTGAACATTCTCGAAACACTAAAACAGCACAACTAATTTTTTTTAAATTATTGCAATGTTTTAAAATCTATATATTGTAGTTCATAACCTAGAATCGTTCATTGCAGAAAATCTACAATGTACAAATGAATATGTATGTGTGTAGCTGCATATGTGTGTGTATAAATGTTGGCATTCTGAGATTTGAGGGAGAAAAGAGGGGAGATATTTACTGAAAATATATTTTTCATATTGTCCAGTTTTTACCTTTAAATATCAGTTGAAAACATTTTTAAAGTATATAGATTTCTGGCATGTAATTTATCTTCAAAACAGAAATTAAACCTAACCAGTTATAAATTTGAGTTTCTTTCTGAATTAACCATGTTGGCATTACCCCAGTTACCTCCTTATGTTCGCATGGTTGCTTCCAGACTCTATGTAGAATTTTATGCCTCTGTAGTATCAAATTTGTTAAATGGCATATTTTTATATCAGTAATTTTTATAGCATATTGTTATTCCAGACTTTTACATGTCTCTAATTTATTCTTAACTTCAACACAGCAGTATTGATTCTTTTTTTTTTTTTTTTTTTTTTCCTAAGTTTGATGGCATGAGCTTTGGGTTGTGATTTAAAGCCCTTCTAGCTCAATCAATAATTTTCTTTTTTCTGTTCTTTCTCAAACTCAAATCTAGATGTTTGAGCAGGTGCAACAGTGGGCATCAACATCTCTTGTTTCGTTTTTATTTCTCTTTGAGAAACATTTCAATTATCTCTTGCAGTGATTGAGATTAAGTATCTTGATGACTCTGAATTATCTAGGGCTCTTCAGTGACTAACAGTAAGGATCTTTTTGTTTGCAAGTCAAATGGAACCTGCTAGAGTCTCTTTAAAGTACTTTCTCTCTTCCCAGTTCCTCTAACAAAGAAGCAGTTGGTCATAGTCTTTCCTATAAGCCTAAATTCATTGTTTTACAAGTGTGGTCATTGGGTTACAGGACTGGCCTGGGGAGAAGTTAGGGGGGGTGTCCTGCAGGTGCTGTAGCTGGGGCAGCCTGGGCTAACTAAGGCAGCAGGGATGAAGAGGCTGCAGGAAGGTCTGCACAAAGGAAGGTTCCCAAGGGCTCCAGTTGAGAGGATGATTTTATCTTCATAGTTGATACTTCATAGTTGATGTCAGCTGTCCCTTGTACGTAAGTGATTTAGGCTCTGATCCAAATAGTATTGACAGAGACCTGCCCAGAGCATCAGATTTTTTGTTAAAATTCTGTCTTTTAGTTTTTGGCACAAAATTATGGCCATTTTTAATGAAAATGAAAACGAAGAAGAAAAATTAAACTAAAAAAATCAAGTCTCTTCTATTTTCTCCTGCTATAATTTATGTGGAGTTGTAATCATAGACTTTATAATTTTCTATTCTAGTTTATACTTTTTTAAATTTTTTGAGAGAGGCTCTTGCTATGTAGCCCAGGATGAGTTCAAAATTATGACCCTTCTTCACCATACCTGGCTTTTCTAGTTTAATTTTTAAATAATGTATGGAATTTATGTTTCTGGTACTATAGACTATTTGTAAGACCCACTTGATAAGTCATGTGTTTTCACAAACCAGTATATATTCTTTAAATATTCTTTCTTTAAAAGAAATCAATTTCTTAAGTTAAATATATATAAAATTTGCTAAATTATCCACAAGTTACAAGGAATAATCAGAACATCATTATCCAGTATATTTTCATCTAGTTGGAAATAAAGAACTATCATTCATATCTTTAAAGACTGGATGACTCAGCTGGTCTTCAGTATATGCCAGAGTCCTGAAGAAGTGGGCTCTAATGCCGGTGAAGGAAGGGACTTGTCAGCCAGAGTGAGAGCTAGCAGGCACAGAGAACAAACTTCTTTCTTCCATGTCCTTTATGTAGATATGCAGCAAAAGGTGTGGCCAACATAAAACGTATTAGTCAGGGTCCTCTAGAGTAACAACGTATAGAATTAATCTCTATATATAGAAAAGGGATTTATTAGAATGTCTTACAGGTTGTGATCCAGCTAATCCAACAATAGCTGACTATAAACAGAAAGTCCAAGAATCCAGTAGTTGTTCAGTCCACAAGGCTGCACGTCTCAGGGTTTACAGTATATGCTGTAATCCTGAAGAAGTACACTTTAATGCCATTGAAGGAATGGATTTGCCAGCAAGGGGAGGGGCAGCAGGCAAAGAGCAAAAGTGTCTTTCCATGTTTTTATATAGGCTTCCAGAACAAGATGTGGCTCAGATTAAAGGTGTGCTTTCTTGCTTCTGGATTAAAGGCATGTGTCTTTCTGCCTCAAGGGTACAGACTAGAAGTAGATCTACTAACTTCAAATTAAGCAAAAATCCTTCATAGGTGTGCTCTCTTTGGATTTTAGTTGACTGCAAATGTAGTCAGATTGACAACTCAGAATAACCATCATACTTCCCACTTTAAAATATCTGAATTAGTGGTGGGTCTTGCCACCTCAAAAGATCTTGACAAAAGGGGCTCTTCTCATTTCAAATGGCTTAATTAGGGAAAAAAAATCTCTCACAGGTGTACTTGACTGCTTGAGTTTTAGTTAATTCCAGATGTAGTCAGGTTGACAACCAAGAATAGCCACCACAAGTCTACTCCTCAATTTGACACACAATTTTACCTTTTTATGTTATACTTAATTTCAAAATAAAACAACAGTCAGGTCATAATCACACCTAAAATAATATAATTATCCCCCACACAATCACAAATATGTTATATATTTAATGACATTATAATTATGCCAATCATAATATAACAGTCCTTGTTCAGCCACAAATGCATCATAAATTTTAGAACAGGTGGCAATGTTCCTTGAGGGATATTTGTTAGCATCTCAAACTTGACTATGATAACTACTGATGGATGTGAGATGTCTTTCTGTATGCTGTGAATGTCACTGGATAATAAAGGGACTGTATTATTTGGCCTATGGTAGGGTATCTTATAAGCAGATGGGAAATCCAAGCATAGATAACGAGAAAAAAAGGCAAGGTCAGACAAAGACATAATCCAGCTGCCCCCCCCCCCAAACAAGTTATAAAAAAATAAATAAACTATGCATTACATAATAAGACAAATTAATGAAAATAAGTTAAATTAAGGTACTAAAACTAACTAACAATATGCCTAAGTCATAGGCCAAACAACATATAATTAAATATAAGTGTCTAAGACATCTTCAAAGGGCTATCAGGCAACGGGGCTGTGAGAGAGTCCAAACCTACGGGCTAGGCCAGGCCAAAACTTATACTACAACTGATATTCTCTTAATTATTTTACATGATAAAGAAATTAAGGAAAGAAAACACAAATATCTGTGGAAGCAGATTCTTAACGAAATACGTGGAAACACTGACGTCAATAATCTTAGTCTCTGCAATTGGTCATGTGGTCCTAGCTGGCATTTGTAAGTACCTTTCACTACCACCTATTCTGTATTTCCTTCACTCACAGCAAGCACCTGAACAGGTTTTGGTTCTTTTCTTGGAGGAGCAACCCACACCTTCATTCCTGACAGGTCTGTACCCTTTGTCATCCTGCCTGGATTAGTCTGTTGTAGTTTCCCATTGATTTTAATCACAGGGCTTGATAGTACCAAGATATGCCTTAAAGGGTCTCCTACACTCCAAACATAACCTCCCTTACCTTCCCCTTGGTAATCTGGATTAATATAGCCTCCTAATACTGTTTTTTATTCCTTTTTTTTTTTTTTTTTTTTTAATCCTGTGTGGCATTAGAAGCCCAAAGTGGCCAGGGAGGTGTCTGAGCTTGCAGTTCAATGGAATATTTGTTGTGGCTCCTGGCAGGGGCACTCCCTTCACTAAAACAAAACTCTAGGCCAGAAGAAAAAAGTTTCAGGAACAGGAAGCAAAAATGTTCCTAGTGAGTCACTAGGGGTGATAGTGAGTGAGTGGTCCACCCTTTGGTTCCTGGACCCATTGATTTTGGCTATGGGAGAAACCATACCATATACTGGACACCAATTCAAAGCATATACAACCTTCTGGAGGACACTGTCCCAGCTTTCCTGGCTGCTGCCGCCTAATGGTGCTATGACTATGTCCTCAAAAGGCCATTCCATCTTTCTCTCAGGCCAACTGCTTCAGGATGGTGGGCAGCACGGTAAGACCAGTGTATTTTATAATCATGACTCCACTATCACACTTCTGTGGCTCTGAACTGACTTCTTTAGTCACAACTAATACTGTTTGGAATACCATGATGGTAAATAAGTAATTAAGTATCTGTATATCCATGGATAGTGGTTTTGGCAGAAGTATTACATTCAGGAAAGGCAAATTCACATGCAGAATAAGTATCTACTCCAGTAAAGATAAAGCATTGTCCTTTCCACACAGGAAGTGGTTTAATGTAATCAACCTACCACTAGGTTGCTGACGGTAACCCTGGAAAATTGTGCCATAGCTGGGGTTCAGTGTTGGTCTCTACTGTTGGCAGATCTGGCAATCATCAATAGCTGTGGCCAGGTCAGCTTTAATGAGCGGCAGTTCATATTGCTGAGACCATGCAGAACCTCCATCTCTGGCACCATGGGCACTTTGTTCAAGGACCCATTGGGCAGTGACAGGGATGGCTGGGGAAAGAGGCTGCTGTTCAAAGAATGGATTATCCTACCAACTTGATTATTGAATTCCTTCTCAGCCGAAGTCACCTTTTATGAGCATTTATTTATACAAGACACAAGTATCTTCACATCCTTCACCCACTTAGAGAGATTGATTTACATACTTCTTCCCCAGATGTTTTTCTCATCAAATTTCCAATCATGCTCTTCCATAGTCCCTGACCATCCAGCCAATCCATCGGAACAGCCCATGAATCAGTGAACAATTGCACATCTGGCCATTTCTCTTTCCAAACAAAATCTATGACCATGTCTACTGCCCAAAGATCTGCCTGCTATGAAGATTTCCCTTCCCCATTGTCTGTCAGGGTTGTTCCAGAAAGAGTTTGTAATGTTGCAGCTGTCCACTTCTGGGTGGTCCCTGCATAATAAACAGAACTATCAGTAATCCTGGCTCTAGTTTCTCTTCCTCCATCAATTGATCATAGGGCACACCCCATGAGGCTGTAGATGCATGCTTGAAAGCAGATGCCATTGTAACAGGAATAGAAATCAGGCATTTGCGCGATTTCTTCATGTAATTTGTTTGTGCCTTCAGGACCTGTTTAGGCCTAATCTTACATATACCACTTTCATTTGATAATGGACTGCTGCTGTGTACATCCTACTTTATGGCTTTATACCATAGTTAATACTTAATACCCCACTCATGATGGGCAGCTCAGTCATACAGTAACTTGTTCCCCATTGTCAAATTTTCAGTTTCCACTAAGGCTCAAAAGCAGACCAAGAGCTGCCTTTCAAAAAGAAAATAGTTGTCCATAGATGATGATAAAATTTTGTGCCAAAATCCCTAGCCAAAGGCTCCAAACAGCATCCCCTACTTGCTACCCACACCTCAAGTACCATCAGGTCAGCTGTCTCATATGGTACAAGTGGCAGAGCAGCTTGCACACTGCTGAAGAGCCTTCCCTTGTTCCAGGCTCCACTCAAAGCTAGCAGCTTTCTGAGTCACCTGGTATATGGGTCTGGGGAACACTGGGAATGTATTATCTTTAGAATCCCAATAGGCCCACAAAACAGTGTGTTTATTTCTTAGTGATGAGAGGGTCCAGGTGAAATAATTTATCCTTCGCCTTACAAGGAACATCTCTATCTCACACCACTGGACTCCTAAGAGTTTCACTGAGGTAGAAAGCCCTTGAATTTTCGTTGGATTCATTTCCCACCTTCTGATACGCATATGTGTTACCAACAAGTCCAAAGAGGACTTGCTACTTCATGCTCACTTTATCCAATCAGCATAATGTCATCAGTATAGTAAACTAGTGTGATATTTTGTCAATGAAATGGAAGATAAGGACCTCTTCAAATTAAGTTATGACACATGGCTAAAAGGTATATCCTTGATGTAAAACTGTGAAGGTATACTGTTAGCCTTTCCAACAGAAAGAAAATTGCTTCTGGTGGTCTTTATGGACAGGTACTGAGGAAAAGGCATTTGCTAGATCAATAGCTGCATACAATGTACCAGAAGATGTGTTAATCTGCTCAAGTAAGGACACCACATCTGGCACAGCAGCTGCAATTGCAGTCACTACTTGGTTGAGTTTTCAATAGTCAATTGTTATTCTCTATGGTTCATCTTGTCTTTGGCACTGGCCAGATAGGAGAGTTAAAGGGAGATGTGGTTGGAATCACCATCCCTGCATCGATTGAACCCTTGATGGTACCACTATTTTCTGCAGTTTTTCCAGGGAGATGATACAATTTTTATTCATTGTTTTCCCTGGCAGATGCGACTCTTTTCAATAGCCTTTCCTCAACAGGTCAGGGACCAGTGTGAGAATTCTGCCAACTTCTACATATATCTATCCCAATTATACATTTTAGGTCTGCGTAAACAACCACAGGATGGATTTGGGGACCCACTGGACTGATTGAGTCAGACTTTAGCCAAAATGCCATTAATCCACCAGACCTCTAGAAGTCCCTACTTAAACTAGAGGATCATAATATATCTTGGTGTCTTCTGAAATTCAGAACCAGTATCCAATTGACCCTGGAAATTAGCGCCCCTCCCCAGTGTACAGTTATCTCTATAAAAGGTCATAGGTACCTTTAGAGAAGGACTGGAGAAAAGCTAATAGGAAAACTCTTAGGTATTTCATCAAGGTCCTTCCTTAGGGGAACACCATTCATTTATTCAAGGGGTTCTGGGTCTGCAAACTGGCTCAAGTCTGGAAATGGTTTCTCCTTTGCCATGATCCAATATAGCCTTCCTTTCCTGTGCTTAGGAAGTTTTCCACTTACACAGATGAAACCAAATGCACTAATCTATTTCATACATGGAAACATCATGATTGATTAGCCAGTAACAAAGATCCAAAAGAGTCATGCCACCAGGAAAAAAAAAAAATCTGTTTTCCTATGCTGCCCATTATGAATTAGGCCATTATGAACCTTTGTCTATGACACCTATTATAATAACTATTATCACCTAGTGTTTGGTGATTCAGTGAAATCATTTGGCTTCTGCTACTTTGGGGCCCAATTAAACCCACTGCATTTAATTCATTCAACTGAGCAGCAATGTCTCCAATCCTAAAGTCTGGCGCATGTGCACACACATACACACACACACACACACACACACACACACACACACACACACACACACACACACACACACTGGGCAGCAACAAAGCTCTTCAAATGTCCCAGTGCCCTCTCAGCATTCTGAATTGGTCCTGTAGGATTCATGAAGGACATGTCTTCCTGGGTCTTCCTATTGTGGAGGATTAGGTTTTATGCTGTGTACCCACTCTACCATTGCAATTTCCCTGAGCCTTAAAAATCCCTTCATCAGCATCAAGCCAAGTAATACCAGGCATCTCCAACTCCTTTTCAGTAGACCATCTTTTGACAATTGATCCAGCCGAGCATTTGAACTTTTGACTTTTTTTCTTCTGTGTGAACTTCCATATTAAACCTGAAATCTCCACTCACAGGCTCCTATCAATAGGCTCACAGTGATCCAGTTCTATGATCTTTTCACTGTTATCTCACACCATTGTATCCCGTTCCTGTATATACTCCCCAGACATCTGCTCGAATGAATTAGCAAACTCATTAAGCTCTTTAGCGGTGCAGCCCACCTCCTCATGGACTATACTTTTTGCCTTTCCTCTAGGAGTCTGCTTTAAGGCTGGTTATTGTTGAGGTGTTGAAGAAACTATTGGTGGGCCCTGAGGGACAACAATATTGTCTTGCCTGGCACCTCCAGACAAAGTCACTGCTAGTTTCGCAGACTGAGGGGGTTAATTTCCTCAGTCAAAGGCGGAAAAGGCAATATTTCGGGGGATGGGAGGAGAAGTACAAACTCATGCTGAGGTGGAGAGACTACTTCCTCAGGTGAGATTAAACCTTGGGAGTTTGAGGGTTCAATTCTCAGCTTCAATAGGGTCCTCCTCGCACTCCCACCCCAAGTTAGAGGAGCCCTTTCTTTACCAGTTAATGCCCTTACTTTAACTCTTGACACTCTGAATTGGTCTTGAATTTTCACTTTAATTCAGCTAACCTTACAATGAAAGTTTTGGTTTGATTTTTCTGCAACTTGAGCTCTATGGATGCTGCAGAGAAGATTCTCTTCCAGGGCAAACTTAGAAACCTTTAGACTGTTTGAGTACGTCTGGAACTGGTCAGTTTTATCACCGAGTTCATTGTTTTCCTTTACCGTGTTCTGAAATGTCAGAAGTTAGTTAATTTTATCTAAGGGCTCATTCTTCTCTTTTGTCAGTTTGTCTAGAAATGCAAGGAGCAACCAGCCAGCATCGTCATTTTCCTTATTTTTCCACAGACTGACAGAAGTTTTGCATACAGAGTCGTCAGATCTGTTGTCTCTCACAGCTGATGACGCAGGGTCATCAATGCATCTGTTTCCTCAAGTTTGTGAAATTGTTCACACCGTGGACTCCCAGGACTCCCCAAACTCCCAGGAGAGGCTTCAATAACTGTCACACCGTGGACTCTCAGGACTCTCCAAGCTCCTAGGAGAGGCTTTAATAACTGGAAGTGTTGGCATACTGACAAATTGGAAATCCTGTTCTATCTACTTAAAAAATTCATCCTTATAATTCTCTTGCTCTAGAACCACTTCTAGAAAGACTTATGTAGTGTACCCAGGGACTCAGGGCTTGGAAATCACACCCAAGTCCTCTGACACGGCCTAAGTACCTTCTTCCATTGTACAGATTTAATTGTTGTATAAATGGATGCTCTCTCTCTCTCTCCCTCTCTCTCTCACACACACACGTATAATTTGGCATTTATTTGTAAACCAGATAACTATTAGTATTCATGCTTCACAAATTTATCTCTGAATTGATGCCTTTGAAGACCTGATATTACAGAAACGTATCTTTGAAGTACCACGACCTAATTTGAGGGAGATAAGAAGATGTAACAGAAAAATTCAATGGCCCAGAGAATCAAACACAAACAAATCATAGCCTCCATGACTTGCTGGTTGGTCCTTATCTACAAAACCCGAATCTTACCTAAGTCAGCTGAGCTCCTTTCCAACCAAGACATCTCACTAGAAAATGCATAAGAGGCAAATAAAGAGGTAAGATGATTTGCTCAGCAAGTGTGATGACCTGAGTTTCATCTCGAGAACCCTCAATGCAAGGAGAAATTGGGCTGCTGTCTTCTGATCTCTACAAATGCAAGGTAGCATTCAGTCCTTACATACTCACATGCACATGAGCATGCACTCAAATAGTAATAAAAATAAATAAAATTGTAAAACAATAAATAAAAATTATTGAAATTTACTAGTAATCAAAAATAACAGTTAAATCAATAAATCTGTTTGTCTATCAAATTAATAAATATCTTTATAATTTAATATTTTTCTAATACTTAAATAGTACTTATTTACAGAGAAGAGAACTAGGAATTGGAGATATAGAGAAAAAAATCACTGCCTACAGTCCTACCAGACAAAAATAACTTAGTATTTAGTACTAATTATTATTATTATTTTGATACCTTAAAATTTCTTTTGAGACAAGGTCTTCTTATATAACCTAGATTGTCCTTGAACTCATGATCCACTTGCCTCATCCTGAGTGCTGGGGATCAGAGTGCACTGCCCCACTCAGTTCCTGATAACATTTAACCAGACTCCTTCACAAACACTGCAATCTCCTGCCGTATCTTTTTTATTTCCATACAGAGGCAATTATTTCTTATATTCTTTGTGTCATAACTTTGCCAGCTCCCTGTGCTGAGCGGCATTGTTGTTCCATTATCATAAGTAGTGCAGAGCAACTCTCTCCATGTAGATATTTCTTGCTCTGCATTTCTAGAAATGCAATGGCTGGTGTGTGCATATTCTCAAGTCCACTGTGCTACCAGCCCAGTCTGCGTCCAACAAGCTCGCCAACATGCAGAACCACGGTCTCAACTCTGATTAAGCTGACAGATACACCTGTCTCACATAGAGCTCTGTAAACTCTCTCATCGCTACCAAGCACTCTCAATTATTTCGTGCCTATAACTGTTCTGTCCTTTGCCTGTTTTCTCACTAGTTATTGGTGGATGGTGAGAAAGAAGAAATCTTACATACAGATGTTTGAATGAGCATGTTACTGAATAAGCATATAGGCTGGATATTGCCATCTGGAGGGATCTAGGTTAGAGACTGGATTTGGGAATCACAAAGGAACACATGGTGCTGTAGGTAGGACCTTAATAAAACTCCCCAGTGACTGCGCATGAGTACAAGGCTCAGAGTCAAACTCAGGAACACACTAACATCTAAGTGGTAAGAGTCAGAGCCAAAGTAAGTGAAAATGGAGGACTCCTCATTCGAAATGCAGAAGACAGTAGTTAAAGCTCTGCGAAGCATTTCTTATGTGTTCTCTCTCTTGCTGCCTCATAGCTTTTGTTTGCTATTTAATGCCATTCCATGAAGGAAAATTTTAAACTATCAGCATGATTTCTTATCATTTCTCTTTATATTGTTCTAAAGTTTAAAATTTTATGGCATATAGTTTATACACAATAAATGTGCCTATCTAAAGTACTTTCACGGAGTTGTGCGATGATTTCCACAATCTCATCCAGAAAAACAACACCCTCAGTTCCATTAACATTTCCAATTAGTCTTTTTCCTACCCCTACACAAGCATTAATCCTCTGTCTCCATATTCTGTTCATTTAGGATAGATGGAATACACTGACACATTCTATATGGTCTTTCTCTATGTCTGATTTTAGTATAAATATCAGACAATTTAATGTAGGTATGATATCCTATATATTCTTTAATTTATGAAATAATAAGGTTTGTGTGGTGCTCATGTCTGGAGGGTCCTTTTACCTCAGTGTAGAGAGAAAGTGGGAGACTGTAAGGTTGTCCTCTAACCTCCACGTAGGCTCCGTGGAATCCATATACACAATTCACATACACAAATATACATATCATACAAACGAACCACAATGTAAGCTATCAGAAAACCAGCAATAAGCATTTCATGCTACAGTACATGAAAGGGTAGCAGAATCAGAGCTGTACATATTTAAATAGCAAATAAGTAACACTTAATATAATCAAAGAAATAATGAATTAGTTTGAAAATTAAGTTATATTTGAAAAAGATTAGTAAATGAAAGGAAAAAAATCTAGAAATCCAAACCATCAGCTTTGAAACCAAAACCTTAGTGGAGGGGACGTTAACAAGGAGTCAGACACAATTCGAAGGAGATGCAAAGACCTGGAAGACAGACCTAAGAGAGTGAGAAGGCAGTGTGGAGCTACAGCTACAGGGAAACTAAAGGAGGGGCTGAAGAACCTGTGTGTGAATGAATGTCTGGCAGGTGTCTGCCTGGGATTCTACAATAGTGTCATGACCTTACCAAACCGGGGTGCCATTGTCATTGTTAGAGAACTGGATAAGAGAAACAAGGTTAGTACATCAAAGAAAACTCCAGCTCCTGGCTGCTCCTCCAGTGAGTTCTTCCAGTCACCAAACAAAATCCCACAGGTACGGAAACCTTTCAGAGTTAAAATGGGGGGGGGGGGGTGTCACTTTATAACTTACCTTTCGGTTTTATAAGGCAGAGACTTGCATGATTCTAAACCATGACACAAATTTGCAAAATTAAAGTCAGGCCAGTTTCAACCAAGAATAATGGTAGCAGTATATTAGTTCAATGATGAAAAAAAAATCAATGAAATTCTCATTGAAAGGAAGAAAATAATGCAATTACCTTGATGGATGAAAATTATGAATGAATTAATATCCATTTGGTTTTTTTTTTTTTTTTTTTTTTTTTTTTGAAAAACAGTAGCCAGGCTGTGATGGCACACACCTTTAATCCCAGAACTTGGGAGGCAGAGGCAGAGGCACGTGGATCTCTGTGTTTACATAGTAAATTCTAGAAAAGCCAGTAGTACACAGAGAAATCATGTGTTGAAAACAAAGTATACTCTCAGAAGTCCTCAGGACACATAGACACTGGTAGTCTTCCTTTGCCACAGATGAAGTAACAAGCCATCTATTGGA
Source organism: Phyllotis vaccarum (assembly GCA_033318265.1). Classification (NCBI taxonomy): domain Eukaryota; kingdom Metazoa; phylum Chordata; class Mammalia; order Rodentia; family Cricetidae; genus Phyllotis; species Phyllotis vaccarum. The sequence continues at coordinate 88,673,277 of JARWLC010000005.1, read as the reverse complement.
ACAATCATAAGAAAGCATTGCATGAGAAAATTCAAACCAGTACAGGAAGGCAGGAAGAGAGGCAACTTACATGATGATTATAATAAAGGCTGGAACTGTCACATTTTGTACATGCTAAAATCCAAAGCAATTTGCGGGTAAATCATTAGAACTAAAAATAAGACATAGCTATTTGGCTAAATATAAAGCCAATTTACAGAAGTCAATTGCATTTTCTATTACAGACAAAAAAAAAAAACAATCTTTAGAATATTCACTACATTTTAGAATTCATTTTTATTGCGTTTTGCCTGCATGTGTCTCTATGGGCCATGTGCTTCCCTAGTGCCCACAGAGGCCAGACAAGGATGGTGAATCCTCTGAAAGTGGAGTCACAGATGGTTGTGAGGCACCATGTAGATGCTGGGAACAGAGTGTGGGTCCTCTGCAGGAGCAGCCAATATTCTTAATTGCTGAGCCATCTCTTCAGCCCCTGCTTTACATTTTAAAAGATGCCATTTTCAACAGCATCATGAAAACACTTGGGAAAAGATGTGTAAGTCCTCTGTTAATTTTTGTCATTTTTTTCAAATTATTACAAAGCACTCAAGAATAGCTAACTAAAACGAAACATATATCATATTCTCCAAACTCAAGAGTCTGTATTTGGGAGGTGCCATCTCCACCAGACTGATCTATGGGTCAATAAAACGTCAAAATTCCAACAGTTTTTTGTTTGTTTATTCTGCCATATCTACTCAAGACCAATCAATCTATTCAAATGGATTTGTTTTACCTGATACCAAAGCTTTCTATAAAGCTAATTTTTACAATGTAATATTGGCATGATAATAAACTAAGAAAAAGACCAAATCATAAAAGACAGAAATTGGCCCTCACACAGGAAAACCTGGTTTAAGATAGAGACATCATTGTAAGTCTGTGAGCAAGGAATGCGCTTTTATTATCATCCGGGAACAGTTGGCCATTTTTACTGTTGTGGCTTGAGTCTCCCTTCCCAGGCTCAAGCAGAGGGTTATGCTCCTCTCTGCCCGAGTTAAGGAGCGGGATTCTAAGAGATTGGCCTGGCAGATGGACATATGCCATTATCAAAGAGTCAGTTCGTTTCTTTGAAAAGAAAAGCCCAGGCCTCTGTGGGTGCTTTCCCTACCCCCGACCTTCTTCCCTATGGTAGCATATCAAAACCTCTCCCAAGATGGACACTCACTGATCTTAGTCTTCTGAGACTCCAGAAGCATGAGCCAATGTTTTATAAGTTATTCTATTTGTGACAATCTGAGATAGCGGCACAAAAATGTATGCAAGAGAATAAGGAAGAAACGAGAGATGGGGGAGGGAGGGAGAAAGAGAGAGAGAGAAGGAGGGAGAGGGAGAAAGAAGGAAAGAAAAAGTGCTGTTACCTGACACACAAAAACAATTCCAGATAAACTAGAAGCCTAACCACAGAAAACAGAATTGAAACATTTTTGAAGAAAATGCAAGAGGTGTCCTTAATATCTAGAAAAGAGAAAAATATTAACCAGACGTAAGGGACATGGTTATCAAAAGAAAAGTTTGATAAGTGTGGCCACATTAAAGTTAAGGGTGTCTGTTCAGTGCTTAATCACAGAAATGGTGAAAATATTTGAACACACAACTCAAGGGGTTAACAATATTCAGACTCTACAAAGAACGGGTATAGAGAGAAAGAAAGTGCATGGAGCTGGGTGGGTAGGGAAGGGGAGGATCCGGGGGGAGACCATGATCAGAGTATATCACATAAAACACTATTTCTCACTAACTAATGAAAAGGACTGCTGTAAGCCAACAGAAAGAAAACTAAAGAGGGATATGAACAACGTGTTTTAATAAGCACCTCACAAATGAGGAATGATATGAGAATATGTTCTGCTCCTTACTTACTGGGAAAATATGTTAAAACCAATTAAGAAAGTGCATCCCCACTCACAAGATTAGCAACAGTTCTACCCTCAGCTGTAGGCAGCATGGAGCCTGCAAAACAATTGGAATCCTTACACACTATGGGTGCAATTGTAATCTGGTGTAATCACTTAGTAAACAATGTGGCATCGTGTCTATTTTTGCCGAGTTACTATCTGAACAGCAAGAGCAATCATAGATATAGGTCATGAAGAGATTCTTGGAGATTCACAATAAAATTATGTATTTGAACATTTGTAGTATTAAGTTTCTGGCCTTTCTGGCCTGTGTTCCAGACCTGCAGATCCACAGACCCACAGACCCACAGAAACAAAACACACAGACTCTTGTATTAATTTTATGCTGATTGACCTATGGCTCTGGCATATTGCTAACTAGCTCTTGCTCTTAAACTAACCATGACTCTTATCCTGTTCAGCCATGCGGCTCAGTACCTTTTCTCAGAGCAACATAGTTGTCCTCTGCATCTGATGGCTTCTCCGCTGGTCTCTCTGACATCTCTGCTCTTGTGAGTGCACAGGGATTTTTTTGTACTGTTTCTAGTCTGTGATTCTTTTAGCACAAACATTGGTTTTTGTTTTAAATATTGGAATGTTTCTGGAATGCCTGGTGACCCTTGACTATTCATATTTTATATGGATGAACTTAAAAATGAGTGAAAACCTCTCATTTGTGGGCAGAGTCTGACCATGGCAGAGATTGTCTTTACTGTCTACTGAGAAAAAACAGACTTTTTAGTGAGGGTTAAATGCTATGTTTGTTTTTGAAGTCTGTGTATCTTGCCCTTGTCCTAGTGGAGAGAATAAAGCATCCTTCTCAGAGTGTGGAGACCTGCTTAGGGAAGAGCAGGTTGGAGGCTTATGGGTGATTTGCTGTTTTAATGAGTCATTAATCTCATCCTTATTCCCAGCAATGGGATTCTAGGTGACCACACGTGAGTATAAGCCAACATGTGTGATAAATGAGATGAAAGTGTATTTTGAAACTAAAACTAAGTTAATATAAGTGCTTTTTAGTAAACAAATCACTTGTGTGTGAATGTGTGTGGCTATGGGCCCTGGGCATGAGAGTGTGGAGGTTGAGAGGACAGCTTTTGGGATCCAATCCTCCCTTTCCTATCACTCTAGGGATGGAGATTTGGTCATCAGGCCTGCATCTGCACACAAGCACTTCTTAAAAAATTTAAATTAAAATATTACATCATCCCCCCTTTTTTCAACTTCTCAGTCCCTACCCTGGGTCTTTCCCTGTGTTCCTTCTCAATATCACAGCTTCCTTTTCTCTAATTATTACTGTTACATATCTGTAAATCCGACCTTCCAAGTTCCTTAATGTTTCTTGTGTGAATAGGACTTCAGGACCGACCATTTGGAATTGGATAAGCAATTAGGGGCCCATCCCTGAGAAAAGCTCTTTCTCCCACTCTCGGCTTTGACTTCTAACTGCTGTTCATGTACATGCTGTTCTTACTTTAAAAGCTCACCACCCCAAACAATTGGTTGATACCTTATGCTCCTAACCCTACTGTGCTACTCCGATCATCATTAGAACAAGGGTGCAGAGCTTTTGGAGACACACTAGAAAGGGCCATAGGCAAACTGAAGAAAAGTGGTGAGATTTGTGAAGCTTTACAACAGAGGTGGCAAACTGTGGCCTTCAGGTCAATGTCAATCCATTTTTTTTTTAATGGAATATAGCCACATCTATATATTCTCTATGGTAGAATTCATGCTAGAAATGCAGGTGAGGGGTTGTGACAGTGATGGGGGGTTTCCAAACTTAAATAACTGTCCCCCCCCCGACCCTTCCTAGAAGCATTTCCAACCTTTGTTCTAGAGGCTACACTCTGTATAGCATGTTATGGATTTAGTTTGAGACCCACATATTTTCATATGCAGTAGTAAATAAAAAAATTGTGTCCAAGTTGGGTTTGGTACATGCTTATAATACCGGCATTGGGAAGGTTGAGACAAGAGGATTCAGGCAAGGATTATGAATTTAAGATCAGCCTGAGCTACATAGTAAGAGCCTCTCTTTAAAACAAACAAATGATTAAAAAAAAAAAAAAAAAAGTAAAAGCCCAGATCATAGAAGTAACTCAGTGGGTAAAGATGCTTGTCACCAAGCCTGATGATTTGTGTTTGATGGCCTGTGATACACATGATGGAAGAAGAGAATCAAGTTGTCCTCTATTTCTACTAACATGTCCTGGCACACGAGCACTCTCTCTCTCTCTCTCTCTCTCTCTCTCTCTCTCTCTCTCTCTCTCTCTCTCTCTCTCTCTCTCACACACACACACACACACACACACACCCTAAAATAAGAAAGTTATTATTTGCATTTGCCTGTAGACTGTGTGGGGAAGGTTAGATTTATGGCCAAAATGTATAATAAAGTCCATAAAGTGTGGACTCTCAGGGCAAGTTTGCTGAAGTAAATGGCAGTGAGTGTCACATAAAATGAGGTGAAGGCCCCTTCCTAAAAATACAAGTTTTAAGAAAGGTGATTTTAAGCCATCAGAGAGTGCTTCTTCCAGCTTTTGTCAGTTCCCCAGACTATAGCGCTATTGGCAGAGACCTAGGACCAATAGGAGGTCTTCTGGATCAGCTTGGAATGAGAAATGAGAAACAAGGAATGGGAAACTCAGAGCTTAGAGTTTAGAGGTCTTTTTCCACCATATGCTGTGGGTGGGGCTACCAGACTAAGAAAACTCTGGGAATAGGAAGAACAGACAGAATGCCAGAGAGAAGCCAGAAGAAGCAGAGGACAACTATGCTGCTGTGAGAAAAGGTACCGAGCCCCATGGCTAAACAGGATAAGAGTCATGGGTTAGTTTAAGGGTAAAGAGTTAGCAAGTTATATGCCTGGGCCTTAGGCTGATCAGCCTAAAATTAATGTAAGTATCTGTGTGTCTCTATGGAACTGTGGGTCTGTGGGTCTGAAGATCCAAATTTTGAGGATATGTCCAAAAGTTCAGGCCACGAAGCTAAGCTGGTAAGTCTGGGCCAGAAACCTAATACAACAAATGGTAGCCCAACGTGGGTGATATATACCACATAAAGCCAAAGAAGGCTTAAAAACAGTGTAGAGCACACAAAATGGAGCCATAAACAGCTTCCGAGTTGCATTTCTCAAGTGGGCGGTGGTAAAGAGACCCAGTGGTGTATGGGTTAAATTATAAAAGGTGTGTTTGCTGCTTGCAACTTAAGCTGAACAAGGCCAGTTCCTGAGGCTTAGTGTAAGCAAGGAATTGTATATGGTAGATTTAAGATTTCTGTTAATAAGAACAGAAAAGGAAACACACTCAAAGATGGCTTCTTAGTGGCAATGTTTTCTTGGATTAGCTCTATTTGCTGGAGGCAAGCGGAGGCATGGCTTTTTAAAGAGAAGCTTCCTAATTCAGCCTTAGAGGCAAAACACTTATGAGTCTTTTAAGAGGCCCTGCTGCCAAATACTTAATGGAGTTAATGAGCAGCAGACACCAGTGCATTACTTGGTGATTATATGGACCCTAAAATTCCCCAGAGTGGTAATTGTGGGTTCTACCAGTACCTCAGCTAAAAAGATAAGTTCTATAAAGCCAGATTAGGATTTGGGTGGAGCCAGTCAACCACCCTAGTGAAGGCCTTTAATCCTTAGCCACACCTCGGCAGATTAAAGGAATGGTCAGTAACAGAAAGAGAGGGAGCCGGTGAGGTCAACTGTCCTAGCCAAGCCAATAATTCTTAGCTACACTTTGACAGATTAAAGGTGTGGACAGAACCAAAGAAATTGAGGAACTTGGGCAGAGTCAGTCACCCTAGCCAAGCAAAAATGTGGTCAGAAACAGAATAAGATAAGAAATAAAATATATACAGTAAATGCAGATTAAAAACAAAACAAAACAAAACAAAACAAAACAAAACAAAACCCTCTAAATGGTTTAGAGTTTGTTAAGAAAATATATATGTAGGCTTGAGAGAGAAAAGAAAAAAGAAAAAGGATAGAGTCTTTGAAAAAAGAAATAGAGTAAAAAAATAAACAATGAGCCACGTAAAGATGGAAAACACAAAGTGTCTGGATACTGTATACTATTGCCTTTCTTTGAGTTTTTTGACTGAAAATGAAGTAGTAAAAGTTGCTAAAAGTCATTTGAATATAAATGTTGTTGGGTTAATTCAACCTATATATTTTGTAAATGAGCTGACTTTAAAGTTGAAATCAAATTATATGCTACTTTGGAGAGAGGTTTTCTTTTTCTTTCCACAGAAAATGAGAAGCTATGGATTGTTCCTTGTTAAAGAAAATAAAGTTTGATAGAGGAAGATCCCTTGATGGCCCAGATGATTCAGCATTTCAGAGCACCTCTGTTGCATTTTCCTCTGAGCTCTGTATCTAAAACAACTTCAAGGAGACTGACTGAAATGACCCAGCCTTACAGACTATTTCACTAAGGATTTGTTCATAATCCTAAATTTTTCTTTGGGTCCCCATTGGATTGCCAGTGCCTACATTCAGCAGGAAGTAGCCTAGAAAATGACGCCCATATTCCCAGAAAATGGATTATGGATGTTTGTCTTTGTTTACAGTGTTGGTTACAAATTGTTATAAATAAAATGGTGAAAAAATATACAAAGGAAATTAGTTTGGGGGTTCTTGATTTAAAAAGAGAAAGGGGGAAATGTAGTGGAATTATGTTGTTACATTGTAAATAATTGTCCCGCCTACTGGTTTAATAAAAATGCTGATTGGCCAAAAGCAGACAGGAAGTATGGGCAGGGCTACCAGACTATGAAAACTCTGGGAGGAAGAACAGAGCAGAAATGCCACAGAGTTGCCAGATGAGCCAGAAGATGCAGAGGACAACTATGCTGCTGTGAGAAAAGGTACCGAGCCGCATGGCTGAACAGGATAAGAGTCATGGGTTAGATTAAGGGTGAAGAGTTAGCAAGTGATATGCCCAGGCCTTAGGCCAATCAGCCTAAAACTATTGTAAGCATCTGTGTGTCTCTGTGGGTCTGTGGGTCTGTTGGTCTATGGATCCAAACTTTGAGGCTAGGCCCAAACGTCTGGGCCAGAAACCTAATACAACAATATGCTGCTTCCCTTACAATCTCCAAAGAGGATGCATGAGAATGTTGGTGAGTGGAAAAAATTCCTCAGCGAGGATCAGGAGAATTTGGGTCATAATTCCACCCCTGAAACCAATTTAACAGGTGAGCACAGCAAGCACTCTAATCTCCCAGGGCCTAAGTGTCCTCCAGTGACTGGGTGGTATTAGATAATCTCTAAAATCTCTTTTGGTTCAAAAATAATTGCATTCTGTAGTTAGTAAGGCTCCACCTGCTGAAAAGACAGGGTAGTTTAAACAAGACCAGCCAGGTTTTCAAAGGTTTGCACTTAAAAATATCTTGCTTCCTTTTGACTCCATCTCAGTCTCAGCCTCTCACTTTCTGGGGCTCCTACTTGGGAAATTAAGTTTAACCCGGCTGTGGTTTTTAGCCTTTCTTTAGCAGGTTCATTGTTAAAATGCTTTCCTGGAGGATGTAAGCATTGTCTGTTCCTTCTCTTAAGATACAAATGACAAACTGAGCCATGATTCTGCCAAAGTTCACTCTGGGAAACCAGTGAGTTTACTGGGCCTTTTCACAGAGCATAGGTGAGGGGATACACGTGTGTCGGTGCTCCCTGATCCTGGCTGCACTTGGAAAGGCTTTATCCAACAGGTAAGGGCTTTTCAGTAGCCATACAAATGGAGCCCCCTACCTGTAGTCTCCCTAGCCCCTCTATACTCTCTCTAATCCATCCATCCATCCATCCATCCATCCATCCATCCATCCATCCATCCATCCACACACATATCTATATATCTCTCTATATATACTCTAGCCTCTCCCTCCTCAAGGACACATGCTATAGTGATGTGTTATATATTTAATAAAACCAGTCTGGAATATCAGAGAACAGATCCACCCACAGACAATCCACGCCTTTAGTCCCAGCATGGGGAAAGACCAGAGATCTTTCTGTGAGTTCAAGGCTAACTACCAAATAGTAGTAGTTCACATCTTTAATCTTTATCTGGATGTGAAACAACTGGGAGAAGAAGGTATTTAAGGCAAGTGTAGAAAGACAGATTCATTCTGTAGAAGCCACAAGGAGTGAGGCTGAGGAAGTTGGAAGACAGCTGGTGAGATTTGACTGTGGTCTGTTTCTCTGTTATCTCAGCTTTTCTCTGATATCTGGCTCTGAGTTTCATTTAATAACAACCAGAATTTGTGCTACACATGCACTTAAGGCAGAGTTGTTTAGAGCAGGTGGTAGACTACTGGTAGGTATTCAGGTGGGGGGTCTTGTGGCCCTTCCCACCCCACATGAGTGGGTGTAAATAGTCAATAAACCCAGCCGGCATGGTTCTTTTGCAAGAGGAGCAGCTGAGCTCCTCAACATGGTGAAGGCTTGGTTTGGAGGACAGTCTATAGGAGAAATGTTGAAGGCAAACTCCCCAGCTGAATTTCTTCTCTCGGGGGATCTGCTGCACTCCCAGGAAGTGGGGCTTTAACAATGACCTTGTGAAGTCCATGGGCTTCTTTCTCTTAGTGAACATGATGAGCTTGTGTTTCTCATGGGGGAACATTTTATTCTTGGTGGAAGCAATTCAGCTCTCAGAATAAACACATGCATCCACTTTTCTATCCAGGGTCTTTAAGAAAGTTATTTTCCAACATGATGTCAAAAATTTAACTTTAAAGAGACCCCCTCACGTGGCAGCATGTTTTTGTATCCCTTTCATGTAGAAATCAAACTGCTTTTGTTCAAACTATACTGACTCAAAATTTTCATTTGACCTCATTTAGTTGACTATCAACAGTTGCCCATGTTCCACACTATATTTGGCCACATATCACATATCAATTCTGAGTAGCCCTAAAATCTGCTGTGTCATGCTAAGAACTTCTTTTAGTCCAAGGCATGCCAATGTGTGCTGCCAGCTTCCAACTGCTTTTCATCCCAAAGATTAACAAGGCCGCCCGTCACATGGTGTTCTTTCTTACAAAACGTTATTGCCTTTATTATACTGAGGACCTGTAGTGACATTAATCCCAAATGGACAGGATGGTACTCTTAATTCTGTCCTGGTGGAAGGCAACTGGAGCTCTCTGCCTAAGCCTTTTATTTTAGGAAGACCATTCTCCATCATCATTTCTATTAGGAATCTTAAATCACTTGTTAGGAATTTTTCTTCTCTCCTGAAAGATAACATTCTTTCCTTTCATTTTGAGATAGACACCAACAGTTCATACCCTTAGTGAGCAATCTCAGCATTGATTCAGTTGCTGAATATCATCCTCCCTTGTGTTTTAATTATTTATTAGGAAGCCATAGGAGTTCCAGCTAGAAATGGAGTCTGGCTAGCAGCCCCCATGAAGTGTTTTCAATTTCCTCTAAAATGGCTATAGAAACACAGGGTGAAAATAGGTACTTTAAGGCAAACCCCCAAACAATGGCCAACATAATTTCAAAGGGAAGAAACTATGCAATTACCAAGAGCAAAGTGAGACACTGTCTTTTGTTTTTCTCTGTGACACACTGGCACCTTACTGCCTGCACAGAATCCATTCAAAATGAGGAGGGAAGGTTCAGGTCCTTCCCAGTCTAGCCATCTTCAGACCGAGGGACTCAAGACTAGCACTAATGAGAATCTTGGTATGTGGACTCATGGATTCATTTGTGAGGCTGAAAATACTATCATCTTATTCTATATCCAGAAAAATAAAAAATTTCAGAAAAGACTCAGATGGTAGGTCAGGTTTGGCCACCAGGAGTACTCACATTCTCAGAGGAGAATTTCTTGAGGTAAAGATATTCTTTGTTGGGTTAGAAATGAAAAGAAAAATAAGACAGTGAGAAACTGTGGTGACAACACATGCTGGATTATGGATTTTTATGTGCATTGCAGATTCACAGCATCAGGAAATCATGATGGGACTTCACCAGAAAGATGTATAGAAAGCAGTCCTGGACCAGACGCTATGCACATCAATGCACAGTATAGAGCCAAGGGAACCACAGCTCTACCAAAGGAGTTCTGGTGGCATGGTTTGACTTCCCTCATGGAAGGTGAAAGGGAAAGTATATAACTGGTTCCCCTGAAGAAAATACCAAAACACATGGAAGAAACACAAAAATTAAAGAAGGAACAGTAAAAAAAAAAAAAAAAAAAAAAAAAATTCATGAACAGAAGTAAGACCCAGATTGAAAAAAATCATTGTGTTCCAGACAAATCAATGAACAAAGGCACACATGATGATGTATCCTGGCAACAGTTTTAATTCACAACCATAAGAAAAACTTTTATAAGTATTTGAGCAAAAGAAACAGAGTACCTAAAAATATAACAAAAATCTGGCTGTTCTCTGGCTTTTACTCTAAACACTTAAATTTAGAAGAAAGTGATATATTGTTTGTAGAGTTTTGAGAATTGAAGTTGTAAGTTACTGCTTTTATACCCAGCCTAGTCGTCTTTAGGTTGTGAAATAATAGAAGGATATCTCATACATGCAAGAACTCAGCAATAAGCACTCTTCTTGAAAATGATGTTCTGAAAAGAAAGCAATGAACAAGAGACTTTGTGTTCTGCATAAATTATCCTCAGAGTTGAAACCAATTAAAACAAGGATGCCCAAATCTATGTCTAGAAAGAATTGTCTTAAAATCTTTAATCTAAATTAATTTTTTTCTGAAAACTAAAATGAAAAGAAACCACAGTTAGAAAAATAAAAAAGAAAAAGATATAAATCATCTTTCAAGAATCATCATACAATAAATAAGAATATGTGAAAATAGAAAATAAGATGAAAAGTAAGTTGTTGTTACTAAAGTTCAAGTAACTACATTTAAAAAGATTAATTTTTTATTTAATGTTTATGAGTGTTTTGTGAAGGTAAAAGTTTCTGTTCTACCAGAAACTCCCAAATACCAAGAGACCACTTCCCAAACTATCACACAGAGGCTTATATTAGTTATAAATGCTCAGCTGGTAGCTCAGGCTTATTACTAACTTCCTCATACATTTAAATTAATGTAAATATAATGTAAATTAAGATAAATTCTTATCTATGTTGAACCATGTGGCTTGTACCTTTTCTCAGTATGGCATTCTCATCTTGCTTCCTCTGAGTCTGGCTGGTGACTCCTGACTCAGCCCTTCCTCTTCCCAACATTCTTAGTTTCGTTACCCCACCTATACTTTTTGCCTAGCTACTGGCCAATCAGCATTTTATTAAACCAATTTGCATAACAAATCCTTACAGCGTACAAGAGGAGTACTTACACACACATACACACACACACACACACACACACACACACACACACACACACACACACACACACATACATCACATGTATGCAGTACTCACAGAGGCCAGAAGAGGATATCAGATCCCCAGCAACTGAAGTAACAGATAGTTGTGAGCTGCCATGTGAATGATAGAATTAAGCCTGGGTCCTTTGGAAGAACAACCACTACTCTTAACCCCTAAGCCATCTCTCTAGCCACAATAAGATACATCTTACAAGATAAGAATTCTTGAGTTTTTAAAAACAATATGAAATTCAACCAATATATCTAAGGTGATATAAGGTGTTAAAAACAAAAAATAATTTTATTTTAATAAGGGATATAGTTACAAATGTACTTAAGCAGCCCAAATAACATTCATTTGAGGCATGTTGTATAAAGTTGTTCAAAATTAAATTAAAATTAGGTTTTTTTATTAATTATGTTGAAAATGTCATTAAGAAAATTATTCTAGTTTTTATTTATATATAACATTAAACTTTAACTCATTTTTATTTAAAAATTTTTATTGAAGTATATACTTATATGTTTATTCTTTGAATTTACCTCTAACTGGATATTTTTGACCTTTAAAAATGTTAGTTATAACGTTACATAAATTATCATTAACTGTTTTGTAGTTTTGTGTTTTGCTTTACTTTTTGAGATAGAGAGTTACTATGTAGCCCTGGCTATCTTGGAACTTGCTGTGTAGATCAATTCAGTTCTTGAACTCACAGAAATCTACTTGCCTCTGGCCCTTGAATGTCATCATTAACTGTGAAAGAATAATTGTTACAGACACATGTAGCAGAAATTTTATAAATTACATTCTGACTACAACATATTAAAAATAAAAATTAACAATTGAATATTGTGTTAAGCAATATATTATGAGTATGCCTTTGGTCAGCACACTTCTTGACCAGTGCTTCCAAATTTTCTAAACTTAGCCCTTTATGCTTTTTGATTAAAAAATTTCAGTTAAGGGTTACTTGAAAATCATTTGTATTGCGGTATTCTATGCATGCAATAAAAATTAAGTGGAATTTGATGCATTTTAACAGCATATGAACTCAAAGTATAGATTTAACTTTATTAAACATGGACATACTATTCATATTCAAAATCAGTTGGTAAATTACACCAGCTGTGATGAGAAGTTTAGCTGCTTCATGTCTTTGCCAACATTTGCCATTTGCTTTAAAGTGCTTTTTTTTCCATTCTAATGAGTAAGATACAGTATCCCATCATGAATTACATTTACATTTTCCCCAAAGACTAATGAGATTGGGCACTTTTCCATGTGCTTATTAGCTGTTCATATATCAAGTCTCAATGTTTATTTAATTTCTGATTTATAGAATGATGTATGTGTATTGTAAATACTTTCAGATATGTGTTATAAATGCTGTTTCCCTGTCTATAGCTTATCTTTTCATTTAATGATATCTTTTTATAACCAGGAATTTTGTTTAGATAACGTCAAATTTAGTAATATTATATAATTAGTGCTTTTCTGTATGTGTTATCGTGTGTGTATATATGTTTATGTATTCAAGAGTGTATGTATACACTATGGAGGACAGAATTAATATTGGATGTCTCTATCAATCACTTTCTACCTTCTGTCTTGAAGCAGGGTCTCTCACTGAACTGGAGCTTTTCAATTCTGTTAGAGCGACTGGCCAGCTAACTCCAGGGATGTTCTGTCTCCACTTCCCAGCACTAGAATTACAGGCATGCACCTTCATGGCTGCAGTTTTATGTGAGTGCTGGGGATCCAGTCTCAGGTCCTCCTGTTTGTACATCACTAACTAAGACACCTCAATTACTGCCTTTTTTGGTTTCTGCCAAAGTTATGAAAATATTCTCCTTTGATTTATTCTAGAAGTCATATGAGTGTTGACATTGGGACTATTATAGAATTTGTATGAAATTTTGCCTTGTGTGAGGTAGGATTTGAAATTCTGTGTTTATCACAATTATCCAGTTTTCATTATTTGCTCATTGCAAATTTTTTTCTTTCCCCAGTGATCTGCCTGTGCATTATTGTTGTAGTTGGCCATTGTAGGTCTATTTGTGGATGCTGTTTGATTCATTTTCTTATTTTGTACACTGGTGATTATGCAACTTTATATGGTAAGTCTATGTGTCAGCCTTTCTTCCTCCCTCCCCCCTCCTTCCTTCTATCGTTTGTTACTACAGTCCTTTGTTTCTTTGTTTTCTCCCTCTCATCTCTCTTTTGACAATTTCTTGCTATGTAGCTCATATTGGCCTTGAACTTTAATCAGCTCTTCTGCCCCAGCCTGAGTGCACAGTACAGGTGTGCGCCACCCCACCCAACCTTACAGTAAGTTTTGATGGCAGCCATTGTTCTGTTGTTTGAAGACTGTCTTCACTATTTTATATTGCTGTGGTCTCCTATAGATTTTAGAATCAGCTTCAATTCTTGGACTAGAAAGAATCCATTTGGTTTGATTTTACATGGCTCTAAACCTATATATCAATTGGGACAGAACTGGAGCTTTAACAGTGTTGAGGCTTCCAAACAGCAAACATGCATTTACTTGCATCCTTTCATTTTCTCTTTAGTCTCTCCTAGGCATATTTTTAGCATTCATGGCAGACAGAGGTCTACCTTTTTGTTGTTGTTTTTTAAATGCTCTACAGGCTTGTCTGCAGTGTGACCTTTCTTAATTGAGTTTTTCTCCTGTCCGATGATAGTGGCTTATGTCAGATTGGCATAGAACTAACCAGCACACTACAGCGCTGAGGAGATGACTCTGAACCTCTGAGCACTTACTGTTTTTCCAGAGGACCTGAGTTTGGTGCCCAGCACCCACATCAGGTGGTCACAACCACTTGTAACCTCAGCTCCTGCAGATCTAACATCCTCTTTTGGACTCTGAAGATATCTGCATGTTCATGAAACACATATAAAAGTGCAAGCACTCACATATACACACAAAATAAATGATAAAATATAAAATTAATTTACTATTCTAATGTATTTTTGGGTAATCAGGACTTTCTACAATAATTGCCATGACATCTTCAAATAAAGTTACTTTAGTGTGTATTCATCACACAATTGCGTATTACTTTTTCTATGACAGCATTGCTTTCTTTTATAGTCCATATTTTCTTTATGTTTAAAGTCTGGAGATCTTTCTGGTAATTTTTGTAATTACCAATTTTGTGTAGCATATGGCAACTCACTGTTCTTCATTTTTTCCCCTTATCTGACCAAAACCACTGTTCATCTATAGAGCTGACAGTTTAAGCGGAAAGCATACTGAAAGGTATTTCTTTGCTTTTACTATTGGGACAAATTGATATTTCTCTATCATTGAAATATAAGATTAAAACCTCTTTAAAAACTCAGCCATCCCCAGCAAGCTGTTAGATGGCATTTGCTGCAGAGTCTATTTCCTTTCGTCTCAGAGAGGACAATGGTAGATCATACATAAGATCTATCCAAGAAGAGTTTGATGTGGAGAAGCACGGGAGGAGTTACTTATAGAAGTGTGGGTGATTCTTGAGCAGTTGTATTATTCTCCTACAACATGGGTGGTAACTCATGGAAAGTCTATCCTTGTGTGAATGATGGCTTTCGAAAGCTGTATGACTCAGGCATAACTTTCAGTCATCTCCACTCAAGAGTCTTCTCTCCTTCAATGGTTGTTTCCTGCTTAATCAACCTTGGGGAGGGACCTCTTGCAACTCTTCTGATTCCTTTAAGCTTGGTTGGTTCTTCATAATCTTTTACGCAAATTTCATAAGCCTTGTTTCCCTCCATTAGGTGATGTTTTAATCTGGAAGAAAAAGCCATACAACAAAAAAATCCCTTCTTCTGTCTCTTACGTTCTTACCATTTCCTACAGTGGGTGGTAGGGATGTGTGATTATTTTATTCCATTTTGTGCTGGGCATTGGGCATCTATTGCCAGATCAACAGTAACCTGTTCTATCCAGTTAGCTGGTGATGAGTCTCTGCAATAATCACTACACACAAAAAATGAAACCTCTTTAATCAAGGTTGACAAGAGCAGTAGCATATAGCTATAAACACAATGTTCAGAAGATAATTTCATAGACACATTGTATCCATTTGATAAAAGGACAGCAACAGCCTCCTTGGTCGGGCCTATGACTATCCCTGCCACAGCATTTTGCCTTGATTTGAAGTATAAAACACATGTCGTCCCTCCCCCATATAACAGATCTTAAATACAATAAGAGAGTAGTTGGTTGTACCCTAAATAGTTTTACCACTATTGCGGGTAGGCACATCTTACTTTTTCATGCTGATAACTGAACTATTATTGATAATTCTCTCCGCAAAGCCTACAGAATACTTTCTGGCACTATGGATGCCAGTCAGTAGGGAAAAACCCAGTCCTAGCTTGATTTCTATGTGTCTTGCAACTGAAGTTGTAAGTGACTTCAGCAAGCGTGTCATACAATTTGACTCATGGCAGTGGCAGAGGTTTGGATCATCTGTGGGGCTTCAAGGGTATTCATGGCTAGCAACTCAGAAGAAGAGCTTCTCTTGAGAACTGAGGTCTATATCTAGCAACCTTCAAATGCTTTCCACGCTCACACAGGGCACCTTCATTCAGACTCTCTGACTTTAGTTTTTACTATCCTTCTAGAATCTTTTATAAATCTGTAAGACACTCAAGAGCTAGCATTACATAATGAAATCTCTTTAAAGGCAGAAAGCAGGATAACAAAGCAAGACCCCCACTACTATCCTGTGACAAGTAGAGGGACTTTGAAAGTAACCTTAGGAAAGTATTCTGAACATTCCTTCTAAAAAAGTACCAAGCGGTCTTATGATTCGGCAGATAGAGAGATAGGAAAAGTTAATAAAGGCCAATATAACATGACAAGATCTTGCCACTTGTATTACCTGTATTTCGTTTTCAGGCTGATAACTGAACTGTTGCTGATGATTCTCCCCTCCCCCAAAGGCTGTATAATATGACCCAACATTATGGATGCCAGTCAGCAGGGGAAACTTAGTGCTAGTTTGATTTCTATGTGTCTTGTAACTGAAGTTCAAGCAACTTCAGCAATAGGCTTTGCTCAGTACAATTTGATTCTATCAATATAGCCTGATTCTAGTGTGTAAGCCACGGAAGTGGCATGGTCCAGCTCCACCCAAAGAGCGATGTGAGCTTAGTGACATGGATGGTTGAAATTGCTCCATTTAACCCTCCCCATAATCTATAGCCATTCTCTGTGAGACATCCAGTCTTCTTATCCTGGGAACTGCCATGTAATTACTTCATATGTCTGAAGAATCTGACTGCTCTGTGCAGCATGGCCCAGGGCTAAGGGGAAATACAACTGTGCTTCCTCCTGGCATGCCTACTGCTCAGATTGGTTCTCTTATTCTCATAGGATCTGGATTAACTGTGGAAAGGTCTTGGGCCAGAAGGGGACAATCTCTACCCTAAGTGTGTTCCCTTTGAGTTGATAACTGTGCATGGCATACTCTGTGAGGATGATTGCATACCCTAAGGCAGGATTAGCTTTCATAGGAACCACTCTGTTGTTCATGACTTCAGTGAATTTTTTCTCAGGCTTTAAGGCCTTCCAGAGACTCATAAGCAATGAATTGGGTTTCTTGTCATTTTTCCCACTGAGGATTACAGATTACCACAACTCTTCCTACATTGCTTCTGAGGGACCTAGACAGGACTCGCTGTCTGATTTCCTTGTTTTATCCGTTTCCTTCTGAGTGATTTAGTACCTTATAAACCCAATTTTTATGGCAGCCTAAGTCATATTTGACATATTTGACAACCTTATATCTTATAAAGATTGTGTCCTACCTTGGCATACAACAAAGCAACTTAAGCCCCATCCCAGTCTCCAGATCCCTTCTGAGTTAAATCTTTCCTTACTGTTATGTGAGCACAACTTTGTCTAGTCCCCCAAACTGGTCATCAAACTCTGCCTCTCACATGCTACGCACCTAAATAATAACTGTAGATCTTTTACAGTCTTCTCGCCCTTGATATTTGTGGGGATTCAGTTAATGAAGAGTCCATAATAGCTCATGTGAGCCAGTCCATTAGGTACTAATTTTTTTATTGCCTCAGATTATGCTGCCTTTGTCTCAAGGAGGAATAGAAACTATTCCATTTCTCATCTTACACAGTTCTTAAACTGACCACTCTTCTTCTGCCATGTCTGAGAGCCTCCCGAGAGAGAGAGGGTCTTTTCTTTCTATGGTTTAAAACTCATGCAGCTCAGAAGCAAATTATGCACTAATTTGTGCTGGGATATTATTACGGCCCCAGTATACATGCTGAATCATGAATTTCCCCTTTCCTTTGTATTAAAAGTTGAACTTGAGGTCTGTTTTACCACCCAACTTTGTTCTCTCTTTCTCTGCTCTGCTCAATTCTTCCGAGGGATTCATTGGATATCAGAGAGGTCTGCCTCACACAGATCAAATCTGTGCTCTTTAGGGTCCACCTGCTTTAAGATATGAGGAGCCAGCACTCCCAACTCACCTCCCCTACCCCAGTTTTCTTGCCAATTTAGAGGCTACTGTGGGTGGAGTGCATTTGCCTTTAAAACCCTATTGTCCTGGTAAGAAATTCATCAACTGTCTCGCTTTATGTGGGGCATAAGATCATTTTCACAGACAGAAAACATTTATCATCTTACATTGTTATGTAATGTACTCTTTGTCATCTTACATTGAACTACTACTGTGAACAGTGTACTTGAGGTGGTGGCCATTGGAAGAACATCTCAGTTTTCCACACACAACTCCAATTACATGTTCTGTATCATATGTTAGTTCTGACTATGCCTCAGTTTACTTCTTTTATAGGACATGCTAAGATTCTTCCACAGCTACTGAAAGATCATTCATACTCTAGAAAATCTAGAATGGGGGAAATAGTACTAGTGAGCTATAAAGTGGAGAAATTCTGGAACCACACAGTAAACTGAAAATTTTCTTCTAAGAACGAGTAAAGATTTAGAAAATTTGAAATTGTATTTTTTAAAAAATGAAGTCAGATGACACATACTATGAAAAGTTTCAAAGCATCTGTATAAAATAAACAACTTTCTAGGAAAAGGAATATTAATGAAATTACCCAAAACATTAAAAAGGAAATAAAACTTTCAGTAACCTCTAACAATGATAAAAATTGACAGCTAACTCCAGACAGGCCTGAAATTGACAGGGCTGCAGATAATCTGTTAGCAACCATCCACGAATGATTAATTTCTGTGAATAAACGGCTTCATAATACATGGTGTTAAACTTCTCAGTTTCATAGACTAACACAGCAATAGCAGTTGTCATGGGGGCAGATTAGAAATCTTCAGAATATTATAATAGATAACAACTATTTTTATTTAAAAATTTAAAGGAAGTTTTAAAATATAACTGCTGGCAACAGGCAGATGGCTGTTTTGTTTGCTTACATCAAATTAAGCGTTGGGTTTCTTGAAATGTAGAATGAAGTTGAGCACATGGTGGGTTGGTGGAGGAATCAGGCTCAATTTTTGTAACTTAGAAAATTCATTTTGTCATAATAAACTGATGTGTCTCTACATGCATGTAAGCATGTAAGCACTTTCTATGTCTCTATATAAAAATGAGCATGTACACATCTTGTGTGTATGTGTGTGCTCACCTTAACAGTCAAGAAGTACTGCATTTAAAACAAACTCATGCCTAAAGCAACATCCAGAAGCGAAACCTCTAGATGTTGAACCCACAGTGGGAGGAAGCTTTCTTTACACATATGCCATTCCTTACCAAGTGTCAGACTCATTCGCTTCTAGGCCATTCTCTCATATGGGTCAAACCTCGCCTCAGCCACCCTCCTCAGCAATAATTGTGTTATTTCCCATGTTGGCCCATGATATCCTTAAATGGTGGCTGTTTTAATTTTCCTTTATCAATAGTAATTTTACTCTCAACTTTCATTACATATTGTATTATATTACATATAACATATCAGGTATGTAATTTGGAGGTTCCCCTTTAGAATAAGTACATGCCATTACAAACATAAAATTAAGTTGAAAAGTAGATTGAGTTCCTACCATGAGGCTTCAACTTTTTCACCTTCCCCCAAACTGAGTCTCTGCCCTCAACCATGTCAAGAGTCCCCCAGTTTCTTTAAGGTTCCTTACTTTATTTTTTTTCTCCTATCAGCATTAATTTGAGATGTACAGATCCAAACTCATCACACAAATGACTCTGGTTAAACTTTGGGTCACAAAACAAAACAAAACAAAAAGGATTGTTAAAAGAGACAGATTTGTGGAGAACAGATAGCCAGTGGGGAGGGAGATAAAGAGTAATCATTATACATTGTGTATGGGAGGAAATTGCCAAAAGATACAATTAATTAAAAACATACTTTAAGGGCTGGAGGGGTTGGTGCAGAGGTTAAAAACACTAGCTGCTCTCCCAGGAGACCGGAATCCAACTCCTAACATCTACAGGGCACGTGGCAATTGTCTATAACTCCAGTTCTAGGCAATCCAGCACCCTCACACAGACATACATGTAGACAAAACACCAATTCACATAAAAATAAATAAATTATTTTAAAAATACTTTTAAAAGCAAGCAATTATTTAAAAGATTTCTGTAAGTGTGCATGGGGAAAAAAAAAACCCAAGCCAAAAGGAAATAATCATAAGATGCCAAGTGTGAGGAAGGAGGCCTGATTGTGAGTCAGTTGTGGCAACTGAATTCAAGTCCTCTGAGGAGCAGCAGTGCTCTCAACCTGAGTCATCTTTCCAGCCCCAGAAACATCTATTGCTTTACCTCGGTTTCCATTTAAGATGTCAGTGTGCTTTTACTCCACCTATTGAAGAAAGAGGGAGCTCCTCTCTTTTCCTAATTGCAACCAGGCTTCTCCCCAAAGACCCCACTGACTCCCTCCTGTGAAGCCTTCTGAGTCAAATACTATGGCCACTGCTTCTCAGCCTTCAATCCTTCTGGAAGTTTCTGCTAATATGCTGGCCGTCACCTGCTCTTCTGAGCTCCACAGTCAGTGTTTCTGACTCCACTGTGGTTTATTTCCTTAAATGTGGGCTTCTCTCGGGTTCTTTGTTGTCTTTTATTTAAGCCCTTTTCACGTGCCATCTCAGACCTGCTCTGATGTCTTTGCTCATCTCTGTGGGCATGAGTTGTCATGTCTATATTTACTGACTTGACCTGCCAACTACCTCCCAGACACCTTTCTATTGACTCTGCGAATACTACACCATGAGTACGTATTTTATTTCTATTCACATCACTTCTTATTTCAAAGATAAACTTGGGTTTAACTACAATTTCCTTTTCCTATTGAGATTTCACTGCACTTTCAAGGTCAAGCTAAGAATTACTTCCTTTAAACCCTCCTCTCAATCTATGGCACCAAGTTGTCACCTGAGATCTTACGTTCTTTTAATTACACTATTTTGATGGATTTCTGCTCTGTTGATTTCCGACTGTATCCCTATGATTTGAGAGGTACTTGGAGGTCGAGACCAGCCTGTTCATTCTTTTCCCTTCACCTGTTCACCTCTGAACATATAAGCTCTTACAGACAGAGGAGCAGTCAGAAATGGTTCTAATTCTGGCTTGTGAATTGAATTAGAACAGGAGGTGGGGCTTGGTGCATCAAATAGATAGTTTTGAAACACATAAAAGAAAGTGTTCTTTGACACAGCAGGGAGTCCACTTGTTACTCATCTAGGTAGAATACAGATGAACAAAAACCCACATAGAATTTAACCAAGTTTAAGTAAGTTGCATAATACGTTAGCACAGGAGAACGAGGACAGGCCTTACCTTTCAAGTGGAGGCCATGCTTCACAATGGCCACGTTTGCTTGGGACTGTCCTGGCTCACACAGGACATCCAGTCACCCACAGATTTGGCCACCATTCAATTATTCTGTTCCATTCAGATCACCAAGCAGGCTAATCCCTGCTTTCCACTTGGCTGCAGTCTCTGGAGACACAGACCCTTGTCCACACCCAGAATGAATCCAAGCTGAGGTGAAGCACAATTAGGTATTTGTTTCCTGTTACATCCGAACCTTGTGAGATTCAGCCACCTCCTGGGAACCAGCTGGCTGGCAATGAAGCATGAATAAAATAGAGAAGGTTCCAGCTGGCATCACCTGCTGTGTTTTGCCTTATTTCTCCCCGTGCGCTTCTAGACTTCTGAAATCCAGGGGCCTCTCTCAAGGGGACACATGTCACATGGGCTGGACCTCTGAGATTTGGGTTCTGCTTTTAAAATTTTCATTTTGTTTGAGCCTCAGCTTGATCCAGGTATTAGAGAACAGATTCAGAACTCCAACCTACCGATCTTGTACCTGGTTCTGAACACTGGCTATCTTTACATCCAGTAACAGTAACCATGACTTTTGAGAACCTAAATACTTTCATTTAATAGGCCCACTTTGAAGGTTACCTATGCTCTGCCAAGATTTCTGTCTTCTGCTGTAGCACGGCAGTTTGAGTTCATTTCTATCGTCTGCTGTTGCTAAGGCGTGTTGACCTTTCCTCTGTAGCATCCCTTAGGAGAGTACATGGATGGGTCTCCTTTCATTTTCCTGCTGTCTTGGTTCAGGCTCTTGGGATACCCTGCTTGTCTCTGAAAGTTACAGTTAAGGGCCTAGGTCCTCGAGACAGATAACTTTAGGTTAAATCCTAGCTCTGCCACCCAAATAACTGGATTGCTTTGGATGAGTCATACGGTCTTTCTTGCTGGGTCCTAGTCTCTCATCTGGTAAACTATGGATAACTGTCTTTTCCATCTTCTCGTGTCATTGGGATGACAGAACAGTTTGCTCTTACTGTTCATTGGAATCTTCGCTATTCCCAGGACATTCTGTAGAGAGCATTGGTATCATTTTTTTTTTTGATTGAAAATAGGCTTACTTTATATAATCAAACAAAAAAAAATAGAGTAAAAAAATCAAGTGAGCTTTTGGTAGGCTGGATGCCTTTGAGATGAATTCAATAAAGACAAGGTCTTCTAAGTGTGGGTAAACCTCAGAAATGAGACTAAACGAGATCACAGGTCAACCTCCGAGGATCTTAAACACACTGCAAAGGAGCTGAATACCATGATGTGGGCAGAGGAGAATTCTTCAGAAATCCTGGGAGGTTGATCTGCTGAAGATACCTGACTTATTTAAATTTAAAAGAGAATGCAGCTTGTCTACCTGGCTGGCCCTGTGTTTTGATGTTCATTAAGGTTACAGCAGGCTTTTACTACTGGAAGTCAAGTATTTTCTAGGTGCTGAGGTATAGGGGGGAAGACACTGTTAAAACGAGCGATTTCTTTCTTTCATTTTCATCTCTTTCCTCCTTTTTCCCCCTCCTTCCTTCCATCCCTCCGTCTTTCCCTCCCTTCCTCCCTTTCTTTTGTCCCTCCTCCACCCCCTCCCAGATAGAGACCATTACAGAAAGCCACCACTGGTTAAAATGCAGAGAACAGTTGACCTTAGGGTGTCCAGGCCCAGTTAATAAATTTACAGTACAAGTCCTGTATGTAAGGCACCCGGAAGAAAGCATAGTAAAGTTGAAAGAGCCATCTGCTGAGAGACTCTTATATATGCATGAAATGCCATCATGAATCCCATCACATTGTGTAATTAATTAATGCTAGAAAAATGACTAATACACCCCAAGAAGCTATAACAACACACATGGAAACGCTGCAGTTTGTGTGGAGGGCCACTTTCCGGTTCATCTCATCCATCTCACTTTAGCTGGAGGACTTTCCAGTGGGTGGAAGTACAGGGTGGGTGGGCAATGTAGGGTGGGTGGAGTGGACTGGATGGGGAGTGTGGGGTGGGTGGGGTGGGCTGGATGGGGAGTGTAGGGTGGGTAAGGTGGGCTGGATGGGGAGTGTGGGGTGAGTGGAGTGGGCTGGATGGGGAGTGTGGGATAGGCACAGTAGCCTAGATGGGGAGTGTGGGGTGGACACAGTAGGCTGGTTGGGGAGTGTGGGCTGGATGGGGAGTGTGGGGTGGACACAGTAGGCTGGATGGGGTTGCCATTACACCTAAATCTTGAAGTGGCAATTGATAAACTTAAGCCATTTGTTTCTGTTCTGTTGCACATTCCAGTGTCTTGGTAAGTTTCTCGTTACATGAGGATGATGCCAATGTACAGCCTCAGCTAAAACTCACTCGTCTTACCAAACTGTTTAATCCCTCTGGCTAGGATGTTTCCCTCAAAAATTGTTCTGAAGACAGAGGGACTAGACTTAAGACAGGAATAGCAGGTTATCACCTACCGCCATTGAGACTCACTTCTTGTCATTATCAGTGTTGTCTGAGGCGTCTCTGAAGTACAATCTTTATTTTCCCTGAGAGCAAGCAATGACATTTTTGCTGATAACCATTCTGGGAAGTTATGGTGTGGAGCACAGCCAGACTAGCAGAGAAATGAGGTAGGAGTCCTGAGAAATCCATGTTTTCTTTTATACCTTCCAATCACGTGAACCAAATCAACCCTGTCAGGGCTCAAGCCAGTGGGAGTTATGTTTGCAGCTACTTAGGATGCAGAATAATAATAAAAGTGTAATATTTGATCCAGGAGATATGTTATACAGCAGGTTCAGGGTGCTTAATTCAGAGGAATGATCAGGAAAGGAGGAACGTGTGTGGGGCAGGAAGATCACATCTTACACCTAAAGGGACAATGTGATATGCAGAAAAGGACAAAGGCTTTGGAACAATTGAGTGGACCTGGTTTTTAATGCTTGGTTTGTTACTTACTCTCCCATAAGTAGTTTGTTTACTCCTCTTTAAAATTGAGGGGAGGGTTGTAAATAGAGTTTGTAACAGTGTGAGAGGTTTAAAGTGAGCCCAGCACCTGCTTCCAGAGAAGGGCCCTGGGCTGTAGGAATGGGGAGTAAAAGACACAATGAATGTCTTTTGTGTATGGACTCCACAGCCCCAGTGTTAGAATCTGGTTGGGTTCAGACATGAGTTTGAGTACCTAGAGTAGGAAGGAAGAGATGAAGATGGAACAAAGAGCCATTTTTGTGAGGGAGAATTACCTGAATGGACGTTTCCTGTGTAGGTATGTTATATGGGAATGCTGCTCATGTACAATGGAAATACACTTTCTTGTATATTATTGAATAAAAACCGACAAATATCTGCAGGTCAGTTCCTTCTTTAATTAGCTATCAATATGACTCTGAGCTGGATAACTAATAATGCCTGATTTTATTCATCTGAGTCTCTAACAATTCATTCTAGTTTCTTTGAACAACTTTGAAAAATACTCTGACAAGAACAGGAGTTGATAGCTACAGGATTCTTATCAGTGACATTTTCACAATTGTGTGTGAGTGTGATGGGTTACTTCCTCATGTCATATCAACTGGGACATATTTACTCTTCACTGATCTTAATTTTAGAGGAGCACTTTGCTTTGCTTTGTCCCTGAATGCTGGAGTATAATGTACAAAACCAATGGCCCTAACTTCTCACCTGAGGTTGGTCTGCTGCCTTACCTTTGAGAGAGGAATGCCTGCTGCCCACCCCCGCCTCCACAACATCTCTCCTTTGTATTTGAATCACTCTAGCTTCAGCTTCAATGAAAGTAAAATTTAAAAAGCATAAACAACTACATCTAAATACTTTTGATTTAATTAAGGTTTGAATAAAATTGCCATTGTCTGGTCTAATTTTGAATTGTTTTGTTTTTTCCTTCACTTTGCTGGAAGAATATTGCTTCATTTTTCTCATGCTAATTTATGAAGACTGACTCTCATCATGTGAATTTGTCTCAACCTTTGGTATGAATTATTTTGCCAAAAATCTTAGAACTTTAGAAAAAGAATTTGTCTATGTATCTATCTACTATGTATGTATCATATTATCATCTATGTATATATCTTTGTCAGCATCTATCTATCTATCTATCTATCTATCTATCTATCTTTCATCTATTATCTATCTATTTTAGTGTAACTTATTTTTCTATGGAACACTAAATTCTTTTTATTTTTTATTATTTTTATTCATCTATTTATTTTACATTCTGGCTACAGCCTCCCCCTCATCCTCCCCTCCCAGTCCCTCCTCTACACCCTACCCTACTCCCAGCCCCCAATCCCCTTTTCTTTCATCTCCATCCAGAAAAGGACAGGTCTCCAATGAGTATCCATAGAACACGGCATATCAAATTACAGTAAGACTAAGCACCTCCCCATATATTAAGGCTAGGCTTTCTTTTGGCCACCAGCCAGCTCCCAGTTATGACATGGAGATGTATTACTAGTTATGAATGCTCACCCTTAGCTTATGCTTGTCCCACTAGCTCTTATAACTTAAATTAACCTGTTTCTTTTCATCTACATTTTGCCTAGGGGGGCTTTCACCTTTAATTCTGTATGTCCTACTCTGTGTCTGGCTGACTAGTAGCTGCCTGGCTAAGTGGCCCTGGGTATCTTCCTCCCTTGTTTTCTTCCCCTTCCTTTCTCTTTCCTAGATTTTTCCTCCTACTTTTTTTTTTCTTTCCGACTACCAGCCCTGCCTATCTTTTTATCTATTGGTCATTCAGCTTTTTATTAGACCAATCAGGTGCCTTAGGCAGGCAAAGCAACACAGCTTTACATAGTTAAACAAATGAGCATAAACAGTGCAAGATATCTTTACATAGTTAAAGAGATATTCTGCAACATTTCCCCCCTTTTGTCTAAATAAAAATAAAGGCTTCGACTTTAACATAGCAAAACTATATACAATGAGAGCAAGTATCAAGACAATTACATTTACAATATCCAGTCTATTTATATTTGGCAAACTCAGAGAAAATACTTCATTATTTATTCTATCTTTGTGAGTCTAAAGTTTTGTACCTAATATATCTTCTATTATAACTAAGGAAAACTAACTATAACTATCTAGTCTTCAACTTTACCAAAGACCCCAGAAGGATATAATATTATCTGAGTAAATGGGAAGTTCAGTACAAGCCATTTCCAAAACTTTAGAAATGACAGACAGGAACATCTAGCCTGGACAATCACCCAAGGTTCCTCTGTGACACTGGAGCATCCATCTTTGGCATAGAATATCTAGAAGACTCTTCTGTGAAGCAGGGATTTTGAAGGACTATCCTGTCTTGTCAAAGTTTGACAATTACTTTCCTTTGTATCCTCATGTCCAGTTTGGACAGTATACTGCCAGCAATTGAGACAAGAACTGTTTCTTTCCCAAATGACGAGTTTTGCCACAATAAAAATCAAACTCCACAGGGAGGTTCTTCAATGCCCATAATCCTTTTATGGAGTAGATTGGTGCTGCCAGGAGCATACAGCAACACTTAATTCTTGATGCAGATTTTCTAGGCTCCAAGATTTATTTTGTGTTGAAAGACCAAGATCACTACAGCCTACAAAAATGTCCTGATTATCTTTTCCCATCATATAGACATGTAAATGACTGTATTATATTACCTCTCTTTAGTTCACATACCTGACTTGAGGAAAGGGAGCATGGTCCTTGAATTTAAGACTTACATTTGCGATTTATTTCTGAACCTTATGAAGATCACAAACTCTGAAACTCCTCTTCCTCATCTCTAAGGTGCATGCTGACTTGGCTCACAGTGCGGTTGTTTACGATAGGGCTCACAGTCTGACAGAAAGACACTGTCTGTTCTGTGATCTCTCACTTCTCTCTCCTAAGGCTTAAATTTGGGGCTACAATCATTTGTATAAAATATAAATTATTATAATTTAATTACCATAACATCTTGTTACATACTTATCCCCAAAAGAATGATGCTTAATTCTTAGGCTTAAATCTAAAATTCACTGCATTTATTAATTGCCCTAGAATATTGAAGAAACCGACATCCAATTATTAATTATTGTCAGTGACCTTTGATAAAGCGTGGAGGGTACAGGAATTCCAGACTTTTGAAATGAGCCAGGACTTCAGATTTCTAAAGGAAGAACAGGCTAGCTACCCACCCTAATCTCAAATTTTAGAAGAAACAACCTTGACAAGGATAGTAATTCTAAAAGCTCAGTTCTGATTATGAATTAGAAGCACCCAAAAAACAGTGGTAACTCAGAACTGGTGTAGTTTTGCTAGGACCAGGGAAATTATGTTTTCCTTAAAAATTTCTAAGTACTGTGCCTCATATTGATACTAAAGGTACTGCCTGTTCAACATAGCAAAGCATGTGTCAAGAATTCTCTTATTGTGTGTATGTGAACAACATCTTAGAAAGTGTGGTCTAGATTCCTTACTCTCTTCTTCTATTTGTTTTCATGGTTAACTCTGTGTCTATGTGTCTCTGTGTGGGTAAATACACACAGTACAGGTACCCAGGGAGGCCAGCAGGTGTTGGGCTTCCTGGAACTGGTGTTATAGACAGTTGTGAGTACCCTGATGTGAGTGATATGCATTTGTTATTTTTATGTTCTGTGATAAAACATCATGACCAAACACAGCCTAAGGAAGAGTTTACTTGAGTTCACAATTTCAAACACAAGCAAGAAAAGAGAAAACTTGCCTGGGTTGAGATATAAAGTCTCAAAATCTTCTCCTAGTGATATATTACCTTTAACAAAACTCACCTCCTAAACTTCCCCAAACTTCCCCATCAATTGGAGACCATTGTTCAAATACACAAATCTATGGGAGACAGTTCTTATTCAAACATCCACAAGCTAGGACTCAGGTCATCTCTAAGAGCAGGGCAGGGTCTTAACTGATGAGCCATCTCTCCAGCCCCTCCCACTGACTCATCTTCCTGTTTTTTTCTTTCCTTTTAAAAGACTTTTTGATGGCTTTAATAGTTTACAAAATTAAGTAAGATAAGGCACAAGAGAATAAAGGGGCTAAGGTAAAGAGAAAGGCTGGGGGAAAGAAAATGAACCTCCAAGTATGTGGTTGGTCTATAAAACACATGCCGTGATGTAGCGTTTATTCCATCCTCTGGAGGTTTGTGAATTGTCCTGTGGAATCCTGGCAGTATAAGCGAAGAGAAACATTATAAATAAAATTGTCTTTAGGAAGAAAAGCAATACCTAGAGCAGAGAGTACTTTGGGGTTCCTGTAATGAGGACACGTGTCATGTAGCACCCCATCTGCTTAGTCCTCCTGTGTGAAGTGCAACACTGAGCCTCAAGAACATGGACCAAAGCATTATGGGACGAAGCAATCCTATGGGCAACTAGGGGTCAAGAAATCTTGAAAATGATATGAAAATATGCAGCTCTGAGTGTCAGGGGAAGGTTTTTAACATGAAGTTCTAATTTGACAACTGGTCCTTGGTTATAGAGTTGCTGTGCTAACTACCCCCTCTATTTATTATGTTGCAGGATACTCAAGGTCAACATCACTGGTGAAGCTTACATTCCCTGTTAGAATGAAAATTTGGGAGGGACAGTACATAATAACTAAATGATCTTGATACCTGTTATTTAGGTTGATGCATTCAAGGGAAAATTTCGAAGGCTTAAGTATAAATATAGTGCTTCTATGTTTAAAAAAAATCCTAAGTGACAAAATCTGGGATGCCCTAGACAGTGGGGCAAGATTGTTTGAACAGGACACCTGTAGTCCCCTTGTCTGCTCATCCAGATGGATCAGTAGGGTGGCACGTTTTCTAGGAAAGCTCAAGTTGAATCTTTAGCACTGTGCTGTTGTACTCTGCCCTGGTCAGGTCCTATCTGGAGCTGTGTGTTGAAATGTTATGATGTATTCAGAAAGAGATGTTCATTCAAAGGGTGGTGTCTGGGATGCTGAGGGTAAAGATTTGGAGAAACTATGAGCCCTTCTGTATGAATCAGGGAGGGGTGAAAAAACTGAGTGCTTAATTATATAGGGGTATGTCAAGGGGAAAGGTATTCTAGTAATCTGACTATTTGACAAAGCGAAATAGCCTTCCTTGTGAGTGGTGTACTTCTCAGAACAGGTTGAAAAACTCAAGGAGGTCTGCAGGGACAGTAGGGATAGTGCAGGGGACCATTTGGTAGTGATGAAAGAGTGTTTTAGGTCACCACCAATCTCCCTTGTGACTCTTAAGGTTTTGTACATCTTTGAAACTGCAGAAATTTAACAGTTAAAATCCACAAATTATTTAAGGAAGAAAATCAATGGACTCTCAGACTATTGTTAGTGTCTCAGAAGATCTGCCCTCAAATGACTAAGTGAAAATAACACAAGCAGAAGATGATGAATCACACTGCTTTTCCTAATGGCCTCTAATGTGCAAGGCCCCAGATCACAGCTGCCATTCGGAGAGACTGCATGGGGAAGGAGATCTAAATTATGGTAGGTATAGACTGCAATGTTCCCAGTCGGTAGCTGTGTGTGTGTGATTACCCAGTATTCCTTACAGCTGTTTTTAACATTAGTCACACAGAGTTTAAACAGCTACCTTCTTTTCATATATCTCAAGAAGCACTGTTCTTTTTGGAGGAGTAAGAAAAAAGCTCACATTGAAAAGTGGGTCTGTGTGTGTGTGTGTGTGTGTGTGTGTGTGTGTGTGTGTGTGTGTGTGAGAGAGAGAGAGAGAGAGAGAGAGAGAGAGAGAGAGAGAGAGAGAGAGAGAGAGAGAGAGAGAGAGAGAGAGTGAGTCAGTCACTGGGGTCACTAGGAGTCTCAGGAGATATCTTTATTCTGGTTTTACTGTATCTTAATTTTTTGAATGAGGTCTCTGAGACTGAGGCAGGGTGATGGGAATGGAGAAAGTGAGGCTCTCTTTCAAAGGCTAAACAAGGAGAGGCTTCAGTGTGAGGATGAGCTTTCTGAAGAGGTAGATGAGCAGGAACTGGGCCAAATGGCCCTTGTCACTTTGTTCCCAGTTTCTCTCTTCATACATACTTTTAAATGAGAAAAAAAAAAAAAATCTGAGGTCCAACATCCAAGCCGCAATCAGGACTGCTGGAACCTTCAGAAGGAGGGAGAACATTAGGGTTATACTCATGTCTGCATTTCATAGATGAGGCATTTAAAAATTTTTACTTATATTATAATTTTATTATATACACACATCATAAGACCTGCTGCATTCATTTAATTTTTCCTAATATGTATATGGTTTCAGGGATGACTACTTAATATACCTGGATACCTAACTATGAGGCACATCTGTGGGAAAGATTGGTTTGCCTTTTCTCAGCAGTCATTAATAGCCTGCAGTTCTTCATCTAGGGATGGGACCATGTGGGATTTCCCCCGTTAACATGGGCATGTCAACTGATGCTTTCATTGTTCAGGACTTGATTAGGCATGGTGCAGTTTCCCTGTCTTGTATAGAAGACACAGTCTGGAAGTAGATACTCTGGTCCTCTGGCTCCTACAATCTTTTCACCCCTCTTCAGGTGGGCTATTATTACATCACACTGTGTGTGACATAGATGGGTGACACCGACTAAGCCACAGGTGCCCCAGAACCTCGCTTATCAATGTGTAATACATTGATGAGTCAAAGTTTGCTATTTCCTTCCAAGATACTTCTATGCTGGGTGGATCAACCAATGGAAAGAATCTGGCTCCCTTGCAGCTAGCCAATTGTGGTGCTAATATCTGCTGAGAGACCTTTAGGACTTTGGTGAGCCCTCTCTGGTTTGCAGTGAATGACATTGCTGGGAAAATAGGCAAGATGGTCCCTCCCTAGTCCTTCCTTGGTACCTCTGCAGTCTGTATGTGTACAGATGGCCCTTGGGACACACAGACAGCTAGGGATGCTTGATCTGGTCCAGCATGACCTTTTGCTGTCCTTTCCTCAAACATAAAGTCCTTGATGTACATTTGCTTTTCTGATGTCTCTGTGTAGTGTGTGCCTGTGTATGTACACGTATGTGCACTTGCTCTGGTGTGTGTCAGTGAGGCTAGAGGCCAATGTTTGATGTCTTGTTTTATTTTAAAAATGTTTTATTAGCATATATTAGTTATTCACAAAAATGGGTTTCATTATGATATTTTCATACATGTCTTGTATGTAGCATGCATCTATCATGTTTACTGCCATCCTGTTGACCTCTCCTGTCTCCTGATACTTACATGTTTCTTCTTTTTCCATGTTCTTTGGGTGACCCGATGAGTTTTACTAGGGTTGTTCACAGAGTATGAGTGAGACAGAGTTTGTTTACAGGATCATGACTAACTTAGCAATGCCTACACTGCTAGAGAAAATGTCTTTCTCCTATCAACCATTAACTGAGTATAAAACTCCAGGAAGGAGTGATACCCTCTACCACATTTTTTGACAAGAGTCTTTCACTAAACCTGAAATCCATCATTTAAATTAGATTGCCTGCCCAGAAAACCCATAGGATCTACTTGTCTCTGCTTTTTTAGCTCTGGGGCTATAGGTACGTACCAGTATGCTCAACATCTGCTGGGGAATTGAACTCAAGTCATCATTCTTTTGCCCCAAGCACTATATTCATAGGGCCATCTCCTCAGTTTCACAACATACCTTTTCTAAACTCTTGTACCTGCTCTAAAGTCTATGCACCCGTTTCATATTCTATGGAGGTCTACATTATGTCCCATATTTAAAAAAGCCATGCCATTGGCTTACTTACAGTGCTACTCTCTTTTTGTTTTCTGTTTCATTGTATGTGAATTGGTCTTTTGCCTCATGTATGTCTGAGGAGGAGTGTAAGGTACCCTGGAACTGGAGTACAGACGACTGTGAACCATCATGTGAGTGCTGGGAAATGAACTCAGGTCCTCTGGAAGTGCTCTTAACCACTGAACCATCTTTCTAGCCCCTGCAGTGTTATTCTCATTGGATACTTTTAAAAAATTATACATTTAATTTCTAGCAACTTATAGCCACACTCTTATGTTCTTAATTAGTCGCCACAGTATGCTTAGTCTTGTATTTCATTATAAATGACTTGTTACAGTTCTTGGGGAGTTCTCTAAAGGCTCACTTGGGTGCACGTGGCTTGTTTTACAGGCTGTCTTCCTTTTGACTTTTTCTTGATGGCCTGCTCTTTAGTTTGATGGTAGCCTTGAATATCTCTTTTTCTCCCCACTGTTACCATGCCAGAGGCTGCATCTTGAAACTTGATGTACGGTCTGATTGCTTACCATCCACACAGCTGCTCTTTGGGGCCAAGTCACAGTCTTTTGAATTCTTCCAGCCTCCTGGTTTGCTTCTTGCTTCTATTTTTGCACTCTGAGGTTCTCCTCCCAAATCCCAGGCATGTGCCATTGCTATCACTAACACAGATGAGTCCACATCCCTCAGACAAAAGGATGCAAAGTCCTGCGGCCTTGCTTCTAGACGACTTTCTGACATCATCTCCTGCTTCCCATTCCAGCCATATTGGGCTTTATTCTCTACCCAGAAGCATGCTCCTGCCTCAAGGCTACTGCCTGGAATGCTCTTTCCCTACTTTTCATGTAGTCCACTCTTTCTTTCCTCACTTACTGAAGCCACCTTTTATGTTGAAGACTTTCCTGATCATATTTGAATTCCCCAGTACCCTCCCTCCTAATGCTTACTTCTTCTTACTTACCCTCCTTGCTTACCTTTATATTTTCTTCTCTCCACAATGCTTATCATTACCAAATCTGGTTGAGATTTTGTCTGTTTTCTTCAACAGAAACAAAAGCTCTTTACAAAGAGTGTTCTTCTCTTCTCTATTGCTGTATCCCAAATTTCAAGCTTGGTGCCTGGGCCAAAAGAGATACTCAATAAATATTTGTTGTTGGCTGGATCTATGGACGTCACATCCAAAGACATGCTGAGATGTTACTCATGGTGCTTAGATAAGAGAGGAGCTCAGAGCTCAGGGAATGAATCATGGCTGTGATATCACACAGGACCGGGAAATAACAAGGGTAAGATAAGGGAAGACCCCCGAGGCTCAATTAGCTTGACAGATGCTCTTCTGACTGTATTCTTGTCATTTGGTGTGAGATGGAGCTGGTTAGGATGATGGAGAGAAGGTACTGAGACCAGGAGAGGGTTGGGAAGCATCATAATGAGAGAGAGAGAGAGTTCAAAACAGACCCCCGAGAGCTAAGTGGGAAAACCTGGGGGAAAACACAATTTAATGATTTGAACCTTAACTCTTCATGTATCCTATTAGTTTCTACTGTGCTTATATTGCTCATTACTTAAAGTGTATAATAAAAAAAACTCTGACTCTGATACAAATTGAGAGGGCAATGTATTCTCTATATATTCTATTTTAAAAGAAGATTATAAAATACTGTCTTAGGGTTTCAAGTGCCACAATGAAACACCATGACCAAAGCAATTTGGGGGGTGGAAGGGTTTATTTTTACAACTCTAGGGTCACATAACATCACCAAGGAAAGTCAGGGCAAGAACTCAATACAGGAACCTAGAAGCAGGAACTGAAACAGAGACCATGGAGGAACACTGCTTACTGGCTTGCTTAGGCTGGTTTCTTATATCATTGGGACTCACTTCTTCAGGGGTCACACTGTCATGAGTGAGCTGGAACCATCTATGGGTCATTGATCAAGAAATTAGCCCACAGGCTTGACCACAGGCCAATTTGGTAGAAGTAGCTTCTCAACTGAGGTTCTCTCTTCTCAAATGGCACCAACTTGTGTTACGTTGACAAATCACTACCCGGCACAAATACCGTTGAGATAAAATCTTGTTTAGTTATGAGAAAAAATTGTGTGTATACATGTATATACATCAATGTATGTATTATATATGTGATAGATATTGATTTACTGATTACCCCTTAATGTTAAAATTGTTTTTATTTCTTTTAGCTTTGCTTACCTGTACCTCTAATTTCTAATTATATATAACAATCATGAACTATGCTTCTATAATAATTCATTATAAACATAGATTTGGAGTCACTAGATTGTCTGAGGATATGTGATATACTGAGGAAAGGTAATGGGGTCATTGGTGGACATGACTCTTGTCTGGAATAGTCTCTTCAATGTCCTTTTAAGTGGCTTTATATGCATACAGACACAGACACACACACCTCCAATGGCTGAACTTTTCCTGTGTTCTGAGGCAGTCCATCTACTGCCTGCTTAAGACTTCTTACACCAGTGGAAGTTAATATCCTTTAGAATGCCAGCCTCTGGATTAAAATAAAATATTTAGTGTTTGTGTGTGTGTGTGTGTGTGTGTGTGTGTGTGTGTGTGTGTGTGTGTGTGTGAATGTGCACATAAGTGCAGGTGCCTGAGGAGGCAGAAGCATTGAATCCCCCTGGATGACAGGCAGTTGTAAGCTGTCTGATGCAGGAGCTGAGAACCAAACTCTGATCTTCTGCAAGGTCAGAACATGTTATTAACTGCTAGGCCACCTCTTGAACCTCCTGGACTCTGGATTTTTGGAACAGTTTCATGGTTGTTCCTTCATTCTTGCCCTCTACCTGCATTTGGTTGTCATCAACATGACCTTTCAAATGCATATTATACCATGCCATCCTTATTCTCAAACCCCATATTCCATCTTCCTCAGAGAAAATTCAATGGTGTTCTACAACTTACAAGGCTCTATTATTTTAGTTCATTTTTTGGCATGAAAGTTAGATCCCTTAAGGACTTGAAATCCATCACCTTCCTGGGCACTTCCCCGTGGTTATTACTCTGCCTTTAATTTTCTCTTCATGGTTTTATGCTTTGGAAATAAGACAGTATTTCCTGGGATTATACAACAAATGAGACCATGAGGTTATCTTCCTTATTCTGAACATTTTACTTTCTGTGATTAAAATGATTCTATTTTGATGACTTGTTGGGAATGCAAAGAAAGAGTATGATCCCATTATAGTTTCTGTTTTATGTATTGATAATGGCTATGAGACTTTTCTAATGCTGAAACACATATAGCCATCTAGCTAGATACACATACATATATACGAATTCATATACACACACATGCATACTGTTTCATTCTGTGTGAGAAATAAGGGGCTAAAGGCAGAAGAAAGATTTTGAGTTGGAATATGTGAGTAAGTGGGAACTTGGTGAAATGTAAATTAGCGTAACTACTATGGAGAAATAGTATGGAGTATGTGGCATACAATCCAGCTATCTCACTCTAGGCATATAGTCATAGGAAATGAAATCATTGTATTAAAGGGATACCCACACTCTTGAGTTCATTTTAGTACCATTCACAACAGCCAAGGCATAGCATCAACTTAGATGCCCGACAATGGATGAATGGACAAGAGTCTGTTGTGTATATATACACAAAGGGCTATTATTCAGTCATAAAAAGACCAGAATCTTTTCATTTGTAGCCGAGTGAATGGAACTGGAGGAAATTGTGTTAAGTAAAATAAGCCAGGCGCAGAACGACACATACCACATGTTCTCTCATATGTGGAAGCTAAAATAACCCATCTGAAAATAGATTACTAGAGGCTGGAAAGAATGGGGACTACAGAGAGTGCTCCTTATCCTAGAGAGGAGAGTGGACACTGGGTGCAGAATACCTTCAATAGAAGGAACAATTCTATAGCACAGCGGGGTAACCACAGTTCACAATAACTATTCGTGAAAAGCTAGAACACAGGAGCTTGGCGGCTTCAAAATAAAAATGAGAAGATAGAAATGCTAATTACCTTGATTTTATCCATATATATTGTGTTCATGCATTGAAATACCACAGTATACCCTATGAATATATAAAAAACCTGAAAGCAAGTAAAAGCAAAAATATCAGCTCAATAGCCATTTCCCTGGTTAGCATTTTTCTGGTTCTTTAGTTGAATCAACTTTATATACAAACTATAACTTTTAAAGAAGATTTTATATGAGAGACTAAACCTTAGAGGCAGTGGTAGAAGTATTATCAATCTTACTGTAGCACACAGTATTCATTTGAAGATTTTATAAATATAGGATGTTTTAGCAAGATTGCTTTCTGTGGAATAAACACTAGGGTAGACATTATTGGTAAAGGCTAACATCAAAGGAAGGAAGGAGAAATTCACCTATACATTCATTCCCCCTTGAAACGTGCTGTGTAGTGAGGGTGACCTTGAAGCATTCTGAGATGAGACACACTATACTAGCAAATGAAATACTGGTCCAGGGCCTCAGAGTAATGGCACTACACTAATGTTAACATTCTACTCAATAAATATTTGTTTCAATACCTAGTTGGTTCTCAACCTAACCATATTCAGCAGTGGGGCTTTTCAGGGCTTTGGCGATGATGTCATTGAATTATGTCATCAATAGATTTCATTGGTGAATTTATAAATTAATGTGATATTGAGTCATAATGGGAACTTTAGGAGGTATGACATGGTGAACAAAGTCGGTCACTGCAGAGAGTGGCTTTGAAGGTCATATCTTGCCCCCTGCATTCTCTTATTTACCTCCCTCTCTGTCCCTTATTCACCATGCACTTTCCACCACAATATTCTGCTGCTTTACTACCAACCCAGAAATGCAAGTGATCATGAATCTTACTCTCCAAAACTGTGAGCAGAAATAAAGACACATCTCCCTTCCTGTGCACTCATATTATTTGGTCTCATTGGCAGAAAAGTAACAGACACAGCCTCTCTGTACATATCTGGCCTGATTTCTGTGCAGACATACAGAACAATAAGGCATTGACCTTGACAGCAATGTCTATGTCTAAACAACATTCAAGATCAACTGCTTGCAGTATTTTTAAAGACATAGGCAACTGATAATGACAATGTTAAACACAAAAATAGGCACACAAAATTGTATGTTGTAAATTCAAGCATGCAAAAAAATTATCAGAAGACTAGGAAAAATAGGAAGGAAATGTTTAGAATAAAAAAGTGTTAATTATGTCATAGTAGGATTATGGTGAAACTTCTTTTTGTTTTTATGTGGTTACATAAAAGATCATAAACATATGATCATTCAAAAGTAGCTAATCCCATTTTTGGTGGTACTCATCTAAG
Source organism: Phyllotis vaccarum (assembly GCA_033318265.1). Lineage (NCBI taxonomy): Eukaryota > Metazoa > Chordata > Mammalia > Rodentia > Cricetidae > Phyllotis > Phyllotis vaccarum. The sequence goes on along the minus strand of JARWLC010000005.1, from coordinate 88,636,102 downwards.
AGACTGTATCCTTTCTTTTGATTTCATTTGCATTGAGTATTATTGGTCGACTTTCCATATATATAATGAAGTAGCTGAGATAATTAGCTGATAAAAGATAAAATTGTGGAAATATAAAAGAGACTATGTCTTAGTTAGGGTTGTTTCTACTGATGTGAAAAGACACCATGGCATGGCAACTTTTATAAAGGAAAACATTTAACTGGGGCTGGCTTACAGTTTAGAGATTTTTGTCCATTATCAGCATGGAGGGAAGATTGGTGGCACCCAAGCAGACATGGTGCTGGAGAGATAGCTCAGAGTTCTACATCCAGATCCAAGGCAGCAGAAGAAGACCGTGAGACACACTGGGCCCAGCTTGAGCATCCAAAACCTCAAAGCTCACTTTCTGGTGATAATTTCCTTCAACAAAGCCACACCTACACATCCTAATAGTGTCACAGACACAGCAGCACATCATGGGAGGAGTGTGCTGAGGAGCAAAACATGCAGTTGTGGAAGCAAAGTGAGAAACAGAAACCAGGTCCTAGAATCTTCTTGGTACACAAAGCCCCAGCGACATTGAGGCCTCCCATTAGGCTCCACCTCCAATGCTGGCACCTGCGAACCAAACCTTTAATTCATGAACTGTTGGGGACATTCAACCTCCAAACAATATCACTCCTCCTACCGTTTGACCATCCACTCTTAATGCAGCCTTTACTTCCATGGATTTGCACTTTTCTGGATCTTTCCACCTCACTTTATAATCCTCTCTCTAAAACACCTGGCTTTATGTTTTGAATATTCTTTTCTTGCCCCCACTATTCTCAGGTTGACTCTATACACAGGCCAAGGGTTCAGTGATCTTGGTAGAACACCCAATCTGGAATCACAGCTTCCATCAAGATGCTACCATATGCTTGCCCTTCCCTACCAGAGCCCTTTCAAGCTATGTGAAGCAGTGAAGAGCACAGAGCAGAGTTGGCTTGGGTTTGAGTTTTCTTTTTTTATTAAAGATAAATTGTATTTTTATACAATACATCTCAACCACAGTTTCCCCTCCCTCCACTCCTCCCAGTCCTCCCACCTCCCCTCTCCCCTGCATCTACCCCCCACCCCTGCTTCCACTCAAAAAAGAGCAGGCCTCCAAGAAACAAGAACCAAACATGAAAAACCATGACATAATAAGGCAAAGCAAAAGTCCTCATATCAAGCCTGGACAAGGCGACCCAATCAGAGGAAAGGGGTCCCAAAAGCAGTCAAAAGAGTCAGAGATATACCGCTCCCACTGTCAGGAGTTCGACAAAACACCAAGCCATAGCATGTACACAGGGGACCTGGTGCAGGCCCATGCAGGCTCCAGGCTTGCTGCTTCAGGCTCTGTGAGCCTATACTTAGTTGATTTGGTGGGCCATGTTCTCCTGGAGGCCTCCATCCCCTCTGACACCTACCATCTTTCCTCTGCTTCTGCTGTGGGATTCCCCAGGCTCGTAAACACTGAATGGAAACCTCAAATTTAGACTCTGCATAAGGTTTCACTGTGGATCTCTGCACCTGCTTCCATCTGTCGCCAGGGGAGCCTCTTTGATGCTGACTGGACAAGTCACTAATCTATGAGTACAGTAGAACATCTTTAGAATTTTTTTTTAACCTTTTGTGTTTGATTCTACCCTGTCTCTGGGCTATCCAGTCTCTAGTTCCTGGCCATCCAAACAGTGTCAGGCATGGGCTCACTCTTATAGAGAGGGCTTCGAGTTTAATTATCTAAGGTTACTTCTTTCTCTCTGTACCTTGGTTTTCATGAAACTTCAAAGAGTTAAACTATGTGGAGGGTACAACACAGGGTCTGCAAGGAGCAGCTGCTCCGAGAATGTCCATCCCCTACTTTTTCTCCATTCTTACCATCTGAATGATGCTCTTCAGGGCATCTTGTCTGTGCTTCTTATTATATACATCTATTAAAGATCCAGTTAATCTATTTTGGTTACCTCAAAGCAAAGGATTGCCATTGAAATGTTTATTTATGAAAACAGAGTACTTTATTGATCAACCAATTAGTGTTCTACTATTTTGGTCTAGTCTCAGATTTTGGGAGAGTCTGCCAATCATTATTATCAGGATGTCAGCAAATAAACAAAATAAAAACATTATATAGAATTAAAACTAGCAAAGGAGATTATTGAAATTGCTTATCTTGTGATAATGGCTCTTCTAATGCTTGTGTTAGGTGATTTTTCTATCACTCATGGAGTCTGAGGACAGTTGAGTCTCGGATGTTCACTGCTCCAGAAATTTGCTTTACAGTATTAGAAATTAATTACGATTTATCTTGCCAAAGGATCCCTCACTCTTTCCACCTTGATGAGCCAACTCGGCACAGTAAGCAGCTTCTTAGACTTGAATTTGTGTTCCAGCTTTATAAGAATCAGAACTAATTCTTACTTAATAAGGCCAGTATGCAGATTAAATCAGTCCACATCCAAAGAACCATGGTTTTGAAAATGAATGCAAGCCGTTATTTCTCAGGCTGATGCACAAATCATACAGAGACAGTCTCCTTAGCCTCTCTCAGTATATTTATTTTGCTTTTCTCCATGCTTGCCCTTCCAGTAATAGCAACAAAAGGAAAAAGAGAGAATAATCTTTTAAAATAGTAGCAAGCAAAGCAAATCAAATCTTTTGTCACTTAGCTAGCGTGTGGCTCACAGCGGATGTGAAGTAGCTGTTAACATTCTTGGATGAAGAATGAATGGAGGAGGCGCATTCCGCCCATGTGATGGGAGCTCAGTTATGGCAGCTTTTAAAACAGAGACAACCAAACCCCACAGAGTGCTAGCAAAGATCTGTGAAACCGCAACCAGTCATAGCGAGCACGTTTCCAACCCTACAATGCGATAAACGCTTTAGGTTGGCTTCTATTAATTTCCAGCAGTCTGTATTTTTAACAAATAGACTTTACATTTGTACTTTTCAGGTCCTTAAACAGTGTTGTTCTAATAGCTTACACCCCAGAGTGGTGTTAATTCTATATTGCAGATAAGGAAATTCTGTAGCTTTCTTCAGGTAATATAGAAGGAAAGAAAGGATGTTGCTGTGATCTCAGGTCCTTTGGGCTGAAGCCCAGGGCACCATGGCCTGAAGACTCTTCCCAACATTGCTGCTAATGTGATCCCTGAGTGCCCTGTCTCTGAGTTTCCCTAGGGCCTAAGATGAGACACTAAGAGAGAGGCAACTTGGTTTGGAGATGTTGGGGGTGGGGAGAAAGCTGGCTGTTCTACAATTGTTTGCTGAGCCGTCTGCTCTCTCTTCCTCTTCAGAAATGATGCATTTGTTACTGTGGGCTGCTTTTGTCGAATATTTGGATTATGTCACTCTCTTTGTATGTCACATGTGGGGCATTTGGTGACACGCAATGCAGCCTACATTGGTTTCCCTACGTAATACAATAGGTACAGGCAGGCACACTCGCCTTCCCTTCACCGCCCAAACAATTTTAATGTCATTTAGGTAACAGTCACATGTCTGCACAACAATAGAAGTCTCCAGATTTTCAAGTTCCTTTTTTTTGGGGTGGGGGGGGTATAACACTAATAAGAATCAAGGAAGAAGCCATCATGTACATACATGTGTACAACAAGAACAGAGCCTAGGAACTGACTGACTCAGGAGGACTCTGGTCCACACACCACTGTTTTGATCCAGTAGCAACGAGGGTGTATCAGTTATTGTGTGTTCTTGGCTGTTTTGTAGATTAGTATCCAAAACTGTTTGTGTTTACTTGTGGCTAGTCACAGTGTAAGTGCATCCATGTTTGAAAGGCGTGTGCGTGCGTGGGAGAACTCATTTATATCAATGGGAGAATGTTTGGCGAGACAGTGAGCAGCAGACTCTGGGTGAGTTGTGTTACTGATCCCCAAGATGGTGATCTGGGGGACAGAGTTTCACTTCTTCAGGCTTCTGTCATCCCCTCAGTACAATGTCTATTACAGAAAGATCTCCAATAATTCTGGTCCTGGGGGTCTACGGTTTATTGATTTTGTGCTGTATAAAAGCCAGAGGTGATAAATTAGGAATATCTCTCTGGTTATAGTAAAAGGACCCAAACATTTTTTCCATCATTCTCTGCCGGCTGAAGCACAGGAGGGTGCTCAGGCTATGCTTGTCTCTGAGAAAAGAAAGAGAATGGAGAAATGGAGATTGGTATCTGTCAACAAGGTTTGCACAAAGCAACATTTTTGGAAACAAAGATGCATTCTAAAAATGGGTTTAGTTTACTTACCGTTTATTAGGGTACATATAATCCCTCCAAACTTGATGTGTGGCAGTTTCTCTGGTTGGATCTATTCATTGGATTCATCATTTTTTGAAAATGTGCTGAATATTCACTGTGTACCAACCGCCACATTTTTTAAAAATGTGCTGAATATTCACTGTGTACCAACCGCCAAGGCCAATAGGGTGAGTTTATTCCATCACCTGACCTGGAAGCACACTCTGTCCTCCAGTCTGATGAGGACGACAGGTAAACAGAGCACGATAACACAAAGAATGACAAACATTGTTCATAGCCAGCAAGGAGGCTGGAGAAACAGCCACTGAGCTGGGAAAGCTGCTGGAGAAACAATGGTACAAAATGGGGTGTGAGGGTTGTTCCCAGGCACGCAGAGTATGTGACTGGGAGACAGCATGGAGGAATGGTATGAACAGAGGGGCCAGCTAGAAGGAGGATACAGTTGTGATTGGGTGCAGGATAGGCATGAGATGTGCATTGAAGAGGCTGGAGGCCGATTAGAACCCACATGTGAATAACCGCAACACCAACCTGGAGAGCTTAGATTTCACCCTAAGATGGTCTTCAGTAGTGGACATGCAGAAATAGTGGCCACCTTCAATGAATGTAGGCTGCCAGCTTGCTTCAGGCACTGACAACCCCTCAACAGGTCTCCCTATAGGAAAACTGCCCAGTTGTTGATGTTGTAGTGTTGCCAGAAAACAGTTGGTTACAAGAGTTTATTAGCAACATCTGATGTGGCAGGATACAAAGGAAAGTTTTATTTTAACTAAAGCCATGGTCAAAATGAATATCAGGTCAAAATGAAGCCAAGAGTTCAAATTGAAGGTGGACTCTAAACCAGAGTTTCTCAACCTGTAGGTCACAACTCCTTGGAGGGTTACATATCAGATAGCCTATATATTAGATATTTACAATTCATAACAGTAGCAAGGTCACAACCTCTTAGTGGGGGTGGTTCACATATCAGATATTTATACTATGATTCATAACAGTAACAAAATCAGAGTTATGAAGTAGCAATAACATAATTTTATGGTTGGGGTTACTGCAACATGAAAAGCTATATTAAAGGGTCATAACACTAGGAGGTGGCTGAGAATCACCACTTTAGAGTCTGGAGGGAGTTCACAAGTCGAGGTACAAGCTCAGGTGGTACCCTAGTGCAGAGTCCTGACCTCAGTACACCTGAGGACTTCTGAATGGAGCATCACAGAGGATATTTTCTTTGTAAGTACAGCAGATGCAATTCTCTCTGGGCCATCAATTCTCAGTGCTTTCAAGAGCATTGAAGGGCTTCTTGATCATATGGTCATGCCAGTATCATAGCCGTGGAGGATGCTTTCTGGACATACACATTTGTATGTATTATGGATATATATGAATATATATGATACATGTTTTCTGGACATATACATACATATGTATTTGTGAATATGTGTGTGCAAATATGTATGGTGTGTGCTTTCTGGATATATAATACAACAGTCTGCAATATCAATATATTATAACATATGGTCAAAGAACATGATATACTTGAAGTCTTTGTTTTTGTCTTTTTGTTGTTTTGAGACAAGGTTTCTCTGTGTTGCCCTGACTGTCCTGAACCTCCCTCTGTAGACCAGGTTGGCCTTGAGCTCACACAGATCCACCCATCTCTGCCTCCCGAGAGCTGGGATCAAAGGTGTGAACCACCGCTGCCTAGTGTTGTTATGAGTTTGTCAGTTCATGCAATGAGCAGACTCTAAGAAAATGATTTTAAAAGTTGAGACTGCAGCTAGAGAATTGGTTCGGGGGTGTAGAGTGCTGGATACTCTTACAGAGGACTCAGGTTTGATTCCCAGCACCCACACAGTGGCTGGCAGTCATCTTTAACTCCAATTTCTGGGGATCTGATGCCCTCTTCTGGCCTCTGTGGGTACCAGAAACATACAGGCAAAATATTCTTAGACATATTTTTTAAATTTTGAGATAAACAAAAATCTAGTTATTGTCTAGAGTTCTGGAAGAGTTGTTTATGACCCCTGACATTCTTAATGGTTTTATGAAGATATATTTGTAGAGGCTTCTACATTGTTCTCAGAGGTAAGTTTCTTTCAAACACTCTCACAAAATCCATTGAAAGACTGGCATGATTTTAAAAAAATTAGTGAGGTGATAACAATGACAGATTTATTTTGAAATCTTGGAAGGTCATCTATTTTTTCATGACATATAATTTTTAGATGAATATTTTTTTAATCCAGTAAGTTAATATTTTATTTGAGGAGTTTTTCATCTACATTTGCAGATGTTCCCAGCAAAGGAACTTTGTTTCCCTCCTCTACTCCAGTTGGTGAAATCAGATTATATTAGCTTTAGAAAATGACTTAAAGAGCTTTATCTCAGCATCTATATTCTTAAAACAACTTTTACAAAATTATCTGTTTCTTGAAAGTTTGGTTTGTTTATATGAAGTTGTGGGGCTCTTTTCTTCCACACAGACTCTCACGTAGCCCAGGCTGGCTTCAGACTCTGCTATGGAGCTGAGGATGCCTTTAAATCCTTAGTCCTTCAGCATCCACCGCCCAGTGCTGCACCACGATGCTCTGCTTAGACGTAAGCTAATTTTTTTTCAATGGTTCTATGGCCTCTTTCATGGAACTCTTGTTTTCCCATCTGAACAGAACTATTCCAGAAAAAAAAAAAAAAAAAAGCCATGTTCCTTCACAGAGTAATTTCAAAATTTTTCTTATAATTGTTAAGTTGAAACAGTTTCTCTTTTCTTTTGTTATCTTTATAGTGTGTGAGTGTGTGTGTGTGCATGTGTGTGTGTATGTATGTGTGTATTGTGTGTGAGTGTGTGTGTGTGTGTGTGTGCGTGTGTATGTGTGTGTATGAGTGTGTATTGTATGTGTGTGTGAGTGTGTGTGTTACTCATTTTAAATTGAGACCCTTGTTCATGCAGAGGGCTTATTAAACTGAAATTGAATATATTCTTCTTCTGGCTTCTTTCTATCCCAGGTCCCCTCTTAGACCTACAGTCTCTGTCAAAAATGAGCCCAGTTCTTAGTATCGTTCTTACACCCACTCGGTGAAGATCTGCTGTCTAGAGGAGTTGAATTACAATTTCTCTTCCCAGTTTCCCAACAGCCTGACCCAGTGGAGTGAAGGTCAAGCTCTGGCTCTCCTTCCCAATGAACACTCAGCTGCTGTCCCAGACTTGTCCTAATATGAATCTGTTTACAGTCCTTTACTTGAGGAGACTTCCTACAGCAGAATAATACACCCTGGGCCGTTCTTTGGAAATGACACCCCCCCCCCCTTTAAAGTACCTTTTCTGAAGACAGATAAAAAGAAGGTTGAATTAAAAGTCGTGAAGCAAGAATATCGTAGGACAGGAGGAGGCGATCTACCCAACCATCTGGTTGGTTCTAATCCTGTTTTCTTTTCTTTTTTACATAAAAGATTGTAGTGAGAGATGGATCCCTTCACGTTTTATTTCGTGTTGTTTGGGTTTAAAATTTTTTATTGTTGGTATGAAGCAAGAGGCCGCCGCCAGCTGTTGCTCCCCACTCCGCCCCACTCTCCTCCAGAGAATACTCCCTACAGACCGACAACCAGCTTGTGTGTGCACCCCCGTGTCTGAGCTCTCAGAGCAGCCTTACATCTGGGGACTTCTCTTTCTTGGTAATCTTACTGGGCTGCTGGATGAACTGCCACAGGGCTTGCTAATGCGATTCCAGTTAAAAAAGGAATTCCACTGCACAGGAATCTAAAAATATTTTTCCAACTTGTATACCAGATAGATGAGATTGTCTTCTGAATTACTTTGGTTTTTAGATCAGCCTGTGAAGCAGTCCACAGCCACAGCCCCATTGCTACATTACCTTTCTCTTTCATCCTGGAACTTTTATTCACAATTTGATATCATTTTTGTGTCTTGTTAAAGCTTTTTTTCTCTCTCCCTCTCTTTGGTTACTGGTAACATTAATGGCTTGCACTTAAGTTTCTGACTACCCTGGTGCAATAGAAGACTCAGTGACCAAGAGCATGTACTGCTGTAGCAAAGGACCTGGGTTCAGTTCACAGCACCCAAGTCCGATGGCTAACAACCCCCTGTAGGTCCAGCTCTGGTCTCTACTCCTGTGCACACACCTATCCCCATGTACAAATGATTAAAATTCTTGAAAAATTGCTGAATACATCTAGTGATAGAAGTTTTGGGAAGCGTTGTCACACCCAATTGGTATTCTTGTTACACTCCTTTTCCTGCTATAGAATTTTAGAGCTGGCTTTCCCTCTAAATATACAACATCTCCTTTTATTCTGTAGTGTTAAGATGTCCCTAAGTATCTTTGCATTTGTGAAACTGGAAGATGTTAACTGGTGAAAATAGGTATTTACATCTGTTCTTGTGAGGGTGTGTCTGGTGCCGTCTCAGGGAGAATGCTGATTGGCAGCTGTAAGTAGATGTTCCTTTAAACTGAGTGAAATGCCACACAGTAAATGTTCAATAACATTACAAATGTTAAAATGCAACATTGTTCTACTTATACCCTTATACCTATACATCTTTTACTTACTGGTAGGTTCTGGTGCCTTTTTTTTGTTTGTTTGTTTTTATCCATGGAGTCATTTATTTAATATAGCCTTCATTGCTTGTATCTCTGATAAGGTATATTGTTTTTATAACTTTTCTTAAATTGAATATTTCTCCAATTTCTGTAGCAGACCCCCTTGCTCACAATGCATTATCCTTTAGCAAGTAGTTAATTTCACATTGTGTCTTGTTTAGCATTTTCTGTATGTATTAACAAATGAAATGACCTATAGTTATTTTGTATTCTGTTTTTCAGATTTTAGGTCCTAGATCATATATTATGTAACATTTTATTTTTCTCTGTATTAAAGTGATTCAGAAAACCCTGATTCTCTTTCCTGACCATCCAGATAGTTTGTCTATGGACTCAAATAGTTCCTCTGCCTTCTTTGACATTATCTTTTATTTGTTTAAGTTTTTTCTATTTATGAATAAAAAGTATGTGTTATATGAAATTTACTAAAACTTTATTTGCTTATTTTATTTTGATTTTGGTTAAATATTCTCTCTCACTTGTATTTGATCTTAATTAAATTTTATTCTTGATTTTTTTAAACCATTCCTCTGTTAATAAAACTCAGTTTTTCAATATGAATATTTAATTTTCTTTCTTGCTTTCCTGTTTGTTTTTAGCTTGAGTTGTCTTTTGAGGTAGAAATTAATTGCTCTATCCACTCACAAATGTCTCTTAACTGTCTGTGGTGTCTCAGGAAGGGTTGTACATGCTAAGGATGTGGAGGAAGGTGAACAAGTCTTTGCTAGGCCACAAAGTGTGTGTATGTGTGTGTGTGAGAGAGAGAATGTGTGTTTACACAACACTACATGTTTATTATTCTGATACCCTTAATTTTAAGTGGGTAATAAATGTTGTTAAGTATACATATAATATTGTACAACAAAATCTGAGAGTTATGGCAAAAATCCCACTTTTTTTTCCTCCTGGCAACTATCATTTTCTGCTTTTTTAGATACTGTGAGTAGGGACATACACTGTTTCATTCCAGGGCTGGGTTTTTTTTTTTTTTTTCCAGCAAAATGTCCTCCATGCTATTGTGAAAGATAAATACCACATTATTAAGGCTGACCCAGAAGAATCCAGAAATGGTGTAACTAATAATATACAAGTCCTATTTTCAGGGGGTTTTGTTTGTTTGTTTGTTTATTTTGCTTCCTTCCTTTCTTTCTTTCTTTCTTTCTTTCTTTCTTTCTTTCTTTCTTTCTTTCTTTCTTTCTTTCTTTCTTTCATTTATGAAACTCCATTCCGTTTTCCATATGCAATGGTAGGACTGTGTAGGTCTCACTAAGGTGTGCAGTCTAGGTGTAAAGGGGGAATAGTTTAATCTGCATTTTTCTGGTGATAGAATGATACCGGACATTGCTTCATAAACTTGCTGGCCATGTCTAGGTCGTTGGGGAATTATCCATTCAAGTCCTTGGGCTACTTTGCACTGGGTAATCTGTGGGGTTTGCGGCTGAGTTGTAGGGGTTCCTCGTGTGTTTGGAGATACACCCTGTGTGTCTGTTCTTTTCCAGTTTTTTCCTCCCATCTCGCTGTTGCCACTTCAAGCTGGTGGTGTTTACTCTCCAGTGCAGGAGCTTTGGTTCACTGGAGCCCTGCTGATCCATTTTGCCTGCTGTTGCCTGTGCTTTTGGTGTTGCATTCACAAAGTCATTGCCAACACCAACACCATGAAGTTCCCTAAGTTTTCTTTAAGCAATTTCGCTGTTTGGGAGCTTTATATTTGCATCTGAAGTCCATTTTGAGCTGAGTTTTGTATGGTACAAGGTAAGAGTCCAATCTCTCTTTTTTCATGTGGGGATGTCAAGTTTTCTCAGTTCTGTTTAGTGGAATAACTGTCCTTTCCCTGTGCTGTCCCAATGCCCATGTGAAGATAAATAGACAGTTCTGGACTTTGCTTTGTTCCGTTGATCTACATGTCTGTAGCTTTTTGGTATATGTAGAAGTCAGAAAGTGTGATGCCTCTTCTTTCTCAAGATAACCTCAGCTAGAGTTCTTTGTGGCTTCCTATGTATACTGAAGTTGACTTTTAAAAACGTATTTTTATAATGTCTTTTAAAAATGTTGTGATGAGCTTTGAATTGAATCTATCAGTTTCTGTGGACTTTTTGGGAATGTTGTCAATGTTGTCTTACAACCCATCAACACAGGGCATTTCCATGGTCTTCCTGACTTTACTTCATCAGCATTTTATAGTTTTCACTGTGGTAGTTTTATGCCCTTTATTTATTCAAAAGTATTTTATTCTTTCCTATGATGTTATAAATGGGATGATTTCCTTAATTTCCTTTGGAGGCAAGTTGCTAGTTTATAGGAATGCAGGTATTTTTGTATGTTATTTTTGCAACATTATTGAATTGATTTATTTACTGTTTCCAGGATATTTTTGCTGGTTTATTTTTTCTTTTGTAAGACCATCTCATTTACAAATAAGAGTCACTTTATATTCTTCTCACTCTGGTTTGAGTTTGCTTTAGGGGGCATCTTTGTGTTATTCCTGGTATTATAGAGAAATGCTGTTTTTTTCTTTATAAAAAAAAAAAAAAAACCAGACTACACTGCTGTGCATTGTTTGAATTACACTATGGTTTAAATGTATTTACACCTTAAAACTTGTGCTGACATTTAATTACCAATGTATTGTTAACTGGGATCATTAGGAGGTATTAAAAGACAAGGGCTCTGTCTTCACAAGTTGTAATATTAATATCATAAGTGATATCAATATTATTGTATGAAGATGATCTCTGTGTCTCTGTCTCTGTCTCTCTGTCTCTCTCCCTCTCTCCCAAGTGACAATCAGAAAGAACACTATAATCAGCAGCTGCCATCTTGGGCTGGGCTTTCCATCACAGAACTGAGAAAGTACATTTCTTTCTGCAAATCCCCGGATTTCTCACATATTCTGTTATAGCTCAAAACAGAGTAAGACAGGGAGTCTTTATGTCCCTAAAAATATATAGATGCTTTCCCTTGAGTTCAAGGCTAACCTGCACTACATAGTGACTTCCAGGACATCCAGGGTTAGGGATTATAGAGTGAGACTCTATCTTTAAAAAAGATGACTAATATGTAAAAAACAAAACCTACACATGTGACGAAGAACCATGGCAAACAATAAGAACTGATATGTAAAGTGTATTTCTCATAACAATTTTTGGGCTATATGTTTTGGGATCTGTTTCTTATAGCCCAGGCTGATCTTAAACTATCTCTGTACAGACTGACTGGCTTTGAACTCCACATCCTCCTGCCTCTGCCTCCAGAATGCCAGAATTAAGGGCATGTACCACACACCTTAAAGTTCATTTAATTGGTCTTTATTCCTATCTTAGCTCACAGTTGGTAAAGCACCATTCAGGGCAATTTTCACTCAGATCTCATAAGGATTTTGTGAAATAGGCAAAGGGGCATGTAGTCTTAATCCATCTTGTTCATGAGAACATTAAGACTCCTGGAAATCAACACTATATTCAGGTCCCCAAGTTTCAGTGAGCTGTTCTGGAAGTTGAGCCCAAGTCTCTTGCCTCTTAGTCCTATATTTATTGCACAATGTCACAATAATCCAAATCAATTCTGAACTGAAACACTTCAGCGTGGAGTCTTTTCTCGTAGTTGGCTACAAATGATATATAATTTTAATAACATATGCTTATTTCCAGAGAAAGGATTTTATCTCCACTCTATGCCAATGTTATTTTAATGTGTGACATTATATAGCAGGCTGCATACTTTTCCATGAGAAAAAAATTATAAAAAAATGTTTGCATGTATCTATTTTAGAAGAACATTCTAATTTAAGCAATGGTGATGATTGAAACCCCAGACTTCAGAACACATTAGAATAAAATTCTTTGTTACATCTTGACTCTTGCTTCCTTTGAAGCCAAAGTCATTCTAATGAGAAGCCAGTGGAAGACTCTTAAACTCTCATCATGAATTTAGTGAATGAAGTCACACAGGACAGGTGGGTGTCAGAATCGAATGTCTTGTCTTCCCCAATGCTCATCACTGTTCCTTCTTTCAGAAGTGAGTCACTCTGTAACAACTGGAGCGACAGTAATACCCATCCTTATTTCTACTTAATCCTTCTGAATCTACAAAGCCCATTTCCAGTTACTTTTTATAAACCTTTTGAGAAAGGCAGGATGGGTTATGAACCCTATTTCACAGATACGGCAATAGGCACACAGATACAGAGTCCTACCTGAATTCCCACATGGCCTAACCTTATACTCTTTGGATCTCCATGAAAAATCCCTCATGCCACTTTATTTATTTATTTTTTTGTTTTGGCCATGTAGTTGTGTAGAAGGTCATTTTGAGGATTAGGAATGTTAAATGCTATCTTGTTCCATGCTGCCATGGTAAAAATCATTGTCTTGCAATACCGAAGGAACCATTTCTCTTTAGAAGATGTCAAACACCTTAAGACAAAAATATAGGATGTAATTGTAACCTGCCAGTATGAAGTATGAAGTGGAATTCAGGGGCTTAAAAAAATCAGAAACAAAAACTGAGACACGTTTATCTATCTAATTTCACTGGTGCTATTTTTATAGACAATTGCCCATGTTCTTTGTTTGGCGTCATACTCTTACCTATCACTTGTATTCGATGAGATAATGTGCCCACAGATCAATGCATATGCACGCACACACGTACACACAGGGTGGTGATGTCCATGTCCATGTACCCAGATATGCATGGCCCTGTAGATACCACAACATTTTCTATAGAGGTTAAAATTCAGGCTCCCAAAGTGAAGCTGTTTCTAAAACAAGAGTCAGAATACTGGTCTCCCAGGCCATGTCCATAGGCAACGTGAACACAAAGGCAGCCCTCTAGGGTTTTAGAAAAACTGTCCAATTCCCTGGGTGGGCAATAAATCAGGATGTCTCAGCTTTGTTAGCCAAGGGTGGCATGATTTGCAAGGGAGTCTTTCTCAGTTCTGAAAACAGTCTCTTCTTTCTTTTTCAACATACTGTGATCTTCACCGCCTAGCTGTGTGTTCTTTTAAAAAAGTGTCTACTTGCTAACACCCCTTTTTGGAATGGTAAGTGGCAGGGAGGAGACTTTCTGTTCTTGAAGGCTTAAACTAGTGGGTGAAGAGCAATGTGCTCCTGCTTTACTTGTTATTGCCCTGACTCTGGGTCTGGAATAATCAGACTATGCCTCTGCTCTGTGTGGTAGTAGGGTCATTGGTGTGACCATTCTGGTGCGCCTGCTTTGTTCCACTCTGCATGTTGTGGCATCATACGTATGAGCATACTTGGGCAGTTGGGGCCCCACCTGTGTTCTGCAGGCCTATGGGCTCACCACTGTGAGCGTATTGGGGCAGCTGGAGTCTTTCTCAGGAACGGGGACCTATTCCTGCTTTCCATTCTTTTACGGGTCTCTGTTCTCTAACGGGAGCAAACAGTGCTCGCCAGGAGGAAACACGGCTTGGGGAAAGGTGGAAAGCACAAGAGAAAGCAGATCTCTCCAGAGCAGCATGCTGAGACTGAAGTATGATGGGGAAAAAACCAAGGAAACCAGAAAACATCCCTGGGTGGGGAAACGAAAGTGGCGAATGCCTCATTTCAGTTTGCATACACAAGATGTCTGTGAGTCCCAAAAGAGTAGGCAGGGGATGATGCACTTCATGTGCTTGATCCCCTCTGCCTTTTATTAAGAGTGATACAGACTACAATTTCACTGTTCCCAGAGCAACGGAATATGAGTTCAAGTGCTGGTTATCAGTAGCCACATTAAAGAACAAAACAAGATAAAAAAATAAATCGACAAAATTCAGTGTAATAATACATTTTATTTAATCCATTATAAGCTAACTGGTGTTTCAACATGTTATCAGTAAAACCATCACTTAACAGGTTTTAAACTTTTTTCTCCTCCCATATGGGCTTTAGAATGGAGTTTATTTTATTCTTACAGTGCATCTTGTTTAAGACCAACCATGTTAAGAATACAATGGCTGCATAGTGCTACCCTATGGGCAGTGTATAGATGGCCCTGAAGGAGGAGGAGAGCTGAGGGCCGGAAGCCAGTAGCTTTTGCTTTAGGTAGGAATGACTGGGAGATGGAGAATGAAACCAGCATGGCTGCCATCTCTCAGATAACTTCACAAAGCACGTCCTTTATTTGTATCTTTAGGTGAATTCTTCAGCATGAGCAGAAAGCTTCTATCAAATAGTGACCGATTGCCTTAAGGTAACCTTTACTTATTCTTTACTCCACTGCCACGTCAGTCTGTCATACGGCATCCCTTTTCCACCTCAGCTGTGTTGACTAACTCATGCCCCTAGTGTCCTTTTTTGTTCTGTTCTATTTTAAAGCAACTTCTCACCCAGCCTAGACTAGCCTCAGACCTGCCATGTAGCCTTGAATTCCTACTCAGCAAGTGCTGGGCGTCCAGGCATGCGTCTCTATGTCTCGTTTGTACGGTGTTTAGATCAAGCCCAGGACTTTGTGCATTCGAGGCAAGGACTCTACCAACTGAGCCGCATCTTTAGCCCAGTTCTATTTTTAAAAAATTAACAGAGTTCTCCTTGTGACATGTTTTGAAAGGGTCACTGCAAGAAGGAAGAGCTAAAGTAACTCATTTACCTTATACAATGTGGTGTGTGTGTGTGTGTGTGTGTGTGTGTGTGTGTGTGTGTGTGTGAGGTAGCGGTTGTATATGAACAAGGTGGTGAGTGTGCTCAAAGCATACACATGCAAAGATCAGAAGATAGCTGTGTTTTCCTCTTCCTTTCCATTTTAATTTTTGAGATGGTGTCCGTCTCGTATTGAACCTTACGCCTACATTCCATCTGGGCTGGTCAATGAGCTCTCGGGTTGACATGTCTTTGTTTCCCAAGACTGGGGCTACACGTACGTATGACCCTGTCCAGATTTTATGTTTGATATTCGCCTTGCCCATACATAAATTATCAACAAACTTTTAGTACCTTAACAGCTGATGTGTATGTTCAGAGAAGCATCTCATTTGGTTTTTCATAGTCTTTTTTGTTTGTTTGTTTATATATCATTTGACTAATTGATGTGTTACAGTGACAAATACAACTGGTCTAAATAGGTTTGTCAGGAACTAAGGAGATTCCTGGTAAGCATGGGACACCTCTGTGAGGAGTGAATTTGAGCAGATGTCACACAGCATCCCACCAGACAGACTCAAGACTCAGTCTGTGTTTCCTATGCTATGTCTTGCCAAGAGACTAGGAGACTTGGGTCCAATGGGTGTGTGATGTAGCAATCAGGATGGTCATGCTGATTCTAGTTGATCTGCCTTTTGCACTAGATATAAGATAAAAACATGTTCTCCTGGCTTGCATCTCCTACTAGAATCCCTTTTACTTACTCAATCTCTTACCTGTTGCTGTTGCCGAAGAACAGTCCTAAAAGGTGTCCACATTCCAATTTCTGGTACTGGAGAACATGTCATCTTACATGACAAAGAGTACTGTGTAGCTGTGTGAAGGCAAAGATGATGAGATGGACAGGTTGTCTTAGATTATCTGGGGATTCCAATGTAATGGTGATCTAATCACGTGGGTCATTTCTGGTGGCCAGTGAAGAGTAGGGGACATTTCTGGTGGCAAGTGAAGACACATGCCAATGTTAGAGGGCTTTGAAGTGTGTGTACTTGCTTTTTCACTGGCTGTGGTTCTTAGTTTAATTTGTATTGTATTTTGTCCAAATATTTTACTTTAATTTATATTTTTTTGTGAGATTATTTTGTTTTCACAGCATAAGATGAAGCAAGAATAAAACAGAACATAGATAGATGCTGTTTTTTTTCCCCAATGTGCCATGCCCATATTTGGTGTGTTTAGATAAGTACAGACAGACTTTTGATAATCCCATGTCTTCCCATAGTTAACACTAATTGATAGATATGCCTTCTACCGGAAATGTTAGGGAAGCTTCTAACTTCCTGTAGTCCCTGAAGAGATAACAGAGAACACAACTCAAAGGTGATGATGCTGGCGACGAACCCAAAGAAAAGAGCGTCATCATACCTTGAGAGACATGCTAAAGAACAGGGACCCATATAAGGCATATTAGTGGGAGCATGGGGCTTCTGAGTGGACTTTAGGGTTCAGTGAAGATAAGGCAACACTGTCCTCAGTGAGTATTTGCATGAAGGGATAATCCTGTAAGGATTTCAACCACCTTTTCAATCACCTTTTCAATCTCAATGAATGGCTTGGGTCAAATCTTAACTTCTTAGATACAAAGATGTGGGAAGACAGTAAAAATGTAAAAAGAGTATGAACTTGGAGAAATTCTTCGAGGTTTCTATGTTCAGGTTTTAAAGCCTCAAGCTTCTAATATTTACTTAAAATAGTTGCTGTTTTCAAAGCTATAGAAAGGATATGAACAAAATACATTGCATACATGTATGACATTTCATAATGAAATCCACTATTTTGAATGAATCTATGCTAAAATATAATGAAATAAGTGATGTGTAATGAGAAGGAATATAAACAGCAGATATGAAAGCAGGAAACTCTAACAAAAAGATGAATATATCTGCTCACCACCCCCAGATTTCTTCTAGATTTCTACAGATTCGCTACACTGTGGTTTCATAGTCTTTTCAATGTTCATAAACATCATGAAAATTATCAAATTCAGAAACTTAGAAAAATTATCAAAACTCCCTTTAGTCATTTTCCTTTTGACAATACCCTCTCAGTTCCCCTTTCCTGTCTTTCTCACTGGTCATGTATTATAAATAGGTTAACATTTTGAATATTTACATCCTATTCCATCTGATCATAATTCTTTCTTTTTCTGAAGAAGCTGGGGGTAAATTATGGTTGCTGTATTTAATGGAAGGGCATATTCTAGGAATCTATAATTCCATAATAATTCAGATTTTTGGGGACTTCCCGGATGGACTATTAAGAGCTGTAATTCAGAGCTGGGGAGATAGCTCAGCTGTTAAGAACACTGGCTGCTATTCCATCCATAGGGCCCATGTTCAATTCCCAGCATCCACATGTCAGCTCACACCTGTCTTTAACTCCAGTTTCAGAGGACCCAAAAGCCTCACACATGTATTGCAGGCAAAACACCAGTGCACATAAATAAAAATTTAAAAGAACATTAATTCAGATTTGTGAGTTACAGTATTTTTGACACTGAATGTAAAGATAAGATAAATGCTTTAAAAATTATTTTAAAAAAACCCTTGCTTTAAAGAAAGTAGTTAATTTTGAGAAAAATAAACTAGATAAATAAACTACTCTCCACATTACAGTCTCCCAACGTGAAATATTTTACGCATAGCATAGCATCTCTGAAGTATTTATGAGTATTTATTAGTGAATTCAAATTCAATGACTAATTGTAAAATTAGACATTTCAATATTTACCAAGTGGAACTTCCACTGGTTAAATTCTAAAGAATAGTATTTCCTTATTTTAGAATGTTTGTAGGAAAATTTTAAAAATTAAGGGCAGAGAAAATAGTATACATTAGAATATGGAGCCAGGAATGGTTGTTTGTTGGAAGCAGTGACCTCCACCATGGTGTCAAACAGAAACAAAAGCAGGAAATATCTGTCTTCTGGAATAGAGCAAACAGTGTGGATGCTCACTTAACTTCGTTCTACTAAGGCCTTCTTCCTTGAGCTGATGTTAGTAGTAATGTTTACTTCTCCAGACTTTTCCCTTTGTTGTCTCTACAAACTTCTATAACCTGTGCCTCCCCTCAGACTGTAATGACCGTCAGTGAATTACTAACAGAAGGTATTTGAATTTTAGAACCACATGAAATTAATGATAGTCATTTTTCCCACTTAACTGGGAAAAATTGGTTTAAACTTATGTTACTGAATATTTCTATAAATAAAGATGATGATAATTGTTACTATTATTTAGAAGAGACTTATCTACTTTAACCACAAAGATTATTTTAACATTCTTTTTATTCATTCTTCATGTCTTTCACATTATGTCTTCTGATCCCACCAATCCTCCCCCCCCCCAGAATAATACAAAATAATATTTAAAAGAGAAAAGGAAAAAGAAAGGTAGAAAAGGAAAAATCTCATCAAGGAAGATGCAATGGGACACAGTGAGTCACATAGTAAATCCCTCTGTCCATATATTTTTACATTCAAGTGTTCATGGCAAACAATCACTGGTCTGGTTCAAGGCCCCTGGTTTCTGCTACACCACTGACACTGGGCCCTCACTGGGACTCTTCCTGGACATCCTATTGCTGCCTTGTGTATTGGGAATCCTGTAGCCCTGGGTCCACAGGACCATCCCCATTTTTATCCCCACCCTCAAGCTCCAGCAGATTATAGACAGGGTGGATCTTCAGATGGACCAACATACAATCCTGGCTCTGGGCCTGGGCAGCTGGACAGTCTTCCAGCCTTCTCCTGCCTTCACTACCAGGCTCTCCAGCACCACCCTGGCTAGTTCTCCCCAGTGCAATGATGAGCAAGGGGTGGGCCTGCCTTCTTCCCTCCACATCCTCTGCTTAGTTCTACCCCCCACCTGCACACCCCAAATCCTCAGGGTCAGCTCCACTGCATTGTTCAAATGAGATAAAGGACCACTCTTTGAGGGCTGCAGGGACATCTCTTCTCGTCCTTTGACCTTGATGTGAGCTCAGGCATTGATCAGGGGAAGACCGCAAAGATTTTTAACTAAAAATTATAGCAGAAGGCAAAGAATAAGTCAAAGCAGCGTGCATTTTAGACTTTACAAAGCCCACAGAATAGTGCTCAAAATTCCTAAAGAACCCCTAGCAGGAGAGAACCTGAGTGTTTCCCCACCACCATGGAGAATATATCCATAAAGGAATAATATAAAAAAAATACACAGTGGAATTCTAGAAACAGGCCTGGTTCTTGCAGGATGACAGGGGTTGTAGGGTTTACAGGTGCAGTGATGGGCCAAAGCTAGTCAGACAATCTTTACTCCCCGTTGTCCTTAAACTAGACTTACTGGGCAACTACGTGACCATCCAGCTCATCTTTCTCATCTGGTGTGTAAGTACATTTCAGGACACATGGCCAGAATGTGTCTGTATCACACATCTATCAGGGGAGCGCATAAGGTCCATTGTTCTTCATGGACCTTTGCATGTTTGTGTTCCAGAGACGGGATCCCATCTAAAAGTACAGTTGTCATCTCCTTAACTCTATTCTGGCTGCTGAGGGATCAAGTTCCATATTTTATATCTGACCCACTTGTTTTTATGAGAAATCCCATTGATGTTTACTCTTTTTAGATTTGTAAATGTAAAAGATCCCCCCCCCCCAATAATTACATTAACCAAAACAGTGTTGTGGTGAGATCAGGTGATTGCTAAAGTCTGAGGGTTGCTCATGATGTCATCATAAGGTCCCTGTGATGTTTTCTGGAGGCTCATGTGTCTGAGGACTCACTTTCCCCCCACAGTACTGCCAAGCAGGGCTAGCCTCCAGAGTACTATGAAGAAGAGAAACAAGGAGCGGTAACGGGCTTCACAATGAAGTGACATGTGGCTCCAAACTGCCCTGTGCCAGAAAAGCCAGGGAATGTGGTATAATTTCTTCACAAGTAGAACTTATCATTACAAAATGGCTCAGATACAATGGTTCCTCAAACTTCTGAAGATGGGGAGAGGAGATAGAGGTATGTACTGAGGTCACAGAGAAGAGCATGTGCCAATCACTGACAGAACCACATTGGTGAGTCTCCTGTAAGCATGGGGAACTAGAGGCAGTCAGGATGAGCTGTGAATGGAAGACTTTTTAAAGAAGAAGGTGAAGGAATCAAGGGAACATTAATATTTTTCTGAGACTATCTTAGGATTGGTGTGCTTGCTTTCATGGTTATAAAAGAGAAAAGGATATGATGGACAAATTGTCATAGGCATTCAAATGGCAACCTGTGTGTGTGGTGGCATGGGCATTGTAACATGATCTCTGGACTATAAAATTCATCCTGGTTCATCATGGTGGTCAGGCTTTCCTAGTACTTTTTTGATTTTTTAAAAAAGATTTGTTTATTTTTATTTTATGTACATTGGTGTTTGCCTGCATGTATGTCTGTGGGAGGGTGTTGGATCCCCTGGAGCCGGAGTTATGGACAACTGTGAGCTGCCATGTGGGTGAACCTGGATCTTTTGGAAGAACAGTCGGTTCTCTTACGCATTGAGCCATCTCTCCAGGCCCCTCCTAGTACTTTCAAGCAATAAAATGCTGATTCCCAAAGAGCTGGAGGCTTTTACTATTTCTTTATCCATTTTTACTTGGTCAGGCCTGTAATTTTAAGCCCATATAGTTCTTCAGACAAGTTTTCTGCTGCTGTGACCATCCTTCACCGGAGCTGAGTTAGAGGGGTGAAGGTCGTACTGGCCAGATTGCCCCAATACCTTTGGGAAGGTGTCAGGCCACTCTGTTTAGCTGTGCTGATTTCAGCTGGATCATCCACGTTACCCTCACATGATCAAAGTGTCGGAAATGGTTTGGTTGCTGAATGGAAATGTAATACTATTTGTTTTATAGCATCCATGTTTATATTTCTGAAGTTGATTTACCTTTTTAAGGCTTTCAAACAAGTTATGGTGCCTTAAAAATATTCACCATCAAATGCACCTATCTTCAACATCTTAGCTATCTATTCCTTTTTCCCCCAAATGAATTTTTCTCTCTCTCTTTTGGATCTGCAGAGCTTCAGGAGGCAAAAGAGAGAGCCGGAGTCTTGACAAAAGAGAGCCCTCTCTTCACACAAAAGACACAGGAGAAACAAAGGCAGTTTAATCAACCAAACAAAAGTGTTAGCACACATCCTGGCTCTCCCTGGGTAACTTGCATTTGTTGATGTATTGTCTTAAAAATGCTGTCAAGGAGAGTTTGCGATCCCCAGAGGATCAAGTTCAAGTTTGGCATGGTCGACAAAATGGGATTTCCAGCTCATTTATTTGGGGAACTTTTCCCCACTATGAGTCTTGAATCTGGTTGTCTCCTAATTTTCTTGTTCTACGTTTTTTTTTTTTTTTTTTTTTTTTTTTCTGTTGTTGAGGATGCTATCGGACGAATTTATAGAATGTGACTCATCTTGGCAAGAGAGGAGAAAATTACTGTTTTATGACGTGAAGTCTTTCAGAGGTTTGTATCCCTGATTGATTTATCATTCTGATGTCCCCCATCCCCAGCCTATATCGTCACTGCACAGTATAAGATCTGAGAAAGATTCTATTCTAAAAGATGATGTTTCTTCTACATACACTTCGATGTACATATCCACATAAATCCTGGTACCCTGCTAATGGAACGATTCTCAATTCATCAGGAAATCCCTCCTCTTCCAGGCTTTTATTTTGCTAGCACCTGTTACTAAGACATTTTCCTTCTCAAACCAACTCTACTTCTGTTTCTTTGAGTTCTGCCCACACTCACTTCCCAGTCTAATCTTGCCAGGTTCAGGCCAAGCGTCTAAAGCATCTGCAGCACTGAGGCATTACAAGCCATGACTGCACCTCAGGGCATTTACTTCCTTTGTAGCAGTGTCCCGCTCTCCTGTCTTCTTTGTAAAAAAGACCCTTCATTCTTAAGCCTGACATTTATTATTGCATTCCCAGGTAAATAACATTCACTGATTCTTCATTGTGTACAAGGATTGCAAGATAAACTTTAAATTTATTAATTCTTTGCAATTTCACACACACACACACACACACACACACACACACACACACACACACACACACACACACGAAAGAGGGAGAGAGAAAACTCTATTTGTATTTTCTTAGGAAACGAGAACGTAATTGTCTTATGGACATTTATACAAGTGGGCAAGCTGTACCAAGGCCAAAAGAAGTTTTGAGTTCAAGCAAGACCTTTTTATCTCCTGATGCTGGAAGGAGCATTGATTTATGCTACAGCCTTGACTTTCAGCCATAGTTCCAAAACCTGTAATAATAAATCTCAGCAAGTAAACACACCCTCTGTAGTTTCCAAAGTGTCTTTGTTTGCTTGTCTCTCCCCTCCTCCCATTTTATCTACAAATGCTTTCCAAGCCAACTCAGCCATCTTGCCTGAGTAAAGCTTCAAAAATACTCTGTGAAGTTGCTTGGGTAGATGATGTTATGGTTATATAAAATAAGGTTTTGGCCATGATATTAAATTTAATTCAATCAAAAATTGTTTATTGTGGAAAAGACTCCAACCCATCTTTGTTTGGAGTTCCAGCCATTTCTTACTACTCGTATGGCTTATGAGTTAATCACTCTGAAACTAGTTCTTCACCTGTTCTTTAACAGCAGTATTTGTGTGAGGGTTAACTAAGATGATTCATATCAAACACTTATGAAATTGTGAGTTGGCGATTTCTTGACAAAGGAGTAGCCTGCTGCAGAAACACCATATTCTTCCCTGGATGCCCTTTGCTCACGTTGACAATCAAAGTAGGCAGTTGTATGAATTTGGGCTTGATAATGTCACTGATTGATGGATTTGTACCAAGACCTTAATGACCTCTGAACCTGGAATTGCTTGTTTTTTGCTTTCTTTCTCAAAATGCTACTAAGCAGAAGTTCAGCAACAACTATAAGAGTCGCATCTCTGGTGCAACTGTCAAAATCCACAATGTTCTTGTCAATGGTGTCAGGTCTCTTCCTTGATTCTTTTCTACCTACTTTTTTGAGACAAGGTCTCTCACTGAACTTAGAGCTCACGGATTGATTAGACTGACTGTCCACCAAGCCTCAGAGATCCTTCCATCTCAGTGTCCTAGAAGTCTGAAGTCAGTCCCCATGCTTGCACAGGGCAAGCACCTCACTGACTGGGTTATCTCTCAGTCCCCTGACATATCTATCAATACCTGTGCCCTAGGTTACTCCAGAGATAAGAAGGTGTCAAAAGCATTGATGTGTCTCCTGTACACCATGACTTTCTTGAGGACATGCTGGGTCAGAATCACCAGAGTTCACTCAAAACCAACTCCTTGAGGGAAGTCTATGACAAGTTACATTAGAGAAACAATGGTCTACAAGATATTCTGAGTCTACCCTGTGTTCAAACCATCCTGCAAGATGTGATGGTGGGTTGAATGTTATCTGTCTCAACCCATTTTATTTAGTAGCTACCCGTTTCTCTGGATTCCTATTTACACCATTATGCAAACATAACCAAAGGTAACATTTGGGTTCCTGACTCACCTGCTTTATCTCCCATTAAGAACATCAACTTACCCTTTCGGATGGGATTTTCCTGAGATTACAGTTATTGAGACTTCCCATGTCAGCCTGGTGTCATGGACTACTCACGGGCCAATCTCTCACTATAGTCTTATGCAGCCTTAGGCAGCATAAAATTCCAAAAATACCTCTTAGAATGGTGGATGTGCAGTGTATGTGTAGCAGTTGTCTTCATTCCCAGAGATACGAATAGCATAGTCTATGATCCTTCAATGGCTCTTTGAAGAGATGGTGGCCATTCCACACAGCTCAGACTCTTTCTAAATGCAGGTGCTTGGAGATGCCAAGAGCCTATGATCCCAGCTTCTTGGGAGACTGAATTTAGAAATTCAGGATCTGCTTTGCTACATAGTGAGTTTGAGACCATCCTGATTAGATTAGTGAGGTCTTGTCTCTAAACGAAAGTATAAAAAAGGCTTGAGACATGGCATAGTGGTTGAGTATTTGTTTAATACATGACATGCTGGGTTCAATTTCTACTACTGTAAGTGAATAATAAATGACAATGCTACTTTTACCATATACACAACGGTTGCTCTCACATTTGACTTCTAACATTCAATTCTGGTTTTCTAAAAGAAAAAACAAGTCATTGGTTGGAGTTGATGTGATTTCAAATATCCTTGTTTTGGGGGGAGTCTCTAATTTCTTTTGTATTGAATTTTTGTGTGTCAAAATGTCTAAGCATGCCAGTAACAGGTGACAAGGAAACTACAATGAAGTCAGAAGTCTCTGCCTCACCCCACCAGTTCCATAGCCATTAAGTCCCAAATAATCACACATATGCTTATATCAGTGTATGATACACTCCGGGGAAGTGTAGGGTTCAACAGTAAAGTACAACTGCCTACTGATCATGAACATCATTTAAAAGTTTGGAAGCAGGGTCTATTTTGAGGTTTTTGTCCTAAAGCCGAGTCAGGAAGCCTCTCTTAAAGGAGCTGCATCTTTGCTCACCACCAAGAAACAGAGCCCTCCCAAGAAAGTACTGCTACTGAGAAGCCATTCTTGTCTCTGTTCCAATTTTTTCTGTAAGAACAGAAACCTTACATCTGACACACACAGCTTGTGCTTGTACCAAGGTTCCCGTGACACTACAGGAACCACCATGTTGCAGCTCAAGTAGGCACACTACTCTGTACCATGGCCCATTTGAGAAACACAAGTAGGAAGCTGGTTTTGGCTCCCTTTCTATGTTCTAAAACTCTTCTAAAGCTTTCTCAGGCTTTATGTGGATGTACTTGCCCCATGTTGGTTACCATTTGTAGTCACAGGTTTCTCTGTGCCCCCCCCACCCTGCACTGGTCCTACAGCCATTTAGTCCCAAATAATCACTCAAAGGCTTATATTAATTATAAACTGGCCTGTGGTTCAGGTTTATTACTTGCTAATTCTTACTCTTAAATTCACCTATCATTCTTATCCATGTTTAGCCACATGACTTGGTGCCCTTTTTTCAGAGTTCCCATCTTCCTCTGTGTCTGGCTGATGTCTGCTCTTTCTCTTTCCAGGATTCTTTTTGTCTGGTCACCCTGCCTATACTTTCTGTCTGCCTAGCTTTTGGCCAATCAGTGTTTTATTAAACAAATACAGGTGAAAAATATTTACAGCTTTATCCCCACAATTTCTCCTTTTTTTCTTTTTAAAACAAGAATCCTAAATTTGTATAACGTTTTTCTTGTCCATTATTGATAACAACTAGTAACCAACACTCTAAAGAAAGACAAACATTCGTAATCAATTTTGGGGGGAATGTGGGCATAATTTTCTAGACCACTTACTGCTGATTGAGGGTGATGGTAATCTTAGGGAGACCCAAGGAAAATTTAGGATTATGAGCAAGTCCTGAGTAGTCTGTGAGGCTGGATCATCTTAGCTAGCAGTCTTGAAGTTGTTCTGGATTCAGAATTTAGAAGAAACTGCAACAGAGGTGCTCTGAAATGTTGGATCATCTGGGCCATCCAGTCTCATCAGAGATTTTTTAGGGGGGGGGTCTTCCTAGATAAAACCTTATTTTCTTTAATCCATAATAAATCCACACTGCAACAGAAATAAAACAGGTGTTTTTAGTTCCCTAGCAGAATCCCAGAAAAGACCATCATTTGTACCTGCACCACACAAGTGAATCATTTAGAATGAGAGCCTTGCTTGATAAGACAGGCAGGAATGAACAGGAATGATGTTCACTTTCCCAGGATAAAGTTAACCTTGTATATATATATATATATATATATATATATATACAACTTTATAGTGAATTTGCCTATTTTTAACCTTATTTGGTTATCAAGGCCATTATTTGAATACTTACACAGAGAAAAACACTTTTTTATTTAGGGTTTCTATTGATTCAATGAAACACTATGACCAAAAGCAAGGCGGGAAGAGAAGAGCTTATTGGACTTACATTTCCATATCAGTCTTTATTCTTGAAAGAAGTCAGGGAAGAAACTCAAACAGGGAAGGCCTGGAGGCAGGAGCTGATACAGAGGCCATGGAGGCTGCTGCTACTGGCTTGCTTCTTATGATTTGCTCCATCTGCTTTCTTATAGAATCCAGGATCACCAGCCCAGGGATGCTACTAGGGAGGGCTGGGCCCTCCTGTATCAGTTACTAATAAAGAAAATGGCTTACAGCCAGATCTTATGGAGGCATGTTCTCAATTGAGGCTCCCTCCTTTCATATAAGTCTAGGTTGCATCGAGTTGATATAAAACCATTCAGCACAAACATTATTAATGTGGATGGGAGAGCATACTGTAACTTGTTATGCTAGGGTTCTATATCTGCAGATAGAGCCAACTATGGATTAAAAATACTTTTAAAAAGGTTCTGTGCTAAACACATAAGTTTGTTTTTTATCATAATTCCCTAATGTGCATTGTAATAACCACTTATATATTTATAGTATCTTCAGTATGAGAAATCTAGAGATGATTCAAAGCAAATGATTAAATGCAAAAACACATTTTTACATAAGAGTTTTGAATATCCACAGATTTCACACTTTTAGGGAAATAATCCCCCACAAATACTAAGTATATGAGTGTGTATCATATATACATTAAAAATCCACACAGTATAACTTTATGTCAACAGTGGCTCATATCTCTGTTGCTTATTAAAAATGAAGCTCTCTAAATATTAGATGATTCCATCAAAACTTACTGTTTCCCACACCATGCAATAATGCTATAAGATAATATGGATCTTAAATAAAAATAGGACTTAAAATTTCTTGACCACTCATCACCATGCTAAACTGTCCTGTTGTGTAAATTTGAAAGTGCAATCTGATGAGAAATTAAAACCAAGGGTTTTCAGCCAGATATTAAAGGCTTCACAGATAGGCAATATGGCTAAAGCAGCTTTCTGGCTTGCTGCTTGCTGAGAAGTAATAGGGAGATTTCTTTGTACCCAGGCACTGTGTGTAGAGGCTGTTTTTATTCAGATAAGCTTCTGGACTCAGAAGAACCAGGGTTGCCTGGCTCTCTATAGAATCAGTCTCATATTCCGGTTCATTGTGGAGGCAGTGATTGAAACCACATAAAGTCCCAGGGGACTGCCTCCTGGAGAGAGGGTTTCATTTTCCTGTGACTCTAACCTTCACAACACTACTTTGAAGAGACTAGATAACATATTTTTAAAGTAGTTATACTTGCTATTTTCTAGGACACAGATTAAGTTATAACTTAGAACTTTCTTATTCAGTATGGCAGTCTCAAGATTTGAAGTGTGGCCAATCCAAATCCAGATGTGCTGTTAGTGTGATATGTATGCAAAATTTTGGCAATTTGAAAATAAAATAATGAAGTATTTTATTAAAAATGTTTTTCTCCTGTTCACATGGAAATGAAATTTGAGATATATTGAATTTAATACTGGTATTAATTTCCTTTTAAATCTTGTGCTTGCCATGACTTAGAATGATGTACATGGCTTGTGTTGTATTTTTATTGGACAATGATTATATTTATACTGCAGTAATACAGGATACTTAGCATTCTGTCCTATTCTACACGGAGGTCATATTTATGAAAGAAGGAAGGTGTGACACTGTTCAAAGAATTCTTCTATTTCTATGGCATGGATGGGATGGCACTATGCCACCCCGCCCCCAACACACTCTCTCTCTTCTTCTCTCTCTCTCTCTTATTTCCTAACCGGGAATCAAACCCTGGCCGCGATGGTGAGAGCACAGAATCTTAACCACTAGACTGAGCCAGCTGCCTTTTTTTTTTTTTTTAAGGCTGATCTTGGGGCCCATTCTCTCTCACACACTGGCCTGTGTCTTCCATGCCTGGAGCACACCAGAAGAACCATAACATTCATCCCTCTCCTCCAGGTGTGTTCTCTCCTTCAAGTTTCCATATTTCTACCACTTCCTTCCAGTGATTTTATTTTTGTGTTCTATGGGTCGTGCTGTGGATGTCTCTTTTATCTCTTCCCTAAATGCTAATTACTGTAACTTGTACTCTGTTTACATACACAACTGCTACTCTGTCCATCTGATGATATCTGATAGCAAGATTGGGGCATCCTTACGTTTATATGCATTTATATAATGTTCCTTCACACAGTCTTGACATTTTAAACTTGATTTATTTTATTTAGTTAGGCAAATATTAAGTTTTATTATTTGACATAACTTATGATTCTTTGAATGAATGGTTGCTGTTGTCAGAGTTCAATAAAGGAATAGAATCAACAGAATGTTTGACAGGATTGTAACTGTTTGCATGCTTTTGATAAAGCAGATATATTTGTATACATTTAATTTTGTTTCACTAATTTTATATTTGATTATTTGATGCTTTTTTTTAATCAAGAGAGTCAGATTTTTATAAGATGGCTAATGTGGCTTTACCTGCACAAGATCAAGCCAAACATAATTCTAGCCTGGCTGGGAGAGGGGTCTGAGGTCCCCACATTGGTGAAGGTGTTTATTGGCAGTTGACAGCTACTGCGGAGGACAGTCACTCTCTTTGGAGACTCAGCTGTTGGTGTGCTGTCCAAGTCCCAGTGGACGCCACACACCTGTGTGAATATAAGTGGAAATAACTGAATGCAGGACCTTATTAATAGCAGAAAAACATGTGAAACTGAGAGAGAGGCAGGGTGGGGTCTAGGGTGAGATGGAGGCAGGTAGTTAGTTGTGAGTGGGTATGATCAAAGAACATTGTGTGCATGGATAACATTTTCAAACAATGAATACAATATTTTTACAGAGTGTCTTTTTTATATGAAAAATACTTTATTTCCTTTTAACTTTTTTATTATTGGGAATATATATATATATCCTATTTGTATTTGAATATACATTGCATCTTATCTATGTTTGAATATATATGTAATTATATATCTTATCAGAGATCCTGTGAGTCATTGTTTTCACAATTACAAATCATGTTCTAAATTATTTTGTCTATGTTTTAAAGAACATAGTAAAACCATACATTTGGTTCTTTCTTCCTGAGGTCAAGGAATTTCAAACGCCTTAATTCATTTTTTATTCATGCCTTCAATTCATCATGGATATATTTCTGTGTTTTAATCTATGTTTTATTATAACATTTTACACTTGAGACATATCCCAAATAATAAATATGAATTAATTAAATTGGTGCTGTGGTTAAATGACCACACAGACCCCATGTCAAAGACTTGGCCCACTTGGGTGAAGAAAATACACCTGTATCAATTTAGATTACATCATAACTAGCATGACCTACTGGGTGGGAGAGAAGAGCAAACAGGTAAAAATTGAAAGTTCAAAAGGCCAGGTGATTTGTCTCTGCTTGCTTGTCTTGGAAACACTTCTTACCTATCCCTGCCTGGTCTCTGAGTCCCTGACCTTCCCAGCATGGAGTACTGAGGCGGAGAGAGTGAGAGTCTTGGAGGATGACAGGTTCTGAAAAACAGGACCTCCTGGATGAGAGACATGTATCTCTTGCTCCCTGGGAGGAGGTTTGTGGTGTGTGTGTGTGTGTGTGTGTGTGTGTATGTGTGTGTGTGTGTATACAATAATAAGATTTTTCCTACTTTCTTTTTATTCTGTCTCACTGAACTCCTGATCAGAAATACAAAGTGTTATCTTTAAAACAAACAAACAAGAACCTTGTAATTCCCCCACTATAAAAATCAGGGGAAGCTTTTTATTCCCCTTTCCAGTTAGTTCTTCAGGCCATGAGTATCAGCTTAGGTTTCTGACTCCCTAGAATAATTTTCTTATCTCTCAGAAGCCAATGGTATTTCTCTGAGACTCCTCACGGTGACTTGGGTGGGGACCATCTGTAATGTGCACACTGTTTTCATGTCCTGTAGGAAGGGAAGCAGGGCTGGACAGTCAGCCTTCCTTTCTATTCAGTGAGTAGGCTGACTAGAAATTTCCCTGCATTGCCACAGAAATTGGTCTTCTGGTTAATTTCTTTGCCTTTGTAGAAGAGCTGGTTTTAACCCTGTCTGGCTAATTCCTCTTTCCTTGATGTTATTTTTGATAAGCCGGTGGGTTGCTGCTAATTAGTTCTAATGAGTCCAATAAAGGATTTTACCTTCCTGCTCTTGGTAAGCAATGCCCAGGGGAGACTAATGGCCCTCAGATACAGACCATTGCCTTTGCTGATAGACATCTGCCCTGTCTTCAGAGGAACATGAGCACCCTCTTCCTCCAGTCTCTTAGGCTGACCTCTCAGCTCTGCTTAGACCTGAAGGATGAAATATGAAGTCAAAAGCACTGAGTGATCTGGGGATAGTCAGGAAATAGGGAGGAGCAAGGAGATGTATGCCAGGGCTAGACAGTCTTGCCTTGTAGAATGTGCATGACACTTTGTGAGAAACAGGTGACTCTCTTAGAGTATATGGTCACATCTAGCTATCTCTACAAATACTACCCCAGAGAATTGCAGTTGGTATGAAATTTCACCCTGGGAATTTCTGGAATGAGAAGGCTCTCTTGGGAGAGGGACTGTTCATTTGTTCATTTAACATATCTTTCTCAAGTACCCACTGTGTGCTTGCCTGGGTCAGGGTTGGCTCTGGTGGGGTCTTGGTTCCAAATAGTAAGAAGCATGAGACCCCATTGTATAACACTTTGATATGCAGGCACTGAAGTCTTTTCCTACACCAAAGGGGACACTTGTTGATCTAAAGTAAGAATTTTCAATTCCCTCTGCTAAGGACTTTGCCATGGAACAGTCACTAGGGCAATTCCAAAGGATCAGACTGCTTAGTGGGTCATTCTTGGCACATTAGGCTCGTTTCCATGGCCACCCTGGGGGTGTGTGAATCTGAGCAAGTGGATGATAAAGCATAATAGATGGGAGGCTGGAGAGGGCAAGAAGACACAAAGAAAGAAGTATCAGGTCTTTCTGGTATGGCCAGGAGAGTAACATTCTTTAAACACATAACAAATTTTCCACCATTTTGACATGTCATTATATTGAGAAAGTATTATATCTGTGTATATAAGTTTCTCACGTGTAGGTCTCTTTCCAGTCCATTTCTTTCACTGGAATGGTTATAGTAGCATGGCACAGACAATGAGGCAGATTCTGATACCATTGCTGATGATCCCTAGTGTCAGAACACGGCAGAGACAGAATTAAAATGACCTACCTTATTTTTGTGGGCCACATGATGACTAACATTAATGGTCAACTCGGCAGACTCTAGATAGGCCTGGAGCATGCCTGTGATGGGTTTCCTAGATAGGAAAGGCCCACCTTGAATGTGAGTTGTAACCTTCCTTTGGCTGTAGTCCTAGGCTGAGAGCACAGGCATCATCACTCTCTGCTTCCCGACTGTGGATACAGTTGACCAGGTGCCTCCTTCCTTCCCACTGACTCCTGCTGCCATGCTTTTTCTGCCTGTGTTTTGATTCCACTTGGTTCTTTGGCCTGTGAGTGTTCATACTGCTATTTTCCCTCAGACTGGCCTTCTTTGTGTTACCTACTCCATTCCCCTAGCACATTTGAGAAAGGAGCATTGGTGAGACCCTAGGGCTCCCCAAAGTCCCTGCATCTCAGAAAAATGTTCTTGGTAGAGAAATCTGAATTCACTTCTAATAGTGATTATTCTGGCTTTCTTTCTGTTGCTATGATAAAATACCCTGAGAAAAAGTAACTTATGGGAGAAATCTTTGCTCACAATTCCAGTTACAGTCTATCAGGAAGTCAGAGAAGGACTTGATCAGCTAGTCATATCACATTTATGGTGAAGAGTAGAGAGAAGTGGATGCAGGCATGTTCGTTTCTTTATTTGCTTATGCTCAGCTTGATTTGTCCACTGTTCAACAGTCTAAGACCCCTTGCCTAGGGAAGGGTGCTGCCTACAATAAATTAGGTCTTCATATATCACTTAAGTAAGGCTGTCCCCCTACGCACTTGACCACAGGCCAACCTAATGTAGACAATCCCTCATTGAAACTTTCTTCAAATGACTCTAGGTTATGTCAAGCAATAATTAGTGTTAACCTTCACAGCAGAATTGTGACGAAACTTATTTGTGGATGCAATTTTCTTGGAATATTGGTATATACTTGGCTCTCAGTGCTTACTTAGCATTTATAAATATATGGTACATGTATATACTAATGAAGT
Source organism: Phyllotis vaccarum (assembly GCA_033318265.1). NCBI lineage: Eukaryota > Metazoa > Chordata > Mammalia > Rodentia > Cricetidae > Phyllotis > Phyllotis vaccarum. The sequence goes on along the minus strand of JARWLC010000005.1, from coordinate 88,603,415 downwards.
GGCTTCAGGAGTCCTGCTATGTCCCTTAGGAGCCAGAATTCCAACACAATAATTAAGAGATTAATAAAACCTCTCTATTGGATCATATCCAATCTCCAGTAATGACTTCTGATTATGTTAGGGCAAAATCTAAAAGGTCTAATAAAACTTGCAGAAACCTATGTGATTTGGTTCTTCCTACATCTTCAGGGCCACCTGTCTATTCCCTGCTTTACTTCAAGACCTCTCTGATGGACTGATTTTCTGGTCCTCAGATGTGCTGGCCTCTTCTTATCATGTGTTATTGCTATCTGCTCAGCCTATCCCATCTCCTCATGTGACATAACTGTTTCTCCTTTAGATTTAGAGTCAGTGTCTTCAGAACAGCCTTTCTTTATTCTCTGGGATAAGTGTCATCCCCTATCCTACTATCCCAGGTCAGGGAGCCAAAGACACTCTGAGTAAATGTGTAAAGAGCAGATGAAGTCCCAAGTGAATATGTATTGTTGCAGTGCCTTAGACCCATAGGCAATTAGCAAAGTCTTCCTCTGGTCCAAGTGTGAATGTTGACAGCATGTTCAAGTACAAGTGATTACTAACAATTAGTCAGAGTGTGTAAAAACTAACAACTGCAGCTTCCTCATCCCCAGGTTTGCTTATAGAGACCTCCTATCCAGAAACATTAACCCTCCCACCCCCATGCTGTTTATAATAAACATGCTGAGGTTCCGGGTTACATAGCTGGTGTGACTTCATCATGGCTCTCACAGTCCACCTGATGCCAGCCCTTTCTGTACATGTGTCTTTGTAGTCTCCATTCCTAATTCCCTCACCACCCCCAGATAAAAGGGCTAAGCCATTCAGAACACAGCAGCCCCATGTTTTTTTTTTTTTTTTTTTTTTCTCACATAGCACTATCACACTATAGTTTGGGGGATTCGATGTTTGACATCTGACTCATTTAACAGCTCTATAAGGACATGGCCCATGTCTACCCAGAAAAGTTCCTTATTCCTGGCTCTCACCTTGTTACCATGCACATGGCAGGTGCTCAAATGCTATGTTACATGATGTAATGATCCACGGGGGAGACCAGGGTTCCAAACACCTCTTCAGGGTTAGGTTAAAAGAGATGGAAAGGGCAAGTGGGAGGCAAACTGTGTTGTGGTACTGTGATGGAGGCTTACTTCCAAAGATGCCTGAAGAGTTCCTCAGAAAGACGGATCAGGACTATAGAAAGCAGGGAGCAGGGGAACCCCATCTAGGCATCCAGCCCTGTTCCAAGAATAGATTTTTGTAGATTGGTTTCAGAACAACAAAGTCTACCCCCAAGAAAGAGAAACTTAATTCTCAGTAGTGGTGAATCTATTCCTAGTGTCTTTCCACACATGTGATGGGCAGAGGGAAGGGGAACTAGGCATCTCTAGTTCACACAGACCTGGAACCTGAAACCCAAAGGAAAGCAGCTTACACTGAGGCTCTCAGCTAGCCAACAGTGACAAGCAGACCTTGGGGCTTCCAGAACAATTCTCATTTCATTATGACACACTGCCCTTTGATTTGGGGCCACTGTTGGAGGTGAAAAAAAAATCATTAGAAAATGAATGTTTCCTGAAATATCACCTGCAATTTATTGCACTCAGAATTTCACACTGATAAGTAACCTCTTTCTCATTAACATGCAGGCGCCCTGCAATTAGCACCCTCATTTGCACTATGTAAACAGCCTCTCACTGTGCCTTTTACCTCTTTGTTCAAACAAAGATTTCTGTTAGCAGAGCAAGGAGGAGGAAATCAGTGGCAGGTGAGAGCTTATTTTTAATTATATTGAGAGTGACTGTTGTTCTCCAAATCTTCTCTAATTCCCCCAAGATATTTATTTGCAGACCCGAGCTTTCAATCTATGAAAGCAGCAGCCATTTCAGAGCTTTGTTTACTAAATGAAAACCACAAATGGCGGCAGCAGTCTCCTGGCCTGGTGCCAAGGGAGGCAGCATGGGATGGGGGTACCGGATCCAGCTTAGATCCCAGAAGCCAGGCAATCACTGGGAAGTGCAAGCGGAGAGCCTTCTGCCAGGGGATGTGTTCAGAGTCCTCAAAGCAAAGCCCACTTCAAAATAACTTTCAACGCTTGCTACCTGGAGTCAAACTGATTTTGTATCTTTACTGGAAGGGATCTCATTGGTTGCCAAGGGTGAGAAATGGTGATTGCCAAGGATGAAGGGGCTGGCTTATGACATGGAATGGTCAGATTAGCTAAAGATGATCTATTGCAACTTTTCTCTGAGGCCAAGAATTTCTTTGGAAATGCTTGACAACCGACATCCAAACACAAAGCCTCTGCACCTGTTAATGTTTTTTCCATTCTGAAATTTCTCTTCCCTGAATTGACATCATCTCTCCAGAATTTTTCACAAGTTGGGGGATTCCATTCTGGGGGGAAAAAAGAATTCTTTTCTACATGACAACATTATGTCATTATATACAGCTAGAGAGAAGTCCATGTCTCCTGAGCATACTCCAGTTTATATGGGCCAAGTTTCTTTAACTCTTTTCGGTGGGATGTGGTTTTCAGAAGTCTCATTACTCTGGTCACCATCTACGTTTGGATCCTCTACAGGTCTGAATGCCCCTTTGCAGTGATCTGTCAAGGAGTGGATGCAGTGCTCACAGAATCATTCCAACACCACCCAGTAGGTTGAAGACTGTTCTCTTGGGTAGTTCATTGACTTCAGTTACATGCAAGAATTGGTTTCTTGTTAAAATCTACAAGTTTTATATAGGAACAGAAAAGCCATCCCACTGAGGGAATTGGTTATCACATAGAAAAAGATATTTCATTACCATCATTGAGCCCTTTCCATTCGTTGATAAATAATTTGCATTTTATAAATCATTTCAGTTTTCATAAAGCCTTTTTGTAATAACCATAGGAGAAAGGCAAGGTTGCAGCCATTAACCCCATTTCAAAAGTAAGGAGCTAGCCCTTCTGGAGGTAATGACACCCATTGGCATCCAGATGTAGGCTTCCAAGCCTGTTCCCTGATTGAAGGGCCAGCCCTGTGTTTACTACACAGCTGGTCTGTTTAATGGACTCGTTGGAGGGAGGGAGGAGGGCAGAGAAACAATTTCTGGGTCAGTGGATCAAGGTTTCAAGTCTTCTTTTTAAGAGCAGCATCCTGTACTTGCTGGTCACTCTCTGTCCTTTGTCCTAAGATCCAGGCCAATGGGACCCCTATCATTGCTGTAAAGCTGGACGATGAAATATTCACCTCCATTTATAAGCTGACCAGAGAAAGCGACTCTCATCTCAGATGTAAGATAGAACTTGAATCTGGATTATTTACATTGCACAAATTTTCATTCTGGGCTTAATGCCTTCTTTAACGTCTGCCTTCCTTATGCAATATCATTAAAAAATACTTAAGGAAAGTGGCCGATAATTGAAAGTGAAACAATTTTACCTAGAAATGAAAACCAGGAAAAGTTGCTATCAGTTTTCAGTTATTTTGTGTTCAAGGCAAGAATTGAAACACAGCCTCACTCTCCTTTTCCTATCAAAGGAGGCCAGTAGTGGAAGTGGCCGACAGAGCTGGTATAGATTACTGCGGCCATTAGATAATCACTTTGAACAGCACAATGGCCAAGGAGTCAGTCACAGCCCGAGTGTGGGTGGGGGGTCCATTTATGAGGTCAGGTGTGTGTTCTGAGAATCTATAGTTTAGAATGCTCCCCAGACTAGTGATCTGCAAAAGCACCTGGGAAGGCCGTTTGACATGCAGATGGTCTATGTGTTGGCATCCTTGGTCTTCCTGGGACTTTGATCAGTGTGGTACCTGTGTTGTTCTCCTGCTCCTCTCATGAGCTGAGATACAGCCATGACAATGGTGTTGGTGCTTCCACCTGACAGGGGGAGGTAGAATCTTCATATCACCAAGGCAGAGAGAATAAACCCTTTCCTTTCCCAGCTAGTCAAATCTAGAGGTATAACCCACACCTGTCTTACTAGGGTACAGTTTAGGTTTTGATAAGTTGTTTGGGGGCCTTTGCAGCCTAAAGACTTGATGCCACCAGGCAAAAGAGATGTGCTTTTATTCAGGTGATTTTAAAAGAGGGTCTTGTCAATCATTTGTTGACAGAAGAGGCTGAGTGTGGCTCTTGTGTCCCAGCGTGAATAATGCTGCAGTTGTGCAGTATGAATCAATGCACCTCTGCATAACTCAATAAATGCACCTGCTAAAGATTTTTCTTCAATATCCTGTATCTGAATGCTGCAGAGTGTCTGCACGTTAGAATTAATGTCAGTCTGAGACATGATAAATATGATTTTAATGTTTCTTCTGAGAAGCTCCACTGGGGTACCATTTTATTGTCTACTGTCTCAAAGGCTTAAATCTCTTTTTGCTGCCTTCAGTTCATACGATGAAAACATGTGAAATCACTGGGATTTATATAGGCAGATTTGGCAGTTCCTTATTTTTTTTTTTAACTTGGACTGTCAGATATAAATCAACGATACAGCACTCTTTCCAAGAATGTGTTAGAATGTGCATGTGTTGGGGGAGACGACATAGTATTTCTATTATAATTTTGTTTGTTAGGTGTGATTTGAATTGTTTGGCTTTGTTTTCTAACATTCACAATTTGTGGTTATTTAACCACTTCTTCTCAGCTGCCCTTATCATTGGCTGTCATGTTCTATTTTTGCTTTCTGCCTTTATTCCAGTCCAACCCTCCCACCCATCTTTCAAAACCTAATTCTGGTATGACTTTCTCCATTTTTTTTTTTATTCTGATAGCTTCGTACCCATCTTTCCTTAGACTTTCTTAAAATTTATTGAAGATTTATTGTACATTGCATAGTTATTAGCTCTGCACCAGTTAATTTTGAATAAGGTGGTATTCTCCTAGGCTACTGTGTCATGTTGTCCCAGTTCAATTTTGAGGTCTTCATGGCACAGTCCATATTTTGCACATCTTTTTCCTTTTAATATAGCTCTGTCCTTGATGGCATGTACCTAGGGCTGGACACAGGTAAGCAGCCAAGGCATGGATGTGTATCACTCTGTCATCATCATTGAATAAAGACCTCTACTTGTAACCTCTCTTGAGGTATAGTGAGAATCATTTGATTGCAGACTCTATAAAGACAACAATCCTGGATGTCTTATTCATTGCTACATCTGCACACTTTGAATTAACTTATCCAATGATTTCCTTTGACTTAATCCAATCCCACCTGAACACATCTGTGAACTTGAGCTGTAGCAATGAAAAGGCAGTCATTTCTGTCAAAGGGGAAGCTTCCGAATTTGAGGTAAGCTGAGACCTAGTCTTCTGTTTCCACTGTCAGAGCTCACTCCTCCTCTGGGGCACATTCCCAAATGAAAGCAACAGAAGAGGTCAGAGGGAACTCTGATTCTGACTTCACAGGGACGCCTCTTCTTCCTGAAGGAAGAAGCCCCCCAAAAGCCTGTTAATATTCACAATGCTTCTAATCATCCAAATGTGCCAGGACCCCAAGGAATTTGAAATCTTTCAATGTTCTCCTTGAAAAATTCCAACTCCTGTGTATCTCACTTAGCAGACAGGATAAAGTTCAATTCTATTACAAGTGTGTGGGGTTAATAACGTGAAGCTGAGGAGCTGGTGGTGGGGGCGAGTGGGGGAGAAGGGGTAAAGTGCTTGCTGTGCAAGTGTGAAGACCTGAGCTTGAATTCCAGATCACACATAAAACTGGGTGGGGCAGCACCCACCTGTGCTCCTATGACAAGATGGTACGGTGGTGGGGCAGAGACAGGAGAGTTCCTAGGAGCTCCTGAGCCAAGTAGCTACTTCACACAGCATTAAATGACAAAGAGTCCTTGTCTCAAAGTGAAAGGTGAGGCTTGACACTCAAAGTTGTCCGCTAACTTTTACATGTGCACCCATGCCCCTGCCTCATCAGGTATACACATAGGAAAAACATCGTGTTGGGGAGGGATGTCCTAAATATGGAGGAATGCTTTTAAAACAATAAGAACCATGGAAACATCTTGCCCTTCAACTCTGGTGGTGTGGAGGGGAGCTGTGGTTGGAAAAGCAGGAACAAACAATCTAAAACTGTCCACTATGAAGTTGTTTTGACAGTTGATTTATTATGAGGAAATGTGGGACTATCCCTTCATCAACCACTGAGTCACCCTGGCTTCTGTTCCTACAGTATACATTTCCCACCTAGTCAGAAGAAGCTCTTCTAGAGAACTCTGAAGGCCTGGTGGCCTCCTCTGCTCATGTACTTCCTTTTGCTTTCTACCAAAACAAGACTTGATCAGGTCAACAGGGCAGTACTCCTTCAAAATGAGGCCGTGCCTTGGAGGGCTGTACTGGAAGAGTTTAGCTCCTGTAAAAACCTCCCCAGGGGCCCTGGTGATAAGGGCAGCTGTGGTGATTTTATCCAAAGGGGATCAACCACAGGAAAGTGGCAAGGGTCGGGGGGGGGGGGGTGACAAATGTTTGTGGCTTCTTGGATTGACTTTTTATGCATTCAGTCCAAGATCTACTATAGGTCTGAGAGTGATGGAATGTGGCAGGCTTCAGGAGAAATAGGGAGGTGACCAGGGAAGGCTTCTTGGAACAGACATGGGGTTTACTATGGGAAGGATTGGGTTTTAGGCAAGTCAGCCCGAAACTGGAAGAAGGTTTTGTCTTTACTAGGAAGCAGTCAACCTCCACCATTCCCACCATTTAGTGAGAGGTCATAGATATTTCCATTCCAAGTCAGAGGCCCACAGCAGAGTGTTTACAACAGAGGTTCTCAACCTGTGGGTCTCAGGCCCCTTTGGCAAACCTCCATCTCAAAAAGTATTTACATTACAACATATAACTATAGCAAAATTACAGTTATGATGTAGTAACAAAGGGATTTTATGATTGGGAGTCACCACCACATGAAGAACTGTATTAAAAGGTTGCAATTAGGAAAGCTGAGACCCTCTGGATTAGGATTCCAGCTGACAGTGCAGATGGGAACCACCAGAGGGTCCAAATCCCTAACCTGTGAAGTACTCTCAAAAGTCCTCTTTATCTTCAGACACCCCGGGGCCACCATGGAGGACAGGAGATGGTTGATGAACACTGATGAAGCAAGAGTGCACGAAGCCAGATCTGAGCTCAGTGGCCTGAGTCACCTGCTGTTTAATCTGGTCAAAGATGGCCTCGGAGGGTTGTATATTCCCCATTTCTAAAAATTGTAGAAAAAGGCTAGTAGACACCCCTTAGTGACATTGGGAGAGGAAAGTCTCTCTGACAAGTAGCAATAGGAAAGACTGAAGTGTTCTCTTATCTATGGCTTCTTCTGCAAAAGCTTATCAGTGTCATGACAAGATATGGCAAATGTTTCCCTCTTGGAGTATCATCCCCTTTTCTTTAAAAACTGAAGTACTGGCCCAGGTACCTTCCATGGTCTGGTGGGCTCTGGTATTCTGAATCTCAGCTAACAATCCAGGTAATTTGCCACCCTGGTTTCTTGGAGCACACCCAGGTAATGTGCCATGTTCCTTGAGCCCCCTAATTTGTGTTCTTAGGGAGAAGAAAGAGAGCGTGCAGTGTTGCTTCCTATGACCTTGAGTGTATAGATTAAAGGTCATAGGCCCTTTCTCAGCTGTTTCACATCCCATAGTGCTCAGTATGCTCCGGAGGCCTCAGGATGAGGCTCAGAAGACGCGGTCACTCTGGAGAGGATGATAGAAAAGGTTCAAAGGAAGAAGGTTGTAATTGGCTGTGCTCTGATCATGCTAGGATTTCCACCCTCTGCATTATATACATCCCTAATGGGAAGTTACAGGAATGGCCGCACCTGGAATCAAGAGGGGGAAAGAGCGAGCTCCTGGTACTGGTAAAAAGACTCCTATGTGTTTATCTAATTAAAGGAAAAGTTCTATGGGTTGGACACCCCCAAATTCAGCACTAAAATTGTGGACATGAGATGGTGTCCCATGGTTGACATACTGTGCACATTTTGGAATAATGTCAAAGCCACTTGTTTAGTGGTTAGGATATCTTGTAAAGATCAGATTAGCTCTTAAATCCTATGGCTATTTAGCAAAGGTCTCTTCTAAAAATCAGGATGCTAAATAACTCTTCCATCCTGAACTTAGGCCAGCTTCCTCTTCAATCTGGCTTGGCTGGTGCCTTAACAGGCCTCCAAAAGTCCCATGTTCAAACTTTTCTCTCCAAATCACTTAGGGGCATGTCATTGATCACATAGTCACTGGCTACAGACTCCCCACACACACACCGTATGGAAGCATCAGGGCAGCTGGCAGTAAGGGCTCAGGAGCCTCTCCACCTGGCTTTACTTCCTGCAGCTGGTGAGACCTTCTGTAAATGACCCTAACCTCCAGATTTCTCTTTAGGTTCCTACTGTGCACTGGGCTCTGTATCTGGACAGTTGAATTCTTAGGAGAATTAAGTGAATCATTGCAAGGTACTAGGAATAGCACCCACCCAGCACTATTGCTGTTGTAAGAAACTTTTGTCCATTTCTGTAAAATAGGGATTGTGTGGCTCACTTACAGCATGGGGGGGGGGGTGTTAAATAAAGTGATATGAGACCTAGAACAACCCCTGACATCTTCTCATTCTCTCCATTATTCATAGCCTGGACTAAAATTCATTTGTCCCTTGAGAGTTTCCATAGCCTACTGCTGATAGCATCAACACAATGCCAATCACTCTGTTATTACACATGCGTACAAATTCAGTCTCTATATAGTATACATTGGTGTGTATGAAGTATGTACATATACATCAGTCCCATGAGTATATTATTTTTAAGTTATTTATTTATTTATGTGTGTTTGTGCCCAAGGAGACTAGAAGTGGGCTTCTGACCTCCTGAGACTGGAGTTAGAAGCAGTTGTGAGCTTCCCAACATGGCTGTTTGGAACTGAACTCTAGTCTTCTCAAGAGCAGCAACCCTTTTAGCAGCTAAGCCGTCTCTCCAGCTCCCCAGGTGTGTTTGTAACAGTAAGCTTCTCTGTGAGGGAGGGGCTATTTGTTATGAATTTTTCGGTCATTGGCTCATGACTTCATCCCACGCACAGCTGATAGGCAGGACAGGGAGCAGCTGTGAACACAGCCTCCTGTGATATACAAGCTGGGGCCTGCTCCTCTGCCTGCCTCATGGCAGCTTCCATGCAGACAGATTACCAGCCATGGATAATGCCCTCCACAGAAGGCTGGCTGAGGAGTGGCCAAGCTAATTAAAGGAAAGCATGGGACGTGTCTGTGGTATCAACTCCATAAATTTTACCTGACAGTGAGAGTTTGTAGACATTTGCGAATACCCGGGTTCCCTTGTCCCCCTATATGGCTTCAATTTTATGTAACTATGATTGTTGCTGGACATTTGCTAACCCTGACAATGGTAGTTCACAGACATTTGTTAACCTTCCTGATTATCCTAGAACACACAGCTTTTGCTGCTCTGGATCTGTATTGTTTGTGTTTGATTTTGTTGTTGTTTAAAAGAAGGTTCCACTCTATAGTCAGGGTCTAACTGGAACTCACTGTGTAGCCCAGGCTAGCCTCAAAGTCACTGCGATTCTCCCAGTTCTGCCTCCCGTGTCTTTGAATTTCAGGAGTCAACATGCCTGATGAAGCTCAAAACACATTAGCTCCTCTCTCTGAAGATTTATGCTGTGGTGGGCGAGGTATAGGATTTTCCCATTTTCAGAAACTGACCTTTAATTGCTTCCAGAAAGTCCAGACTGAAGGGAGAAGCTCTATGAAGCAGAGTAGGGAGTGGAGAGCCTTCCTCTATTTTTAATAACAAATAAGATGGGTCGCACCACTGAGAAAAGAACAGCCTTTCCTATCATGTCTTTGTTGAAATTGAAGAAATGAAATGAACACTGACGGAGATGGATGATGTCACTTTGTCATCTGCTGCCCCCAAATACCACTTCCTCTTGGCGATGGCATGTGGAGTCAACCCAGAGAGGCAACTCCATTCCTCACTGAGGGACTGTCAGCTCTCAGCTCTTCACTTGAGAGAGCGTCACACCTGTGGCAAATGAACACAGTGTTAGGAACTGCAGAAGACTCCAGCAGACAACAGCAGAAGAGCTATGACCTTTCAGACAACACATCTGAAAGGCCTAATTCATATATAACATCCACCCCATCATCACTGCACATAGACAGCTCAATTAAATTAAATACATATATGTGGTTGGGGCCATATTTGTGCTAGGAATTACTTGTTTGTTTACTGAAACAGTGTCTCCCTATGTAGCTCAGGCTGGCTTTACGCTTTCCAAGCACTCCAGGCTAGTCTGGAACTTGTGGTCTCTCCTACCTCAGCCTCCAAGTACTGAGGTTATATATGTGTGTGGCTCAGCCTGGCTCATAGATGCTGTGGAAAGCCAAGAGGCCATGGCGTGGGAATGCAAAGATTGATTTGATTTAAAAAATATTATCAGGAACATTTATAATCTAGGGGGAAGATAGAAGTCATTGAAAATCTGTAATCTGTGTAAATTAAGCTGGAGAAGAGTCAGCAAGGAGTCCTGAGACTGTGAAGAGGAGGTCTCTTAGGTAGAGAAGATCAAAACATTTTAATGAAATTAGTAGTCCAAGTTTACCTGTCCCACTATGCTCATTGCAGTATTATTCATGAGAGTAAAGATATGGGACCAACCTATGGATGATCTACCCATGGATGAATGGGCAAAGACAGTGTGACATATGTGCATGGTAGAGTACTATACAGCCCTAAAAAGTAGGGAGTCACAGTGCCACCCACAAGCCCGGAGCCTATCATGTTAAAAGAAGTAAGTTGGGCACAAAATAACAACCACCACATGATCATAAACATGGAATCTAAAAATGTTGAACTCCCAGAAACAGATTAAAATGGTTACCTGAAGCAGGAATGAGGAGCTTAAGAAGATGTTGGTCAGAGGTATCAGCATTTCAGTGAAGAGGAGCTGGGATCTATGCATTTTGGTGACTCCAGCTAGTAGACTCTATCTTGAACCTCAACAAAAGTGTGGGTGTTTAGTGTTCTCACTACAGAAGGAGATAAGCATGTGTGGTGATACGTATACTAATCAGCCCATTTTAGCCATTCCAAAATGCATAATATGTCAAAAATGCCATAATGTGTACCATATATATGTGTGTGTGTGTATTTACATGTCAGTTAAACTCTATTGTTGCTATGTGACACACATCAAGCTGTATTTTACACACACTTCTTCTTCTATTAAAAAATCAAAATGAGAACAAAACTAGTTCTTATAGCTGCTGGTTCAGCTGAATTTTGGGCAGTTTGAGTATCTCACCTATGTTCACCGGTAAGTCGGAGTCGAGATGAAGGCCATTTTCAGGTCAGGTGGTTGCTGGTTTCTTCTCTGCCGGGGGTGGGGGCAGCTTTAGAGTGGAACATGAGCAATTTCAATATATGAGAGAAAAGGAAGCAGAAGGGACAGCAGGCTCTGCATCCTGAAGAAAGAATGGTTCGTCAAGAGAATGCTTCCTGACGGTACATTCATCATACAGAGTCAGCCAGATGTTCTCTGAGATAAAGGGGAAGGTGACCGCCAGAGGTCGAGGGACCCATGGAGATGGAGAAGTTGACCAGGGGACACAGAACCTTAGAGATGTAGGAGACATATGGTGGGTTACTCTCTCTCTCTTCTCTCTCTCTTCTCTCTCTCTCTCTCTCTCTCTCTCTCTCTCTCTCTCTCTCTCTCTCTCTCTCTCTCTCTCTGTTGATACAGTTTGTGATAGCCTCAAACATGCTATGTAGCTAAGGGTGACTTTGAACCCTTGAGCCTTACACCCTGCCTCTACCTCCAGTGTTCTGGGATTATCATCTTATGCCACTGTGCCTGGCATGTTTGATTTCTTTTGGGGCTCTGTTGCTTTGTGGGTACATTTGGTCACACCTGAGGATTCTACATTTCCATGTCATTGATCAATCCCCCTCCACATACCCTAGTGTTTCATGGACTAGCTGGATTTAATCACTTCATAATGTATTTGTCACTTTTACTGCATAAATACATACAAATATAAATTGTCTTCACATAATAAAAATACCATGAGGCTAGAACTTTACCTTTATCACCCACCCTATCCATAGCATCCACCATTTCATGAAAAAGGACAATAAAACATACACACTTTACCCAAAACAGGGCTAACCATAAAGAGATTTGGGTGCTTAGGATAAAAACATAAGCATAAACAATCTCTATGAAATGTGTGAACAATTCACAGCTATCCACTGCCTGACATGGTATAGCTGTGTTCTGAATCATGGCCACGGTGTTTAAAAGGAATAGCAAGACTGGGGGGAAATCTAGATGTCTCTGGACTGGGATTCCAGCGACCTGAGGCAGATACCAACTCCGGTGCTTCCTAAAGCTGTGACTTAGGGTTGTCTTTCTGTAAGGGTGCATCAGGAGTCCAGGTGTAGCTCATGAAGTTTTGACCATCAAGACAGACTCACTGAAGGGCTTTGCTAGATTCCCTTCAATTATTTGTTTATTATTTTATGTGTGTGGTTATTTTTTTCTGCACATATGTATGTGTACAGTATATGCATGCCTGCTGCCCCCAGAGACATGAGATCTCTGTGACTGGAGTTACAAATGGTTATGAGCCACCATGTAGGAGCTGGGAATTACACCTGGGTCCTCTGGAAGAGTAGCCAGTACTCTTAGCCACTGAGCTGCCTTTCCATTCCCAGTTCATTTTGTTTATATAGGGTACATCTCTTCTGACTTTCCCCTCAGACTCTCCTCTTAGCTGATACAGAGCAAGGTTTCAGGGGAGGCAGAGAAGAGGGGAGAGGAGAGAGGGTGAAGGGGAGCTGAGGAGTGGAGCATAAACATCTTCCTGGTGATAGGTGACTGTGCCATAGAAGCACTTAAAGGCTTTGCCTATGGATAGAGGTGACACCATGGGCTGTGATTATTTAGCCAGTTATAAACTGATAATTAGCCCTGACTGGTAAATTCGGGATAATTGGCCAATGAATTGGTGTGAGCCTAATGCAAGCATTTAGGTAGCTTGATAACCATTGAATTTTCCCTTTCATTTTCATAATAAACCAACTGCAAATAAGCAAACTAAGCCACTTCTTCCCAGTTTCTAGGAATTCCTGTGCTCTTACACGACACAGAAAAGCCTTGAGTTCAAATCCTGCCTCTGACACTAGCTTCCCATGGCACGGTGGACAGCACTAGCCTCTCCTTGCTTGAACATTTTTGGTGGTAAAATGAGGAAGTCAGACAAGATGTGATTTCCTTCATCAGTTTTGATTCCATTTCTTACTATTGACCTCACACTTTGGAAAGGCTCACTTATGTGCCTTACATAATGCTCGGCTTTCCCTGGGGGGTTTCATTTATCTGAACTGGTCACCATTTCTGGTCAGAACCTCTGTTCACAGTGAAATGTGCTGGGGCACCATGCTGAGATAATGTGACTCCCGGCTAAACAGAAGCAGCACACAGAGTGACCTCAGGGATTTCTAAATTGATCATGAATGGCTGAGGAGTGCCCAAAGCACAAGTGGACATGGGCTTAGATGCCCGTGGGCAGCTCCACAATCTTGGCTGACCTGTCTCTGATACTCACTCTCATTCTTTAAATACATAAAATTCTGGGATGGAATCTTCCCTGGTTATCACTCATGCCATTCTCTAGGAATTGAATTAAACAATACATTTGGGAATCTGTCCCAAACTATACTACCTGGTAGACATATAGTTATTCCTAACACTGTGAACTCTAGTGCCACAGGGTTTCATACCATTTGATGACAACCTGCAGCCTTTCAGACTGGAATCTCCACCCCCCACCCCCCCACCCCCGTCACTTACTATTTCCTATACTCACAATGATCCCTTCACCAATATAGGAAATAAAATGGAAACAGACTGACAAAACCATTTTTCAGGTGTGCGTTTCAATGTCTCCACCACTGTGTGGCTTCAAAATATTATCGTCACTTCCAAAGAAAACTATATTTCATCTCTGTTCATCTCCACCATTGGTGACACTAATTATTTCTGTTTCTGGATTTACCTGTCTTGGACATTGCATATAAATGGAATCCTACAAGATGCCTTTTGTATGTGGCTTTTTTCCCTTAGCATAATGTTTATAAATTTCATCCATGTATCCCTTTTGCAATCTGTTTCAGAACTTTGTCCATTTTTATAGCTAATATTAAACTATATATACCACATGCGGAGTGGCTTTTAACCCTTGTGAATGATTACTCTGAGAGTCTAATGACTGGTCTCATGCAATTGACATCATTTCAGGATGTTAAGAGATATCCTCATATTAAGTCATCTTGCTCAAATAAGACACCTCTAGGTTGGAGAGGGATTAAAAATGTTTTTCCAAACCCTCATGAAGCTAAGTTTTCCTGGTAATAGAGCTGAATTCTGCTTTTGAGAGACCAACAAGAAGTCGGCAGAGCACATGGTACATAGAGAGCTGTGTGTAGGTGTGGTGGGACAGATATAGATATAAATTATGGAACAATAATATAGAGAGACATGGATTCCCTCCAGTCTTCTTTTTCAAAAGCCTAAGCCAGAATCTGGAGAGATGGCCGAGCAGGTAAGAGCTCTTTCTGAGCAAGTATGAGAAACTAAGTTCAAATCATCAGGACCTCCATAAAAAGTTGGGTTTGGCAACACATCTGTAACCAACAGACGGAGAAAGAAAAGAATGGAGGGGCTTGGTGGCTGCCAGGTTGGCTCCAGGGGCACTGAGACGCTGTCTCACAGAAATAAGGTAGGAAGTGACAGGTAAGGATTTACACACACACACACACACACACACACACACACACACACACACACACACGTACAGAGGAAGCCTAAATCTGTTTCTGGTTTTCTGTTGTGTTCATACTAATCTAGAACACAGGTTTGGATCTCAACTTCTATCTTTGCCACAAAATATCCCTCCCCATTCTTTTTTCTTTTTCTTTTTTCCCCCAAAAGTTAGTTGCCTCTTTTCATAGTTTATCTTCTGCCCATTAAATGCTAATAATAACCCTGTGGATTTCACTCCTCTTATGAAACCTTCTTTTCAACACACTCAGGTTTGTGAATCACCTAACACTCTTCCCAGTAACTGATGGATAAGCTGATCTCCACAAAGCTTGTTTTTTTTTTCCCCCCCTCTGAGGTAAAAATCCCTTTGCATGTTACTTAAGGGCAGGAAACAGGAAGTGCTCTACTTCAGGGCCTGTTTACTTGGATAAAGAAGGAAGTGGAATAGTGTGCTGTGGGGCTGGACGACCCACCATCTCATCTTCACTAATACCAGCTCTGGGGGATGTTGTCTCCCCTTGATGCCCCTGTTTTAAGAGTCTTGGCGAATTTTCCTGTGCGTGTCTTATTTCAGCATTACAGACAGAGCCTTCCTTAGCTGGCTGCTTCTCTCTATTCTTTCTAGTATCTTCTTCTTGCTTTTGTTTTCTCTCTCGTATTAGTTAGCACAATCAGGGATGCAAGGCTTATTTAGGCTCACAGTTCCAGAGGACAGTTGGTCCCTGTGCGGAAGGCATGGTGACAGGGGTGTGAGGCAACTGTCCACATCACACCCACTGTCAGGAAATAGAGAGTGACAACACTGGTACTCAGCTCACCTTTATCCTTTTTATTCAGTCCAAATCCCCAACTCATGGAAAGGTGCAACCGACTGTTAGGGTGAGCCTTCCACCTCAAATAACTCAACAATCCTTTCATCTCCTGAAACTTCCTCAGAAGCATACCCAGAGATTTGTCCCATGGTAACTCTAAATTCTATCAAGTTGACAATATTAACCATTGAGTCTTCCAGCCCTGTCACTCAACTCTTCCCTGTCAACATTTTTGTTCACAGCACTTAACCCATGATACTCCATCTTTAAACCCCAGATCACTGTTGGCATTAAGTCCTAATACTGAGGACATTAAGTCTATGCTCTCTCTCTGATTGACTTTGCTGCACCCCCCCCCCAATTTTAAAATGTATATTTGTGTTTTCCTCCATGTATGCTATGTTTTCCACACATATGCTGTGATCATGGAGACCAAACAAAGGCTTTGGATCCCCTGGAACTGAAGTTACAGATGGTTTTGAGCCATCATGGGGTTGTGGTAATCAATCCTTGGTCCTCTAGAAGAAAAATAGGCTCTCTTAACTACTTACTTAACTACTACAGTCCTGACCCTGCTTCTTTATGTTCATGAAGTAGACAATTATCTCAATACTCAGTTTAGATTGTGGGGCAATTTGTTTTATAATGGGGAACAAAAACACACTGGTTCCATTATTAATGTCAACACCATGATATAGGTTAAATTTTTTTAAATTTAAAGACCCCAGTTTTAAAATTGGGAGACAATATGAAACTGGCTAAGATTGTGGATGAATGTGATTTAGAATTCAAAGTGTCAGAGTTCAAAATGGTATACACACACACATACACACACACACACACACACACACACACACACACACACACACACATACATTATTCAAGACCTCAGAAACCATCCCTAAGCAAACATAGCAACATTTCTACAGTAGGATGTATCAGCATTCAAATAAACCAAAGAAAGGCCATGAAGTTTTATCATTAGGTTATTTCACCCAGAACTTTAGCATCTCAGAGGTTTGTTAGGGTTTTTTGTTTGTTTGGTTGGTTGTTTTTTTTTTTTTTTTTTAAATAGGGAATGTACTATGAACATGTGTAGTAAGATGTTTCTGGCCCAGACTTTCGGGTCTAACCTCAAGGTCTAGACCAGCAGACCCACAGACCAGCAGACTCACAGTCCTACAGAGACACACAGATGCTTTCATTAGTTTTTTGGCTGATCAGCCTCAGGCCCAGGCATATCACTTGCTAGCTCTCTACCTTCATCTAACCCATGTCTCTTGTTCAGCCATGCGGCTCGGTACCTTTCTTTAGAGCAGCATAGTTGTCCTTGGCTTCCTCTGGCTTCTCTCTGGTGCTCTGTTGGCACTCTGCTACACTTCCTGCCTGCCTTTGGCCAATCAGCTCTTTTTATTAAACCAGTGGGTGGGACAATTATTTACCATGAAACAACACAATACCCCTACAAACATGTTTTTTAATAAATAAAGTAATTCTTATAAGAAGGATGTTGTGTTTAATGTAAGCACAACTATCCAAAGAATTAATCTGCATACCCCAAGCTAGTGGTGCACTCAATTCAATACTCAGTAATAGCAACAAACTATGGGCATTCCTACTCATCCATTCTGAGTGCTAGCCCTTATGCAACCAATGAATGAAGATCCATTTTTTAATTAGTGCAACAACACTAATTAAAACAACAAAGTGCTTCATTATAACATCTCTTACATGTTCATCATAAACTTTGTTCTTATCCAACCATCCTTATTCTTTTTCATCCTTCTTCCCACCTCTTTCTGCCCCCCCAACAACCCCTTTTTACTTATATGTTCAACCATCTACTTTTGTTTGCCTTCTTCCCCACAGGGATACATGTGTTTCTGTGCAACAAATTTGTCTTATTCTATCTGAGATGCTGTAACTAAAAACCTGAGGCCAGGTAATTTACAAACAACAGAAACATGTTATTCAGGCTTAGAGCAGGAAAATCTTAGGTTAAGGAGCCAGTAGGTTTGATTCCATACAGAAGGTGGAGTTGTGCCATGTCTTCACACTGCAGAAAGTAGATGTGCTCCCTACTCCAAAGGCTCAGCCGTTCCTGAGGGCTCAGCCATTGGGACCCAACCACCTCCTATTGCACTGAGTCTTATGCTTCAACATGGGGACTTGGCGAGGACACAAACATTCACACTATAATATCTTGCCTACTGTGTATACACAAGGAATAATTATTCTGGGAGCTTTTTAGGTCTACCAAGAGATCTTATGTTTAGGGACTTTTAAAAATATGTCAGATAAATTAAAATTTCCACCTTTCAGAACAAATTAGTCCTAAAAGGCCTTCTTTGAGTGAGTCACATTCTAGAGAAATCTGGCATGAAGGTATAATTAAGATTCTGGTTGCCCCCAGTTTCTATGGAGATGAATTTAGCCCCTTGGGAGAGCACTGATGGATATATAATCTTGAAGATAAGTAACTGACAGGTAAGAAAATTTCCTTTCTCATCTGCATTAATTATTCATCAAACACTGTGATTTTCTGTTTAGAAATTGGACCAAGAAGCCCAATCATCCCTTGCCCACTTCTCATAATCATATTCTTACAAGGACTGCTGAGTGTCTGGGGCAGGGTGCTATTTGGTCTAGCTTGGTGGCATGTGCTTGTGTAAGGTCAAAATAGAAGGGATAGAGACTAGACACCTTGGAGACTCCAGAACAAAGAACATAGGGTGTGTCAAACTTCCCAGTCACTGGCATTTTCTCATTTCCTTCTAGAGCTTGAGTTTAGTAAAATCTCAGATGCTACCTGTCTTTTTACTATGCTATCCCCAACCCCTTAACAGAGTATAGACTGTAGGTCAATCTACGAATGAATGAATGAAGTTCAGGTCTGGGGATGTTAGAGACCATGAGAATGAACTTCAGAAGGGTCACCTGGGTGATCCAAGCTGGATATTCCAGAGGCATTACTGTCCTTACCCTTGTGATGGCTGAAAGAGTTCACACAGCAAGTCAAAGAGAGAAGGGCTTCTGGGACAAGAGTCTGAGCACATCCAAGGCGGATACATCTTGACAGCATTCAAAACATTTGCCATTGTGAACACTGACTTTTTCCTGGATTTCTTTTTTCATATGTGATGTGCATGTGTATATGTCTACTCATTCACATGTGTGTGGGTGTGTGTTCATGCCCATGTGTGTGTAGGACTGAGGTGGATTCTGGGAATCTCTCCCGATTCATCTTCTACTTTATTCACTGAAGAAGAGTATCCCCATCAAACTCAGCTTTACTGATAATAATAGTCTTGCTGGCCATCTTGCTCTGGGAATTCCATGCCTCTGCCTTCCAAGTCTGGAATTTAAGTGAGTAGCTATACCATACTTCAAATGCTGAACTACTTTCCCAGGTGGTGTTTTGTTGGCTTGTTTGTTTTTTCTTAATCTAGAACTATTCTTTGCCTGATATGTATCCAAAAGCCATGGTCAGTAAAGAATTACTGGTACTCAACAGCCAAGCTATAGATTGACACACAATACCCTGCCTATTCCCAGTAGCCAACCTCAGCCTAAGGCAAGCTATCTAAGATTTAACTTATTAAAAAGCCAATTTTCTGGAGGCCTGTTCCCCCCACTTCTCCCCCCCCCCATGGCCAATTTGCCAACAGCATGCTTTTTAAGGTCAACTTAAGAGTTGGTGGCCACCAGTGTCTTAGAGGATGATTTCCTGGGCTGTGAAGAGTTTCCCAACAGTGTCTTTTTCTTCTTTGCATCATCAGCACCATTTCTCCAGAGTAGACCACGGCTTGGATCTGACCACCGCTTGGATCTGACCACCGCTTGGATCTGACATTGGACAATAAAACACCACCTCCTCATATTTCGATCAGATATTACATGTGCCTTAAATGTCAAGGATGTGTGTGTGTACCCATGCATACATACACACACACACACACACACACACACACACACACACACACACACACACACACACCACACACATTTATCAGACAGTCTCTTGCCTGACACATTTAAAACTCAGTTTAAAACATAGATACTGGTTCAACATTTTGGGTTTTAGCATTAGGGAAACGCTTCAGGATTGGGATTATTGAACACAGAATAAATTGGTGCTCAGTTGTGTTGGACTGACAGGGTCAAGTGGCTGAAGAGAGTCACAGGAAAGCTAAAATATAATTATGCTTCTCAAGAGAATATTCATTCATCCAGTCAACAGCATGAGTGCCCTTTGAGTACCAGGCTCTATTGGGAATTAGAGAAAGGAAATTTGGGGTTCTTGTTTTAGAGACAACAGAGACACATCTATTATTTTGATGACTCTGACAAGGTGAGGGTTCATTGACTTGTTGGCATCAGTCCTTGTAGCACATTTCACCCTCTAATTTACTAACAACACACAGAGCGCATTGAATGTAGGAGCCTGTGCGTACTAGGCGAGCACCCCACCACCGAGGAGTCTGTACTAGGCGAGCACCCCACCACCGAGGAGTCTGTACTAGGCGAGCACCCCACCACCCAGGAGTCTGTACTAGGCGAGCACCCTACCACCGAGGAGTCCATGTTATGTGTTTTTAGTCATACTAGTTTTGACCTTCATTAGCTGTACCAGTTTCGTGCCTTTCCTTATCTTTCAGATTCTCTCTATGTAGTTACAGACTTTTTTCCTTTTAGCCCCATTTGCCCCTTTGTATCCTCATAGACCTATTTCCAAAATAGCCACATAGATCCAGAGACCAGGATTCAGTTTCTGCTTTGATTTGTCAACTGTGAGCCTCTTAGGGGATCAGTGACACCTAATGTCCTGTTTGCTGTACATAAGGGAGCCCTGAGTGCCGGGGAGCAGAAAGGTACCCATAGGAGCATAGTCACAGCCTAGGACACTGCCTGTTCTGAAGCAGCTAAGAAGCCAAGGACACCAGTTAGCAAGGTCAGCAAAGGTTGGCATCGTGGCCGTGATTCAACTGGCTCCGATATTAGAGCTTTGCAGGTGACAAAGAGCATTAAAGGCAGAAAGAACTGCAGAGACAAGAGACTCAGAGGTGTGGCGAGGCCTGAGTATTTGGTGAGAAATAAGTGAGAACCGCAATAGCTTAGGAGGGAAGTCACGGATGCTGACGAGTTTTGCAATAGGCACTTCTGCTGTAGTTTTACATTGAGTTAAATAATTTGGGCTTTGTTTAAAGGACCAATGGAATGTTTCATTCATTCACAATGTGTGTGCATGTGTACAAGTGCCAAGCATCACTGTAAGCACTTATATTAGAAAAAGAAACAGGAAAGAAGAGGGAGAGGAGGGGTGGATATTTAGGTGTCACCACTAAGAAATAATCTTGAAATACCTTTCTGCATCCCCACCCCATTGAGCTTCTCTTTTGTCCCTAAATCTAAAATGTGCCTCTTCCATTTTCTTATTGTCATTGCAGATTTACTCACACTTAAAGAAAACAGCCTTAAGAATTATTTGTTGAATAGATTAAAAATATTGGTGGGTGGTGTCGAGTGTCCCTTATTGTGAATCTTGCCTCTGCTTCTGGTGTCACTATTTGGTTCTCTCAAGCACGTCTCAGCCTTGGTTTCTATGCTGGCATGTATCTCTTTGTAGTTCTTCTATTTATTATTTAGACAACTCTACACCAATCACTCTCAGAAGCCCTTTTCTTTAACAGAGTACCCATTAGAATTTCTGTTTCTGCTATCCATCTTTATCCACATGTGAGTGGAATAATTATAATTGTGAACATTTGTGTTTGGGGCTTGAATCTTTCACATCTTATTATTTTATGCTGTCTGTATTTCTAGATAATCTTTGTATTAATTATTTTTATAACTGCACAATATTCCATCAAGAAAATGCATTACAATTTGTTTTATCATAATTAAATTGCGGGATATTCTGGCTGTTTCCCATTTTGCGCTATTATAAGTAACATTGCTGTAAGAGCTTTTTACTTTAGACTCTTTTTCTTTCTTTGAATCATTTCCTTAGGATATATTTTTATGAATGAGATTACTCAGTCAAAGGCATGATTAATTCCGTAGTTCTTATAACCCAAGGGGCTGGCTTTATAATAAAAATTTGTTTATATTTCTGATTAGAGAAGCAATCTATGCTCATTATAGAACATATGGAATATGTAGAAATGGCTGGGGAAACTTACAAATCTCAGAATTCTGACCTACAAAGACAATCATTATTAACCTTTACAACAATTCCTTTAAAAATGTAATCCATTGTTAACTCTGTGAGAGACTTCCCTCCACCTCATGATTCCGGGATTGTATGTTATTTTACATGCTGATTTTTAGCCTTGATTGCCTGCTTTCCCATACCATTTTATATTGGTTTGGATATGGTATCCTTCTTCTCTTTTTAAGACAGAATTTCTGTCTCAACTGGCTTTAATCTATCTATGTCCCTTCGGTTGGTCCCAAACTGACCATGTAGCCAAGAATGACCTTAACTTTTGATTTCCCCCACTTCTTCATCCCAAGTGCTGGGACTACAGGCTTGAGGCATCATGGCCAGTTTACGTAGCTCTGGGGATCAAAACAAACCAGGGTCTTATGCATGCTACACATGCACTGCACTGAAGGAGTGAATGCCTAGCTTGAGAAGGGATATTTCTGTGTGGCCTCCTGACACTGCATTATGTCAATTCTTTATTATTGCATTTCTTAACTGGAATAGATAATACTGTAAAGAATGCTCTCACATGACCCTTTGTGAGAATTCTGGGTTTTATATTTTAGCACAATTGCTTAGATGTAAATAATAGATGAAAATTATTAATATTTGTCAGTTTTTGACTCATGCAAAAGTGTGTCCTGGCTTATTCCTCTACCACTCTGTATGAGTTTTATATTATTGAGATGACTATTTGTCCCTAAGACTGATTCTTAAAAATATGATACCATCCATTTCTGGATATTTCACATCCAAAGTTGTTCTCACTAGGCTAATAGTAATCTGGCATCACGGTCACTAGAAGAATCTATTCCCTTACTATTTCTAGTTACTATATCCCATTTCTTTCCCCGTTCCAAAACCAGAGACTGAAGTCCTCCTCACCTGGCCATCTTCTGGCTCTTTCTCTTTTCTGTCTTGCTCTTTCATTTTAAAGCACCTTTGTGATTACAGTGGCTTTCCCAAGTATCTCTTTTTTATCATACAAGTACATAGTCAACATTTGACCAAGACATTTCCAGTGCATTGCATAGAAATGAACTCTGTGCTGAGTCCTGCTGCTGTTACTCTGGGCATGGGCAAGTGTGTTCTATGCCTTTCATTTGATTGGTATTTGAAGTATGCCTGGGACATGTCCAGTCCTGGAAGACAAGGTGACGACCTGAGGAGGGATGTAAATCACTATTCTCAAATAACCTTCAATATGCACCTCTCAGATTTTAGGCTTCTCCTACAAAATAGCAACAATAATTATATAGATTCCAAAAGGACATGCAAGCGAATTGCAAAAAGCAATTCAAATGTGAGAACTTTGCTATTTTAAGTGTTAACAGTTTTCCTAAAAAGATAAGGCAGCCGAGGAAGACGATGTTTCTCCGTGAACCTTCCTCTCATCTCTTCCAAGTACAGTTGATATGAGGACCACACCTTTGCCAAATAGCCCCTCTCTTGCTTTTTCTAGATGTTTCCTCGGGAGCCAGGGCTGTAATTATACCTCTGTCTTTGCAGGGGGTGATCCACTTTCCAAAGCCTGTCTAATGGATATTTCTAGTCTTGCGAACTGGCCAATGCGATTTCTTGAATCATCGCCCAGTGCGGACCCAATTTATATTTGGAATTTCATGCCATCTTGAAGAAATATCACTGAGTGCCAGGGTCTTCTGTGAGCTAATTGGGCTTTGGCAGTGATGTCATTCAGCGGTGGGCGTTAGTGGAGAAGATGGCAGTGATGATTCCAATCCCATTTCGGCAATGTGTGCCCATGTGTGCAAAGAGGCTGCTCCCTCACGTGCAGTCCCTCTGCCTGCCACAGTCTCACTTCAGGTCCCTTTCTGAAGATGGAGATCAGTAGGCTATTTATACCCTGGGGCTAGAAGCATTTCTCATACAACTGTTATTAGTATGTCTGAAAAAATATGGCTTTAAAATTCAGTCAAAGACATCATGAGACTTATCAAACTTTTCCTAAGTAAGAGGCAGCCAGAAGCAAAGAGAAAGTCTGTCCAGGGTTAGGATTTTAGTCTTTGGAATCAAGCAAATTTGTTGAGAATAGCTATACAACTTCTTAAGTCCTGAGTGATGATCAATCTGATCTTCAGTTTTCCTATCTGAAAAATAAAGGTAATATTTATTTTTTTGTTTTATTATTTATATTCATTAATATGATACTGTGCTGCAGAAGGGCTTTTTCTGACAAGTATGTATTATGTATTGGGCATTTCTCTGTTCTCATAGATGAGAGTCATATATTTTACCTCACTAAACACAATGCAGTCCTGTTAGGTATGCTTACCCACATGAACCCAGTATTTACACCTTCCTTCTCAGGTCTCATGACATCATCAGATTTTGTCTCCAGACATCAGATTTTTGTCTTCTACCCTATGAAATAATCCTCATGTACCAAGAGAATTGGGCAATAAGAAAGATATTCTGGTGAATTCCTAGGGAGACAGAGAAGAAGAATATTGTGGCTTTTTGTCACTGCTGAGATGGCCCTGGACACTGTCCTCAGACTCTCCGTTATTCATGATCAATTATTTTCTATTAGAATGTATCCCCAGCATGTCATCCTGATTCTAACAGCAGCTGATTGTCAATCAGAGGGATGCTGGCCTTAATCACCTGTCACTTCATTGTGCCTTTGGATGGGGGTTCTTTTACCTCAAATGGTTTATGAAAATATTACTTGTGAACACATTCAAGTTTTTATCCTGAGAACTTTTATCCTGAAAAAAAGCAACTTCTCCAATTTTCTCATATGTACTTCAGATTACATAGATCTTGTCCAGGACAGTACTCAGCCGGAAGAGTTCATTTTGTACAGCAGTATGAAAGCTGTGTAGCGAGGCACATGGCTTCCACACATACCTGGAATGACTACACTACTCAGGAACCAATATCTCTGTTTTGCTAGTTAACATTCAGTTAGAAAAGATAGTAACAATCCAAACACAAAGTTGCCCAAGGCATAAAAACCATTGAGCATGTTATTTGGGACTCAGTTTCTCCTCTGGACACATGAGCATGTCTCTGCACAGACAGGCTAGTCAGGGCCATTGACCTCTGAATGGAATGTGATTTTATTAAAGAAAATAAACTCTATCTTCTGAGACAGGCATGCCTCTCTGTCCCTCATGGTATCTCAGTGGGTAGTTACTGATGATCCTGACTGGGTTAGTGAGCACCATTTCTGGGTCATAGTTAGGGCTCCTTCCTGGCACTTTTGACTCATAAGCTCCTTTACGCAGACTCTTTCTTTTGTCTGTATGCCTTTCCTTTATTTTTCCTTCCTGAGGCAAGTTTCACTGTATAGTGTAGGGTGTTTGGGAACTTGCTATATAGCCCAGCCTGGCCTCAACTTACATCCCACCTCAGCTACAGGTGTGCACCACAGCACTCAGCTTGGCCTGTTGTCTTTTTATCCATTTACCAACAGAGAATGTGAGTCTGGTCTGGACTTTTAGCCAAAGTCTGAGAGAGAGAGAGAGAGAGAGAGAGAGAGAGAGAGAGAGAGAGAGAGAGAGAGAGAGAGAGAGAGAGAGAGAGAGAGAGAGAGAGAGAAGAGAAAATGGTCTTCAAAAAGAGCATGTAACACGGATGAGTCAGTTCCTGGCCAGCTGAGTGGTGCAAGTAGGAGAGAGGAGGATGGTATTTGGGGAGCAGAGAGTCACAAGGAAGGGATCCAGAGCCTAACTGAGCCACAGGGTGCAAGTAGGAATTATGTTAGGCCACCTAGCACAGGAAAGCAAAACAGTGCCAGCCCCTTTGCCACCTGAATCACAGCAAGACAGGGACAGGAAACTCAAGGGGACAGACTAAAGCTTTGCATTCGGTCATTTCTTCTGATGCAGAGATGAAGCTCTCTGAGCTCAAATCCCAGGGAGCTCTCTCTCTCTCTCTCTCTCTCTCTCTCTCTCTCTCTCTCTCTCTCTCTCTCTCTCTCTCTCTGTGTGTGTGTGTGTGTGTGTGTGTGTGTGTGTGTGTGTGTGATCCAGCCCAGGCTGGCCTTGAACTCATTATGTAATACAGAACTTGAACTTCTGATCCTTCTCTTGTCTCTCCGCCCCAAATACTGGGACTACCTTGTCCTGTTTATGTGGTGCCGGCTGGAGATGGAATCCAA
Source organism: Phyllotis vaccarum (assembly GCA_033318265.1). Classification (NCBI taxonomy): domain Eukaryota; kingdom Metazoa; phylum Chordata; class Mammalia; order Rodentia; family Cricetidae; genus Phyllotis; species Phyllotis vaccarum. The sequence goes on along the minus strand of JARWLC010000005.1, from coordinate 88,577,438 downwards.
GGCCTGTGCACACTAGGTAAGCATTCCACCAGCTGAGCTCTATTCTCTGTCCATGTATTTTTTTTTAAATAGGCAAGAATGCTCCCTTTCCTCAGAAAAGGTAAATACTTAATCCAAATTTGCACACATATACAATAAACAGAGCCTAAACACAGTGCCCAGCCCTCAGTGGGAGTCACAGTCTGTTTCATTGCAAAGCTGATGACAGAACAGGCAAGCAAATGAACATGCCTGGGTCTCCTGACCCATCTGTTGTCCGGTCTCTAACAATCACTGGACTATGTTAGCATCTCCAGCAGCTGAGGGATGGACAGTCAGGCCTCTGAGAGCCTTAGGCACACAGAAATCTCCCTTCATGAAAACATACCCAAGACAGAAGAAGATCCATCACACAGTTTTAAAAATAGTATCGTCTCCTTTCTGCTTCCAGTCTCAATTCCTTTCCAGTCTTGCCCAGTCATCGGGGGTTGGGGTGATCATACCTTGAACCACACCTGTCACATGTTTGGCCTGTGGTCTTCCTACGATCACTGTGGAGTCACTTCCCCAGTGGCTTTCATCCTTATCTTTCACTTCATTTATTCTCCCACTCACTCTTAAGGGTCAGATTTGGAGTTCTGAAAAAATCAGGGCCCAGAACACAGACACAGCCTCACTTCATGGAAAAAAGTAGTAGGAGATGAAAGTTATTCCTGTTTGTGTGTAATGGTAGTTTTGATGTTTGCCACAAAAAGGGGGAAGGGAATCATGGGATGGCAGAGTTGTTGAGCTGGGGATTCCAATTTCTTAAGCTTCCCCAAGGTGGGTAAATAGGTGAGTAGGGGGAGGGGGAAGCAGGGTAATGCGCACCTAAAATCAGGATTGTAGCCAGCTCCAGCTACCTGGGCTACAGCAAGTTTTAGGCAAACCAATACTATGTACTGAGACCTTATTTCAACAAAACAAAACAACATGAGGTAGGTAAGTTTCCCTGGCAGAGGGCGCAGCATGTGCAAGCAGGAATCTACTTACCCTCAATGTAGAAAAGCTCATCTGGCTTTAATGGTTTGGCTTACTGACAGCCTTCCAGTGGTTTCCTGCCTCACGGAGAGGAAAGCCATGAGTCCTTAATGCTTTGAGCAAGGCCTGCATCTTCTGTCAGCCCATCTCAGTCCCTTACCACCTTCCTCCTAACTCTTCCTAAGTCTTATATTGAGTGTTCCTCCAAAATAGCATAGTTATTTTTCAGGCACCTACATTTTTTCCTCTCCCTGCCTACAACACCCCCATACCAGATATCTGCATATCTTACTGCCTCACTGCTTTGGCATTGGTTCTAAAATGTCACCTTGCCAAGAAAGCTCTCTCTGTCTACTACACTGCCTGCCCTGTAGTACTGGCTGTCCCCACCCTCTCCTTATCCATAGGAATAATGTTCATGCCCCCAGTTGGAAACCTGAAGCCTTATCTGGTACCAAGCTCTAGATGGAATGTGATTTTTCCCTTACATATGCATATATCTGTTAATTTATAAGTTCAGCTTGGGAAGAGATTAACATCAATAACTAATGACAAAATAGAATTAAAGCAGTGACTTGTAATTTAAAAAAAAAAAAAAAAACACGTATAACTTATGGGTAGTTCATTTCCAGAATTTTCCATGTAACATTTTCAACTGTGGAGGGTAATTGGAGACAAGGGCGGTTCCCTGTCCTGCCTGCTGACCCTTCCTTCCAGGCCTGTCATATTCACTGACTGCTTTCTCTCTGGTAAAATGGTCAGGTTGTGAATGAAGATGCCATGTGGGTGGTTGTAGCCTTCTCATTTAGAACTGGGTCTGACTCGCAGAAGGCATCCAGCAGAGGTATGACTGCTAATGGCCGAAGATGAAGGAACAGCACAGAGCAGACCTCAGAGCCAGATGGAGCCAGATACTGTGGGTCACGCGGTTCTATCCAGTGCCTGTTACCTTCCTGCCTCAGGACTCTGCTCTGGCTTCCCCTGTGAGCCTCCTACCCACTGGAGAGCCTTCACTCTATCTGCGTATCCACATTTATTTGATTTGAATTTTTCATCAGTAATCCAGTTAATTGCCGAGTGCTTTGGTTCATCTGTTAGTGTAGCACTCACCTAATGTCATCATGAAACCCATGCTAACTACTTCACGGATGTATCAGAACCCAACAAGAAACATAACAGATGCTACTTGTACATGTTATTAAAATAAAGAACTATGATGTCCAGGATGCTGTACACAGGCAGGAGATGCCTGGACATGGCAGAGGGATCTGGAGATACCTGAGGAGATCTGGCTGTCATCTTTGTCACTTTACAGAATGGGAAACTGAGTCCAGGAAAGCAAGGATCCCCCTGCTCCCTCGACTGTGGTGTAATGCTCCCTCTGCTGTTTTCTTCATTTATCAATAAAAGAACGCCCAGGAGGGGTTTATTATTTCCTTCTGTATGTATACTCTCTGTTTTTCAGAGCAGTTAAGGCAGCTCACCAGAAGTATCACCAGAAGTATTCAATAGACATGTATCCTATGGGGGAGGAGGTGAGCATGGAATGCTTCTCCAGAAGCTAGATAGTGGTGAACAAGGAAAGGAAGGGGGCACAGGCAAAGGGTGCCAAGACTCCTGCTTGCCTATGCAAATTAAGATATGGGCTTCTTGACAGCGAGGTCAAAGGGCATGTGTGGTCAGTTACTTAGAAGAGAGAAGCAGTGTTTTCCTAGCTCTTATCTCTATAAGCAGTTTCTGGGTCTCAGCGCCTTCTGAGGGCAAAGTTGGCAGCCAAGCTTTGTGTGCCCTTGGCCATGTTGGTTGAACAGCTGTTCAGATTTCATCTCTGGGGTGATTATAACTTCTAGATTTACTGAAAAATCTTAGATCCTCATTCTCACTCTACTGTTATGATGGGGTTCCCCTGATCTGCTAGGACCGCATTTGTGATTCAACCTCTTAGAAAACCACAGTTTGGAAAGACCTTAAAAGTCACCAAGTCCAACATCCGCATCCCACTTGCCTACTGATACCAGAATTGTCTCAGCAACAACTCCATCAAGTGGCTGATCCAGGGCTGGCTTGATTGCCTCTGAAGATGGAACACTCATCACCTCCTGAGGTATCTTTTCTTACCTGTCCCTAAAGTGACTTGCTCTGTGGAGTTGACACTTAACCTGGCCTTAGCTGTTGAAAGAGACATTTCAGTAGTGAAGAAAGACATCAGTCACATCGGCCTGAAAGAAAAAAAAATCTTTTTGGGAATCCTTAGCTTCATTAGAAGTAGACTTTTGTTCAAATGAAGTGTTAAAATTAAAGCAGTATATATGTGAGTGGGGCCAATTGGCATGAACTCACCACAGCATATGGTGTGCTTCCTTTTATATGCATGTTTAGCAGCTAGTGGGTACCAAACCTCACACAGCTCTCAATTGCTAGGCACTAATGAAGGATCTGTTTGCCTTTGGGGATAAAGATGGTATCACTGATTCACAGTTGTTTTTTCCAGGAGCAGATTTTCTCTCCTCATTCAAACTCTCCTGCTAGGTCTTCTCTCGGCTCCCACTGGCCTAACTCAGGTCTCTGCAGCCAGGACTGTTGACTCACTCGCCCAGCCCCAGGTTCAGGCCCTCGCTAGTCCAAGATTCCATTGCTAGAGGGACCTTTAGGGGCACCAATCAAAAGCTCATGTCATGTACAACTGACACCCGGCAGTGGCTCCTCTTAACTCCACCGTGACATCCAAGTTTCTTAGTATGTTGCACAGGCATGGCAAGGTCAGAAGGTCGCTTATGGTTATCTGTTCCACATACAGAGCCTTCAAAGAATATGATGCTTTCTGGGACAAATATAACCACAAAATTACAGTTCAATCTCTACTTAGAAGCAGCTGTGGGGATGCTGTCAATACGATTACGGTTGTCACTAATATCAGTATTGAATGTTTTATAGCACACACTGCTGTTACGATAGTATTACAGATTTCCTTTAATTTTCAGAGCAGCAGGATGGCACTCACACAACCCTAAGCTAAAGCATTTTGTATTTAGTTTGAACCATGACAAGGTCTGTGTGTCAGTGGCATGTGGGGTAGGCCTGAGAATGGCTGGTGGGGATCACAAGGACATCCAGGGTTCTATGGTTTATCTCAGGAACTGGAAGTTGCCACCATCCAGATAGAGTGGTAGGGAAATGGTTGAAGGGCTGGAGTCTGGATGGGTTTCTTTCTCTGTGTGTTCCTGGTGGAAGCATATAGTGAGGGCTTCATCTCCAGACCTATTTTTTTCCTCTGCATAACTGGAATAGCAATCCTCTGCCTTTTCCAGAGGCCCTGGTTACAGTGTCAGAAAAGCTGATGAGTGGTAGAATGAATACCTATAGATCAAGCAGGCAGAGAGTGTGAGATGTATGGGTCCACTGCCCCCCCCCCCCAAAAAAAACTACCAGGGACCAAAATATAGGCAGCAGGAAAGGGTATTACACGAGTGTGAGGAACTCTGGGTAGAGCCACCATCATTGCTGATGTGGCATTTCGCAGGCTTTTCTGTGACCGAGAACAAGCTGCTTTGGCATAGAGGGCCAGACTTCATGTCTATATTAACTTGCTGGTATCAGTTTCTGTCCTGCACGTCCAACCATGGGCAGCCCACAGTCCAAACGCCATGGCCTTCAAACCTGAGCATCAGTCTTTCCTCTTGACCACCTAGCTTGTTTCTTAGTCTCAAAATTTCCTTCTGTGTCCCAGGACTATGCCCACACCTACCCTCAGACACACTTCTCCTGGGTCTTTACGCAACTCAGGACCCACCCAAGGACGTGGAAGATCCATATGGATAACTGTCCAGAATACTAACTGAAAAGAGTTTGGGGTTTGCATATTAGCTCTGTCAAATAAAGCAAAAAAAAAAAAAAAAAAAAAAAAAAACCAAAAAAAAAAAAAAAACCAAACAAACAAACAAAAAAACCCATCATTCTTAGTTACCATAGCCAGCAGTAACCAAATTAACCCATGGTCTTAATTACGGGACTTCCTTCTCAAAAGTATTCATCACAAATGAGGAACAGGACCACTGGAGCCTGTTTCATTATTTCCAGCAGCCAGAACCCCATTTGAATGAATATTTTATTGGGGGGGGGCTCTTTCTTAGAGGATGGATTGGTCCATTGAGGGCAGATTCCTTGATTTTCTCATTTGTATACTTCTTTACTGGGTACCAGACTAACTGGAACAGGACATTCCTTCCTGCAGGTGTGGATGAACTCTCAGCCTTCTCCATCACCTGACACCTCATGTGGTGAACACTCCCTGTAGAGCAACTTCTGCCCATAATCCATTTGCTATGTTCCCAATGTGATCTTGGTTATGATCTCTCTATAGCAGATGAAGAAACTTAGACCTCCTTGTCAGGATTGGCCAAAAGTTTCAGGAGGAGATGAGTAGGAACTACAGGCTGTAAGGTCTCTTTCACAGATGCACAAAAGACAGCAGAGTTAGATGTAAAATAAATGCTAGTAAAAACTTGATTTTCAAAGGCAGGGGGTCGGCTTTAGTTTTCTCACCTCTGAAGCAATGGAATTGTTGGTTATGAGGCAGGAGATGGGAAATGTATCTTACAGATGCAGTCAACATTCCTGAGCATACATGTCTGGCACAGTGAGAGGCTCATACATAATTCAAGGAGCTGGTGGCCTTCTATGGGAAACTTTGCATGAATCACACCACCGTAATTTAAATCCCAAGTACTCATTCATTAAAAAGGTGAGGGAAGAGAGAATTTAAAGCATTTTGGGACATGCAGAGACCTTCTGGGAGCGCTGGTGTGATTCTGTTTTGCTGGGGTTTGAAGACAACCCAGTGGAACTCAAAACCTTGTACCTGGGGTGGGAAAGGCACTTTGTTGCTCAATCTGTGTGACTGTAT